>CM065644.1:3484789-4192289 GCA_033220585.1 Dipteronia sinensis
TCTATCATTCTATGTAATGTATGGACTGAATTTGGTAGAATAGTAACTATTGAGCAGGTACTTATAATTGAATTGGACTAAATTTGATTAGTTAATTAGTAATGTGATCTATTTAGATGTGTTTTGAATGTAATGGATTGTTAAAAAAAACATAGCTCAAAGTCAATTGCCCAAAGGCCAAAGGTCTAAATACCAAAATAGAGCTGTTAAAGGATACAAAAATTGAAAAAATATGTAAAAAAACCTCAAAACCCAATAATCCCAATAGGCCCAAAACCGAATTGAACCGAACCGAACCGAACCGAGATAAAGGTGTTCGGTTCAATTCGGTTTTGTGGTCCAATACAGTTCAAACTGATTCAAGTTTTCAAAAATCGAAAATATAACCATCAATACAGTTTTGGGCAAAACCAAACCGAACCGAACTGTGCCCACCCCTAAAAACAATTATTGGTATTATTAGGGGGTATAACTCATGTGTTCAAGGGTAATATGGTCATTTAATTGATTTTTTAACGGTCAAATAAGTAGACTAACAGAATTCCTAATGGTTAGGGGGTCAAATGTCTAATATTTTGGTTTTTATGGGGGAAAATGGTCATAACTGAAACTAGTTGGGGTAAAGTGTCTAATATTTTGATTTTCAGGGGGGGAGAATGGTCATTACTGAAACTAGAGGGGGCAAATTGTCTAATATAGCAAACTACAAGGGGGAAATGATTATATCCCTAGTTAAATGATGAGTTGATGGACAAATTACTTTTATTTCAGATCGGTCTAATTGTTTGTTAAAACAACAAAAACATAGAAAACATGCAAATAAAAATTGGGTCAAAACCCAAATATGCACCAAACAAACAATTTAGGGTTTCAAACTTTCATATTTTTAATTTTCCCTCTTTTTTTCTCCGACTCAACACTGCATATTCTCATAATCTCATTTTACATCCTTATTTTCTCTCCACTTTCTTATTCCTACATACTACATCCTCGTTGGCTCGTCATACTCTCCCTCGAATCTCGATCTCCAAGTCTCACTGCGGGAACCGATCTTCAAGTCTCACTATTGACACCCCTCACCAGTGTAGGGCATGCTCTTTTGCATATCTCATAAGAAATTTAAAATATACACCTAGTAAAATTTTGAGAATTTTTCGGATTCAATAATTATTTTTCCGGATATTTCATTATTCTTTAAGTTTATATCTTTAAAAAAATCGGAAAAAATAGTTTTTGTAATTGAAAATTTTCAAAAAAAAAATTCATTATTTATATCTTCCATGGAAAAAAATTACTTCAAAATTCAGTAAATACCATTAAATTTCAACAAAGGTGATATAAATATTAAAAAAAAACTATAAATAATGAATAGAAACAAAGGGCTCCATTTTAAATTTTCACCCTGAACCATAAGAAAGTCAGGATCGACCTTGATGGTACGTACGTACTTCTGTAGAGTTTTTAGACATGACACAACAATAAAGATACGAAGATACAAAGATACAAATCTTTTTATTTTCCTTTAATTTTACACAACTTATAACATGTTAGGTACAAAACCAACTTCTAAATGCATATGGTAGATTAACTTACAGCAGGTGAAGAAGTGACAGTATATCTAACCTATTACCTATACCAAAAAAAAAACAACAAAAAATACATAAACTTAATAACAGAAAAATAAAGCATTCATATATAGTGAACCAAAATTGAAGCAAAGAAATATTTCCATAAGTTTTTCATTGAATAATCAAACTTGTAATGCAAATATTGTCTCAAGATATCATCCGAAATTTGTAGGCTTGTTTTTGGCCCAAATTTGTATATTTTTTTTTGGTGGTTTAGGCTATATATATATATTGATGTTTCAAGATAAGTGGTATTTATTTTATTTTTTAATATATTTTTTACGAAAAAAATTAAATTCCATTAACCATAAAAAAAAATAGAACTAATTACACCAACCTCCCCTGAGGTTTGCTCTATTACACATGAAAATAATTTTATCGTTAATTGACACCCACCTCCCCTGTCGTCAGTCAACGGCCATCAGACTTAACCTTTGACCTTATCAGACCAAGTAAAAGTCCAAAATAACCCTAAGTATGTCTATTTACTTTTATAACCCTAGAAAAGGACAAAAACTATTTTTTTTTGAAACCAAACAAAATTTGGAAACTTTTTTTAAAAATTAAAATAAAAGAAATGGGTCTCAACCATCCATCACATAAATGGATGGTGGAGATTCATTCATTTAAACAAAAAAGAAAAATAAATAAATAAATTTTAAAAATTAATATTACAAATAATTAAAAAAACAAAACAAAACAAATTAAATTTAAAATTAAAATATATAAAAAACTAAATCTTTCTCTCTCTCTCTCTCTCTCTCTCTCTCTCTCACTCGATCACCATCACTCTCACACACCAGACACCATCTCCCTCTTTCGTGAGATGTACGGTTACTTCAAATCCATAACCCAAATTTGTAACTTTAAAACTAGATACCAATGAACTCAAAAATCCAAATTTCGACAAAATCCAGAAAAAAATGTCCTCCTCCATCTGATTTCGACAAAACCCAGAAACACATGGAGGAGTGGATCAAAGATGAAGAATCACCTCCCTCGTCGATCTCTTCGTTGACTCCATTATCAACACCATCAGCAAATCATCACCAACACAAAAAATTGAAAAAAAATCTTAAAAAAAAATACAACCTAGATTTGCACGGAGGAGCAGATCTGTTCTTCGTAGGAGCAGATATCTCCTCCGCTAGGAGCGGTCTGCTTCAGGGAGGAACAAGAGCAATCTGATCTTCACACGCTCGGACCTGTTTCTCGGCGGACCTGCGTCTTCTAGTCAGACCTGTTGTCATCGTGCAAAGAAGTCATCTCCATCGCCACCATGGCGACCTCTATCTTGATGGAAGAGAACTCCATCTGTGATGGATCTCCAACTCTGTGATGGAGATATGAAATTCCAGATCTCTCTGCCTTTAGTTTTTAATTTTAATTTAATTTTATAATTATGTTTTTTAATTGCAGGTTGATATATCTTATCATTTTTAAATTTTTTTTAAAAGTTCTTTTATTTTTATAATATTATTTTTTACGGTGGAGATGGTTTGATGGATGTATTTTCATAATTTGGAGATTTTTTTTATATTATTGTTTTTTTCTAGGGGTTATAAAAGTAGATTCAGGGGCATTTTAGACTTTTATATAGTCTGATAAGATCAAAGGTTAAGTCTGACGGTTGTTGACTGACGACAGGGGAGGTGGGTATCAATTAATGATATAGTTGTTTCTGTGTGTAATAGAGCAAACCTCAAGGGATGTTGGTGTAATTAGTTCCAAAAAATAAACAGAGACATTTCATTTCATTGCACCGTGAAGGAAATGGGGTGTCGAAGTCAACGGTGGTCTAATTCTAGCATCCAAGGCCAACCACATGTGCATAAGATATAGAACTGCCAAAACTGTAGCCATTTTAATTGGAACAACAATCTGAATTCATAATTATTTCTGTATTTTAATTCTCACCGATATCTTATAAAATATCTATATATTTTCATTCTCTTTGAATGCATTTTGGTACTTAGGAATCATACCGAAGGAAATTTTTGATTCCAGAAATATTTCTCTTTGATTTTCATTCATCATTAATAAATGTTCCCTTGTTATAATTATGCTTATAGGCATGTTTATAAAGAAATAACATAACAACTTTCTTAATTATAACAAGCAAACAAAAATACAGTGAACATGAATTATTTTTCATCTTAAGAGCATGCTCTACTTTAATGTCATATGATTACGGTGGTTTAGTGAGACTCAACAAGAAAAACCATTTTCTTATGTATTACCAAAAGAAAAGTTACCAATTATAAGATGTTTGGTCAAAAATCTAAATATAATTTCTTAATTTTTAGAACCACTAGGTTTGTTAACACACGAAAGACATGTATTTATATCGATATTTGCACAGACGAGCAAAAATTCATTATTGGAGAGGCCAAAGTATAAATTTTACAAAATCGATAAGTAAATATATAAATTTTAAGAATTAATGAATAATTTTAGCATGATTATTTGTATCCACTTCACAAATTCACATGAAGAAATTACTGCTTTAAAAAAATTAATTATTTTTAATGCATTACAAGTATTATTTATAAAGTGTTTTCAATATCTCAAGCATCTTGAAGTTTTTTTTATTAGTAATGTTTCATTTTTCATCTTTCTCACCTGTTTTTTATGATGTGGAATTGTGAAAAGAAAAAAAATGTTTTTCTCCAAATTAAACAAAAATGTTAATTATTTAATTCAAATCTCGATCTTTTCCTTCTTTTCTTTCAAAAAATATTTAAAATTATTTTATTAACATGTCAAATCTCATATCTTAGATATAATATAACCTTTTTTTATTTAACTTTTTTTACTTACGGTGATGGCCACCTGAACCGGTCAATTATAGGTTAATTAATTAGTGCCATTTCTTTCTAACCACATTAGTAAGTAAAAATAAATTTCATCTAATAATCATTACAACTATTAGGGTGCGTTTGGCACTTGAATGAGACATGACAAGTGAGACATGACAAGATGAGACTGGACATGACAGGACAGGACAACTGTTCCGTATTGTGTTTAGAATATCTGAAATAGAACTGTTAATTATACTGTTCATACGCTTGGTATGGCTGGAACAGGACATGACAAGAGGTCCAAATGATCAAATTGCCCTCTTTTATACCAAAAAAAATATCAAATATTATTGAATTAAAACTAATTAAAAATCATTAAAAATAAATATTTTCTTTCATTTTCTCACTTCACAAACACCACAAAAAAGTTTCTTCAATGAAATTCCATAGACAAAAACAACAAATCAATTCCACAAAATTCATCATAATAATTAATTTGTTCTTAAATCAATTAAACAAAAAAAAAATCTAGAACACAAACAAGGAAGAAAAAAAATTCTAGAAAAATTGAATTCCCACAAATCATCATCATCATCAACAACAACACCAAACCATTATACAACACACATCTGAAGAAGAAAAAAAATGGAAACAACACAAATCTAAAAGTTGTCACCATTGTCAACATCAACACCATCCACACAAATCTGGTAGTTCACCAACACCAAACCAACAAAAATATGAAAACAAATCAAAAAAAGTGTGAGAAAGAGATAGAGAGGGGCGGAGGCGCGGAGCAGCAGCGGCAGGCGTCGTCGGCGATCTGATGTGGCGTCGGCCAATGGATATGTGAGAGAGAGAGAGGGCGGAGTAGAGAGGGGAGGAGCAAATGAAAACTGATTTGAAGATGAGTTTTTAATTTATAGTTGGGATTTTTGTAATTTTTTGAAGTTTTAAGGGTAAAAATGTCTTTTCCAGACTTGTCTCATCCATGGGACAAGTCTGGCCGATGGTCTGAGGTGGGACAATTTTTCATGGTTTTTGTCCCACCTTATCTCGTCTCGTCCAAAGCTAATGGTGCGTCAAACGTGGGACAACAAAAAGTTGTCCTGTCCCGCGTAACGATATATCTAATAGTTCAAGACATCAAGTAGCTGATTAATGAAAACCAAGTGAAATATATCCATAGATTTTCAAAGATTGAGGTCCAAATTAATGAAGTCTTTATTTTTTTTATCTTTTTCTTCTTTCTTTCCATTTTTATTCATCCACGGGCTGTGTGCTCTATAGATGTTGATGAATAGTAGCCAGCAAACCCACAATAATGTAGAATTGAAGCATGCACACACATTAATTAGTTTTGGCCTGGATTTGCAATTAAGCTTCAACTTAGGTGCTGGAGCTATCCACGCTAATTAAGAAGAAGATTAATGAAAGATCGAGTACATGATCAATGAAAGAATATACGATTAATCGATGTAGGTGATCGTAACCTTGAATTGTCATATGTGGCAATAGAATACCCGGTAGTAGCAATTTATTCCATTGTTCTGTTAAAGATGAGAGAACTAAACCTTTACTAAAAGATCAAGTATAAACAATCACTAAATCAAATTCAATTCAAGCCCTCTCCCAAATGAAATTCTGCATTGCATCATTTGATGACTTTTGACAACATAGGTGATATCCTTTTATTCCCGGATCATATAGTCATGTTTTTAAATAGCAATTTTATAGAATTTTTAGGCATGTCATGACGGAGATATATTCCCGAAACATACATAATTAAAAAAATATTATGAATAATGAGGAGGAGGTTCTATATCTCCTTTATTTCATGATAATTGTTTAGCTAAACAACTTACAATTAAATTAGCTTATTTGAGATACGATATCAACTGCAAGTCTGCAAAGAAATGGATATCTGGACCAAGGACACCCTCAGCTGCTGGACCAAGGACACCCTCAGCTGCATACAATGTAGAACCACCAAAGCTTTGAACATTTCAACCGGAAATGCAGTCTCAATTCTTGATTATTTTTTTATTTTAATTCTCATCAATATCAATTATTTTAATTCTCACCAATATCTTAAAATATCAACGTTTATTTTAGGCTCTATAATAGTAATCAAGAATCATTTGTAGGGGAATTTTTGTTGTCCCGATTCCTCACAAGTAAATATTCTTTTTGATTTTCATTTCTCATTAATAATTGTGCTCTTATTATATATCGATGAATATGCCTATGCTTATAGGCATATTTATAAAGGACATAACCATTTTCTTGATCATAGCTAAGAAAATAGAATGAACATGAATTAATTTTCATCTGAAGAACATGTTTTACTCTATTGTCACCAATTCAGTGGTTTAGTGAGATTCAATATTAAAAACATGTGAAAAAATTATTTTCTTATATATGTATCAAAAAAGTTACTAATTATAAGATATTTAATTAAAAATCTAAAAATAACTTTTAGAACAGTTAGGTTTGGTGATATTCGAAAGACATGTTTATATTAAATGTTTACCAGGAAGTCAAAAATTCATTCTTGAAATGGCTGTTCATATTAAATATTTACTGGGAAGTCAAAAATTCATTCTTCAAAGTAGATCAGTAAATATATAAATTTTACAAAATTGATAAGTAAATATATAAATTTTAAGAATAATGAATAATTTTAGTGGACGAGATGTAGTTGGTTTAGTAGAACTCTCAATCTCAAAAAAAACCCTGAATTTTGTAATATTTAAAATAATGATAATAATAATTTTAGTTTGGTTATTTGCATCCAATTAGCAGCAACAACTATTTTTTTAAAGTAATTGTTAATGCATTAAAAGTATTATTTATAAAGTTTTTCAATATCTTAAGCATCTTGAAGTTTTTATTTTTTTTTTATTTTTATTAGTAATGCTTCATTTTTCATATTTCTCACCTGTTTTTTATGATGTAGACAAAAAAAAAAGTTTTTCTCCAAATTTTTAAAAAATGTTAATTGTTTAATTCCAATTCTCTCTAAAGAATGCATAGTATTCTTCCATTTCTATTTTCTCAACAAAAAAAATTAATAATTTCATTAACATGTCAATTATATAAACTATCTAATAATAATTATGACTACCGTATCTAATAGTTCAAGTAGCTGATTAAGTGGTTATTACTTATTACTTATTAATACCATATAAAATATGGATTTCAGTTAACTTTATACGGATTCTAATATTGTAATTCAATCATTTTTAAGTTAAATTAAATAACTCATTAATCACTATCCTCTAAATTACGAAACTTATGATTCGAATTTATAACTTCAATAATGTAACTATGAATGATATAATATATTAGCATTGAATCAATCTCATCCCGTCCGTATTATCCGATAATATAACCACATTAACATAGAATAGTTGACGAACATAAATAATAATTTTAATTAAAAAAAATCGTCAAAATATAAAAATAAAAATAAAAATCGAAAACACGTAATTAAAAGAAGACCCGAAACCTGAAAGAGTCTTCACATCTCTCTCTCTCTCTCTCTCTTTGAGAGCCTATAATTTCATTTCGATCACCAATCCACTCCAGTTCCGATTTGCTCTTCGAATCAGGTTCTTATCTCTCTATTTTTGCCTCTCTTAATTTTAATATGATGCGATTCATTCGTGTCTGTTGGATCTGTTTCTGGGTATTATTATTATTTTTATCGGTTTTTTGGGTTTCCTTTTTTAGCTTAGATTTTGAGGTTTATTTAGGGCCTGATTGGAGTGAGCTTCAATTCGGAGGATCGGATTTGGAATCTTGAGTTTTTGGCAGCTACGTGTCCAATCCACAGTGACTTGTGTGCGGATAATTTAGTGTTTCTGATGTTTTCTCAGCTGCCAAACAGTCATTTGGGTATTTCTTTTTATCGTTTCACTGTTGGTTTCTTCAGAGCTAAGAAATGGGAATTTGTTTAAACTGTTGAAGTGGAGTGTGTGTTAGCTTTTTGCATATTCATATGAACCTTAATTAGGGTTTGTCTGGTTGATTATGATATCAATTTGTACTGATTATGGGCCAAAATCTGATTGAGGAGTTGTGATTCAGAATTGTTGTAGTTTGGGCTTGTGTTAGCTCTAAAATATGATGTGGGGTTTTCTTGGTTCTAATTGGGGTTGTGTTTACTGACAGTAATTTTCATCTGGTTGATTTTGAGCTAAAATGTGAGTTTAATTATTGTGATCAATTGTTGTTTGTTTTTGGGAACTGAAAACTAGGGGTTTTCCGTTTCCCAATATGACGATGAATGAGCGGAAGACGATCGACTTAGAACAAGGATGGGAGTTTATGCAGAAGGGTATCACAAAGTTGAAGAACATCCTGGAAGAGCTGCCTGAGCCACAATTCAACTCTGAGGACTACATGATGCTCTATACGTATCCATTCCGACTTCCATATGATATTTCTGTTTCTGCATGTGTTAACATCTGCTGATTGAATTATGTTTTGATGGAAATATATATCTTCTTTCCGTAGTTTTTTTGGATGTTGCATTTCTTAACTGTGATTACAGAACCATCTACAACATGTGTACACAAAAGCCTCCCCATGATTACTCTCAGCAGCTGTATGACAAGTATCGGGAGTCTTTTGAAGAATACATTACTTCCACGGTAGGATATTTACTATTGATGAAGTCTACAAGTACATGTCACATAGATTTTGTTCAATGCATTTGAATCTAATTACTGCCAGCACATGCTGCAATTTGATAATTGGGGTACCATATATTTTATGACAATTATGGGTTAAAGCATTGAGAAAAAATCAGGATTGTTTTGATATTGCATGTGGCATTGTGGCCGAAGTGCTTGACTTACCAAAGATAAATTTTGCTTAGGTTAGTGGAATTTTGATGCTTTAAGGTTTTCCTTGTAAATTTTGAATTGGCAATACGGTCAACCTGGAATTTGGTTAAAGAATAATGAAACATGGGCATTTAGTAAGCTTTTCTGAGTGCTAAAGGTGCTGATAATGTGTATGTAACTCAGGTAAACTTGAATATCTACTAAAAAACATGCATGGTCTTTTATCGAA
Source organism: Dipteronia sinensis (assembly GCA_033220585.1). Classification (NCBI taxonomy): domain Eukaryota; kingdom Viridiplantae; phylum Streptophyta; class Magnoliopsida; order Sapindales; family Sapindaceae; genus Dipteronia; species Dipteronia sinensis. The sequence goes on from CM065644.1 coordinate 3,494,301, forward strand.
AATATGCTTATTCTATTGATATATATTTCATGTGTGAAAAAGAAATGCATGGTTTGTTTTCACGTGTATATAGCTGAACAGTAATATTGTTGGAATTAGCAATGTTTTTACGCATCTTTTGTGTTATTCTATTAGCTGAATGCTTCATTGAATGTTGTACAAAATTTATTTTCCAATATTCTTACATCATTATTACTTGTTTGTTTGCAATTCAGGTACTGCCATCTATAAGGGAGAAACATGATGAGTTTATGTTGAGAGAGCTAGTAAAGAGATGGGCAAACCATAAGGTTATGGTTAGGTGGCTTTCTCGATTTTTCCATTATCTTGATCGATACTTTATAGCTCGGAGGTCACTGCCTCCTCTAAATGAAGTTGGGTTGACTTGTTTCCGTGATCTGGTACGTCATGACTAAACATGGTGCCACTGGACTTTCTGTTTATATCTTCTTGAACAGCTCCAGGCACTTCATATTTCAAACTTTTTTTATTGTCTTGTACGAGTATGATGTAAACTTTCCTCATAGTAAGATATCCGAGATCACAATCTTGCATTTTTTTCTAATTTTAGGTCTACCTGGAGTTAAATGGAAAAGTAAGAGATGCTGTAATCTCTTTGGTATGTTCCACTCTTTGCTGCAATATATACCGTATTTATTTAGTATCCAGCGAAGATGTCTTAACAAGGTCATTTTACATCAGATTGATCAAGAGCGTGAGGGAGAGCAGATTGATCGAGCTTTATTGAAGAATGTTTTAGATATATTTGTTGAAATTGGGATGGGGCAAATGGATCACTATGAAAATGACTTTGAAGATGCCATGCTTAAAGATACAGCTGCGTATTATTCTCGAAAGGCTTCAAACTGGATTCTAGAAGATTCTTGTCCAGATTATATGTTGAAAGTATGTTTCATATATGTTTCTTTTGTTAGGCAGAAATTTATCTGATTGGCCATTTTGAAATGATGTCTAATGTATCTTTTGGTACTTTCAGGCTGAGGAGTGTTTGAAAAGGGAGAAAGATAGGGTTGCTCATTACTTACATTCCAGTAGCGAGCCGAAGTTACTTGAGGTTTGTGCTGGCCTTTTCTGATATGATGAATCCACCTTCTTAGGGTTATTACTCTTACGGACAAATATTGTGCTAACTAGGTTGCCAATACAAAATTTTGAATGGTTATCCTGGATTTTTAGTTCCCTTTCATGTTGTTGAGTCCCTATTCATAGTTTTTTTTTTTTTGTTGTATATACCATTGTTGTTTTTTTCATGAGTCCTTGTTATCCTTTGTAGAAAGTTCAAACCGAGTTGCTTTCTGTATATGCAAACCAACTGCTTGAAAAAGAGCACTCTGGTTGCCATGCACTGCTTAGAGATGACAAGGTATTAATTGAGTGATTATATATTTTGAATATGCTGCTTAGTATATCTGTACATGATTACTATATTCTTCTTACATTTCTTAATTGCTGTTTTAGGTTGAGGATTTGTCGAGAATGTTCAGGCTATTTTCCAAAATACCTAAAGGCTTGGACCCTGTCTCCAACATATTTAAGCAGGTCCTTATTTATTTCTTTAGTTAAATACGTCACAAGAGTCGCATATCTATATCTGCTCTCTGTATTTTGTTCATTCTGTTTTCTTTTTCTTTGCAGCATGTTACTGCTGAAGGTACAGCTTTGGTCAAACAGGCTGAAGATGCAGCAAGCAACAAAAAGGTTTGTTTTTATTACGGTTGTTCCCCATTACAAATTTATTTTTCAATTTTTTTGTTAACATTATTTTCCTCTTTATTTAGCTTATTTAGTAGAAGGCTCATGAAAGCCATATGATTACTGTTAGTATTTAATGTCCATAAAGTAAGTTACATTATTAGAGCTTGGGTGTTTAGGGATTTGGTTAGCTTAGGTTTCCATGTAATTCCTCGTTTATTGTTGGATATTTTGGTTGTTTTAGATTTTATGCATTAATTTTTTGATTGAAATAAATGGTGCCTAGTGTGCAGGCACTTTTGAAGTTATCCAATTATTGTCTTTGAACATAACAATAAGTTAAAAATTTGTTGAATGGCATGATTGGCAATTTTGTTTATACAATTAATAAATGCTAAGAACCTCACATTTGGTTTATAAGTTGTAAAAGTAGCAAGATAGTATATGTTGTCATGCAAATGTATAAATATTATGTTTTGCCTAGAGATAGCATCAATATATTTCAACACAGCATAGTTGTGAAAAATTATTTCTTCCATGCTATTTTCATGCCAATAATTGTTTTCCTTTTTCTATTTCAATAGGCAGAGAAAAGGGACGTGGTTGGTTTGCAGGAACAGGTACATTTCTCACTTTATCTTTTTAGTTTTTATAGATCGCCGACTGTTTTTATGGCTTGAAGTTGATTTGGGTTATGATTTTCAGGTTTTTGTTAGGAAAGTGATTGAGCTACATGACAAGTACCTGGCATATGTGAATGATTGCTTCCAGAACCACACTCTCTTCCACAAGGTCTGTTATTCAGCATTTTTCGATATCATCCAGCTGTTTCTGAACTATTCTGATCGTGTTTGTTTTCTTCCAGTCTCTTAAGGAAGCTTTCGAGGTCTTTTGCAACAAGGGTGTTGCTGGAAGTTCGAGTGCTGAGCTACTAGCTACTTTTTGTGATAATATTCTTAAGAAAGGTGGGAGTGAGAAACTTAGTGATGAAGCGATTGAAGAAACACTTGAGAAGGTTTGTCATATTCTTGTGGTAGTGTTCCAAATAACTTCTATAGGAATGTTGCTAAACTATATAATTGAATTTGTTACTGATGTGCAGGTAGTGAAGCTGCTTGCTTATATTAGTGACAAAGATTTATTTGCTGAATTCTATAGGTAAATGCTGTTATATTGGATGGTTGAAGTTTGAATACATTGAAACAACATCTAAAAAAAAAAAAGTTTTCATACTATTAATATTTACTTTATGTTTTATAATTACTGGCAGGAAAAAGCTAGCTCGTCGACTTCTTTTTGACAAAAGTGCTAATGATGACCATGAGAGAAGTATTTTGACAAAGCTGAAGCAGCAGTGTGGTGGTCAGTTCACCTCAAAGATGGAGGGAATGGTCAGCACCCTATTATGCTCTGTGAATGGAAATTTTAATTGTTACATGGGTCCTATTGTAAAGTTGGCCAGGATTCATTATTCAATTTGTCTTTTCTCTTTCTCTTATAGGTTACGGACCTGACATTGGCTAGGGAAAACCAAACCAGTTTTGAGGAATATCTTAGCAATAATTCAAATGCAAATCCAGGGATTGATTTGACAGTCACTGTATTGACTACTGGCTTCTGGCCAAGTTACAAGTCCTTTGATCTTAACCTTCCAGCGGAGATGGTAAGTTCATAGATCTCTTGTATAGCAAGAAAATGTAACCTAATATTATTTGTTAGGTACTTTGTAGGAGTCACTAATAACATTCTCTCTTGTTTTTTCTATCCTTGTTTCTTTTAATATTTTTTTCTGCACATTAACATTATCTTATTTACTTGCTCTTGCCTTAGGTTAAGTGTGTTGAAGTTTTTAGGGAATTCTATCAAACAAAAACAAAGCACAGAAAACTTACATGGATATACTCATTGGGTACCTGTAACCTCCTTGGGAAATTTGAATCGAGAAATACGGAACTGATTGTCACAACCTATCAGGTATGTGCTTATGATATATATATATATTTTTATTCTTTCCATTTAAGCCTTTTCGGTTGAATTGGTGTGGGTACTGGTTCGGGTTTTTGCTAAGACAATATTTTTTTGGTGTGCAGGCTTCTGCCTTGCTACTATTCAATTCCTCAGATAGGTTGAGTTATTCAGAGATCATGACACAATTGAACTTGACTGACGATGACGTTGTTAGACTACTTCATTCATTGTCATGTGCAAAGTATAAGATTCTCAACAAAGAGCCAAACACCAAAAATATCTCTCCTACTGATCACTTCGAGTTCAACTCAAAGTTTACCGACAAAATGAGGAGAATCAAAGTACTGGAATTATTAGTAATATCTTGTTTGGTCTTTTTCTTCTAATATTGATCTTCTGAATGATCTTTGTTTCTTGTTCAATTTTCAGATTCCTCTCCCTCCTGTGGATGAGAAGAAAAAAGTAATTGAAGATGTTGATAAGGACAGACGGTATGCGATTGATGCCTCGATTGTCCGCATCATGAAGAGTCGGAAAGTCTTGGGTCACCAACAGTTGGTACTGGAGTGTGTTGAGCAGCTGGGTCGCATGTTCAAGGTTCTTATAGTACTTCTTAGAATGTGTGTCCTTCATCTTTATTCAAATTTAATGTGCTAATTTAAAATGTACATTTTTTTTGCAGCCTGATTTCAAGGCTATTAAAAAGAGGATTGAAGATCTGATCACTAGAGACTATCTCGAAAGGGACAAAACTAATCCCAATATGTTCAGGTACTTGGCATGATCTGGCCTGGTTGAATACCCAGATGAAGTGACAACTGTTGCTACTCTTAAAGAGGGCGATCAGTTCACGGTGGAAGGACAAACATACATGATGGCCAGTATGAGTGCCACTTAGGCGATTGCTTAGAAGCTGAATCTGCGATGCTTGTAAATTTTGCCTTTGGAGCCAGGTGTGGAGAAACAACTATAAACTCTGAACCCTTGCTGGAGAAATTGTTATTGATTCCATAATGTGGTTCAGTGCACCAAGGTACCCCGCAGTTCTGTCTTCTTATAAGCAATCCCATTTCATGACCTAGTTGATGTTTGTTTGTGAATTTTTCTTCTTCGCCTTGCTGAAATGTGTATTTTAATCTACGGATAATGCATTTTGATTGTAAGTTTAGAAATTATCACGTGAGATGTCTTTTCTTTTAATGAAAAATCTATGGCTCTGGCATTGTATGCACATCACAACATTCTTTCAATTTTGTGCACCAAGAGGACTTGTGTTGTTGTAGTCTTTAGTGTAAACTAGTATGGTGTTTGAAAGCATTCTGGCTTCGATACATCCTTGTGTTCGCAAAAAGTTTGAACAATCATATTTATTGTCTCTTGCATAATATAAACTTTGAATAACATCCTTGTTTTCACGGAAAGTTTGAACAGACCTATTTCTCTTTGGCTAATATAACTCAGGGTTCAAAGCTTTTCTCTCCAGTTTACTTTTTTGGTAGGGAAAATGGAAGTAGCTTTTGTGGGATATGCAGCTCTTGTCATTCTGTATGGAAAGAAAGTGCTTACTTGCCAATTCGATACGTAATGTTTTCCTAATAACAAACAAATTGTATACAGGAACAAAGCCTGATTGTTTGATTAAGTCAAATTAACAATCCAATTGACCTAAGTTGAGTAAAAAAAGGATAAATAAAAGATGTTATTTGGGTGATAGAATAGAACCCACTTTGAGTAGGAGGGGGTGGTTTTTCAATGAATTCTATCAAGTGGTTTTTGCAAGAACCAGTGGAATAAAAGCACTCTCAAGTGTTATTGTAGAAGCACTTTGTTCAGGTCCAAAATGCGCCATAGTTGTTCCCTCAGACAACCATTTTACTCGTACAAAATAGTTGTTTGTAGGGGCCTCCTGTCTTTGAATTGCACTCTGCACTCTTGTCTTTTCTCCATTTTTTAGGATTGAAATAGGAGATTCAATGAATGTGCCTGTAAATGAAAGTGAAGGAAGCAAAATCGACGGTTCTCTTAGCTTTTCCCAACTCACAATTCACAAACAAAAAAGCTTAAAACTTTTCTAAACTACAATTATAATAAATAATCAAATGTGACGTGCAGCTTAAGCATAGAATTAGTAAAACGAAGCTTAGATTTTGGGACCGTTAAAAGCTGAGATCAGTCAACTCCAATGAAGAATTCATTGGACAATATAGTTTTTGAAGAAATTTTGGTGATGCTCCCACAAACAAATTACTAATTAATAATGGGATTTAGGAGCAGAACACACTTCACTTGCGTGCGTATTCTGTTACTTACGAGTAAGTGGGTTGTCAAAGTCAGGGGTCAAACCTAGTTTTGATCTCTTCTTCTTCAAGTTTGGTTCCTACATGTTTTTGGGCTAGCCCCCCTCTGTTTTCAAAACTCCATAGTCAAGAAAATGCTTTTCTATCATGGGAAACAGTTGGTTCTGCTTTTTAGATGACTTCTATTTTTTTGAAAATATCTTGGTTATATATAAGACTTCGTACCTTTAATCATGCATCATTTTTTCTTATGAAAACAAAACCCTCTCATTCTAGTTTTTCCTTCCATAACTCACCTTAAGCTGTCGGGGATGCAGAATAAATACAGAAATAAATGCACGTGGAGGGAGGTATTCCAACAAAGGGCTTCTGAACCGAACCAAACTTTATTACCAATTACCACTGGACAAAAAAGCTTAAACTGTCACTTATAAATCTAAACAATTATATAAAACATTCTAACAAGTCGTACATAATTTCTCTTTAGTTTTCTTACCTATTTTTTCAACTCTAAATTATCAAAGTAATTAAGAAAAACAATGGGCAGTAGATCAATTTTCACATGAGCTAGGGAATCAATGATGGAGGTGGAGTGGAGGTAATCATTTTGATATTACCTCAACCTCTCCTCTCTTGCAAAGTTATGTCATCTTTTATATGGTCGGTTAATTTATATATATATATATATATATATATATATTTTCTCTCTTTCCACTAACTTGATCGCATCACCATCCTCTTCCCAAGCTAATCATTTTATTTATTTATTTATTTGTTCATATGCTCTGTTCCTCTCACTTTGGCTAGTCTTCGTTAATGTGTTTGTCCAAAAGCATTTGTCTCCACTCAACACATTATTATTGTCGGTAACCAAGAGATCCAAAAGTGTAAGCTGATGGGAAATAACCCAACAATAGTATTTAAGCCTTTTAACAGTTATAATCTTCCTAAAGTTCTTTTAATGGCTTGAGGTAATTAACTCACTGTTCTTTTGAAAAATTCCACTTGGTTGATTGCATCATCATTTCTTTTGCTAATCAAGTTTGTGAACTTGTTGAATCTATAATGCGTTTTGAATCTTTTTTAACATCGTAGGAATATATTTTTAAGCCATTTGTACATATTTGTAGTATTCAGTACAATTTGGAATGCAACTCCTATAGGGATTTATCCACACTTTGTAATTTTATCGATAAATATGAGGCTCGAACCCTTCTCACAAATGTGAGAAAGGGGGAGTGCATGAAAGAGTGGACGTGTCTCGTAAACTGTCTTTTACTCCATCACTTGCAATGAAAGTATTTTTGAATGCATCTTTAGTACATTCTCTTAATTATATAAGGAACTTTGTGTTTGGTCTCTAGCAATTGTTTTGGTTGTTTCCTCTACTACATACCTCACATCTTATGTCATGAATATTTTGGCTTCTTTGTGCTCCAGCTCTACACTCATTATTAGGATTCAAATGTCATTTCAGCTTAGAAATCATAAATAATTAAATGCATTTGACAAGTTGTTTATTTAGTGCTTCCCATCCATCAATCATATGTATGTACAATTTGAACACAGCATGCAATACATGATTTGTGGGCTCTTTTCTCTCCCCCCACTGAGAAAAAAAGCACCCTTTCCCCTTGAACAATGGAAGACCTTAGATTTTGTCCATTTTCTTTTTGATTCATTCACAACTCAAAACTACACTATATGGGGGGGCTACAGTGTGCTTCTGTGGTTCCCCACATGATTGCATGATTTCTTTCCTTATTAGGAATTTATTACATAAAGAAAACAGTAAAAGTGACATTTTCCATATGTTTGATAATTGATTCTTGTTTTTCATCACGGTTTGCAGCTGCTATTGCCCTCAGTCCTCACAATCACACACAATTTGACAAGATTTTTATGAACAAATGACCCACAAGTTTCCATTAATTGAGGGCTTATATTAAAATATAAGTTAATACATGATTCATCAACAGTTTTGTCCATCAATGTCCAACTTGGGTTTTAGTCTTTAATTTTTTATTCACAGCACTTACAGAAAGAACTGAAACTTTATTTAATAAATATTACTTTTCTTCTACAATACATACAAAGTCTAATTATGGATACCCCAACAAAGGGAAACACAAGTGGAACCTTTTTTTTTTATATTACAAGAACTATTATAATAAGACTGTAGGTGTCGGTATTTGTCGAGATTAAATAATATATATGTGATCCGGATATCTACTCCCATAATCCAGGAAGAAAAATCCAGTATTCAAGTCAAACTCTTCTTAACCTTTTTGTTAAGAAGAGTTTGTGACTTGAATCTTGGCAAAATCCAGTGTTTTCTTGCCCTGCAACTTGTTTGTTACATAATATTTACTGTACTCTCCATGATTGTATCTTCTATACTTGCATGGGTTGTTAACATCATCCACCAGTTCAGTCATTGGACCAATCTCTATCTCATAACTAGGAGCATAGAATGTAACGATTGAGAGACGGTCCTTTTCCTTGTGTGTCACTGCCCTGTGCTCCACACTTTTGTATTTCCCATTTGATAGAACCTGCAAAAGCAACATATTAGCTAGGATTGAAGAATTTGAACTAGAAAAAAGCAAAAAAAAAAAAAAAAAACATTTGAGTTATGTGTTTATTACTTACTTCTATGGTGTCACCAATGTTTATCACAAGTGCATTTGGAATAGGCTGAACAGGAACCCATGTATTGTCCTTCAGGATTTGAAGTCCTACAGAGCTGCCCTTTCCTTGCTGCAGAATTGTGAGGGCACTTCCATCTGAATGTGGGCTCAGGCCCATAACAAGGTCAGGCCTTGAACATGGTGGGTAGTAGTTCATCCTCACAGCCTGCACAGCCACCCCGAACATTTCTTCAAAAACATCCTCTTTCAAGCCAAGACTCACTGCTATATATCTCAGCAGATTCTGGCATAGCTTCCTCACTTCTCTTGAATAGCTTTCAAGAGTTTCACTGCAGCACAAAGAGGACTCAAAATTTTAGTGAACCAAAACAACTGTGTGCGAGAGCTTTTTAAGTTACAGATATTAGATATATATGGTGTCAATATTACCTGAAGTCAGCTGGTTTTGATGGCCACAGTTTCGGGTTTCGTATATAGTGAGGCTCAACACCAAGAGCAAACATGTTGCACCAATCTAGTTTTTGGTTTTCGGAGAAGACGAAAGCTTGTCCATATCCCTGAACAGTCCCTGGTGCCATTGGATATTTCTGCTTCTCTTCTAAAGGTAGCATGAAGAAATCTTTGGCCACCATTTCTATGCTCTCAAGTAAACTCAGATCAATCCCATGGTTAACCACCTGATATCAAAGCAAACTAAACATTAGCTTTTCATAAACATTTTTATTATTATTATTTCCAATTACTCTGTAGTCTGTACATGCAATTTTTTTTTTTTTTTTTTTTTTACCTGAAAAAATCCCCACTCTTGACAAGCAGTTGTGAGGTTGACAATTTCAGTATGGAATTCATCAGCTGTTGTTGTGTTGTTGTTGGCTTTCATGAGTTTTGACAAGTTGATAATGGGAATGTGAATGTCATCGGTAGGTGATGATGATGATGATAACAGAGTTGTGGCTAGTGTTGGCCTCTCAGTCTGATCTCTAACATATCTTTCTGGAATTGTGGTTGGTTTGGTTTTTCTCAGTTCTTGGACATCATCAATATGACCAACCTTGATTGGAAAAATGGGTACTGGAGCCATGGAAAGTGGAAACAGAAAATCTAAAGGATTCAAGAAATCTCCTGAAAGCTTAAAAATAAAAAGTTTTATAATTACTTGATGACTCTACTCTAGCTCAAGTCTGTATTTATAGAGGTAGAAAGTTACATTTCTGTGCATTTTGTTGGTTAGTAGGGGCCCAGAATACCACCATACACTTCAATAATTCAAATCACATTAAACATTAAAGTGAACCTACTAATATCTCTGAATGCATTGTTAGTTTTTCATGGAAACAATGGGAGAACTGTTCTGAAGAGAAGACTTTTCCTTCTTAAAAACGGGATGACGTTCATATTTTAATTATTTACCAGGACCTTGTATTTTTTTTATCTGAAGATTAAACACTGAATTTTGTTAAAGACTGAATATGGACTGAAATCTGAACTCAAATAACTTTTTTTTTTCCTCATATCTGAATGTATTGTCAATAAGTTTTTTTTTAAAAGTAAAAATTGACTGAAAATAAGTAATTTTACATTTATATCCATGTTAAACAATTATACATATAATATAAAATAAAAACAGTTCAAAAATAATTATTATATATGAACACATATGATCATGATCTTCTTTTTCGATTACAAACAAACTTCATTTTTACTAAGAAAAGAAAAATGTTTTTTTTTTCAAAAAATAAAAGAGGCAGGAAAACTTACACAAAACACTCTAAAAAAAATATATAAAACATTACCATAATATCATAATAAAGTATTGATATTAAACACCAATATGATAAGTGATTAAGATTCTTTTTTATTTTTAAAGCTATTTAAAATAAGCAATATATTAAAAATAAAGATTTCTATACCGTATATAATTATGATGAAATTGTAAATATGTTATATATAGGGATAGTATCGGAAGAAAAGATTTTGGATTGCATTTAATGTAATTCAGGGATTTGCAATTAAGCGAAAAAGTCAAGATTTTTTACTTTTTTATTTTAAGTTTTTTTTTTTTGTATTTTAAAGTTGTTTGACCACTTAAAAAAGACTTGGGGGTCGTTTGTTTTTTTATCTGAACACTAAACAGTCTTGAATTTTTATGAAGACTGAATATGAATTGAAATTTGAATCTGAATGATATGTTTTTTTTCTCACATTTGAATGTATTGTCAACATGTTTGTTTTTTAAAAATAAAACTGTATGAAAATAAGCAATTTTACATTTATACCCATACTAATTTAACATGCATCATTCTTTTATAACATTTTGTATGTTTTTTTTCAAACAAAGTTCAATTTAACAAAATAAAAATTTAATCAAATAATATAATTTTGCATGTTCTGCAAACAAAGTTTAAGTTAAATTTATTGTCAAAAAAAAGTTCAAGTTCAAGTTCAAGTTCAATTTTATATGTTATCCACGTTTCCGGTGAATATAATTCATGAAACAATTTTTTTTTTTGGTTTCTTGGATCATATGCACCGGAAACCAAATAAAAAAAAGTTTTTGGATTTTTTATATACAATAATTCTTTAACATTTTCGAGCCACGAAATCACTCAATATGATAGACAAATTTATTGAGCACTATACGAATAGTTAGATAAAAATAAATAAATAAAGAGTTCTTACCAGGATTTGGCATGAGAGAAATTCAATTGTTCAATCCCTAAAAAATTTCATTCTGAGAAGTAATTAGGTTTTTTTTTTCTTTTCTAAGACATGTTTAAAATAAAAAATATATTAAAAGAAAATTTTTACACCATATTAAATTAAGATAAAGTTGGAAATTTATCTTTTTTTGGAGGATGGACTTGGAAGAAAATATTTTAATTGTAATCCAGTTATTTGGAATTAAGTTAAAAGTTAGGATTTCTTAATTTTTATTTTAAGTTTGTTTTTTGATATTTTTAAGTTATTTGACCACTTAAAAAACAAACAAAACAACTTAATGAGTTCAATTTAGACCCATTAAGTTTTAAGTGAAAAAAACAAATGACCCCATAATAATTATGATTCAGACCCAATAAGTTTTAAGTGGAAAAAATAAACAACCTCTTAAATTTGCAAAATGAAAAAGTAAAGACGCATATGCTCTTTTTGTGGTAACCATTTATGTTTTCAGATTTATGACTCAAAATCTCTACGTATGCTTGCTATGATCCTCATGTTCAAAGAGTGGAGAAGGATTAAAGTTGAGTTGCAAGTATGGAAAATCAAAAGCATAAATGGGAAAAAAGTCTGAAAAAAAATCTTATTAGATTTCCTTGTGATTAAGACTGAGACCAGAAATGGCATATATTATTTGCTGAAAAACTTCTAGGAGAAAAGTGGTCCAAATCTCTTGTTCTCTCTTAGCTTACCATCTGTCTTTCTGTAGAAATTTGCAAGTAGGGTAGTTTTCACTCATGATCACATTTTATCTCTTGACTTCTTTAGATTCCCCTGTTTTTCATTTGGTGTTGAACTATATAAATAATGGCACTACTCTCCTAATTCGTAAATTCTGTGTTAAAACTATACAAATTTAATGTTCAACTTCACAGATTGAGCTTTCAGTTTTACAGATTAATTTACAACTTCACATATAGAGTTTCGTTGAACGAATGTAACGTTTCACAATCCTTAGGGAGCAATAAGAAAAGCCACCGAATCATCATCATTCAAGAGTTGTATGTAGACCAATATGTGCAGAGGGGCATGGAATCTAGTAGTGGTAGCAGTACAATTAGTTGACAAGTTGTCTCATATGTCAGATTTAGTGAGTGGTGGTACTACTAGTAGTAGCAGTAGTAGTAGTAGGGGCCATTCTCCAATTATGCCGACCAAATCTAGTGTTATTGTCATCCTGCATCTCTGCTATTTTAAGTCTTTCATGGCTCTATAACTTGGCTTCTTTACCATTTTTTATAAAAGTGCTTTTGTGGGTATTTTTAACAAATGGTAAACATGCCCCTTCACACTCACATGAGTAAGACTCCATCTCTCAAAAAGAATATGTGAGGACGAAGCGAAAGTGATAGGTTTTCGAATCCACGAGAGAATCGTATTCAAAATGAACGGATTTTATTAATATCAATGAAAAGTAACAAGAAACTATTTTGACTAAAATAGGAAAAGCTCAAAACTTACCCAAAAAATGTCAATTTAAGTAATTTCCATAACTTAATGGATGATTCCTAAACAAACTCAAAGAAACAAAACTTGAAAAAATAAAATTGCTAAAACGTTTGAAAATAGAAATGCTAGAAAATAGATGTCAAAATGATATTTTTTAAGAAAACGATGACACCCTACGAGGGTTAACCTCATTATATTTTGTAGAGCTTGTCGATACTGTTTCAACGACATATTATGGGATCAAAACGATCGTCGTTTGCCCCTCCAAATACTTCTTGAAAGTGTGTCCTCATTACTTAAGTTAGAAAGAATACACATTTCAATTGCCCTGTATTATTTTCCCTCACAGAAGCATTTGTGAAATTGAGATGAAAAGTGCTTCTGGACCACAGCTTGATGTGACATAAAATGAACTTGTACCTTACCTTTTCAACATGGCTATTGAAAATGTGGGTGACCATAGTTTTTTATAATTTTAGTTGTCCTTACCATACAGTAAAATTTTAAGGCTGTTAACTTCGGTACACTAGTAAACTTTTAAATTTTTCAAAAGAAATTTATGATGTTTAATAAAGTTCATACAAGGGATGAATTTTTTAATGGGTCACGTAATTTTTACGTTGAATGACAGAATGAAGTTAGTCCAGTTATATTTCTCTCACATCTACACTATAAAGTCATGGATCCGGCCCAATTGACGACTCTGGCCCTCTACTTTAGTAGTTGAGTTGCACTAGTCTGAATGATTAGATGCCGTTTGTGAGTGATGAAAAAGTCGTTGAACCAAAATCTCCTTTTTGCCCTCCCCTCCATGGTTCTTTCCCGCCAAAACAAACTGTATTTTCACACCAAAACTGGTTTCATAGAGCAGCTTCAGAGATGTAATAATGTCATTTCCATGACATCAACACACGCGAGTGTACTGAAATCTGGGTTCTTGAATGACACTTTTACCGCAAATCATCTCATGAATTGCTATGTAAGACTTCAAGAAACCCATGATGCACATCAGCTGCTCGATGAGATGCTTGAACCAAACGTCGTATCCTATACTTCGCTCATGGCGGGTTATGTCAACATGGGTCAGCCTAAAATCGCTATGTGTCTCTTCCAGATGATGAATGGAAGCTTGGTTTCGCCTAACGAGTTTACGTTTGCTACAGTGATTAACGCTTGTTCGATACTTGCAGACCTCAGAACTGGCAAAAAGGTTCATTCCCATGTTGAGGTTTCCGGATTGCGAGATAACCTCGTGGTTTGTTCTTCGCTTGTTGACATGTATGGGAAATGCAATGATGTGGATAGAGCTAGGCGGGTTTTTGATTCGATGGGTTGTAGGAATGTTGTTTCTTGGACTTCGATGATTGTAGCTTATGCGCAGAATGCTCAAGGCGATGAAGCATTGAATATCTTTAGAGAATTCAATTATTTGCTTGGGGATCGTCCGAATCAGTTTATGTTGGCTAGTGTGATTAATGCTTGTGCGAGTTTAGGTAGGTTAATTTCTGGGAAGGTCACACATGGGGCGGTGATTCGTTGTGGATACGATTCAAATGATGTGGTTGCAAGTGCACTTGTTGACATGTACACCAAATGTGGAGATGTCAGCTATTCTGATAAGGTTTTTCAGAGGATTTTAAAACCCTCTGTGATACCTTACACTTCAATGATTGTAGGTGCCGCCAAGTATGGGCTTGGGAGATTATCACTCGGACTCTTTGAGGAGATGATTGCAAGAAGAATAAAGCCCAACGATGTCACATTTGTCGGGGTCTTACATGCTTGTAGCCATTCAGGACTCGTGGATGAAGGGCTTAAGCATTTAAATTCGATGTATGAAATATATGGAATAAAACCTGATGCTAAGCATTATACATGTGTTGTTGATATGCTTGGCAGAAGCGGCCGTCTTGATGAGGCCTACCAGTTAGCGAAATCTATTCAGGTTGATGCTAATGCAGGGGCTCTGTTGTGGGGAACGCTTCTTTCAGCTAGTAGGCTTCACGGAAGGGTAGATATTGCTGTTGAAGTGAGTAAGAAGCTAATAGAATCCAATCAACAAGTAGCAGGTGCATATGTAACATTGTCAAACACTTATGCACTAGCTGGCGACTGGGAAAATGTTCATAGTCTTCGATCTGAAATGAATCGTACTGGAGTTTACAAAGAACCCGGTTGCAGTTGGGTTGAGATTAAGGATAGAACCTATGTATTTTATGCTGGTGACAAGTCAATTGAAAGAGGGAGTGAGGTTTGGAGTTTGATGAGAAAACTAGAGCAGGAAATGAAGAAAAGAGGGTATGTGGGAGAAAATACAGGATTGGTGTTTGTTGACGTCGAAGAGGAGGCCAAAGAGGAAATATTAAGTATGCACAGTGAGAGATTAGCCTTGGCTTTTGGGTTGATAAGCATTCCTAAAGGCATTACCATTAGAATAATGAAGAACTTGAGAATGTGCAAGGATTGTCACGAGGCTTTCAAGCAGATTAGTGACATTGTGGAGAGGGATTTTGTTGTGAGAGATATCAATAGATTTCATCATTTCAAAAACGGGTCTTGCACTTGCGGAGATTTTTGGTGATTATCGATCAATGTCATATCTATTGAGATATATCTTGCTTTGTTACTATTTGCTGGGATTCAACTACAATCAAGAGGTTAATAAATGACAGAGGGATGTAATGAGCATTGTGCCAAGAAAAGATATTAATGCATTAAATTATTGAGAGACATGAAGTAAAATAAAACTATGCAAGAGTACACGGGAATATTCACACAACAAAATACAACATGGAGAGACTCAAAATGAAAAAAAGAAAAGAGCATGATCAGGAACGCAGCAACTAGAAGTCTCGAAGAGTCAGGAAACAAAAGGGAACGAAATTCTGACGAAAAGAATAAAGATTGGCTTAAATCTTGGCAAAATCCAGGTTTTTCTTGCCCCTCAACTTGTTTGTTACATAGTGTTTACTGTACTCTCCATGATTGTATCTTTTATACTTGCATGGGTTGTTCTCATCCACCAATTCAGGTATAGGACCCATCTCTATTTCATAACTAGGAGCATAGAATGTGACAATGGAGAGACGGTCCTTTTCCTTGTGTATCACTGCCCTGTGCTCCACACTTTTGTATTTCCCATTTGTTAGAACCTGTTAGCAAAAACAACAAACTTAGTTTAGGAATGGAGAATTTGAACTTGTAAAGAGAAGCAAAATTGTTGAATTATGTGTTTATCACTTACTTCTATGCTGTCACCAATGTTTATCACAAGTGCATTTGGAATAGGCTGAACAGAAACCCATGTATTGTCGTTAAGAATTTGAAGTCCTACATAGCTGCCCTTGTCCTGCTGCAACACTGTGATGGCACTGCCATCCGAATGCGGGCTCAGACCCATAACAAGGTCAGGCCTTGAACATGGTGGGTAGTAGTTCATCCTCACAGCCTGCACAGCCACCCCGAACATTTCTTCAAAAACATCCTCTTTCAAGCCAACACTCACTGCTATATATTTCAGCAGTTTCTGGCAAAGTTTCCTCACTTCTCTTGAATAGCTTTCAAGAGTTTCACTGCAGCACAAAAAGGACACAAAAAATTTAGTAAACCAAAACAATTAACAGTGTGTGTGCTTTTTAAGTTACAGATATATGGTCTCGATATTACTTGAAGTCAGCTGGTTTCGATGGCCATAGTTCCGGTCTCCTTATAAAGTCAGGCTCAATCCCAAGAGCAAACATGTTGCACCAATCTAGTTTTTGGTTCTCTGAAAAGATAAAAGCTTGTCCATATCCCTGAATAGTCCCCGGTGCCATCGGGTATTTCTGCTTCTCCTCTATAGGTAGCATGAAGAAATCTTTGGCCACCTTTTCTATGCTCTCAAGTAAACTCAGATCAATCCCATGGTTAACCACCTGAAATCAAACCAAACGAAAAGATTAGCTTCATGTCCATTTTTTTTTTCAAGCACTACTCTCTCAGACATGAAAATTATTACAATACCTGAAAAAATCCCCACTCTTGGCAAGCAGTAGTCAGGTTCAGGATTTCACTCTGGAAATCATCTGGGTTGCCATTAACGAGCTTCGACAAGTCGATAATGGGAATGTCAGTGTGTGGTGATGACAGAGTTGTTGTTGTTGAGTCAAGTGTTGTTGGCCTCTCAGTGACATCCCTAACAAATCTTTCAGGAATTGTAGTTGGTTTGGTCTTCCTGAGTTCTTGGACATCATCAATGTGACCAACATTGATTGGAATAACAGTTGATGCAGCCATGGAAACAGAATTCTAAGAAGCTTCTTTTTGTTTTACTTTGTTGAGAACTTTTATCTTCCACTAGTGTATTTATACAGGGACAGACACGGTTGAACTTTTGATGCAGTTTTCTCAAACACAGTAATCCATTTTGTTCTTCAGGATTCCATTAAATTTCCACCAGATTCTTGTGCAAATGCTGACAAAAATGTTTGCAATTCAAAGGGTGTATAGACATTAAAAATTGAGTAAACTTGTCTATTTTATTAGAGCATCTATTAAAACAAGCTGTTAAGGAATCTTTTTAAGTTGACAATTTTATAATATAACAAATTAGAGAAATACAGTCAAGACAAAATTGAATTGTTTGTCTTATTATTGTATGACGAAATACAAAGTGACATATAACATATTCTACAAATTTTCAATTTTCAAAATACAAAAAAAAAAAAAAAAAAAAAAACTATAACGAAGTTCAATCAAGAGAGCTAATAATACAGAGTATTTCCATTGTATCTGTCAATATCAGTATTTTTGTTTGAAATATTACAATAATTCAGGGTTTTTTTTTGTGGGAGATAGACTCGAACCCACAACCTTGTGGTATGGGTGTGAGAGATTTAACCACTAGATTAACATCATCTTCGTTCTTTCTATTTTTAATTTATTTCTATAATTTTTATTTATCTATCTTCACTCTTATAGAAAATATTATTAAAATAGAAAGAATGGAGAGAAAATCTAAAATTTTAAAAAAGAGATATGCTGTTTAATCTAAACCATTAAATAATATTGATCCAAACGCTTTAAATCGTGTTAAAAAAATTGCGTTCTCCTAGTCCTTCATGATTTAATAATATATTAAAGAGTAATATTAGGTTTTCCAAATAATTTGTTCAAATGACGTCGCATGTAAATTGTCAAAATCACGTCACCACCACACAATCTCATAATTTATAAATTTTTGACAAAGCAAATACAGTACCACATAATTTGGGTGTCGATTTGGGTAAAATTATTTGGAAAACCTAATATTACTCTTTTTTTAAAAGTAAATTTACGTTATTATTTTTTACTCCAAATTTTTTATCTTTTTAATAGTTTTATTTTAGGATAACATTAAAATTTTGATAAAAATACTAATTTAGAGTGTAAATATAATTGTTGTGATGTATAAGTAACCAGCTTTTTTTTTTTTAGTCCGAACTCTACCCTCAAAGACACAACTGGGCCTTAAATTTGAGTGTAAAGCACAGACTTGACTCAGGCCCGGCCCAGCCCGTTAGTGAGTGATGGGAAAGGTCGTTGCACCGAAATCTCCTTTTTGCCCTCCTCTCCTCCATGTGTCTTTCCCGCCAAACACCAAAACTTGTTCATAGAGCAATTTTACCGGAAATCATCTAATAAATTGCTTTATAAATAAGATTTCAAGAAACCCGTAATACATTACAATCAAATCATGCAGAAAGTATACAAGAATCTTCGAACAACAAAACCTAATATGGAAATTAGGCAGCCTCGAAGAGAAGTGTTACAAAATATACAAATCCGAAAGCAATTAGAACAGTCACATAAAAAAACGAAAAAAGAAAATAATAAAGAGAGACACGGAATTTGACCCCTGTGTAGCGTAACAATACTGATTCAGACTCTACAACCCAATTGACTTAAATCCAGGTTTTTGAGAAGTGTTACTCAAAAACGGGTCTTGCACTTGCGGAGATTTTTGGTGATTATCGATCAATGTCATATCTATTGAGTTATATCTTGCTTTGTTACTATTTGCTGGGATTCAACTACAGTCAAGAGGTTAATAAATGACAGAGGGATGTAATGAGTCTTGAGCCAAGAAAGATTCTAATGTGATTTGTCATGTCTTCGAGAAAACCAACTTGGAGAACATGTGCTACCCGTTACACAAACATCCCCAATGTGATTTGTCATGAAGTAAGCCAATCATAAAAATAAGGTTCTTACAGACCTTTTTACTGTTATCATACGGTCAAACGTTAAATCTAACACCCGTTGACTAACGTGAGAGGGGTTGAGTATCAGTTAATGATAAAGCTGTTTCTGGATGTAAGAAGGCAAACCTCATAGAGGTTTAGTGCAATTTTCTCTTATATATATATATATGAATGAGTGGCTCACAATAACTGTCGGTACATGCCAGCTCATATCTAGTAACAACTAAACTAGCTAATTCTTAAAACATATACTAATAATAGGAACTAGAAAAATAGAATTATAACCAACTTAATAGCAAGGGCAAATAAGATACAAAGAGTTTATCTGAACTTGTAGAAACAAAACATTTATTCATCATAGTTCTTGAATGGATGAAAGTTTTTCTTACTATTACTATGTTATCAAATTGATGATCATCATAGCTCTTGAATGGATAAAAGTTTTTCTTAATTACTATTACTATGGAGAAAATGAGAGTTCAGTGAATAACTAGCTAGTTTGAACAAAGTTTGTTGATCAATATATTGAAGAGATTTGTTTCTATTCGTGTTTGTATTTTCATATATAATTTTTCAAAAACATTTGTTATGTATCACGATCTTACATTCAATAACGGCAATAAGAGTATATCACATTTTATAGTTGTAGATAAAAACCGGAGGGAATGGGCCTAAATGGCACTAAATCCATCTCAATTTTATAATATAACAAATTAGAGAAATACAGTCAAGACAAAATTGAATTGTTTGTCTTATTATTGTATGACGAAATACAAAGTGACATATAACATATTCTACAAATTTTCAATTTTCAAAATACAAAAAAAAAAAAAAAAAAAAACTATAACGAAGTTCAATCAAGAGAGCTAATAATACAGAGTATTTCCATTGTATCTGTCAATATCAGTATTTTTGTTTGAAATATTACAATAATTCAGAGTTTTTTTTTGTGGGAGATAAGACTCGAACCCACAACCTCGTGGTATGGGTGTGAGAGATTTAACCACTAGATTAACATCATCTTCGTTCTTTCTATTTTTAATTTATTTCTATAATTTTTATTTATCTATCTTCACTCTTATAGAAAATATTATTAAAATAGAAAGAATGGAGAGAAAATCTAAAATTTTAAAAAAAGAGATATGCTGTTTAATCTAAACCATTAAATAATATTGATCCAAACGCTTTAAATCGTGTTAAAAAAATTGCGTTCTCCTAGTCCTTCATGATTTAATAATATATTAAAGAGTAATATTAGGTTTTCCAAATAATTTGTTCAAATGATGTCGCATGTAAATTGTCAAAATCACATCACCACCACACAATCTCATAATTTATAAATTTTTGACAAAGCAAATACAGTACCACATAATTTGGGTATCGATTTGGGCAAAATTATTTGGAAAACCTAATATTACTCTTTTTTTAAAAGTAAATTTACGTTATTATTTTTTACTCCAAATTTTTTATCTTTTTAATAGTTTTATTTTAGGATAACATTAAAATTTTGATAAAAATACTAATTTAGAGTGTAAATATAATTGTTGTGATGTATAAGTAACCAGCTTTTTTTTTTAGTCCGAACTCTACCCTCAAAGACACAACTGGGCCTTAAATTTGAGTGTAAAGCACAGACTTGACTCAGGCCCGGCCCAGCCCGTTAGTGAGTGATGGGAAGGTCGTTGCACCGAAATCTCATTTTTGCCCTCCTCTCCTCCATGTGTCTTTCCCGCCAAACACCAAAACTTGTTCATAGAGCAATTTTACCGGAAATCATCTAATAAATTGCTTTATAAATAAGATTTCAAGAAACCCGTAATACATTACAATCAAATCATGCAGAAAGTATACAAGAATCTTCGAACAACAAAACCTAATATGGAAATTAGGCAGCCTCGAAGAGAAGTGTTACAAAATATACAAATCCGAAAGCAATTAGAACAGTCACATAAAAAAACGAAAAAAGAAAATAATAAAGAGAGACACGGAATTTGACCCCTATGTAGCGTAACAATACTGATTCAGACTCCACAACCCAATTGACTTAAATCCAGGTTTTTGAGAAGTGTTACTCAAAAACGGGTCTTGCACTTGCGGAGATTTTTGGTGATTATCGATCAATGTCATATCTATTGAGTTATATCTTGCTTTGTTACTATTTGCTGGGATTCAACTACAGTCAAGAGGTTAATAAATGACAGAGGGATGTAATGAGTCTTGAGCCAAGAAAGATTCTAATACATTAAATCATGGAGAGACGAGAAGTCACAATAAAACCATGCAAGAGTACACAAGAATATTCACACAACGAAATCCAACATGGAGACTAAAATAGAAAAAAGGATAATCAAGAACGCGTCAACTAGCAGTCTCGAAGAGTCGGGGCAACAAAAGGGAATGAAAAAGAAGAGTGCTTAGCTTAAATCTTGGCAAAATCCAGGTTTTTCTTGCCCCGCAACTTGTTTGTTACGTAGTGTTGACTGTACTCTCCATGATTGTATCTTTTATACTTGCATGGGTTGTTCTCATCCACCAATTCAGGTATAGGACCCATCTCTATTTCATAACTAGGGTCTAGGAGCACAGAATGCTGACAATGGAGAGACGGTCCTTTTCCTTGTGTGTCACTGCCCTGTGCTCCGTACACTTTTGTATTTCCCATTTGTTAGAACCTGTTAGCAAAAACAACAAATTTAGTTTAGGAATGGAGAATTTGAACTTGTAAAGAGAAGCAAAATTGTTGAATTATGTGTTTATCACTTACTTCTATGCTGTCACCAATGTTTATCACAAGTGCATTTAGAATAGGCTGAACAGAAACCCATGTATTGTCGTTAAGAATTTGAAGTCCTACATAGCTGCCCTTGTCCTGCTGCAACACTGTGATGGCACTGCCATCCGAATGCGAGCTCAGACCCATAACAAGGTCAGACCTTGAACATGGTGGATAGTAGTTCATCCTCACAGCCTGCACAGCCACCCCGAACATTTCTTCAAAAACATCCTCTTTCAAGCCAACACTCACTGCTATATATTTCAGCAGTTTCTGGCAAAGTTTCCTCACTTCTCTTGAATAGCTTTCAAGAGTTTCACTGCGGCACAAAAAGGACACAAAAAATTTAGTAAACCAAAACAATTAACAGTGTGTGTGCTTTTTAAGTTACAGATATATGGTCTCGATATTACTTGAAGTCAGCTGGTTTCGATGGCCATAGTTCCGGTCTCCTTATAAAGTCAGGCTCAATCCCAAGAGCAAACATGTTGCACCAATCTAGTTTTTGGTTCTCTGAAAAGATAAAAGCTAGTCCATATCCCTGAACAGTCCCCGGTGCCATCGGGTATTTCTGCTTCTCCTCTATAGGTAGCATGAAGAAATCTTTGGCCACCTTTTCTATGCTCTCAAGTAAACTCAGATCAATCCCATGGTTAACCACCTGAAATCAAACCAAACGAAAAGATTAGCTTCATGTCCATTTTTTTTTTCAAGCACTACTCTCTCAGACATGAAAACTATTACAATACCTGAAAAAATCCCCACTCTTGGCAAGCAGTAGTCAGGTTCAGGATTTCACTCTGGAAATCATCTGGGTTGCCATTAACGAGCTTCGACAAGTCGATAATGGGAATGTCAGTGTGTGGTGATGACAGAGTTGTTGTTGTTGAGTCAAGTGTTGTTGGCCTCTCAGTGACATCCCTAAAAAATCTTTCAGGAATTGTAGTTGGTTTGGTCTTCCTGAGTTCTTGGACATCATCAATGTGAACAACATTGATTGGAATAACAGTTGATGCAGCCATTGAAACAGAATTCTTTTTTTTTTTTTTTTTTACTTTGATGCAGTGTTCTCACAGTAGTAGTTTAGTTCTTCAGGATTCCACCAAAAGTACCTGTATTTCCAACCAATAATATATGGAGTATCTCAGCTGTATCAATCTGTATTACTGTCTCTAAGGACGAACTGATTTTATTAACGTTAGAGAAAAAGGAAATGATCACTAACAAAGTTTTTCATGATCCCACATCTAATTCTTTTTAACAACATCATGAACCGATAAAATAATGACTAAAAAGGTAAAACCAAAATAAAAATCATCCAAGACTCAAAAGTGAGAAAGAATGTACCTTTCGATAAAGAGGGAAGTTGCAGGATAGATTGGCTGGTTCTCTAGTAAGAATGTTCTGAAATTATAAGTTACGAACGTTCAATTACAACCACACATTCATATTGGGTATGGGTATTTGTTAATGTGGGTATGAGTATTTGTTAATATGGGATTGTGAGCCTAATGTGAATGTGTGGCTGTGGTTGGACGTCCTGAAATTATAAAGTCAGGACGTCCTGACTAGAGAACCACCGTATAAATTAAAAATAGAAAGGATGGAGAGAAAATCTAATGACCCACATGCAAAGAACTGGTATATCTTATATTAGTTCGAACTGACAATAAAAAAACTATGTATATATACATATAAATTATTAAATTAGGGATCCCGTACAAAAAATTCGTGCGGAATCCCGCACCTGATAACAGCAATATATATAGTATTAAAACAAAATAAAAATGCATTACATATTTCTTTGATCTTCAAATTCGTACGAAAAAATCATCGACAATTGATGAATTTTACAGAAGAATTAAAACATCGGTACATCCTCATCACCATCTAAACAATATTACATTTAGTTTTTCAATATTAGTTTATTTTTTTGTGTTAACTTGCATATTTGTTTTTGCTTCGGCCCCCCAAAGTCAAATCCTGACTACTCCCCTGTTTATGTAAATATCACTGCTGTTTATTTTTTTGAGTCCGACTCTACTATCTTAATTTTCTGAGCGAGGTGCGGATCAGACTCAAGTCCGGCCTGACCTATTCAACACCTCTACTTTAGTTGAATGATTTTAGGCCGTTTGTGAACTGTGAGTGATAAAAGTTATTGAACCAAAATCTCCTCTCTTTTTACCCTCCCCTTCTCCATGTGTCTTTCCCGCCAAAATAAGCTGTATTTTCACACCAAAACTGGTTTCATAGAGCACTTTTACCGCAAATCTTCTCATAAATTGCTCCTTCAAGAAACCCGTAATGTACATCAGCTGTTCGATAAGATGCTTGAACCAAAATGTTTATACTCATAATATATATATATATATATATAGTTTTTATATTGTCAGTTCGAACTTATATCAGTTTGGACTTGGCTATATGCATTTATCAAAGTATCTTTTAAATCTAATGGTTTACATGTAAGAAACTGATATAGTTTATATCAGTTCGAACTGACAATAGAAAGACTACATATATATATATATATATATATATATGTGGAAATGGTGATAAATGTCACTTTTTTGGAGGTGTGTTGCACCAACGTCACTGCTTTAATAAGTTATGTTTAAAAGGGACCTATTATGGTGAACTACCAAAATTGCCCTTAAATAATCAATTTTTTATTCTGTTTGTACTTCTATCTCCACGCTTCAAACAATGAACTCAGTAACTCCTCTCTCTCTCTCTCTACAATAAACTTGTCTGAAAATTGAGTTGGTAAAATTTATGTATAAGATGATGAAGATCTGGGTCCAAGACTTTTAACACTGTGTCTGAGCCTTTTGTAAAACTATCCGAGCCTTTTAAATTGTTGTCCGAGCTTTTTTCAAGGATATTAGTTTTGTCAATTTTGAATCTCCAAACATTTTTAATAAGTCTTCGAGCTTTTTCATAGCTTTTTCCGAGCTTTTTCTTAAACTGCCCGAGTTTTTTCATGAATTGCCCTGCCCGAGCTTTTTGGATATGGCTCCGAGCTTTTTCATAATGGCTCCGAGCTTTTTCATAAAAGCTCCGAGCTTTTTCATTCGAGCGTTTTCATAAAAGCCCCGAGCTTTTTCTTAAAAGCCCCGAGCTTTTTCATCCGAGCTTTTTCATGAACTGCCCGAGATTTTTCATGAATTGTTCTGCCCGAGCTTTTTCCGAGCTTTTTCATCCGAGCGTTTTCATAAAAACTCCAAGCTTTTTCATCCGAGCTTTTTCATAAAAGCTCCGAGCTTTTTCATAAAAGCTCCGAGCTTTTTCATGAACTGCCCGAGATTTTTCATGAATTGTTCTACCCGAGCTTTTTCCGAGATTTTTCATAAAAGCTCCGAGCTTTTTCATCCGAGCGTTTTCATAAAAGCTCTGAGCTTTTTCATCCGAGCTTTTTCATAAAAGCCCCGAGCTTTTTCATAAAAGTTCCTAGCTTTTTCATAAAAGCCCCGAGCTTTTTCATAAAAGCCCCGAGCTTTTTCATAAAAGCCCCGAGCTTTTTCATAAAAGCCCCGAGCTTTTTCATAAAAGCCCCGAGCTTTTTCATCCGAGGTTTTTCATAACAGCTCTGAGCTTTTTCATCCGAGCTTTTTCATGAATTGCTCTGCCTGAGGTTTTTGCATAATGCTCCGAGCTTTTTCTGAGCTTTTTCATAAAAGCTCCGAGCTTTTTTATGAACTAAGCTTTTTCTGAGCTTTTGCAAAAGCTTTTTCTGAGCTTTTTCTGAGCTCGACCCCTGAATGCGTCTGCATAGCGCCACTCTGTCACCGTTCAAGTGATTGCCTGAGTTTCAACCAGACTTTCTCTCTCTACTTCACAACTTTGTCACTGTAAACTGAATAAAAGAAAGCTGATGTGGAACAACAATTGGGGGTATTTTTGTCCGTTCACCATAATAGGTGCCTTTTAAACATAAGTTATTAAAGCAGTGACATTGTTGAAATACCACCTTCAAAAAGTGCTATTTATTTTTTGAGCCCATATGAGGAAATATATATATATATATACACGCACGGTAGTGTTCACCGTAGTGAACACAGATATATTTATAGTACAATAAAATTGAACTATTGGATTCAACTATGTTGACTTATTTAACATTAACTCATGCTTATTCTGGCAAAGCTTCCACGCTTCTCTTGAATAGCTCTCCGGAGTTTCAATGCACAAACAGGACTCAAAAAAATGATGGATAACTGATGCTGTATCCATCAGTTTTTTTATTGGAATAACTGATGCTGTATCCATGGAAACAGATTTCTCAATTAAGAAAATGAAATTAAAATCTAACTAAGCTTGATCACTTGTGAACTCTTATCTTTTTTTTCCTATGTTATCCTATTTTATTAATGTTTTAGAAAAAATAGTTTATGAACAAAATATTTGATTTTTATGAACCGACTTTATTAATGTTATTACCTTTATTATTAATTTTAAATGCATTTATTCTTGTATAATCAGCAACTTACAAGCCTCGTTAATTTATCAAGCCCACCCACCATAACTCATCATTTTACATTCACAAAAATCGCATTAAACTTCAAGAATGAATTGAATATGCAACCTCATTCACAAATTAGCATTAACTATACCCATCAATGTGATGCGACAAACTCACATAACTCCACAAAATTTATGAAATTTATACCCCAACAAACAAGTTTGGCAAATCACAAGTCCAATGTAATTTTAAACTTGGCCAATATGATGAATGAAAGTTCCATCTTATTATGGTCCTTGTTCTGAGTTTTACACCTATAAGCAACTGAACACAGCCAGAAGACTAAAAATATGCAGCAATATTGTTTCGAAACTTCGCAACAATCAACTATGCTGGTACAATCAAAAGAACATAAATGGTGTAAACCAAAGAGCTTAACAACCAAAATGTCTGCTATTATTGATTATTAACTGTTAAGAATACATACATGTACCTCAGTTCTTGAAACAGCAATGAATACTAAAACACATCATCTGAATTCTGCTCTTATATACTACTTGAACAAGAAATACTACCCTATCTATATGGGATGGGAGGGAGGGACGGGCGGCAGGATTGGGAGTAAGAAGAGGGAAGAACAAGGACAATTGCAACTTCAAGGCCTGTATTTAGCAATGCTTGCAGGCTTGCAGCTGCTGTCTTGCTAAGGCGTTGCTTAATCCTCTATAATGCAGAATTGAAGTTCACCATCAGAACAGGAAAAAAAAAAAAAAACTTAAAATATCTACTGTTAAAAGAATCTACAATTATATATATCTTATCCAACCCTAAATTATCATTAGAAATTGGCAGCAGCTTCATTTGGCTAGAGACTGCAAGTGTGATATATCTACACCACAATCGAAGTTATCTACACCTACAACAATAACTCACAATCGAAGTTATCTACACCTACAACAATAACTCACAATCGAAGTTATATTCCCCGTCTCTTTTATACAAAAACTTGAGAGACTCAGAGAGGTAATGGAATGGGACATGCTAACTTTTATTTTCAAGATTGCTCATGCGAGGATTCAAGATTCTTATTACTTGGCAGTAATAACTTTTTGCAGCAGCAACCAACAAGAATTGGCATTCATCTGTACCTGCAATATACAAGATTCTAAGAAGGAACAAGGCATAAAATACATGACCAAGTGCAACTTTTTGACTGAGTGCAGGACAAGGCAATAAATGAGGAAGTGTCTTGACTGCGTGCTTTGTGTATGTCTAAATATCTTTGTCCATGTAGGTCATTGCAGGTCAAAAACAATTGATCATCACCTTTTAAAGATAAACGCACACTCCAGTGTATCAGCTGACTGATTAAGATTAAGAGGCACAGAAGAAATCCATAGCAATTACAATCAAGGTTTAAGAATACAAATACAGAAGTATTCAAGGAGAAAAAACTTGCAACTTTTTGTGAGAAAATGATAAAATTTGCTGGGTAAAAACAGATATATAAATAAAGAACAATCTGCTTAAGACTGAAAAGCACTAACCTATAATCACAAAAAAAGTAACTCCAATAGTTGCTCGGAAAGACTGACAAAGCACAGTCATACAACCCAAAAAAACAAGATAAAAGAGAGAACAGCTTTACCACTTTATTGTCTATACTGCACAATGTGTAGAATGAGTTGCAAAAGCTTGTATGCCTCCTTATCCATGCATCAACTCAATCAATCAGTTCAATGATGTGTTGATGAAGACAGCAATCCCTGCTGTCCATTTTGAAGGCAAAATTAAAAATTTAAGAATACTACCAACAAAGAAAAACAAGCAAAGGTCCAACCGAAGCATGTTATTTTGACTTATGAGCTTCTTACTCTGTCTTGCTTATTGACAATAATTACTGAGATTCAACTGAAACAACAAAAGACTCAATTAAACAACCTACAACGAAACATATAAATGATTACATAGTAGTTTCAAAGCAAAAGACTAAAATATCTGAGCTTCCTATAATTGCCAAAATGAAGACAAGATATATTACATACCTGCAGATGCGGATCAATTTTTTAGAAGGGAAAGCTGGCAGGTTTAGTTAGAATGAAAGCTCAAGAATGGCAATTCCACAAATATGCAGGGTATACTTCCAAAAAACCAATTTCTGTTCCATTATAATCTCAACTATATGGTAACAAAACTGAAAGTCCTCACTAGAAAATTAATTATCATCACTATATCAGTGTTCAACCTCCGCAAAATGGTTGCCTGATGATTTTCATACTATAAATTCCTCCTCAAGCTCAAAAAGATGGAGCCAAAAAATTTAGAACCAACTTGTTACACGACCTCTAAATTTACTGGTTTTTCCGTTTATCCCTACCTAGAAAACTCATGATTGAGCATTCTGTGCCTTTATCCATGTCAGGAATAAGTTGAACAGTAGAAAATACATTATAAAATTTGCAACTCAATCTCACTTTGTACACATGTACAGAGAGGTAATGACTTGGTAATCTGCCTCTTTGAAGTTTCTCCACATGCAAGTCTGGGCAGACACCACTTTTCTTTTCTTTTCCTGATGCCTACCCACTGAAGGTATGTAAAACAGAAAAAACACACTATATATACAGTGTTATCTCAATCTCTAGCACCACAAAACCTCAACGGTTTATGGCTTCCACTGCAAGTCGAACCAGACGTATGAGAGCTTCAACATCCTGGAAGCTGAAATCAATGACCCTCTTAATTGTAGTGATACACTCTCTATTTTCTGCCTCTCCCATTGTTACATTAGCTGATGCAAAAGCATCCTGTGATTTTCTTGAGGCCTCCATTGCAAAATTCACATCCTGTGTCTGCAAAACAGTCCAATGCAGAGATATTCACCCTTTTTTGCCAACACATCTAATAAATATAGCCAAAAGAAACAGGACTTGCACCAAGGCCTGTGACTTTATATCCACTAACACAACCAATAAATATACCTCACCACCCCACCCCCCCCACACACCCCCACCCCCACCACACCCAACCCACCCAACCCACTATCATGAACCACTTCTGAAAGTATTCAATTCCAGTATTTTTTTTGTCTTATATATAACATATACCCTCTCCAGGCCTCATAAATTGTTGCAACATGTCCATAGTAAGTGAAGTCCATCTAATCACAAGTACACTTTTGGCCAAAGCACACAATTCTAAACAAGTCTTTCTAGCCAAAAATAAAACTGAAAGAAGAATATGCAAAGACTAAACACTGGATTAAAACAACTTACGAAGTCAAACAGCCGAACAAACTGTGGGCGGTTTCGAGCAACAATAACATGGT
Source organism: Dipteronia sinensis (assembly GCA_033220585.1). Lineage (NCBI taxonomy): Eukaryota > Viridiplantae > Streptophyta > Magnoliopsida > Sapindales > Sapindaceae > Dipteronia > Dipteronia sinensis. The sequence goes on from CM065644.1 coordinate 3,523,884, forward strand.
TTCCGGTAACATGAGAAACGGTAGCCTTGGATAGAGTAGCCTTATCAGTTGCTTGGTTATTTAAGTTATCAACGTCTGATGCAGAAGATGATGGAGATTCACCTGAAACAAAAAGAAAGTGTTACACCAAGTTCAATTTTCAGGATACGCCAAGCATGTATTGATATCTTTTTCTCCTTTATCTAAAGGATGAAAATAATATCTACTCATCACAGGAGGAAAAAAAAAACAGAACGTAGGGAAATAACACTTTTTTAGCTCTAAACATCAAGATTCAGAACTATCTTCCATGTCATCAGTGGTGAGCAGTTTCAATACTTTCCAAAAAATGACATCAAATTCAAGAGTTAATGAGCAGGTATCTTAAGATTAGAAAAATAATCATATTATAAGGTATTTCATTTTCAAGTGGAACACTTGTCCTTGAAAGGTAAAAGTGCCTCTTCAATCTTGAAAGATTTGAATTTGAACAGTTTAGACATTAAAGCAACAGATGAAAATAGATTTTAGCTTAAAAACTAACTGCAAAACAGAAAACAGAACTTAATCCTTTAAACCTTGATAATAACTTTTCAAACAAAGACCTAGTTTATTCTTTTATAAGAAATTTCCGTCCACCGGATCTTGTTATAAGCTCAATATATTAAGCTGCAATTCAACTTTAGTGAGCAGGAACTCCCCCCACCCACAAAAAAAATGGAAGAATGGAAAAGAAAATGCAAATATTGCAAATAGTTGGTAACTAGACTGCTTTTTAAGTCATAATTATGCAAAGACAACCACAATCCCAACTTTAATTCATAAGGCATACACCAGCTACGAGTAAAGACTGTACCACTCATGTAGAAATTAGCCTGAATATGTACCAATCAACACTTCACTTTATTACCTTGAGGAGCTATGTTTAAAGTTGCTTGCAACTCATTCCTGTCTCTACTTGCACTAGAATGTTTGCAGTAAACTATCCTCATGTAAGCCACCTCCATGCATTTATAGGCCAAAGCAGCAGCAGCCATTTCTTGACGTCTTTCATACTCATGAGCGCAAAATCTGTAAATTAAGAAATTCTTCATAATCCAGACACTCAGGTATATAAAGAAAGAATTCCTCCTAAAACAAATTATAATTTCTTTGCACCAAAATATGATTTCAAGGATATTGCAGAACTGATTATAACAGGAACAGAAGGGACAAAACTTTGCTCAAAATATATACAAAATCAATGAAATGACAAAAATATTTATAAACGACTCAAAATTATACTGTAGCACATGTTTTATTTTCATCAGAAACAGTATATCAATAGCATGGCTAATTTACAGCAGACTAAACAAAAATTATCAACAATATCGCGAAAGAAACAACGATGATTTTTCTTAAAACTTCAAATTCATAACTTACTCGAAAAGTTTAGTTGTAGTGCTATAAACTTGTATTTGCGTCATCTCCCCATGTCTGCCACCCTCACCACTGCAAGTTTCTAGAAGCGAAGCTCCATGAAGAAACTTTAAGGCAGCTTGGAAGTAAGCCTCTTTGCTTTCAAAATCAAACCCAGAGTTCTAGAAAATAATAATAAAACAATGTCATGAGTTATAAACAGCACTATATATGGCCTTATCCCCAACCCAGTGTCTTTGTATTGAATCAACAGCATATCATTCCCAGAAACAAATGTGAAAATTATATCAAAATTAAACCTTAAGGCGATCTGCATAGTCTCTGAGCTTTTGGGCTTCTTTCAGGGCATTAGTAGCATTATGGCTAAAGGGTTTCATACTTCTCGGACTTGAAGCATTGAGATCTTTGACCTCATGCAGATCAAGCGTGCGATGTCCCAAACTGTGGCATGCTCCATTCTTGTTGCCCACATTTCCAGGATATCTTGATGCTTTTAATACATCATCAAATTTGCAAGAATCATCAATCGGAAGTTCATCAAACACATTGGATTGTTTAGATCCTGGTACCGACAGGTCATGCTGTGTTTTTTGTCCATCTTCACTTGCACAATGCGAGATCGATTCTATTTGTAACTGATTAGCCTTTATCACACCCTCAAAATCCTGAATCAGTTTTTGCTGGGAGGCAAATTTCCTAGTTGTCTTACCACACAATTCAACATTTGAATCATCATGTTCTTCAGGTATAAACTGCTTTTCGGTCCTACAATCATTTAACAATCGTCCTCCAAAATCCCCCTTACTAATAAGATGCTTGTCATCTTGATAACATTTAGACTTAGCTCTATCTGGTGAATTCTTCTCACTCATTATTTCACTACAGAGTGCATGATGGTCAAAGTCAACCTCTGACTCATACTTCATGCTCTTCTTTAAATACAAGTCTCCATTCTCACTCGATCCGTCAGAAACCTTCATCTTATCTCCATTCCCTTCCCCATCCCAACATTTTTTAGGATTTCCATTTACAGGAAGGAAATCAGTTCCACCGTCATTTTTCCTTATGTTATCTGCTCCTGATCTAAGCTTGTCTGTATAGAAGCTTCTAAATGGAGATGAAGAAACTGAGTCTACCGGAGAGCCTTTCACTTCTTTGAAGTTTGCTCCATTTTTCCAAGAACCTGAAACCTTTGAAGAGCTTGAAGTCGCAGCCACTGAAACTTCTCCACGTCCAAAATCCCTTCTCATTGAATCTACGCCATCCGAAGTTCGTTGAGATACTACTTTTTTTCTGAGTTTCTGGAGTTGCTGGTCCTTATCAACACTTCTGACATCTCTTATAACATCGATTGGATGAACTTTGCAGCCAGATAAAACAGGTGCTGCCCTACCATTTTTGTTAAATTTACTATCAGCACCTTTATTTGCACTGGAGTCCTTCCCATCAGCTTTTTTAATCCTGAATTTATTTACCCTCCTAAGTCCGCTCTCACTACTTTCCTCTTTGGCATATTCCTTGCAATCATGCCCATTCTGATTGTCCTGGCACTTCCTTTTCTTCACAGAAGTATCTCTTTTATCTTGCACTCTCATATCCAAGGACCCACCATCCAATGAGACCTGAGGTTGGTCTCCCGATTCCTTTATAGAAAGGAGTATTCTATCCTTTGTATCACATTTCACGTCCTCAGAATAAGAGAGCTCATATTTCAGCATATTCTTCCCACTTGCCTTAGTTTGCAAACCAGCACTTGGCTTGAGGCCCACTCTCCCAAGTTCTACATCAGAATTCCTATGTTTGTCAGCCACATTTGCATCTTCTATCTTGGCTTTTTTAGAAGTTCCATATCCATGTTGATCAGCATGCCTCTTTTTTTTCATCTTTAATTTTTTTGCATCACCTGCAGATACAGTACAAAAGAAGTAAACTAACTATGCACCATCATATTAGTAGTCCAACGACCACTGAAATATCAGTCCAAAACAAGTTACATACCTCCATTCAAATGCTTTTCTTTCTGTATAGTTATGTGCTTTTCCATATCCAAGTTACATGGCTTATTAATATAAAAAGAATTAGATTTCTTCACAAGATTTGATCCTGTTGGAGGCTGATTCATGTCATTTGAGCTTCTACTTTTCATGGAATCCTGAAGGTAAGTCTGTGTAGACTTTGATGTCTGAATCAGGCCACCATTGCCACCACCTGATTTAGGTTTTTCCTTCAAACTATGTTTTTCCTTTCCTCCAATTGACACAGCAGGAAAATTAAGAGACTGATGATTCTGGTCAAGGTGTAGTCCATGAGTTGAAGTTATGACTGATGCAGTTCCATTGGCATAATATTGCACATTATTTTGACCTTCAGGAACTGGAAATTTGCTCAATGCATGGATAGCTTTTGTTGTCTCCTCTTCACTGATGTCACACCGGTTCAATCCAGGCCTAAATAACAATTTCAGAAGCATAAAATCAGACAGAGATGTTGTTATGTAGTCACACACACACACACACATATAGGCATGTCCATATGTCAGTACGCCTATATACATTTAAACGCAAAAACACAAAGCACATAGTCTTTAGAGAGTACATGTACATATGCACTGAATTACTTATGTAATGAAAATCACTATGTGAATTCAGCTGAATTACTTAAAGCTATAAATTGATTCAATTGGATGGAATAAAAAATGTTACAGAACAAAACTTACAGCCAATTTTGCATGCTGCATGTCCAACTTTCAGGGAGATCCTCATCTGTTGTACCAAAAGGTAGCAACCGCCATGTCTGGCAACTGTCACAACAAACCCAATTGTCTTGAGGACCCGTTGCTGCTGGAACCATCTCAAAAGCATGTCCTCCTTCCATAGTACAAGGACCCCCTGGGACATCTTTGATAGAAGTTTCAGGAATTGCCCGATCATCAACTTTTTTACCACCAAATTTTTCCTTTGATTTATCTAACAATGCATTCTGTTTAAGTTTAACCCCGAACTTATGTGAGCTAGAAAACTTTGTCTTATCACTAGATGGTCTCTGCAATGAATCATTTTTCTGTTCCAAATTGGAATCCAAAGATTCTCTATGAAAATCTCTAGCCTTATTAACATCTTTCTGCGATTTCAACTTAAGCATCTTACTTTTACATGTAGAAGCATCACGACTAGCACTACTCATTGTACCTTTTGGCACCAAATCTGTACCATCCATCAAGCTTTCCATTATTGAAACCGCAACAACCTTTCCCTTAGTCTGATTACCCTTCGACTTCTTACCTTTAGAAGATAGCTGTGTTCTCCCATTGCACTTATTAGTTTCATCCTCTACATGAATTGAGGATTTCTTTCCAACTTTCTGTTCTGACTGAGCTACTACATCTTCCTTACATTTGGAACCATCAGAATGAGATTTTAAAGGCACAGATGCTTTTAGTTTTAAAACGTCATTTTGGGGGTTTATCCATATCTGTTCCTGAACCTTTTCCATTAAGTTACTCTTACCATTTCCCTTCTTACTGTTGCCATTTTCCTTGCCAGACATTGACTCTAATAATTCTTCTGTTGGCAAGTTGGATGAAACTAAATCGTCTCTATTCCAATTTTTATCAGCCTCCCTGGAGACTTGAGATGCCCTACCTGTGCCTTTCACAGAGTCCAATCTGCATAATGAGTTTGGCAGAGGTGCACATCTCAAGTCATTAGAATAAATCTTCTTGCCTCCTGAGGTTTCATTTTCAATCATTTTCTTCACAAGCCTGTCACTCTTTTCCACTAATTTTGCTTTCTTCTCCTTTAACAGTTTCCCATTGCCCATGCTGGCAATTGACTCTTCTGCAAGCATGGCCGGATGCTCTTGCCTGCCCTTGAGGGAAGACACAAGTTCACAGGATCTAGAAAGCCTTTCCTTTCTTGTCAAGCAGAGCAGACTGTCATGAAGTGGTGATATCAGCACATCCCCAGGGACTGGGGAGGAAGTCATAGCCTGTTAAACACATAAACACCACCAGGTCCCTCTAAGTTCAACTAGAACAACCAAATAAAGAATTTAGCTACTATACATGACCTGTATAGAATATACAACAACATAGAACAACCCACTACCTGAAGAATGCGTGTCGGAGATTCATCAGCAGAAGCAGATCCCTGAGATAAAGGTTTTATTAGTCTACTTTCCTCGGCACTTTCCCGTGACGTAGATGGAGAGTTGTCAAGCCCAAGTCCACTATAAATTGCCGCATTTTTTTGAGCCACTTTATCAGAACTCATTTTTATTCGAAGTCTCAGTGTTCTTTGGTCAGCAGGATGGCCCATTTTGTGCAAACTATTATCCTTCATGATAAACTTCTTAACAACTTCAGCAGAAGATGCATGCAAATCGTGGCTCGCAGAAACACCCCCAGAGGGCACACCTGAATTCTGCAACGGGTGGTCACTGCAGGAAGTAGTAGTACCAAGCCTCACAGAAGGCGGGGCGTTTAAGGTAGGCTTTAAATTTTGGGAAGGACCCTGTATAGTAACATAATCCAAAGTGCCGAAGCAAACATTTTTTAAATATTTATTGGAGAAAAAAAAAGAACAAGTATATTCCTGATAAAAATTGAGTAAAGTCACTAGAGTGAAAAGGTCCCAAACAACAAATTTTCAGCAGTATATATACATGTTTCGTAGCAAATGCCCAAAAGAAAGACTTGAATTTTTCTACATACCTCTGTGGATAACTTATTCAGAGATTTTGTTGCAGTGAAGTCTCTTTGTGGACTCTTTGGACATAACCTAATACAGGGAGGGCGTTCATATGAAGGTAAAAATGAGCCATACCCACCAAATTTTGCCCCTGACAAAAACAATAAGTCTAGTACCATCAAATTCTGTATACGAGAATGTGTTTACTCTGCTCTTTGTTACAAAAAAAACTTCCGTCATGGGCCACTTACCCAAATTATCCGCAGAAACCCCGCCTTCAAAATCCTTTAGATGATGGCCCAAAACATTTTGAATTTTCTCATCCTTCAAGAAATAGATATTAAGAATTTAGTAGTGCATTACATATATTATACAAGAAACACTATATAAACTAAAAGTTTATTATCAACTATAACCAGCTTGAGGCACAACAGGTCATGAGCAAATAAACTAAAAGTTTATTATCAACTATAACCAGCTTGAGGCACGACAGGTCATGAGCAAATCAAATGACATCAAGAAGGAAGCTCAGTTAAAGATGATAATTCAATTCAATTATTTACTGCCTTCTTACCCCTAATTTTCTTGGGAACAAGAATTGGGTACATTATTGCTGGGCGGTGCCAGAGGTTAAGTGACTTTGAAAATTCTAGCTTAAGAACCATGAGAATTTCTAAAAGACAAATGATTCTCGCCGAATATCTTCAATCAGACATTTGTAGTTGCTGCATTCTAAGATAATCAACAATGTCCACTTTATGAAGTTTTCTAGTTTTTGTTTAAAAAAAATCATTAGAAGTACTAGTTCAACCCATTAGAAAATAATGCTAGCACAAGTATTAAGTAAATGTAAATACACATTCAATAAGGTAATTCCAAGCTATTTCTATCCTCCTCTACTATAATACTGAGAAAGCCAAGCAAAACAATACTGGTAGGATATTTAAACCAATCCAGCTTTTGTATTCTCAGTTTCCAAAGAACAAAAATCGATAAACAAAAACCTTCTAGCAAAGAAAGACAGGGGAGAAGACAAAGCAGAAATCCCAATTTCGAAAAGTGAAAAGCATTTTCTTTTATTTTCTTTCTCGGTTCTTCTTCAACAAACAACCAATTAGTTTTCGAGGCTAGATTCAATAAATGTACACAGTATACACTACAGCACAATCATTCAACCAACGTAGATCACTGTAGAACTAAAATCAACAGCCTCAAACCAGTACATTGCACCAAAACATCACATAGTTTATCTCGATTACGTTTAAGTCTTAATTAAATTCCAAGACTAATCACAATTCCTGAAAATTCAAACTTCAAAAATATATCAAAGTATCAAACTTGAATGAACATCAGCATTGTTCCAGTGAAACAAAACAAATAACTTCATTAAGACAGCAACACTAAATAAACCCTTACAATGTAGGAGAGATCAGTGTCAGGGTCAATGTTGTAATCAACATTCTTGTAACAATGAGCTTCTCCTTGAGAATTCTCTTCCATCTTCAAACCCCAACAATGAACAATATTCATAACCCTAAACCAACCTCACACTCTACACTTATCACAGACCCCAAAACCTTAATCCCCCACCTTCCCTAAAATCCAACATAACCAAAATTTGAAACCCACTAACCAAAAAAAAAAAAAAAAAAAAAAAAAACCCCACAAACAAAATCACCCAAAAACGACTCTAGTTTGGTGAAATCGAAAACCTCAATTGAAACATTAACAGTGACACCAAAAAAAAAAAAACTGACAGGGATTCTTTAGTATTTTATTTCTTCTTTAAACTCACGATCGGTGGGTTTTGATTATGATGATCAGACGACGGAAATTAAACAACTAAACGGTGTCTATCGACTGTCTTGGCTGTGTGATTCGCGATGACGAGTTCGAATTTTTCCAATTTCTCTCTGGGTTTTTCTCTACTTTTATTTGTATAAAAACATAGAGAGAGTCTTAAGAGCTGTGTTTTTATATTTATTTTTTATTTTAATTTTTATTTGCCGCGTGTGGTTTTTTATTATATATATTTTCGTTATAAAAAAAACAAAAAAAAAAAACGCATTAAATGTTTGAAGACAGAGAATCAAAAAAAGAAAAGAATCGCGTTTGCCGTGAAAACGTGATTTTTCGGGTCATCGGGTGGTTTGGTTGCGTCTGTTGATGGCGCGTGGCATGGAAGTTTCTCCACGACACGACATCGTTTCCACTTCAGTTGTAATATGAAGTTGTGTGTTTTTTGTTACTTGTTATACTTGAATTGTTAGGTTTTGGTACATTGTACATGAATCATAATATTATGCATAATTTATATTAGTTAGAAGAGTAATTTTTAGTCATTAGATTTTAATCAAAAGCTTAAAAACCAAATTTGTATGACAATGAAATTTTCCATATCCATATACATATACACATACATATGGGTTATGGGTGCGTTTGGTACGCGGGATGAGACAGGACAAGATGGGACAACCTGTTCTTGTCTCACGTTTGGCGCAACTTTAGTGTGGGAGTGAATGGGACAAAGTGGGACAAAATGGGACAAAAATCCCAAAAACCTGTACCACCTTAGACCCTCGGCCAACTTGTCTATGGCTATAGGACAAGTCTGGAAAAGACTTTTTTGCCCTCAAAACTTTCAAAAATTATAAAAATACCAACTATAAAATAAAAACCACACATTTCCCTTTCTCACTCTCTTCCGCTTGTCTCTCTCTCTCACTCTCTCTTTCTCTCTCTCCTTTCGCTCGACCGACACTCGATCTCTCTCCCTCTCAACTATTGCTTGGCCGACGGCGATAAGCCGCGATATCCCTCTCAATCTCTCCTTCTTCTTTCTCTCTCTCTCTCTCTCTCTCTCTCTCTCTCTCCGTTCAACCTCTTTTGATTCGAGCCAATCCAGTGGGTTTTCGAATTTGGATTTTGGGATTTTGGGGTTTTGGGATTTTTCGATTTGGATTTTGGATTTTGGGATTTCGATTTAGGGTTCTTGATTTGGATTTTGGGATTTCGATTTAGGGTTCTTGATTTTGGATTTTGGGAGTTCAATTTAGGGTTCCTGATTTGGGGTTTTGATCTTTCACCAATTTTTTACTAATTTGTTTGCTTATTTGTGGAATTATTTGTGCTTCTTTTGTGTTTTAGGATTGAAAGAGATTTGGTTTTTCTCGATTTTGATCTTGTTGTATTTCCTGGAAAAAAAAAACAAGTATGGGTTGGATGTTCAAATTGCACAGAACGTCATAAATCTAGTTATGACAAAAAAATATATATGGTGGCTGTTGGGTTGATGTTCTGAGTTGAATTTGAAGATTGATGATCTGGGTTTGATGAACTTCAATAGGTGATGGTCTGGATTGGATGATGTTCAAAATGATTCACAATTTTTTCTTAATTATTCTTTTTTAATGGTTGAGATTGTCTGATCCATTAAAATCAAGAATGATTAAGTATTAAAATAGAGCATAATTGGGTATTAAAATAATTAAGTACTAAAATTGATTTTAAAATAATAATAAAAATGATAAAATATAAGTATTTAAAAAAAAAGATAATAGGGGTATTCTGGTCATTAAATCTATTGTCTTGTTCTGTCACAGCCATACCAAACGTATAACAGTACAGTTAACTGTTCTGTCTCAGACATTCTAAACATAATACGGAATAACTGTCCCGTCCTGTCCAGTCCCGTCCCGTCTCACATTGTCCCGTCCCATGCTCATACCAAACGCACCCTATATGATTTTGTTTTTGTCATGTACATGAGGTGATTGAGAGTTGAGATCATTCGATTCGGATGAAATCTTTACACGCTACTTCTATGTTGAATTTATAGGATCCCGTTAACTTTTTTTTTAATAATTATTACAATTAATTTGGATATTTGACGAAGGAGGATATGTCACGAGATTGTAGAATTTTTTTTTTAATCCCAAATTAAAGAGTTGGGAAAGAATGTAAGCATAATATAAATAATCTCATAAGTAAGAATAGGCATGTACTTGAAAGCGTAGCGGAAACCAGTCAAAGTTATAAAAAAAATCTTTTACTCTCTACTCACCTTACTCAATATCTCATTATACGGATATGTCTTTTTCCGAATCACACACGTAAGTGAAAGTAGGGACTCTGTATATTATAACTTACGTGAATCCTACCACATAAAGGATTCACATCCCTAATGGAAGTCTAACCCTAAAAGGATTACTAGAGCCCACATGTGTATATATATAATAATAATATACATCTATATATATTATTATTTATTTATATAATAATTCATCTCATATCATATGGTATATAAATAATGCAAGTTAAGATGCACCATACCCAATAAATATTGATTACATCACTAACACTCTTTATCCGGTCAACTCTCTTTACTTAAACCTCCCAATCAATTCGGTTTTTATAAACTCAACATTATAATATCATATGTTGCTCATAACTTTATAAAAAACTTACGAAGAATGGTATAACTTAAAAGTTTACTATCGAACTATTCTCGTCTTCACAGCATAATTACAAATTTGTAATTCATAATATTGATTGTTTTATTTATAAGAATTGTCATATTTGAATTATTAGATTGATTATCGGTATTTTGACTAATAATGTTATGATTACACTTGTACGGTAATTATTGTTTTCTTATCTAGTACGTTTGCATTATTAGACTAAGGGGTCATTTGTTTTTTTGTCTGAACACTGAACAGTCCTGAATTTTTCTGAAGACTGAATAGGGCCTGAAATCTGAATCTGAATGACATGTTTGTTTGTTTTTTTTCCTCACATCTGAATGTACTGTTAACATGTTTATTTTTAAAAATAAAACTGTCTGAAAATAAGTAATTGTACATTTATACTCATACTAATTAAAATAAATAATTTAACATGCACCATTCTTTATAACATTTTGTATGGTTTTTTTTTTTTTGCAAACAAAGTTTAATTTAACAAAATTAAAAGTTAAATAAAGAATATAATGTTGCATATTCTGCAAACAAAGTTTAAGTTAAATTTATTGTAAAAAAAAAATTCAAATTCAAATTCAAATTCAATTTTATACGTTGTCCACGTCTCCGGTGAATATAATTCATGAAACCCTTTTGTTTTTTTTTTTGTTTCCTGGATCATATGCACCGGAAACCAAAAAAAAAAGGTTCTTGAATTTTTATATACAATAATTCTATAACATTTTCGAGCCACGAAATCTACTTAATATGATAGACAACTTTAGTGAGCACTATACGAATAGTTAGATAAAAATAAATAAATAAAGAGTTCTTACCGGGATTTGGCAGGGGAGAAATTCAATTGTTCAATCTCTGAAAAATTTCATTATGAAAAGTATTTAGGTTTTTTTTTCTTTTCTAAAACATGTTTAAAATAAGAAATATGTTAAAAGAAAATTTTGTATACCATATTAAATTAATATAAATTTGGAAATATATCTTTTTTTGGAGGATAGACTTATAAGAAAATATTTTAATTGTAATCCAGTAATTTGGAATTAAGTTAAAAGTCAAGATTTCTTACTTTTTATTTTAAGTTGTTTTTTGATATTTTTAAGTTGTTTGACCACTTAAAAAAACAAACAAAACAACTTAATGAGTTCAATTCAGACCCATTAAGTTTTAAGTGAAAAAAACAAACGACCCCTAACATTTACTATATATAAATAGAAATTGTGTTTGTTTTTTCTAAAATTATGTATCATTACTTTTAAATAATAAAATTTGGTATTAAGTATAAATGGTTATAAAATGATTAAGCATAAATAAAAGTACAAAACACAAACTTCGAGTAGTAAAGAAAGAAGTTTTTTTTTTCCATCAAATGTTTCAAATAAAATAACAAGAGCTTATTTATATAGTTTTAACAAGATGGAATGATGGACATTCACTTTTTTTTTTTTATAATATTCATAGCACCCCTCATTGAATGTCCATTGCATAATAAATATATATCATTACTATATTTGCTACTGAAAACGCAATGAAAAATAAAAACTAAAAAAAGAAAAAGAGTACATCATCTACGTTTCGAATTAATATTTGAAGGTAAAATTTGGAGAATGACAAATAACCCAAATACTCTAAAATATTATAGGCTAGAGTTACAATTAAATCCCTATAAAATAATATTGTTGAGACTAGAGAAAATTATTATTGTAGAGGGGTTATTTATTTATCGATAATTGTATAATTTATTGATAAATGTATTATTTTTTAATTTAAAAAGAGTTATCTTATTGTTACTGTATTCAAAATGACACGATTACATTAAAATTTTATTTTGTGTTGACATGATTACATACAATCATATATGCAAACAATAACCGATATACAATAGAATGTTTTTTTTATTATTTTATTTATATATCAAGATATGTGTATGACAAATGAGTAATAATAATAATAAAAAACAATGAATGTGGTCAAACTATAATATTTATGGATGTTGAACATATTTTGAATTATTATAGTGAATTATCATAGTGAAAATGACACAATGATAAAATTACATACCGATTAAGAGATTATGTAAAGGGTAATGAATACGTCTATCGATTATGATGGTGATCTAGATGACAATTGCATTTTACCGACGATTTCTCTAAAAGAAGTCTTTCTAGCAGTGGTAGACATAAGTAACTACTTGCTACAAAATGAAAAGAAAAAAAAATTCAAATGTGGTGTATGCATAGCAAATAACAAAGGATGATGTTTAATTCAGTTTAAGCATAGAGAAAACACACATGATTTTAGACGCATTTTGCTGAATTGAGAAAAGAAAAGTTGTGAGACAAAAATTCATTAATATATATTATGAATTTTCATGTCCTATTTATTTTATGTAATTAATCAATTATTAATTTCTATACTCGTTAAACTTTAAAGGATTTTTTTATAAATTTTATCTTATGCATCTAGCGAGATTATTATTCTAGCCTATTGGCCTGAGTCGGGATCGGAAGATTTTATTATCTAAACGAGATTATTAATTTATCGAACATTCATGTTTTACCGTATTTTTAGTTTACGTCGATTATTACCATTTAGGGTTAGTAAACCAAATTTCAAAAAGATAATTAACCTAGATATAGGAAACTATAAGGAAAGTGAGTTATGAGATCACTAAAAATAATTTATAAGATTAATTAAAGAGAGTGTCAAACAAAAGTCGGTTAAACAAATTAGAAAAATTGCAATTTACAAGTTTAAATTATTGTCCGCTAGCGTCAGATAAATTCATTCCAACAAATTTTGAAAACCTTAGAACTCATTTAGAGTTTGGAGTGACATTTAAGAATTATTAAAAGTGATTGGCAAATTAATTGAAATGCGTTTTAATCAAATACTTAAAAATATTATAGGTTTGAGTTATTATTAGTTAACATAGTTTATTATCGGTTAGGGTCAATAAAACGAATTTCGAATGAATAATTAATCACTATAAATATTTTATAGGATTAATTAAAGTGAGTTTCAAATGAAACTCGACAAAACAATTAGAAAAATTACAAGTTTAAGCTATCTTCGGCTATTGAGTTATGAACATTCTAATAAATTTCAAAAACTTTAGAACTAATGTCGAGTTTGAAGTGGAGTAACAGTGGAGAATTTAGAATTACTTAGAAAAAAAGTAAATAGACTCAAGATATTGTCGGTTAGCGTTAATTACTACCGGATAGAGTCGGTAAACCAAAATTCGAAAGGATAATTAATCACTATAAATAATTTATAAGATTAATTAAAGTGATTTTCAAACGAAACTCAACCAAAAAATTACAACTTACAAGTTTAAAAGCTATTGTAGGTTAGGGGCCAATAAAAAAGAAAGAGAGGTGCTACTGATCTATTAATGCTCAACTTTTAAAATTTTTGATTTATTTAAATAAAATAAAATATTTTTATTAACTTTTTTTGTTTATTTTCAAAACTATCAATTTTACTTATTTTCAAATTTAATACATACCATATATGATATCTCTAACTCTGATATCTGTATATGTATACATCTCTTTCACCTTTACTGATTGATTTATTTTTTTGCTTCTTATTTATTTTTTTAGTTTTTTTTTCTTCTTATTTCATGGTGGAAAATAAAAAATAACATGGTACTTCAACACTATAACACCTTGATATCATGTTAAAGAAAATTAAACTTCAAACTTATTTCCAGAGAATGAATTGTTTCCAGATGCTTACTATAATTGTTAGACAATTCTTGTTTTATGTCATTTTTAGACAATTCTTCTAAATGTTTGATATCGTTCTTAGACAATTTATCTATATTCTTGATATCGTTCTCAAACTCTTCCATGATAATATATATGTGTGTAAGAAACAGATTTTAGAGTTTAAGAGTTAATTTTTTTTTTAAAGAAACAAATTACTGGGTTTTTTTTTTGTTTGAAAAAGAATGTGAGATTTTAATAGATTTACTTTGTAGAAGATTTCTTTCCTTAAATTGTATGTCTCTTTAAGTAATTTGATAAAGGAAAAAAAAATATTATATAATTAAAAAAGTGGTAGATCGGTATAGGGTGTGCCAATAACACCACTCTAAAGAGGATGTATTCAATTAGGATTGTAAAAGACTTTTAATGACTTTTTTAAGTGGATGACTTTTGCAGATTTCATGGACTTTTATGCACTTTTATAGACTTTACAGAATTATGAACAAATTTCATAGACTTTCATTTTAAAAGACTTTTATAGACTTTTATTTCAAATGACTTTCTGAGACTTTCATTTTAAAAGATTTTCATAGATATTTATAAACATTATTTTAGCAAAATTATATAGATTTCTCATATCAATAAAAATATTTGTTTTTAAAAAATAAAAAAATCATTGTTAATTAAATTTGACAAAAACATTATTGCCTATATATGTGAGTTTAAAATTTTTATTTAAATTTTTTTAATATTTTGCATCACCTATTTTTTTTAATAATTAGTCAAAATTTTATTTGTTTTATAGTTCAAAATATTATAAATTTTATTTTAGAATAAATGTAGCAAATCGACAATAATATTAACGTTTACATGTCTCTACGAAAGTATATAAAAAATCTACCAAAAATTAAATCAAGTTATTAAGGATAAAACATAAAAACCGCATATAGTTGTTGAACAAGATTCATGCATAAAAGTGGGCGGTTTGATATTGATCATAATTACATGGAGCACACTCATATACGACTTTGATATGGCACATTGACATGATTGAATAGTAGTTTTTATCTTTTATTATTTGTAGTTAACATAAATAAAGTTCGTTTGATTTGTTTCGGTGTTGTTTAATTGCTTTGAAAATTGAGGTAATTTTTTTTTTAAATATCTCATCCTTAATTGCATAGCCTATAGAGAGTTGTTTTATATTATTTTTTAGTTAATTTTTTTTTGTTATAGATCGTTAATGTTTGTATGTTTTTTTTATAGTGTTTATTCATTTTAAAAGTTATTCGTCTTATTTTATTTGTAAAATTTATTATGTGTGTTATTTTACTTGAAAATATAACATATGTTTGATGGTTAATGTTTTTTAAAGAGTTTTACGTTTTTCTTTTAAACGTGAAATTCTTTCTATTTATTTCCTCAAAAAAAAAAATTATTCCTATTTAAAAAAAAAAAGTCATTCAAAGTCTTTGGTAGGAATGAAAGACAAATTGTGAGACTTGTTATTAACTAAAAGTCATTAAAAGCCATTGAGCTTTTGAATACCTCATAACTTTCATAGACGGTTAGAAAGTCGACTTTTTTAAAGTCTATAAAAGTCTGTATTGAATACCACATGACTTTTATAGAGTCTTAAAAGTCTATATTGAATACACTCAGACTTTTTAATTCCATAAAAGTCATTAAAAGTCTTTTAAAATCTTGATCGAATACGACCCAAACAAAATTCCCAAAATCAAAAGAAAAATGTAAAGGAAAAAAAAAGACCAAATAATTTGATTTGCTGACGTGGATCCTGGTGACAAGGCACACGTGTGGAAGAGAAACCACTAAAATAACTAAACAAAATATAAACAAGAGGCAACAAAAACCACCACCATCGCATCCCTCCCTCTCCGGTTCTCCTTTTGTTACAGTTTTACCAGTTACACACGCCAACCCATCCACGACCGCCACGCCACCCACCCACCACCACAACAACAAACAAACAACACGACGCTGCGTTTTGTATTGCAATCCAAAATCAATTCCTTAGTTTTTCTCACTTTATTATTATTATTATTATTATTATTCAACGTCTCTATCATATTTTCCATTTTTTATTTTTATTTATTTTTTTGTTTCGGAAAAAAAAAGAAAAAAACAAAATCAGATTCGATCGTATCTATCTCTCCTCTCTTCTCCGTCATCGATCTTCACAACATTTTTTACATTCAATCGAAATTCCCAACACTTTTCTTTCTCTGTCCTCCTCGTCGTCGTCCCCGCTAGGGTTTTCGATTGCTTGTTCCGGTGAGTCTCTGTTCCGATTATCTCCAAGTTAGGGTTTTCTTTAGTCCGGACAATTTCTGTAGTCGCGTACAAGTTTTTTGTTTTTTGTTTTGTTTTTCCTGCTTTGAATAGTGGGAGGAGGAGGTGTTACTTGAAAGAATTGGTTGATAGAGCGGGCGCGTTTGTGTTGTTTTGTTAGTAATTTATGAATTCGGGTCAAATGTTCAATCCGGGCATGGATTCTGCCCGGGAAACTGCCGGCGTCGCGGGGGCCGTACTCATTCCAATGCGCTTCGTTTGGCCTTATGGAGGAAGAAGTGTTTTTCTAAGCGGTTCTTTCAATAGGCGAGTCTTCAGCTTCTATTTGTGAATTTTTTATTTATTTTTTAAAATTTTGTATGTGTTTTAATCAGTGTTTTTGTGTGTTTTTTTTTTAATTGTCGTGAAGGTGGTCTGAGGTTCTACCGATGTCGCCGGTGGAAGGTTGCCCGACTGTATTTCAGATTATATGGAGCATAAGCCCAGGTTACCACCAGGTCAGTTTGTGGTACCTGAAGTTATTGAATGAGGATTTATAGTGACGATAAATGTTTGTAGTCATGAGATGAATTTACTCATGCCCATATGACTTTTCATTGGCTACTGCTGGAATTTTGCCCCGTGTATACCGTTTTCTACCTCTGTAATTACTAATTAGAGAGAGAAAAGTTATTGATGATATTTTGTTATTGACTTATTGGGGTGACATTATTATATTAACTAATTTACATTGATTGCGATTGATGGGTATCTCCAGTTAAATGTTTAGGTCACCATTGTGGGGTTCCGGAAGTAAATATGAGTTAGAAGATTAAATATTAATCTTGGTTCGTATTTTGTGGTGTATAAATTACTAGCTTTATTTTGAGGACGGTGAAATAATATATTATATACTTGTTATTTTTAAGAATTTAGTGGAATAATGTTTAACAGAAGTAGAAATGGAGACTACTCAGTAGTGTAGTTATTAGATGTATGATAACAATTGGACAGATGAGTTGAACACAGTAGGTTGGCAGCCCCCTTATGCTCTTACTTTGGTCATGGAAGAATTTAGCACTCTGAAACTGAAATTGGTTTTGGTGGGGTGGAGATGGTATACTCATTCAGTCATTTGTAGATTAATGATTATTGCCAACCTTTACCCTTTTTTTTTTTTTAAAAAAAAAGTTGAAACTGGTTGTCTTTTCGCTAAGAGGAAACTTATCTAAGCACCAAAAGAGAAAAAAAATATAAAAGTGTAGCAAAGCAAGGAGATTTACTTTTCAAGTATTTTCACATGAAGCTATTCTTTCTACAGAACATGGGTTTGAAGTACCTGAATCCATATGCATTTGTTTTAACTCCATCAGAAACCTGCATTTGATAAAGATTGTGATTAAAAGTGTGTTCTTTGTCTACATTGACTCTCAAGGTTTTTGACATATATTTTTGGAGGCTGATATGCTTTTATCTACATGCAGTACAAATTTTGTGTCGATGGAGACTGGCGACACGATGAACACCAACCTTACATCAGTAGCGAATATGGCGTAGTGAATACTGTTCTTTTGGCTACAGAAACTAATTTTGGGTCTGGAATCAATGCATTGGTACCTGCTGGATCTAGCATGGATGTGGATAACACAGTATTCAATCGTGCGGTAAGGATCAGTTATACAACATTTTCTACCACGACCACTTGGAAACATAGTGGTGTTCTCATTGTCTTGTGTTTATCTTTGTATTTGTTAACCAAACTGAAGGAGTTGTTAGCTTAATTTTTTTTTACGCCGACTTCAGTATTAGGGTGATTTTGATTCTTATTAGAATGCCAATCTAATTTTTTCATAAGACTTTCTCAATCAGATAGATTTGTCATTATTCACATAGAGAACTTATATGGTTACTGAATTTATAGTTTATTTGTTGTCATAATTCTGCTGATGCTTAAGGTAGTTTGTACAATGTACATTAGTGTCTGCACCTCAGCCCTGCTCTTGTAGGCTGTAGATCATTCCTTAATTTCTTTATTCTTTGATTGATATTTTTTGGCTATATTTTACCCAATTTTGAGTTGTATGAGTGGATTGATTATCTGAATTACAATGCAGGTTCGAATTTCTGATGGTACTTTGACGGAGGCAATCCCAAGGATAGCAGAAGCTGACTTGCAGGTGTCTCGTCACCGTGTTTCTGCATTTTTGTCTGCACATACTGCATATGAGTTACTTCCCGAGTCAGGCAAGGTTTGGATGCTTCACCATTGGCCATTTTCCTCAATGAGATCCACATTTGATAGGCTATTTGAGCTCAATTACTGATAATTAGTTCCACTATTTCCTGATTAGAGATACACCTGGTTTTACAGGTTGTAGCCTTGGACATTGATCTACCCGTGAAACAAGCGTTTCATATACTGTATGAGCAGGTATTTATATCATAGTTTTTGACAAGAACATTAGAGATGTTCTTTTAGGAATGAATTAGCTGAAGGTCGCTTGACATGTTCCTTGGATTGTTTATTTTATGAAAGAATAACTGAATAAGTCCAGATCCATCATTTAGGAGTATTAAGCATGCATGCAAAGTGAATTTTCAATCAATAATCTCCTTTGTGGAAGTGCTTTCTTTGCTTTGGAAGCAAAACTTTAAATGTTAGTATGTCCAAATTGTTGACAGAAAATGATAGACAACATAAAATTCTAGTCGCATTTTGGCTTTTATGACTCTGTAGGTTGTGCTGATCACATTTGTATCTTGGAGTTGTTCACGATTATTCTTCTTAGTTCCTTCAATAAGTTCTACTAGGTTGATAAGTAGTAAGTTTTACTAGGTTGTTTATTACTCTATGGCTTGCATTTGTTTTCCATTTTGGACTTTATAATTGATGCCGCTGACCTTTTACGGAGTACAAACTACAAACCCTGCATACTGAGGGTTGCGGTCCCTTTTTTTGGTGTTTTTTTTTTTTTTAATCATCTTTACTTATTGTAAGAATAAATGAAAGCTTAAAGCATTATTTGTATAGCTGTCTACAACATTCATGCATATTTACTTGTTGCTGATGGAAAGCTTGGATATGCATCTTTCACGAGTCAAGTTGTTTACAGGGTATCACCATGGCACCTCTCTGGGACTTTTGCAAGGGGCGGTTCATCGGAGTCCTTAGTGCATCCGACTTCATATTAATTTTAAGAGAGGTATGTGAGTGCAAAATCAAGATCTTTGGTACTTGTGAGACTGTTAATGGAACAGAACTTAATGTTTGTGGTATAGTTTGTTGGATAACTGTCATTGAAAATTTACCCAGTCTTGATGCTGCTAATATGTCGTACTGAGGAAGTATATATAAACTTGGTAAAAGAAACCCTACAAGGTATCTTTAGGTGTCAATCTTAATATATTGGATTTATATATTGCAATATGAGATGACTGTTGTTCAACCTCTTTAAACCTAACTATTGGGAAAGAACAATTATTTCAATGAAATGCTTTTTTCATAGTTCAAGACCT
Source organism: Dipteronia sinensis (assembly GCA_033220585.1). Taxonomy (NCBI): domain Eukaryota; kingdom Viridiplantae; phylum Streptophyta; class Magnoliopsida; order Sapindales; family Sapindaceae; genus Dipteronia; species Dipteronia sinensis. The sequence continues at coordinate 3,543,966 of CM065644.1, forward strand.
CCGATTTTAGTTGTCTAAAGGCTTCTCTCTCTCTCCCCCCACATGCACACACATATGATAGATTCAGATGTACAAGATGGCTTTTGAGATTTTAATTTAATCTTGGGTGGAATATATGTATAGCCATGATTGCTTTGCGTAATGCCATTTTGGATGCTGAGATTATTGACTGAAGATTCGATAGTTAGATTTTACCATTCATTTTTCTTTTAAAGCATGGTCACCTTTTACATGCAGCTTGGAAATCATGGCTCAAATCTAACTGAGGAAGAGCTTGAAACACACACAATTTCTGCCTGGAAAGAGGGGAAAGCGTATATGAATAGACAAATTGATGGTCATGGGAGGGCATTTTCGAAACCTCTCATCGATGTGAGTGACTTAGTATATTTTTGTATCTATAGTATGTATGTATGTGCACCACTCAGATTTTCTATTTTAACGTAAAACTGCAATTTGGGTTGATAACCCATAAAAGATGCTATAATTTGTGGGTGCATATCTGTATGAGTTGTGACGTTAAACTTCCATGTGAAGTGTACTTGGTGGCTGTCCCGTTACATCACAACACACGTTGAAGCTTGGAGTTGATGGTCCTGCTACTTTGGGTTCTCCTTTTAAATTTATCAGTTAAAGCTTATCTGAGAAAATTCTTTGTACTTTGAATTTGAGAAAAAACACCTCTTCTGGTGATATACTGTATGGGTGGGTCTGTCTATTGACTCAAATGTTTGTTGATTTTGCAGGCTGGGCCAAATGATAACTTGAAAGATCTTGCTTTGAAATTATTGCAAAATCAGGTGGCTACAGTTCCCATCATCCATTCATCTACAGAAGATGGTTCATTTCCCCAGTTATTACATCTGGCTTCACTTGCTGGAATTCTAAAATGTAAGTCTTTTGTATGTTTACCAAGCTATCTTTCTTGATTTATTACTGACAGATGTTAATTTTCAGGCGTTTGCAGGTATTTTAGACATTGCTCTGGCTCATTGCCCATACTTAAACTACCAATTTGTTCAATTCCTGTGGGTTCATGGGTTCCTAAAATTGGAGAACCTAATCGACGGCCATTAGCAATGTTGAGACCTAGTGCTTCTCTTAGTGCAGCATTAAATTTATTAGTACAAGGTATGTTTGTTGTTTTCAAGCCAGTTTAGAGTATTAAGATAGAGAGAATATGGAAAGAGAACAAAGTTAATGTTGTTTCTGAAGTTGAAATTTTAAAGTTTTCAGCAACAAATATCTTGTAAGAATCGTTTTATAATCATGAAGTTCTGTGTTAGATAGAGGTGATGCTATAAGTACTACTGAGGTTGGTAGGAGAGTTAGTAGCTAAATAATGCAAAATTAGACCTAATCCTGATTTATTTATTTTGCTATAATTCTCATGTATTTCATTGTGCATTTTGCTGCTGCAGCTCAAGTAAGTTCAATACCAATAGTTGATGATAATGACTCATTACTGGATATATATTGTCGGAGGTATGTTGTGGTTTTGGATTCTTTTCTAGTGCTAGATCTATTTTTCTGAGTTTTTCTGTGATTTGAGGGTGACATTTGTTGATTTTTTTTTTGTACAGTGATATAACAGCTTTGGCAAAAGACAGAGCTTATGCTCATATTAATCTCAATGAAATGACTATTCATCAGGTTACTACTGTACTACTTTGTGTTTTCAATGATTAGTAGTATCAGTGCATTATTTTTTATTAAATGCTGATTTTGCTTAATCGATGGGTACTGTCATACTTTTCCAGAGTCAAATAATGATATTCTGTAACAATTTTAAGATTTTTACTGGATGTTAGATCAAACTACAAAATCTCAATCTGATCTAGCAATGTTAGTTTCTTCTGTTTGCATTTAAGGTGCATGTTTCAGATGCAGATTCTGTTTTCTTCTACAGATTCATGTCTGATCAGCTAATATATTTGGTTGAAGATTTATTTTTAGAATTAAGAAAAGTCTTAGAGTTTCTTTCAGTTTTAGAATAGTTGGTTTGAGGGGTTCTGCTGTTTTAGAATAGTTGGTTTGAGGGGTTCTGCTGTGAAAATAGAGCATCGGGGTGGTCTCAAGGATGTTCTTGTTGAATCTTTATGGAGAGATTACTGGGAGCGTGGTGTTCAATTGGTGGATTGGAGATTATTCTGGATGTGGCTGCTATATATAAAATAGTGCTAGCACCGTTCTGTGTACATTTTTTGTTGAAAGGTCCAAGATTGTAACTTTTGCAAGATTTGGCAAAGTTTGGAGTTGAACAAAAGATTTCCTAAAAGTGTCGAGCCCGATTTCTATTGATTTTCTCCCTAACCATCAGCAGGATTTGTATTCTGATATGGCTAAAGTTAAATGGCTAAAGTTAATTGGAGTACATGGAACAGATTCTCAACTGTGAAATTTTACTTGCAGCTACTTGAATTGCATGCATAGAAAGTTTGTACACAAGTTGATTATGTGGTGCATTGTCCAAAAGAAGTGCTTTTAGGCGTTGTTTTAACAGTGTAGTTGTTTCTTGTGTACTAATTTCAATTTTACATGTTGATGGCTCCAGGTTTTGTTTCAGTTTTGCATATAAACTACAGATTTTATACCTGTCTAATTGTTTTTTTTTTCTTTTCTTGAAAGTGTGCATGGTTTTAACGTCATTCCTTAAAGTGTGTATAAACTACAGATTTCATGCATGTCTAATTCTCTCTCTCTCTGTTGCTAAATTGAATTTAGGCATTGCAATTGGGACAAGACTCGTATTCTGCTTATGAGCTGAGAAGTCAAAGATGTCAGATGTGTTTACCCTCGGATTCCTTGCATAAAGTAATGGAGCGGTTGGCAGGCCCAGGTAATTTGATTCTTCTTTCCAATTTTGCTTCTGAATTTGTGCTTTTTTTTTTCTTTTCGAGTTTAGCATTGTGGTTAGGGCGAGTAATTCATATCTGACATGTGCAAGGCCGCCTCCTTTTTTGTATTGCTGTATTCTACTACAAAGCTCCATAGGATCGTAATTTTTGGAGCTATTATTTGAAAGCCTTTTACTATTTTTGAAACACAATAAAGAGAGGTGCTTGGTCGATGTTGCTACTCTACATTGAGTAATACACAATTTATAGCAATTTATAGCTTTTAAAAGTTTTAATTCGAACATCATATGACACCTACCAAAATGGAATTGGATGTTTTCCTGGATTAATGTCCAGTTATCCACTATAACAGTTTTTTTTTTTTTTTGGGAGGCAAATAACAGTTTCTATCTTTGATACATAGTATTACTTTTTTTTTTGTAATAATTTAGTTTGGAGACATTATCTGCCTTCTTGTTTTCCTAGCAGGATAACCAGGAGTTTTGTGAAATAAATTATTTTCTGTATCTCTTTTTTGCCATTAGATTCGATATCCCAGTGAAGTATGTGGAATCTGATTGTTTGCTAGCTTTCCATGATGAAGGGTCTGTGTTATTCTGCTGCTTATGTATTAATGTTAAATTTTTCAAAGAAAATCAATCAACCTTTCCTGTGGTTTGATTAATATACAGACAAACCCTACTGATTTTGAAATTCATTAGACCTTATCTGAAATGATGAAAAATGTCATAAACGTTCGTCAAACTTTGAAGTATCAAAGATTAAACCGAGTGTCTCTGCAATGATCTCCCCATCAGATTAATTGCTTATTTGCTCTGGCTTTCAGGTGTTCGACGGCTGGTGATTGTGGAGGCTGGCAGTAAGCGGGTAGAGGGCATTGTTTCACTCAGTGACATTTTCAGGTTTTTGCTTGGTTGATTGCAAATAATCCCAAAAAATCTATCTAAAATGCATTAGTACCGGAATCCCCACGGTTTACAACTTGTGTGCACCATTCTGCCTTATCCTTGTAATGGGGGCCCACCCCGGTACTCTACTTCCCACGGTGATTGGATTGGATCTCATTTCTTTACCATCGGTTTGGCCTCTTGCTTCATCGCCTTATTTTTAGAATTTTAGGCCGAAGAAAGAGGCTTGTAATTCGAGAGGATTTGATTTGATTCTCTCCCAAATTTGTTCATCTCCCCCTCTCCTGCCGCCCATATATCATTAAAACAATGTGCCATTCTAATGTAGATGCCATGTTTTTGGGGAGCATGAAACCTGTAATTGTTCATTTCTGCTACAAAGTTATAAGTGGAAGAAAGATCTTGAACAAGGAAAAAAAATTACTTCTTATTCTCTGCTATGATTGCTTGCTTCTTCGAGCTATTATTGTTTTATTTTATTTTTTTGGGTGATTTTATTGAGATTAAAGAATAGAAATATATACATGGAAAAATTAGTGGCAAATGTAATGTTCCAAGTGAAGATTCCTAATATATTGGATTCTTTATGTATCCTATCAATTGACAAGAAGAGAAGCACAAGACAAGGATCTCTTTGTCTAAGTTATATTTAGTCCCCTTTTTTTTTTTAGTGTTATTGTTGTTTATTATTATTATCAATAACAAATAGATGGTTATCATTTTCTATTTGTCTCATAACCCAGAAATCCCCTGGCTCCATTTAGGGCCTCTGAGTTTGAAAATAGGGTTTCCACAGAATCTCACAATCTTTAGGAAACATAATATTATAGCATTTGGTAAGGGGATTCAAACTCCAGACCTTGTGGGAGCTAATGAGTCATGGGTAAATAGATGGTTAACATTCACTTTCGTTTTAAGTCGCATTAATTATAGATGGTTAAAATTCTTGCTCTTTCCATTCCTAGTGAAAAATCACAGCTAGTGCATGAGAATTATGCATACAATCTTAATGAATTTTCCTTCCACACAAATAAAATTAAATTGAGTAATTGAGCATAATTATTGAGGTAGTATGATAAATCAATAGACCAAGTAGGGAGAAAACCGATGAGATGAGGTTGATTAGGTAATAAAACCCTAATACCTGTATTACGAGGTTACGGATTCGAATCCTCTTCCTTTCAAAAAAACAACGGATTTATATAATAGTGAGTTAGTGACTGGTACATCTTAAAAAAAGCAGGGAGAAAACGACATCGTTTGGTACCCTTCATTTGTATTCACCGTCTTCTCCCAAATCTACACAGAAAGAGAGAGAGAGAGAGATACAGAGAATGGTGAAAAACAGAGAAGAATTAACAGAAGAAGAAAAAAGGGCTCTGAGAGGCAGCAAATTCGCTCCTCTCCCTTCTCTACCCGTTTCTTCTTCTTCGCGTCCCCAACCCAGGTACGCTTTTTTCCCATTTCTTCTTCGTTTTCTTTGTTTGATGTTGTTTTCATGATATACCCATTTGATGAAGTTCATGCATATGCTTTTTTTAATTTTTTATATATATATTTTTTGAAATGTGTTTACAGGTTGGCACATCCCGGTGGACCTTTGACGACGAACAAGGCGGCGGCGTTGGCCAAGTTCTTGGAAAGAAAACTGAAGGACCCAGATGGGTTATCTTCTATCAACCCTGATCTTGTTGAATTGGCCGTCAAAAACGCCAGAGACACTGTCCTTACCAGTATGTCAATTGTTAATTGTTATGTGCTTCTCCTGAAAAACGTTAGTGAAACTCCTTTTGATTGTGAAGTTTGTGTTTGTGATGTCAGAGATACATGATTGCAATGGTTTAAAATGTGGACTAGTGCTGTTTTTCCAAACGTTTTTTTGCCTATTCACATTAACAAGACTGCAATTCAGTGAGACTAATCTCTAAATTGATCATAATGTTCTTATGAATAGGTTTCCAATAAAAAGGTCTCAGCTTGAGGACCATTGGCCTATTGTTTGTGTTTGTATGTCGACTGTCGAGTACTTATAATAGGAGATATGATGTACAATGATATAGGTTTTCTATATGCTACATGTTCATTTCAGAGCTATAATCGTTTATCGAGTAACTGTCATTTTCTCATGGCAAGTTTTTCGATTGAAGCTTATATATTGAGAGGTTGGAAGTAGGTTATTTTGCTTGCAGAGGCTGTAGTTGAATGAATCTTGCCGCTTATTTTCAACTCGTATCTTTTTGCCAGTTGTTACATTGGCATTCCATAGTGGTCGGCATTGTTTTTTTCTTTTTAGAAAATATTTTGAGGTTGGACTTCTAGTCATGACTGGTTTTCTTTCACGTCAGCAATTCCTAATCAAAATGCTATGAAGTTGTATCTCTATGCTAGGTAGATTATGGATTAGGCCTTGTTCATGTTTTATTTAGCATAATATGAATATGGTGGATTGATGTTATATACGAATGATATTCTTACATGAAAATCCAGTAATAAACTAATTTTCGTACTTTCAATTTTTTATCATCTAATAAGTTGGGCAGAGTTATACTATCAGTTATCGTTTGCAAATAGACCGAGGCTATTAGAAGAGAGATTGTTTTTGAGGGATGGCAATGGGGCGGGTTCGGGGCGGGGTGGCCTTCCCCGCACCCCACTCCATTTATTTTTTGAAAACCCATCCTCTCATAAAACCCCACCATAGATGGAGCGGGATTGAAGCGAGGCGGGGTACAACGGGGAATGCTTTCCCCATCCCCACCCATTAACCTCATTTATAAATTTTTTAATTATTAAAATAATAAATATATAACCATTGAATATGATAAAAAATATAAAGTAATAAATAATTCCAAGAAACTATCAAAAAAACATCTCATAAAATTCAATCATTTTCAAATATAAACATAAAGTATAAGTTCAAAATATTCGAAATTTATAACGCTAATCATCTAATAGTTGTATTTATTTCTGTAGTTCTCTCTTCGTACGATCAACTACATTTAGGGATGACGATTCGAGTTGTTTAAGGATTTGAGACTTAGAGTTACAGTTAGCGGCAAGGGTTTTTTTAATAGTATTTTGTTTTGTCACTTTATGTTAAATAACGGTGAAGAATGTAAAGTTAGGGTTAATGTATTTACATATTTCTTTTTTTAGATATATATATATATTTTTTTGAAACTACATAGTTTAACTAAGTATTATTTTAAACGGGGTGGGGCAGGGAGTATAAAACTCATCCTCGCCCCATACTCATTGCGGGTTAGACTATACATCCCATCCCCGCCCCATCCCCACCAAATTGAAACTCATCCCCACCCTAAAAGTGCGGGTCCCTACGGGGAATTTTGCCATCCCTATTGTTTTTGTTATAATGTTATGAGAAATTCACCACCAAGTACCAAATTAGTGGAAACTTCTTAATTATGTTGATCAGGCTCTAATTACACGCTTATGTGACACATAATTTATCTGCTTTACTTATCTGTATGTTTAAATAATTGTTGTTTGTATGGAATTAGTTATTGATTGGAAATTAGTTTCTGATTTCATTTTTCTTTTATACATCAGGTGGTTCTTCAAATTCAGGAAGAACGATTCGACATGTAACTTCATTTCACGACACTGAGGTGTGTTGAGTCGGTATTCCTGCTGTTGGTATATGAAAGGTGTTAGATTTATATGTTTGTCACTACCTAATTAGTTGTGAATTTGGCAGGTTTCACTTGATGAGGTAAAATTTGATGATTCCGAGCCAAAAGAATTAAAGAAGAAGAAAACGAAAAAGAAGAAGAAAAACAAAAAACAAAAGGTGGCTCGCTGTTGATGCTCTCGTGTATCCATTCGGTTCTGCTGTTTGTGTTGCAACTGTTGATTAACTTACGGTATGGTTTTTTTCTGGTGCCGGTGGTGGAAGGTTGTGAATCTTTTACCTTGAAAATACCCAAAAAGAAGTTGAAATTGTGATTGTTTTATCAGTGAACCAATTCATGAAAAATCCATTCCAGGCTTTAAAAACTGGAGTTAGCGATTGAAGCAGGAAAGCGGAATACAGCATTCTAAATCAATTGATATTGATCAGTTTCATTCACTGATCCAAAAAGAACTGAACCAAAGTATAGTTTCCAATCATGTGGATTTCTTTGAATATTACAAATAGCTGGTTGTCGATTCGTGTGTATCAGGTTCTGCTGATGGTTATTTGCCATATTTTGTAGTCAAATACCTCAAAAAGAAGTCATTTTATGCAACTATTTTAAAACTCTTGTTGTGTTGTGCTTACGCTTTGTGTACTTTGGAAATTCCTTTCAAATGTGTTTAATTTCAAGTCTATACTTAAATTTGTTTTACTATTTTCAAGTATTGAATTGAAATCAAATGGTAGATAATAAAATTGCAAATTTAAGTTGTTTTAAATCGATCCAAATAGATCACGAAACACAGCGTGTCGTTATATGGAAAAACAGGTTTTCAATCTCATGCTATGATAGATGAATTGAAATGCCAAAACATTTGGGGTACACTACATCATGTATTTCAATTTTTAAGCAGCCATTTTAGTTTACAAATATTGAAGAGAAACAAGAAATGATCATTTTCATAAAGTTTATGAATCATTTGCACATAATTCCTAGAAAATTCTCTATCCAGAAGGTTTTGATACAAGTAAACAAATTCCTATCACGGATTTAAAAATAATTATCGAATAGAAAGATGTGACGAAACAAATTCAAAACCTAAGGTTATACAGGAGTTCAAACTCAAAAGAGTTGAGATTTTACATACAGCATATATTTTGAGAGGCTATGTAGGTATGAGTGCCAATATTTGATTTTTGATGATTCCCATGCATTTCTGTATCTCTGCATATATTGGGAGGTTCTGTGAACAACATGGCTGCAAACTTGTGACGGCAGAATCTAGTGCCTGAGCCACGTCGCCTGGAGGAAACTGTCGTTCTGTACATTTCTGTATTTAGGATTACAAAGATGATCAGTCATAATTCTCGGGTACAAAAGACCATGTATAACATGCACTTTTTTCACACAAGGAAAAATTAAATGAATTTATACAATTTAATCTACTTAAATGAGGACTTCTGTGACCATATTTACTTGAGTAAACCTAAACATTTAAAAGATTTTCAGAATTTTTCATTTCGAATGATAGGGAACTAATTTGTAATTGACACGTAAACAATACCATAATGTGATGAACGATAAGATAAAAACAAATATACTACCAAATCATTTGGGATAAAAAAATCCTGATATGTTTTTTTGGATGGAAAACTAAATATTTTTACAAAGTGGAGTGTTACCAACTTTATGGTTATGATATTTTTGGATTTAAAAGCTATGCAATATAAAACGTTAAATCTGGCAGAGAAAGAAAGATCATGGAGTATACTCCTAAAATTTACCTGAATCATGAGCATGGTAGCAACACAGTGCGCAATTAGGTCTGAAGGAATTTGTGCAGCATTTTCATCATTCAGATTGTTCGACTTAGAATCAGGTGCATGACTAGTCCCCACTGGGCTTGTCGTGGAGGTACCATGCTGATCCTGGCAAGGCAGAGTGATGTTAACTGGATCTGCAGGGGTAGACGGCCTTACAGATGGCATACTTGTATCATCCACTGAGAGCCGATTATTTACAAAATCCATAGCCTCCTCAATCCTCTCGATGCCACTTCCTCCTTTTTTGAAAGATGACACCGCCTGAAATGGTGAGGCTGGTCAGTAAAAATTGCACTGTCTTGGAGTTAGAAGTGAACTGGCCACCGAGAAACAATGATGATTAATAATTTACTCAAATAAATATATACACGGATCTATTGATCTACAGAGTGAATAATTACCATGTACCTACAGCATCTTTAGAAAAATCCCCCCTTAGAATGGCTAAATCAGACCCTATACCAAGTACCACAACACCATCGCCCCCTCCCCAAACCTCAAATGAGGGAAATTACAAATAAATCCCCTCGGGACTACAGGGTAAATATTTCTATTAAATAATACAAATGTTAGGATCACCTACATGTATTTTCATGGACGTGAAGAAAACTAAGCATCTGATTACTTGATTGAGCATTTGGCCATAATGGAGGTGGAGACCCACCAATAAATGTTGTGCTAGATATGATTCGTGTGTAAAATGATAAAACATTAGTTCACTAAATTGTAAGAAAAATTATTTAAATCTAGAGAAAGTTAAAGATTAGGAAAAATAATCTTTGGGTCTCTATAGCTTTACAAACATTGCAGTATCCGCAAAGCATGACAGAAATAGAGTTCACTGTCTATCCTTACCTGCACAGCTGCATCAACCATTTTCTGGGCTTTAGTTCTTGAACTTTCTACAATTTCAGCCACTTGAGATCCAGATTCCAAGGTTTGGTATGCAGAATGATCCAAAGAGCTTGAGTGGCCAGCGGGTTCACCTAAGCTGGCAATTGGCTTTGGCCATATAAGCGGGATGTTTCCTTGATATGTGTTACGTTGCCTTAAACAAAACAGTGCAGAAGAAACCTGCAGGGGAAAGATAATCAAGCATTTGGTGCATGACCAGAGTAAGATTATGCATAATTAAAGCAAAGAGATCAAAACTAAAAATTGGTTTATGAATAACTCATGCCTGCTCATTGATTTCGTTCAGCTGTAAAACTATAGCAGCATAATGCTTTTTAAATGATTCCGAGTCCTTGAAAGTGCTGTCTCCATCCTTTTGGGTTTCAAACACTTCATCATTCATGCGCCTCAACTCAGACACCACAGCCTCCTACAAGTTGAAACATGATCCATCAATTCATTTCCCAGATACAAATTTTAACAAGAGAACTACAAATGGTTTCCACGAGTAGATTCTGATGAAAACCATCATGGCATCACCAACCAAAAGCAAAAAAGGAAGAGTGTAGATATTCTCGAATGTCACGTGATTAATTTAACCATCCAGTGCAATGTAAAAATAATGAGAGCAGAGCAGTACTATGAACAGTAAGAATATACGAATGACAACACAGGAAATAATGGTACATTGACATGTATCTTTAGGGAATCAACTTGCAAAGACATGAGCAGATAAGCATGAGAGACAATTCTTCGAAGTAATATAGTGTCAAAATTTGATGCATGGTTAGCCAACAAAATATATAACCTTCTTGTCAAGAGCACGAGTCAGTTCAGAAAGAGCTTGGACATCAGCTTCCTTTGCTTGGATTTGTGCAATAATAGAAGGCTGCATTATTGCTTGTTGAGTATTGAGAGTTTCACTAGGCCCAACTTTAACTTGCGAATTAGAAGTTGGTGGAACCACCTGACCAAAATTTTCTCTTCTATAAGATAAACAGTTTTCTGTTAATGGAAAATATGCAAATACTTAGCTACAAGAGTGAGATAACAAGGCCATGGGTTCTAGTACTTAGGAAATTAAATGAAAACGAGGAAAAAAATGAACAGAAAATAAGGACCTCTATAAAATATACATGTTAGAAAACGCAACTTTGTAGCCAATAATATTAGTGGTTGGGATAAATGTTTCACTTATGCTTATCCAGAAGAAAGAGCCTAGAAAACATGTACATAGCTTAAATGGAAAACTTTTCACACTAGGATTTGAAAATTCCCTACTTTGACAAGCATACAAAAAAGTTACGGTTTCAAGAATTACTGACCTTTTGCTGTTGTAATAAATTGTTGATATGATAATTAGTAGAAGGTGAGATATGAGAGGGACCATGGGTGCTCTCCAGGTTCTCACATTGGGCAAATTTTATGTATTCTTCCAAATTCCTTTCTCTTGGTTGCGCACTCATTTTGAGATCATTGATATTCTCAATGAATTTACCTAAAGCTGTAGTTTGTCTTGCAAGAGATGTGGGCAGATTTTCCAATGGATTTAAAGGCATGCAATCAATATCCTGCAACGAAAAAAAATATTACCATAATAGTCAGAATGATAGAACAACAGAAGTGAATAGCCTAAAATGGTTAAATATACAAGGTAGAAAGCTGATTTTCAATGAATTATAAACCATATGCTTTTAATTAAGATAGAAAAAAGAAAAAAAAAACACTTGGCATGAGGATACAAACATATCTCTGGAAATCCAGACACTGCTGGTTCAATTATCAGTAAATTGGCACAACAATTTTCAGAAGAAATAAAATCTAGACACTTTGCCGGTTCTATTATCTTGTTGAATAACAAGCAAAAACAATTACAACTGCAAGCAATCAGATCCAACATCTATTTTGGAATCTAAATTGGGAACATATGCAAATTTTATCTTCAGAGAACGGAATACTGTCAAACCACATAAAATGTATAATGTTTATTGGTTTGTTTTACTATGTGGTGGTCTCATATAGCTTATAGGTTTTGGTAATTGTAGAAGTCATCCTACAGAACAAGTCTTCCTACAGAACTTGCAATGAAGATGCTAAAAATTAGATTTGTAAAAATCCCCATTTCTTACTCATTAATAGCTTTCAATAAAGTAAACCTCAATGTTTATAAACCTCTCCAATACTTGTAAAGAATTAATGCAAGGTCAACTGCAAGGAAGCTCCAGAATAAGAGGTAAGGAGCAATTCGCTACTAGCACAGAATAGAATAAGCTAAATCTGAAGAAGACCTCAAAAAATTCAAACCATATTTTGCTATCTAAGCCATCACCTTCTTTGTAAGTACAACATATTAATCAATTATGCCAATTATTTGAATTAAAAGATGTGCATATCCGTGAAATAACAAAATACAAATTCAAAAACATTTTTGATATAGAAAATGAATATGTAAGATGTCTTTAGAAATTGCGATAAAAAGATTTACCCTGACAAACTCAACCCCTAGTTCACGTCGGTCAAACTGAACCCTGTACCTACTACGATCAACAGTTAGTACACTTCCATCATGAATCTCTCTTGTCCTTGGATGAACAGCGATAATACGTTGCCCAACATATAAAGGTCGAGCTAAATCAGTTGGAAGTCCTTCCCTAGTACCATCACGAAGTTCAGCATAATGGGTTCTGACAGATTCCCTGTATTGATTAAGTTTCTCTTTCTCTTCTTTCAAGAATTGCTCAGAAAATCTTCGTGGCCTGCCAAGGGAACTGTGACAACAAGAGAGATAAAGTGAAGAGTTTCATAACTAAAACTTATCATCATGTGACAAAAGTTGCAGTAAGAATGTCCATGGTAGAAGCAGTTATAAGGTATGTACCTCCTTATGACACCCCATTCAACACGAGTTAATCTTGGAACATGACTCAACCCTACATGATCCAAGTACTCCACAAACTCCCTTTTAGCAAACCATGGGTAATCAATCGCACTATAAACCACTCAAAAACACACCATCTCCGAACTTGGTACCGCGATAGGCAATAAGAAACTAGTTCCTGTAATTATATGTATCCAATATGTAAATAAATCAAAGATCCAAGAAACTATAAGGAATTTTTAGATAATTAACCACAATTGACCTTAAGTATGAGCATCCTGTCATGGAATGAAGGAATGAGTCTACGAGAATGAGCATTTATAATATCCTCAGAAAACTTTACCATATCATCAGAAGACTTTGTATCTTTCTCAACCAGGGCTTTTCGTGTGTCCATCTTACGCCTGCTCCTCACTTTGGTAGGTAAGTTGACATGGTTTGTAGGTAAAACATGCACTGTAGATGGACTTGAATCGTTCCATTCCTTTCCGTGATCAGTAGTTGAACTATGCTGAGAAGGTTTCACCAATTTTCCTTGTTTAGGGTGTGCAGCACCATGAGTGCGTTTACCTTTACTCACAAACTTCTTCAACTCATCTGTAGCCTAAAAGGATGTGCAGAGATATCAGAATAAGATCAAAAAACAGATCAACAAGACATGAAGGCATGAACAACCTAGAAACAAAAGTCATCATGCTAGTAAAGAAAGCGAACCTCAATTTGAACAATAGGCACATAAATGATACTAAGACAAATTGAATTGCAGCTAGTATAGTCATGATTTACTAATCAAGCTACACATGAATAACAATGGCTACTCAAGGCTCATAATATAAGGACAAAAGGAAAAGACCTTAACCTTTAAAACCCATAACATCCACCTTAACTAAAGAATTGAATGAAAAAACAGATACTTTTTTTTTATCCCATACAAGAAAAAGCAAACATTGTAAGCTCCTTGATAAATGTTTTGACCCAAAAATGATCTCAATAGGAGCTAACAAGTAAAGTTAATTTCAAAGGTAAGTATCTTAAACCTCAATCAACTTTATCGGGTAAAAATGAATGCAACAAAACCCAAAAAGCAACTTAAATGATAAATATGTTACAAGAACATTATTCCATACATTCACATTCACACACACACACATAGCAAAGCCAGCAATTTTGCAAAAGCATGTTAGGAGACCTGCCACTTATTTTGAAAGGAAAAGAAATTACTCTCGATAGGAGCTAACCACGTAAAGTCACTTTTCTTCTTCTTCTTTTTTTTGAAATAAGTAAAGTCACTTTTCAAAGGTAAGTATCTTAGACCTCAATTGACTTTATTGGGTAAAAATGAATGCAACCAAACCCAAAAGGCAACTTAAATGATAAAAAATGTTACAAGAACATCATTCCACACATTCACACACCACACACCGACACACACACATACATAACAAAGCCATCAATTTGCAAAAGCATGTTGTGAGACCTGCCACTAATTTTGAAAGGAAAAGAAATTACACACCTCAAATTTCTGAGATTTACCCGGTAGAGAATCAGAACAATCTCCAAGTTTCTGCATCTGTGCCAGTAAAGAACTTGCATAAGGTCATCAAGGCATGCTGCAGACTAGAATGAATATTCATTAGCAAATAATTGAAAAAACAACTTACATCCATCCTTAGTTTAAATGGTAAGAACTTTTGTCTCCTTGTCCGGCTTATTATCTGATCCTCTGCTTCTGGTACAACACTAATTTCATTCGCACGATATTTTGCCAGTTTAGTTATTTTGGAGGCAATGAATTTTACTCGGGGACTTGATTGATTCCCCTTCGGTTTAGACTCATCTATAGTTCCAGGCTTTTCTTCCTTTAACGGCACATATGACTCTGAAAGAGAGAACAAATCAGATCTTGAGCAAAATAAATCAGCTGTGAAATAAAACAAGAAAGTCATTAATCTCACCAGAAATTTTATTTCAAATCTGCCAAAATAGCTAAAAGTCTAAAACACATGGCCTGAGAAAAGGTAATGCAAAGATTGCAAAGATCAACTAAACGTCTAAACTATTAAATCTCACCAGTGTCAACAGTTGTTTCTGGCATCATCAAGGACAGATCCGCTAGAGTTTGCAGGGCATCAAAGTCTGAGCCTTCATCTACCAAGTCAAAGGAATGAAATGGGGACTCAGATACGTCAAAGGTGAATCTCGATGAAACAAGAGTACGAGGAAAAAAAAAGGTTTTTAAGTCATCATAAATTCAGATAGAGTAATCATTTCCAATTTCCAATTTTCCATAAGACGGAAAATAATCATCATCACAACAATATCTTAATCGCAACAAACTGATACAACAAATTATTAAAGCTTCACAATTTGCAGAATCAAAACTGAAAGAGAAAATAAACAAATATTTGGTCACGTTGAGAAAATCAAGTTAGAAAGCAGAAATATGAACAAAAAAATTATTTTCAAGCTTAAAATGGATAGACGAAAGCCACGAATGACTTTCAGTTACCATCTTCCTCCGGTCTTATTACAGCTTGATCCCATGACATATGATAGACAAGAGAAACTTGCTTCTCCTCAAATTGTTCTATGGGAAACAAAACAAGCTTCTATCTACTCAATAAGACAAAGGCATACGAAAAGCATGTTCATAATAGCAAATAAACATATAACACATGGCATAACAGTATTCTAAAGAATAGAAAAGAAAGAACAAAGTTACAGTTGTCACGTAGCATTTATTAAAGGAAGAAAATCATTCACAATTATTAATCAGAGAAGTAAAACAGAGTGAGGGGGGGGGTGTGCAATAACTAATATACCTCTTTTAAATAGAACTTTTTTACTCCTCTTTCTTAGACCCTTAAAAGAGAGCCTTGAAGTTTTTTCATCAGCAACCTCCATTACAAATTTTCCCTTGACACCACCCACTGTTTGTCCTTCCTCTGTCCCACTACAGGCTTCCTTTATGTCATCTAAATGGTTGTTTACGCTTTCCCATAATTTTGGTTTCTTTTTATTGCATCTCTTTCCTCTTTGTTGAACTTCAACTGTACCAGCACCTTCTGCATCCATCAAATAACTTTCATCTCGAGCATAGTATCCATTATCAGCTTCAGTGCTTTCAGAGCTTAATTCACAACCACCCTCATCCATTTCACTACCACGGAGCTTGGAGCTGGTCGTTTCTGATTCATCGCGCTAAATGCCATGATTGTTACTTTATAAATTTACAATAACATTATAGAAAAACAGAAAATGTAAAAAAACGAAAAGAAAATTACCATCCGAGCACCAGTCTTAATGGGTGATGGTGTTCCCTTTTTCTTTTTGGTGTTTGAGAAACTTGCGGAGAACCACCTCTTTGTGAAGCCTCTGTCAATGCTAATGCTATCTCATGCGCAACATCATCATCTATAGTACCCACCTTTGCTTTCAATCCTTGCCTAATTGGTGAAAGATACTTCTCAGCATTGTCTTTGTCATAAGAATAAGAAACAGGAACCCGAGGAGTCCTTTTTGCAACAGCACGAGGCCTACTTTCTTAAACAATTTGCAAAATGTCAGGAAAAGTAGGCGTCATTAACATTTCAATAATGAAATATAAAAGGAAAAAACACTATTTCTTTGTATGGAGAATAACAGTAAAAATAAGTTAAAGCATAAAAGGATTTTAAGAAGTCCTCAATTTTTTATCTTATAAAATCTACGGTAAACAACATTTGAAGGTTCCTTAGAATATGAAACTGCTACTAACTGAGAGAGAGAGGTTTGAAAGAAAAATCCTTCCTACCAGAGCGCTTCTTCTTCAACAGTGACATGCAGCCATAATTAGACGCGGCTGACTGAAATTGTAGAAGATCTGGAAATGGTCCATCTGATCCTTTCGTGGATTGTTTCAATAATTTTCCACCAACACGCTTCTGAGACTTTGGAGATGCTTCTGTACCCTCATCACTTTCTTGTTCACTGTCACTTCCTTCCTGCCAGGTCACAGCCCATTAACTTTAAATTCAATACAACACATTCAAACAAGCTGGTTGCACCATCTAGACACACCAAACTCATGAATATAGATAAAATAACAAAAATGATCAAATATGCAACCCATGGATA
This sequence comes from Dipteronia sinensis, assembly GCA_033220585.1. NCBI lineage: Eukaryota > Viridiplantae > Streptophyta > Magnoliopsida > Sapindales > Sapindaceae > Dipteronia > Dipteronia sinensis. The sequence continues at coordinate 3,561,081 of CM065644.1, forward strand.
TGCTAATAGATACCAACAAACTCAATTTAATAAGGTTAAAACCACCAACTATTGAACTTGACCATGTCAGATTCTTGTCTACCAAAACAAATTTAGAAGGAAATGGAATTAATTTCTTCACATTTAAAAGAAGAACCCCGTTCAATACCTTCACATGTTATAATGAAAACTAGGAGGGATGCTAATATGCACAAAAGGGTGAAATAGATTCACATTTCTTTCTAATGAGTGCATTTCTATGTTTGTGTGTTTACATTGCAAACAAACATCTTTTCCCTCTAGTTCTTCCTTTATTTCAAGAAACTTGTGTCAATAGATGCCTGCAAAAGATCCTTTTTAATACGCGAAACTTCTTGCTTGTGTTGCACTTGCAGCAACAAAAAGAAAAACTAATCTTAATTTGCTAAATTGGAGTGCAAACAGTCAGTGCATGAAAATACCCGAACTAATATCCTTAATTTGCTAAATTAGGGTGCAAACAGTCAGTGCATGAAAATACCCGAACTAATATCCTTATAGAAGACAACACAACCTTAATAGATCAAATTGCAATCTCACCAGAATACCGTAGTGATCAGTCATCATTGCTATTAGTCCAACAACGGAAGCAGTGCCCTCTGGAAGAGATAAGTAAGCCTGAACAACAAACAAAAGCCATGGGGAAAATCAATCTCCTCATTGTATCACAGCAAGTGCAGAATATCAAATCGTTAAGACTAAATCAGTCATACGGCCGATAATAATATAATGATCTAAGCTAGCGTTCTTTAAAAGAAATCATAACATCAAGGAAAATGATAAAAGTCAAAAAGATAAAAATAGAGAGAGAGAGAGAGAGAGAGAGAGAGAGAGAGAGAGAGAGAGAGAGAGAGTATGGCTTGCATAAACAGACTTCAAACTTCAGAACTGAAACTCATAATATAAAGACCTGCTTCACCTTCTCTTTGATTTAGTCCATATGAACATGTATACAAGTAGGCTATACAATTTAAGCCAATTAAAATTAAACTGATCTATTTTTCTGTCAGCCTAAGAAACTGAAAAACAGAAAAACCGGTATAATTATAACTATTCAGTAATTTCGGATCTAACCAAAGTTTCAATGTGCAGCTCCTTTCTTTATTAAGAAAAAGATTTTGCAAAGAGCATCAAACAATTTTGAATGATATCTTTTTAGGAAATTCTCTGTATAAGGGTAAACTACAGTATTCTAAACTGAAACTAATTAAAGATGGATTTAGCTCCTGTATAATTTGTTGGGTAATTATGTGAGAGAGAGTTAGTTTGTTTTAGTTTTAGTTTTAGGTTTTTTTTTTTTTTTTTATCTTTGATTTTTTTAGACCCTTGGATTGAAATCTAATGACTAAAAACTAGCCCCGTAGACCCAATAATGATTCAACTGTGAGAAGCTTTACAAAATAAAGAAATCAAGATAACTTTCAAGGAATATACAGGAAACTGGATGCTTACCCTATTCATAGTATAAAGTGCTTCTACCATTTCCACAGAGCGGTTACGTACTACAACAGCAACCTATATAATATCCAAATGAAATAAAATTAATAGAAGTTATTACAACAATTATGTGTTATTAAATAGCAAGTACTCCGTCCAATTGCCATGTCAAAGACTATTAAGTTTCAAACATGAAGTTGCAAGCTTATTCCTACATAATTTATTTCAAATTCTTTTTTCTAAACCCAAAACCCTCCGAACCTGCATTGCAAGACTTAAGTTTGGAACTGGGGCCTTTGAAACAGACACGCGATAATTTTCCAAGTAGATGGTGTCAAGAACCAAACCCCAGACCTTATGAGAGAAAATCACAAGCTTGACAGCTCAACCAACACCTCAAGGTTAAAATTTAATTAAAACTCAGTAACAATGCTTGCAAAGACTAACTATATTGGGCATGGCCACATGGGAACAACGATTAATTGAAGTAATAACATTTGACCTTGTAATCTATATTGGATAAGATAAATGCATCATAATTGCAGACTTGCAACAGACCTTCTTCCAATCTTTCCCATATTTACGATATGCTTCATAGAAACGTTCAAGCTCTTCCTTGCTCCACTGTGGCCCTAACATGTCGGACAGCTTTCTCTTCTGAACATAATAACAAAGGGTTGGAAAACAGGGAAAAAAAGAAAACGAATCCACAACCAAACTAAACAGAAGTTAAATCTTATAGATTTCACATAGTATCTTACCGTAATATGAAAAGATCTAAATAAAAAATTCTATTTCAGGTTGCATGAACAAAAAAGAATATCATCATGAACTGAAATAATAATATCGCTGAAAGTGATTATATAACTGTATTCTTATGTGGCAAAGAATTACTGTGGATATAGATAAATGGGCATTAGAAGATCAACAATATAAAGAAAAACCAGTTGGAGAAAAAAATGGTATGGTAAACTTAATAGAGTTAACTAGTCCATAACCGATATAGAAGTAGGATTACTCAAGCACAAATTATGTTTAGTCATCACTTTAATATTTATAACAATCATTTTGTGTCTTTCAAATTCATTCATTATACTCCTTATCACAAACACTTTTGAATTATTATATACTGAAGTTAATATCTTAAACCTTAAAAGATACTGTTTCTAACAAAATTATTACGTCAAGTAAGAAAAGGCTAGAAAGACAGCAATTTGTACTAATAAACGATGAGAAACCACCATGGTTCATTGCTTTAAAATGAATCTCTACAACAATACGTACAATTAAAATTAGTTTTCTACACTTCTTTTGAGGAAGTATAGATATATGAATTTATTATGATTGTAAAAAAAATCCACTAATCAATACAATATAGTTTTGAATTAATAAATACAAAAATACCCCAATAAACCAAGTCACTCCCTAGTTGAAGTGTTAATTTAAAGCCTTACTAATTCAAAAAAAAAAGAATTATCATAGTACTTATTATACAAATTGGCTCAGAATTTATATTATCAAATTTTGTTTATCAACGCTAAATCAATCTGTATTTTAGAAGGCAGTCAGGCACTAAGGATGTTTCATTAATCCGGTAAAGAGGACTGAAATATTTTGAATCATGAAGCTGATATTTTACTAAAGTCTGATTATGACCCTATGAGTCACCTAGATAATCTTTTCCTCTGATAAATGTTTTCTCCTTAGTTCACAATTTGCATAGCATCAAATGATGATGAACCGTAGTGATTTTCACAACTATCCTGATGCCAAAAAAGCTAGCTGAAAACCCCACTCAAGCCCCCCTTTCATGTTAAGTAAAAGATACTAAGAAACAATAAAAGTTCCTCTTTCTTGCTTTTTTTTCTCATTCCTTCAATCAAATGAGATAGAAATATTTTCCTTCTTATTATTTGGACAAATGGTACTTGCCAAATTCGTAAAATAACATTAATTTGAAATCAATAATCACATAAAAAAAATTGCCTTATTTACTGTTACTCATTACATGCATATTTCACAATTTGGAGGTTCCGTAATAAAAATAAATAAATGCTACGTAACGTTCCATGTTGCATGTGCATGGTTACTCATATTTACAACAAACCCTTATATATTAAATCAGTTCATGCCTTATCATTATCCTAAAGTTGACCTCTTCAGACTTTATTACAAAGTAATTGAAAGATTTTAATTTCCTGGTAGACACAGCCAACCACTTTGATATTCATTTCTACTAAACGGAGTGGGAAAAGAAAAGGTAAAACATCCCCATAAGAGAAACATATATAATCAATTATATCCAAGATAACAAGGGGCACAACAGATATCAAACAACTACTTCAAACAAAAAAAATAATTTTAACTGGTAGACTTTAGTTGCCATTGGAATTAAACAACAACAAACAATAGAAAAATCCATTAAATTCGACAAATTGTTAATAAAATTATCCTCTGAACAAATCCAGAACTCACCCGCTGTCCACTTCTGTCAACATTATCACCCTTCTTCTTAGATGCAACCTCAGTAGTATAAGAAGACCGCCTATTCACACTTTTAGCTTTTCTTGAAGGCGCCATAACTTCCTCAATTGTCTGAAACCTGCCAAGAGGCAAAAAAATGGCTGGCGAATTAATATTCTAGACACAAAAACCAGATCCAATAAAGATAAAATCAGACTATCAACGATGTTCATTTCAGAAGTTTCTCCATAATTTCATTCCCCCACCCCCTACCACACAGTGCATGCGCGCAACTTGGCTAATTAAATGACACGACCAGAACCTACCAGCACCCATTAAAAAACACTATATATTGTAGCTCCCTCAATAAAACTCAATTTTTTTTTTTTTGCGGGAAAAGAGATTGAGGATATCCAAACTATTTCCACACACACAAAAAAAAAGGATCTAAATGAAGTGCAGTGTTTTGAATGTCAATGACAGAACTACTAATCTACTACAATCTCAAGCAACCTAAAACATTTTCACACCACCAGACACTTAATTAGTCAATAATATTAAAACAAAACACAATCGTTATCTAAACAGAAGGAAAGAACATCCAATCAGATTCGCACAGTTCAAAAATCCAATCCGTCTTAGTATGCAACACAACTCACCAAAATCAACGACACACAGAAATTCTAAGTCTACGAGAGAAACAACAAAGATCAGCTGCGCTGAGTAATGTTTGGTTGCTGAGAAATCGAGTAGGAAAAGCACAGAAAACCGGTATGTTTGTTTGTTTTTTTTTTAAAAAGAATCGCAAATCAACAATAATTCAACCTTCATTCGAAATTCGATCAACTAACAGTAAACAGCGCCGATTACACAACCCTAAATCGAAAGACAAATCAGAAGATCTGAGACAAACAAGCAAAGCAGAGCAAAAAAAAAAAAAAAAGTGGACTCACCGATCAACGCGAGACCAATAGGTGGAGCATTGGCGAGCGAGCGAGCGAAGAAGAATCGAAGAAGATTAATTATTATTTGATATCGATGAATTGTTGAAGATGATGATGATGATGATGATGATAAAATTTGAGGAAGAAATCAATGGGAGAATTTGGGGCTATAACCGCGAAAACTTCAAAATAAAAATGAAATTTTAAGCCCAAAAAAAAGGGTGTGTTGTGTTTCTACTTTGTTTTTTTTTTTTTTTTTTTTTGAAAATTTGATTATTATTACGCCTTAGCGGGGACCACGCGTTTGTGTGATGTGTTTCCTGCCGTACACGTGGCAATGATGAATTTATTCTCTTGCTTGGTGGGCTATTGTTGCATTTTTTTAATAAAAAAATATGGTAAAGTGTTTATGATTAATCCCCTGATTATACTGGTGTTCAACATTTATCTCATTTGTTTTTTTTTTTAATCTAAAACAATCCGATATCAATCGGATCAAGAGTATGTCGAGATCTTATGATATTTGTACGTATCACACGGAATGCAACTATATGGCTTCCCATATTTTGAGATTTAATAGATGAAATTATGACTCAAATTTCTATCATATAATTGAATGAGAAAATGCACTACCACCATTGCTATAACATGAGATAACACTACACCAAATTAATACTTAATAGTATTCCAAAACGATAATCCGGAATAAATATGTTTAAAATAACGTTGTGTTGAAAATGAAGTTGAAAAATTACTATAAATGATTGACAATCTTAAATGAAGTGAGTATCAACCAAAACCAATAAATATTGTCGGTTAAATTCAGTTAGAGTTCATTAAACGATTTTCAAAAAGTTAAGAAGTTACATAATGTTCGAAATGAAGTTGTAAGGTCGCTATAAACGATTGATAAACATAATTATATGTTTATTTAAAACCAAAAATCATAAACATAACAAGTTTTAGCTAATGTTGGTTAATATCGGTTAGCGATTGTTAGGGTCAGCTAAACGATTTTGAAAGAGCTAAATAGTTACATGAGATTGGAAATGAAATTAAAAGTTTACTATCAGCGATCTATAATCAACCAAAAAATCAGAAAAATTGCAGGTTTGAACTAGTGTCGGTTAGTGTAAGTAGATACAGGTTAAATTTTTTTCAAAAAGGTAAGAAGTTACAAAGGTTAGAAACGGAGTTCGAAAGTTTTTATAAACAGCTATTGTCGGTTAGACGATTTTTGAAAAGCCACGGAAACAATTAAAGAAAAGCTGAAAATTTAAAAAGTTGTGATTAGGGGGACTGAAACTGGGTTCCATTATGCCAGAGCCCAATAGGCCCAAGAAGTCGAATTTACAAGAAACGGTGTCGTTTAGAGGAATTGAATATGATTTTGTTGCATTAAAATATATATTATCAAGGTGTTTTGTTTCGACTTGGCGGCTTCAACATCAAGTACCACATTCTCTGCAAACAATGCTCGATTCGTGAAGAAATTGTGTCGGTCCCAGGTGAGTAATATATATTCTATCACTGATTCAATCGTAGCCCATCATGTTCAATTCTCTCTGCAAAACTTTACTTCTCCGTCATGGAAACCACACTGTTAGAGCTGCTTCATCGACATGTAATAAGTTTCGACATTTTCATTTTCAAAGTTCAATACTTGTCAAAAAATATGTCTCAACAACCACTTCGATTCAACACTCAATTACTGTGTCGCACCTCATGAACTCATCTGGGTTGTCTCCAGAATCTGCATTTGGGGTCTCAAAATTCTCGACCTACCCTGAATCCCAAGAAAATCCAGTCACGGTTCAAGCATTCTTCAGGGAACATGGCTTCTCTGAGGAACAAATTTCCAAGGTCATGGAAGCCAACCCTGGGGCTCTCACGGCAAAACCTGTGGAAACCCTTGTGCCCAAATTTACATTTTTACACTCCAGAGGCTTCTCAGGTCCTGAGATTGGCCAAATTTTCTCTGGGTACCCTTCTCTTTTTGATTTAAGCTTAGAAAAGCATATAATCCCTAATTTTTACTTCCTTGATGATTTGTTTAAGTTCAGTGAGACGAAGACGACTGCGGTTGATGTCATCAAACACAGTCCCCTAACCATGCTTTAGAGGGTTTGGCACCTAATGTCAAGGATTTGAGAAATACAGGTGTTTCAGAGTCAAATATACATTTGTTTATTCAAAAATGGCCTAGAATGATTGAAAAAAGATGTAATTATTTAGATAGCGCTGTGCTGGAAATAAAGGGAATGGTTATCAATCCTTTGAGTTCTCTTTTCCTTGAAGCAGTTTATGTTAGATTATATGCCTGGTGGAATTGGGATGATAAGATCAGTTGTTATATTAGTTGGGGTTGGTCAGAAGAAGAGGTTATAGCTGCATTTGTAAAGTATACAAAGTTTATGAAGGTATCCGTGAAAAAGATTGATGAAGTTATGGAGTTTCTTGTGAACAAATTGCATTTGGAGCCTTCGGCTATTGTCAAATGCCCAGAGGTTGTTGAACTGAGTGTGGAGAAGAATTTTGTTCCTAGGGTTGCAGTAATTAAGTTTTTGAGGTCGAATCGTTTGATTAAGTATGAGAAGAATAGTGATATTGACTTTTTGACAATTTTTCAATATCCTGAAAAAACTTTCCTGGAGAAGTTTGTGAATCGTTATGATGAAGCTCCCCAGATTTTGCAGCTCTGCAAAGAAAAGTCGGAGCTCTACAAAGAGGAGAAGGAGGAAAAAAAGTTTCAACTTGAAGAGAAGAAAAGGAAATTGAAGGAGAAAGCCGCAAGATGTGCAATGAAGAAAAGGGCAGCCTACTGGAGGTAGAGGGATGCAGTTTTTTAATATGAGATTATATCGTTACTTGATCTTACTAAATTCTTTGTTTTCGAATTTGCTTACATATCAAGTCACTGAGAACATTTAGTCTGACTTAGTCATGATTTTCTTTGCCATTTTGGTTGCCTGTGTTCATTGATTGTTGTCTGAAGAATAATAAGCGTAGAGATGAGATATTATAATGTGTGATTATGATATGTTTTAGTCTTTGTTCTGTTATTGATTTGACTTCATTTACATGCATTTTTATGTTTTTGCCATTGGACGTTTAAAATATTACCTTGAATCACATCACACACAAGATAGGTGGTGTGATGTATTTACATTTAATCTTACAATTTTCTCGAGTAATCTTGCTTTGTCCGAAATAGATTTAATCGTATAGCAATTACTTATATGGATATCTGGGACAAAGTTAGATTTTGGGTTTTCCTACTAAAATGGGGTTTTCAGATTGATTACTCCATATTGTTGTTTGATATGGATGGTTTGAATGTGTATTATTGGATCTTTAAATGATAAATTTCGAATGTGTTTGAGAGTGTTTTTGGTTGATGTTGATGTGAACCTGTTTGATAATTTTCTTTTTTCACTGTAAACTACAATATGACAAAGTATAGATTAATTTAATTACTACTGCTAGCCTTTATTTCATCTACTCCTATTGACAAAGTAGTATTTTTTTATGTTGTGAATAGGAAATGTAATAAGAAGCACGGGTGGAGTGGATGATGCAAAATGCCTGGATGACGTTGAAGGGAAAATGTTTGGATGAGGCTCAAGGAGAAATCTGAAACTACGTTTTATTTTTTTCGTGTCTTAGGGAATAAACATTTGTTTGACATGTGGGTCTGCGAGAAACCATATAAAAGGGTTTTCTCAGGATCATATAAAAGCACTCTTGGAAATTTTTGAATGATGTTTGAAATCTGGGTCTGCGAGAAACCATGGTTCTTGAATAAACTAATGACTGTAGTCTGCTTTTTACGGGGTACTTAAGCCGGAACTTGTTGGAGTCTGATAGGGCAGATTCCGGAGGGAACCCACATGTGTTAATGTGGATTAAGATGATGCATCTGATATATAACAATGAAAGACATTTGATGAAATCAGAAAATTTATAGGTTTCAGCTAAAATGTCTGTTAGCATTTGTTTGGTTCGGTTAAACAATTTTAAAAAGTCACAAGAAAACTGGAAATTAAAAAGGTTCAGGTTTGGCAACTGAAATTGGGTTCTACTGTGCTGGAGCCCAATAGGCCCAAACCCAACATAATCTGGTTCTTTCTTCGGGTTCGGTTATTACCCGAAAAACTAAGACGTTGAATTTACAAGAAACGGTGCCGTTTAGATAAATTCAATATGATTTGGATTTTGGGTTGCATCAACATACTGTGTGAGGGTTTTTGTTTTCGACTTTGCAGCTTCAAGTATCAAGTTCTGTTGCTTATTATCTGCAAACAATGCTCGATTTGTGAAGAATTGTATCGGTCCCAGGTGAGTATATATATATATATATATATTCATTCTATCACTGATTCAATCGCAGCTCGTCATGTTTAATTTTCTCTGCAAAACTTTCCTTCTCCGTTATGGAAAAAACCACACTGTTAGAGCTGCTTCATCGAAATGTAAGTTTCAACATTTTCAAAGTTCAATACTAGTCAAATATGTCTCAACAACCACTTCGAGACCAGAGTCAACTATTGTATCGTACCTCATAAATTCATGTGGGTTGTCTCCAGAATCTGCATTAGCAGCCTCCAAATACGTCAACTCTGGATCCCAAAAAAATCCAGACTTGGTTATTTCATTCTTCAGGAGCCATGGCTTCTATGAAGCACAAATTTCCAAGGTCATCAGACGCAACCCTCGGGTTCTCTGGACAAGACCCGGGGAGACCCTTTTACCCAAATTTGAATTTTTATATTCCAGAGGCTTCTCAGGCCCTGAGATTGGCTACATTTTCCATGTGTACCCTCCTTTTTTGCATAGAAGCTTAGAAAACCATATAATCCCTATTTTTAACTACCTTGATGATTTGTTTAAGTCCTCCTGTGAGACCGCGGTTGCTGCCATCAAACGCAGACCCGTTCTGCTCTGTCACGATGTTAAAACTTGTATGGCACCTAATGTGAATGTTTTGAGAGATAATGGTGTTCCAGAGTCAAATATACATTTGTTTCTTCGATATTGGTCTCGCATGTTTGGAACAAGACCGGATACTTTTAGAAATACTGTGAAGGTAGTAAAGGAAATGGGTATCAATCCTTTGCATTCTCATTTTGTTCAAGCAGTTTATGTTAAAGGATGCGGCAATGCGAAGTGGGATAGTAAGGTCAGTGTTTATAAGAGGTGGGGTTGGTCGGAAGAAGAGGTTTTAGCTGCATTTGTGAAGTATCCAATGTTTATGACGGCATCTGAGAATAAGATTATGGCAGTAATGGACTTTCTTGTGAACAAAATGCATTTGGAGTCTTCGGCTATAGCCAAATGCCCGAGTGTTATTGTGCTGAGCTTGGAGAAGACTTTTGTTCCTAGGGCTGCAGTAATTCAGTTTTTGATGTCTACTGGTTTGATTAAGAAGAAGCAGAAGGCCAACTTATTCACGGTTTTTAAATATACTGAAAAAACTTTCCTGCAGAGATTTGTGAATTGTTATGATGAAGCTCCTCAGCTTTTGAAGCTGTACCAAGAAAAGCTGGAACTTTCAAAGACGAAAATGAAATAGCATAAAGGTAGAGGGATGCAGTTTGTAATGTGATTATATATATTGTTACGTGATCTTACTAAATTCTTTGTTTTCAAATTTGCTTACATCAAGCCACTTAGAGCATTTAGTCTGATTTAGTCATGGTTGTCTTTGCAATTTTGGTTGCCTGCGTTCATTGACTGTTGACTGAAGAATAAGCTTAGTGATTAGATATTATGACATGTTTTAGTCTTTGTTTTGTTATTTGACTCCAGTTGAGTTGTGTTGTCATGACCAATATTGATTTGAGTTTTTTTATATGCATTTTTTAATTTGTGCCTTAGATGTTGAAGATCCTTGAATCACAAGATGGTAGTGTGATGTACTTATATTTAATATTACAATTTGACCAAGTAAATCTTGCTTTGTCCGGAATAGAATTAATCATATAGCAATTACTATATCGTTCTCTGGGACAAAATTAGATTTCGGGGTTTCCCACTAAAATGAGGTATCCATATTGAGTACTCCATATTGTTGTTCGATATGGAGGGTTTGAATGTGTATTCTTGGATCATTAAACGATAAATTTGAATGCGTTTGACTGTGTTTTTGGTTGATGTTGATGCACACACACCTGCTAGGTTTAAAGAACATTGTTACATATTGAGATATAGATTCACCTTGTTTCTCCTTTGTTGAATTATTTGGATGATAGACTTCAAAGTTACATAAATGAAGTATCAAGTATGTAATACAAAACGAGACCAATCGTGAAGTTGTACTTACAATAGAGCAATATAAGTTGCATTAGCAACAACAGAGAATTGTACAGTTGCATAAATCTTTATGTGAAAAACAAGCGAAATGGAAATCGCATTTGCAAAATAAATAGTCAAATCCATACATGCTATATCATACATATTGAAGAAAACTTGTTTCTAGACTTTCTGACATTCATGGATTGATGAAAGTTGCAAGGAAAATTGTTCCATTTTCCTTTGATTGTGTTAAATGATTTATGAGTCCATTTCCTTTTGGCACTTCACACAGGTAGTCATGTTCTGTTTGGTTCAGTTTTTCTTTTCTATTTTTGCTTTCTCTCTACAGATTCTCAATTTGAAAATGCACAACATTCTTTCATTTATCAGAAACATTAATCACTAAAAGAAAAAACCCTATTGAAGCTTTGTGGTGATCATGTGACAGAGGATCATCAACACAAGTACTCCATGAGCTGCATTGCATTGGAAGAAACCAGTCCTGATGATTTGGGTTGCAAGAAAAACCAACAAAAGAGGAGAGGGATGAGAGTGGCTCAACTTGAGCGCTTGAGGATCTGAGAAAGGTGGAACAAAATGACCGAAATGCCCCCTCTTGATTCTCGCAAGCTCCAAACCCAGTTTCACTACCACTACTCCAACCATGATGAAGAAAATCGCGGGAATCTACTAGCTTGAACTAAATAAGAATGAAAATATCATTAACTTTAGAAACAATTCTAAAAAATTACTTGGACGATTATAGTAAATACCAGATGAATATGTTTTTTCACTAATTTTTCCCCAACCCCAACAAAGAAATGACACAAATATAATGTGTTTTTTTTTCAATCAATTGCAATGTCGATTATGAAAGAGATTGTGCTACTTTTGTGTATGGAAATATGGAATTGATGAGAATGATATAAACAATACTGAATTCACCAACAATATCTAAGTTGTAAAACAATATCATCATCACACCAAGATGAAAAGGATTGTAAGAATCTACATGCTTTCTTTAAAATAAAATAAAAAATTATAGTATCATTAACTCTTCAGAGATAGTTTGAAATTACTGGCAAGATTGCAGATTAACGATGCAACTAAGCTAAGCTAGTATGCTTGCACTTGATAAAGCCAACTTGGATTCACGATGGAAACATTTTACAAAAGTTATACTCATCATTTGTAATCTTTGTACAGCTTCTATAGTTGATGAGTTTCGTCATAAGACTTCACAAACCTCTATAGGAAGGCTTTCTCAGAATAAGCAAACAATGCAACCAACGAGTATGCAATTAACATCTTTAAAATATAGCCTCAGGTTTGAGTTGTCACCGCAGCACCAGATATTTCAAAAAATAATAATAATAAGTATAGTTTAGAAGATATATTAACTCATAACATCGGCAATGAAGATCTTGAGAGAGATTGTGCTATTTTTGTATATGGAAATGGCTTAATTGTACTAGAATATCATTTCTACACCAAGATGAAGAAGATCGAAGGAAGTATCATTAACTTCAAAAACCATTCGAAATTACAAACACGATTTCCAGTTTTCAACTAATACAAAACAAGATGATTCGAAAGCATCAACATTGAAGAGTGTACACATGAGTGATAATCTCATGTCTCCATTGATTTCTTACATCAATGAGCTTCATTTTCGTATAATATTTAATAGATTATAAAGGAAGCCTACTTTTACACATAATGAATCAACACAATGTAAGGTATTAGAAGCCATCCACATTCCACATAAATATGTTTCGAGGTTACCAAATACTAAATACCATGTAGTATAATCAATCATAAGGCGTTATAAACGGAAAATAAAGGAAACTTAGTAATATTAGAAATTATAGAATGACATCTGAGTATACACACAATATCACATCACTAAACTCAGATTCAGACAACAGATATTGAACTACAGTAAAATAGGATTCACAAATAAAATATGATTAACTTGGACTAAATGCTGATTCTCACTCAAAACGAAAGAAGTTTTGGAACAGAATTTAAATAATTTGCCACTCTGGTTATACTCATCATTTTGTGATCTTTGCCGGATCCAACTTTTCTTTGTACAGCTTCAAAAGCTGGGGAGCTTCATCATAAGAATTCACATACTTCTCCAGGAAGGCTTTCTCAGAATAATTAAACAATTTGCCTACTTTACCATGCCTACTCTCAATCAAACCTTTTGTTAACAGAAATTGAAATACTGCTGCCCTCGGAATAATCCTCTTCTGCAGACTAAACATAATAAAAAGAGGATGTTTAGAAATAACAGAAGGCTTCCACCCCATTTCATTCACAAAAAAATCCATCACTTTCTTGATCTTCTTCTCAGATACCGTCATAAACCAAGGAGACCTACCAAATGCTTCGAAAATTTCTTTCTCAGACAAACCCTACTTCTTATATAAATTCACCTTCCTTTCCCATGTTGATTTGCTCATTGACATGATCGCGTGGACTGCCAAACAGAAGTTCAACTTCAAAGGATCGAAACCCATTCCTTTCACTTGCTCCCCAGTCTCCTTAAAGAAATCAGGATTTCTATTAAACCTTTGAGCCTGACAACCTAATAAAGTGGCAATATTTGATTTTGGCACTCCATTTTCTTAACCTCGACATTATATGATACGTGAGTTTCTATATACCATCTGAGAAAATTTGGCTGGCTTTTAAAAGATGCAATGACATCTCCATCAGACTTGAGAAAGTCTTTCAAGAAACCAAAACAAGGAATTATCCGTTCCTCTAAGCTAGTCTGCAAGATTTTGACAAAGTCGGGGCATGAAACACCTTTAGAGTAAAAAAACTCAAATTTAGGCAAAAACGTCTTCTCAGGATTCGACAAAAGCAATGACGGCAGTTTCCTAATGAGGACTGATATATGGGAATTCGAGAAGCCCTGGTCCTTAAGAAAGCTAAGTACAAGATCAGGGTTTTTTGGGGTTTCAAAATTAACGTTCTTGGAAGCTCTTAATGCAGAATCCAAAGACAACCCACATGAGTTGATGAGATATGAAACAGCAAAAGAGTGTTGATGATTTGCATTGCTCGAGATAAATTCAACAAATAATAATAACTTTGATGGGTGCTTTTGAAGACGATAATGCAACAATGTGTGTGCTGGTGAGGCCGTGATGGTGTGCCTACCATGTACAATACTTCTGCAGAGGAAATAAAACATGGGAATTGAAATTAAAGACAAAAAGAGGAGAAAAACTTACAGAGAGTTTAGTTTCGAGAAGAAAATGAAAAAGTTGAAACCCTGAAGGTCAAAACGAGAGAGACTCCATTGTGAAAGAGAGAAATGTTTCGTTTTAGGGTTTTACAGTTAGACGTTTCGTTTTATAACCGAAACCCGAGTTTAACCCGTTGAAAGCCCCTTACAAGTTACAAGGTTTCTTGACCCAGTTTGAGATTGCTTCCCAAGTTGCTTTTGGAGCCAAAAGTGCTTCTGAAGTTGGTCTGATGTGTTTAGTAAAATTTATGGGAAGTGTTTTTGGTCTGTTTTGGCTTCCCCACAGCAGAAATTGAGAACCTTCAAATTGATGCTTTTAGAAACCAGCTTCCTGGAGAGCAGAAATGATTCCTATTTTACCCCTTGCCTTTCATAAAATTTTCCAAATAACCAAACCCAAATCAATCAGCATCATCAAACGTTGGCAAGCCAAACCAAATCATCATCATCATTCTGATTAGATTCACCAAATCAAACCCAAATCAATCATCATCATTCAGATTCAAACCCAAATCAATCCCAATCATCATCATTCGGATTCCTCTTCTCTCCCACATTACGTGTGAAACCTTTGCCTGATACATCGAGCACGGCGGTGGAGAAGCGTACAGAGACACACTCTAAGAGCACAGTAGAGAGCCTGAAAACCATGTACGCCACGTATCACCGCTCGGAACTCGGCGGACCAGTGGCGGTAGAAAGGAACGGGAGAGAGAGCAATGAGAACGAGCACGGTCCAGAGCACCGGTTGCAAGCGCGAGTGCCACTACGACGACATGTGGCAAAGATTCGACAGTGCGGCGAAGGAGACGATCTAGTCGGAGACGGTGGCGGTGGTGATGAAATGGGGTGGTTGTTCTGTTGTTTGTTTGGTTAAAGACAAGTCAATGTATTGTTTTCAAATATAAGTCAATGTATTCGATGTTAGGATAATGTTAGGATAACGTACATAAGTGTAATATTGTATTTGATAATCTTTTCATATTAATACAGTGATTTCTATTTTAACAAATCTTATAACATTTATAGTTTTATTATTATAATTGTCAAAAGTAAATAATCATAAGGTCCAAAGACCATGAGAAAAGAAGAATTGTTCAGTACATCTGGATATGTATGAGGTAGACACAATTCTTTAATTAGTCTTTAACAATATTCACAATTTAAAGTAAAGGTTGGGTACATTTATCTTGTCAAAATTGTAGATTCTTTTGCTAGCATTTGAGTGAGGTCAAATGTGCTATGATGAGTCTAAAATCAACAAATAGGTTTTGAGTTAAAGAATCTAGTGCAATAGGTACATTGAACAAGATTACAATGAAATATTTTATCTAACAACCGTCAGTGGATAACAGTTTTCATTATGAGGGTAATCGAATAATCTATCTTAATCCTAAGGTAAATGATGGGCTTATGATTGCAAGTGTTATCATTTGAGCTATTAATGAGTACGATTATATAATATAGTCTATCCTCGATAGTTTGGTAGTATTCATTTGTTAATCGATAGAGGACTTTATTTATAGAAATGGGCATCGTGCCTCTTTTTATTAAATAAGAGTATATTATTATCAGACGGATGTTTTGAGGTATTAGATATTAAATCTTAACGTTGAGTTTTGGCCTTACTTTCATAGGGTGCGTTTGATTTTTTCGTCTAAAGACTGAACAATACTGAATTATACCGAAGATTGAATAGTGACTGAAAATTGAAACTGAAAAACATGTTTGTTTGTTTTCAATGAAAACTGAATATAAGTGGTAAATTGTTTGTTTTTTTAGGTTACAAATATCTTAAAATAAATACTTTTATATCTATGCCCTTTCAACTATTATTTGTTATATATTTATATTTTAATATATTACAGACAACAAAAAAATTAATTTTAAAAAATAAAAACAATTTTATAAAAAAAAAATTACCACATAAAATGTAACCCTAGAGTATAAAAATTGAATAAATTAATTGAAGTTTAGTTTAAAAATAACATTGGATTAGAGTTGTCTATTAATAATCCGTACAATATTTATATTATATATGTGAAATAATAATATAATAATAAATTTATAATGAAATCTATATCGCTATCAATTTTTTTGTTGTTGGTGAAAGTGGTTGCTAAAGTTTTCTAAATAGTGAGAAGAAAAAAAAATATTAATATAGTTAAGGGGTGTTAGAGAATAGTAAATTGGAAATAAATAAGATTTGTAAGGATAAATTTGAAAGTAACAAATTGAAATTTATTTAGTCATTTTTCATTAAGTGAAAAGTGAAAAAAAAATTCACTTTTATAAAAAATGATTTTAGGAACTCGTTTAGTGGTTTTATAATTTAAAAAATCAAACGAAACAACTTAATGACATACATTAAAGGGTCGTTTGTTTTTTTATCTGAAAACTGAATAGTCCTGAATTTTTCTGAAGACTGAATAGAGACTGAAATCTGAACTTCAATGACATGTTTGCTTTCTTTTTCCTCACATATAAATGTATTGTCAACATGTTTGTTTTTTAAAAGTTAAATTGTCTGAAACTAAGTAATTTTACATTTATGCCCACATTAAACAATTATACATGTAATATGGAATAAAAACAATCCAAAAATAATAGTTATATATAAACACATATGATCATGATCTTCTTCTTAAATTACAAATAAACTTCATTTTTATTAAGAAAATATATGTTTTTTTTTCAAAAAATAAAATGGGTAATAGGAAAACTCACACAAAATACTCAAAAAAAATATAAATACATCACCCTAATATCATAATAAAATATTGATATTAAAGACCAATATGAGAAGTTATTATGGTTCTTTTTTATTTTTAAAGTTATTTAAAATAAGCAATTTATTAAAATAAAGATTTTTGTACCATATATAATTATGACGAAATTGGAAATATGTTATATATAGGGGATAGTATCGGAAGAAAAGACTTTGGATTGCATTTAATAAATTCAGTGATTTGCAATTAAGTGAAAAATCAGATTTTTTTACTTTTTATTTTAAGTTGTTATTTGGCATTTTTATATTGTTTGACCACTTATAAAAACAAACAAAACAACTTAATAATTATGATTCAGACTCATTAAGTGTTAAGTGGAAAAAACAAACGACCACTAAGTGTTATTTAGTGTTCAGTGGAAAAATCAAACATGCTCTTAATTTATTGAAAATTTTGAAAGTGTCCTTGATATTTATAACTTTTATAAGATTACCTCTAAATTTAGGGATGGGCAAATATCCACCGACCGAACCGGTCCAATCGGTTCCTTTTTAATAAAACCGGATTTATCGGTTCGGTTTCTGGTTCATGGTTAAGAAACGAAAACCGAAGTATAAAAAAACACCCTTTTAATTACTTTAATTCATTTTTATCATCTCACTGGACATTATATATATATATATATATATATATATATATATATATATACGTAAATTGATTGCTATGTCTTTGACTTCCGATTTCACTTTCAAATAATTATATTTGAAACCATTATTTGTTCAATCTATTATCATTGATGCCGAATTTTTTGATGATTTTTTTTAAATGTTACGATTTTGTGTTTTATGTAAAGAATATTTAGAGATGATAATTTTTTCGTGAGCAAATGAGTGAATAATGTTAGATCAAAAACATAAAAAACTGAGCCGAACCAAGCCGGTCGGATACAATCGGTTTTTGATCGGTTGACAATTGTAAAGTTTATCGGATCGGATCGGATCACTTTTTCACAAATCGAATATTATCGGTTTTTTATCAGTTCACTTAAAAAGTGAACCGATCCAGTAAAGGCCCACCCCATATCTAACTAACAAATTTTATTTATTTCAAATTTTTTATTTGAGGCTTCGGTTGGGGCCCATTCCTGATTGGTTTCAGTGGTCGTTAGGCCACTCTAACAACAATTTTTTCTCGCTTTTTGGAGATTAGATCAGTCCAAGTCAGGTTGGGCCGTGTTACAAGTAAACTCGGGGGCCAGATGGTTGCGTGTTAATCACTGACTCAACTTCTGCACTTTGCATTCCTTCATTCTTCCTCTCGAAAATTAAACAACAACAAAATGATGAACAGACAATATCAAGTTTACAACACATCACAGTTCCGGTTGGATCAGTCAAACCGATTCCTCAGGCTTGTTTTGTTTCGAGTTGTGGAAGACAAAGAGTAGAACAACAAATACACACCGTTGATTCAGCTAGCAGCACCGTTCTCTGAGGCCCTCTTGCTTGAACTTATAACAACCAAATCATAGGACACTTGCTCATATGAGAGAGTGGACAGATTGGTTCTTCTCCATAGAAATAGTTAAAATCCAAGAAGCCTGCTCGTGTCCTTGTAATCAAGTGACTGAAAACATTTACATATGAAGAGCTTTTTTACATTATAAACATTCTGACTGATAATGGCCATACCTATGATATCTGTAGCACTCAACATTTGACTTGTCAGTTGACATTGGTCTGTTAGTAGTACTTGAGTGGTGGCCTCCTCTTCCTCTTCCTCTTCCTTGAAATGGATTATCATGGTGCTGGTATTGCTGTTGATTTCCACGATCATTGTTTCCTCTGCCTCTGCCTCTGCCTCTGCCTCTGCCTCGTCGTCCTCTATCAGCTCTGCTTGGTGTAGAGTGATTTTCAGTTAAGGCCTTCAATGATTGCTCTTCTTTCTCTTGCTGGTTAATTTTATGTTCATGAATCAACAAAGAGCTTTGTAATTCATCGCAGAATCTTTTCTACTATGGTGACATCCTCCGTCTTGTCACCGTGGATCCGCATATTGTTTACGATCGCCATTGTCCATGAGAAATAATCCGTAACCGATTCTCCTGATTTCATTCGAAGTGTTTCGAACTCCGAATGAAGTGCTTGAAGCTGCTGCCTCTTTGCTCTTGTTGTTCCTTGGTACTTCTTCTTCATGGAATCCCAAATATGCTTGGAAGTGTCCTTGCAAAGAATGGTTTCTAAGATTGACCGATCAATGGCTTGAAATAGGTAGTTCTTGGCCTTGAGATCCTTCAGCTACAATCCTTCTCGTTCGGCTTTCTGGGCATCCATCAACATGACCCCTTCAGCAAGCTCTGCTACTCCATCAACGACTTGCCAATATTCTTTAGACTTCAAAAAATTCTCCATCAGCATACTCCAATGGTCATAATGGCCATCAAATCGTGGAATTGAAGGTTGCACAAAATTCTGTGTGTTCTCTGTAGTCATCACTAATGACTGCTGCTAAACTTTGATGAAATAGAAATGAAGCTGCTGCTATTCTATCTCACGAACACTCCCCTTTTTTGTTTGGTATTCTCAAATTTGCTTTTGCACTCTCTTAACCACAGCTCTAATACCACTGTTGCAAATATAAAGAACTTTTGAAAATAGAAAACACTGAGCAAAAGAAAGTAGGGAAGAGGAAAAATATATTATTTTTCTGCACTACTTTATTGATTAATCAATAGCCTTTAAATAGGCTGTACACCAACCAATAGAACCAAATTAATAGCACAAAACTAGGCACTACACATCGTGCAAAACAGACTCTCCTATAGACCCTGCTAATGACCATAAAACCACTAACAAAAAAATCCTATTGACCTGGACAACCAAACTTCAGTAAATAAATTATTTCCAACAAACGCAATGTAACTGGATGATGCTGCAGATTGCAGAACATATAAGAGGTCTTAGGTCTAGCAGCAGATATGATGTAAAATCCGAGCACAATGTTCAGCTAATCCATCACAGTTATCTCGAAATGTTCAGCTTTTCTTTATACAACTTCAACAGCTGAGGAGCTTCCTTTTCATAGCATTCCACAAACTTATTCAGGAACACCTTGTCAGGGATCAGAAACCAATTAAGCGAGCAAAGATTGTTCTTAATTAAACCTTTCGACAACAAGACTTGAATAACTGAACCCCTTGGAAAAATTCTCTTCTCAAAGCTAGTTCCCACAACAACCGGTTGCTTAACAATAACAGAAGGCTTCCACCCCATTTCATTCACAAAAAAATCCATCATTTTCGTGATCTTCTTTTCAGATGCAGTCATAAACCAAGGAGACTTACCGAATGCTTCGAAAATCTCGTCCACAGACAAACCCCATTTCTTATATAAATTCACCTTCCTTTCCCATGTTGATTTGCTCATTGACATGATCGCGTGGACAGCCAAACAGAAGCTCAACTTCAAAGGATCGAAACCCATTCCTTTCACTTGCTCCACAGTCTCCTTAAAGAAATCAGGATTTCTATTAAACCTTTGAGCCTGACAACCTAATAAAGTGGCAATATTTGATTTTGGCACTCCATTTTCTTTCAAAACCTCAACATTATATGATACGTGAGTTTCTATATACCATGTGAGAAAATTTGGCTGGCTTTTAAAAGTTGCAATGGCATCTCCATCAGACTTGAGAAAGTCTTTCAAGAAACCAAAACAAGGAATTATCCGTTCCTCTAAGCTAGTCTGCAAAATTCTAGGCCCAGAGCATAAGATTTTGACAAGGTCGGGGCATGAAACACCTTTAGAGTAAAAAAACTCAAATTTAGGCAAAAGAGTCTTCTCAGGATTGGACAAAAGCAATGACGGCAGTTTCCTAATGAGGACTGATATATGGGAATTCGAAAAGCCCTGGTTCTTAAGAAAGCTAAGTACAAGATCGGGGTTTTTGGGGGTTTCAAATTTAACATTCTTGGAAGCTCTTAATGCAGAATCCAAAGACAACCCACATGAGTTAATGAGATATGAAACAGCAAAAGAGTGTTGATGATTTGCATTGCTCGAGATAAATTCAACAAATAATAATAACTTTGATGGGTGCTTTTGAAGACGATAATGCAACAATGTGTGTACTGGTGAGGCTGTGATGGTGTGCCTACCATGTACAATACTTCTGCAGAGGAAATAAAACATGGGAATTGAAATTAAAGACAAACCGAGAAGAAAAACTTACAGATAGTTTAGTTTCGAGAAGAAAATGAAAAAGTTGAAACCTTGAAGGTCAAAACGAGAGAGACTCTATTGTGAAGAGAGAAATGTTCGTTTTTTAGGGTTTTAGATTTTGATGATCCATAACCCGGATTTTGGGTAAAAATAGCATTAACCGGATTCCGTGATTTATACATATTTTATTTTGGGTATTATCATTTGGGTCCCTATGTGTTTTTGAATTATCTGTTATTTACCCATTGTTCGCTTTTCACTATTTTGGTCCCTATGTTTAAAAAAACCCATCAATTTGATCTCTCTGACCAAATTTTTGACGATCAACGGTTAAAAAAACAAAATGACATCTTTACCCCTGACCATTTATTTCCTTTTAAAAAAATAAAATAAAATTATTTATAATACCTATGTAGTATTAAATTTCATTGTAAATGGTATATATAAAAAAAAAAGAATAAGAAAGTTTTTTATTAAATTCTGTCACCGGACGAGATGAGGTTGATCCAGTGATAAACCCTTCACACTTGCACCACGAGGTTGCGGGTTCAAATCCTCATCCTAAAAAGAACCCGAATATATATAATAGGGTGTCAGCCAGACCCATCATATTGTATATGTACGACCACGAGGGAAAATTTTCTCATATGTGCTAAAAGTGATATACAATATTTTTGCAAATTATAGTTTTGAATATAATGTCAAACAGGCTTGTATACAAGTTTTATAGTAACTTCAAATTTGTAGTGGTTAGTTTTTGAAAATCAAATGGAAATACTATCTTTCTTGTAATCCATAATGATTTAGATCATCTCAACTCAACTGTGGATAGTTAGTTAGAGTAGCAAAAATACTTTTTTTCCTAGACTGACCCAAGCAAGAAATGATACAAATCTATTAGTGTGATATTTCAATAGCAATTGCAATGCATAACATGAAATAGATTGTGTATGGAATTGATAAAAACTAAAATAAACATAATTGATTTCACCAACTTGTAGAAAAAGATTGCAAGAATCTACAAGCTTGAACCAAGACAAGAAAGAAACTATGAAATTATCATCAACTTCAGAGAACCAGTTCGGAATTACTTGCATGGTTACAATAAATACAAAGCTAGACACATGGTGATTAAATCCTGATTCTCATTCAGAACGAAAGAAGTTTTAGAACAGAATTTAAACAATTTGCCTTTCTGGTTATACACATCATTTTGTGATCTTTGCCGGGTCCAACTTCTCTTTGTACAGCTTCGATATTTGGGGAGCTTCATCGTAAAAGTTCTCTCTCTTTTTAACATTGGATGATAAAGCTTGTTTCTACTCTAGTAACAAAAGGCTTCTCATATATTTTCTACCAGTACTACTGATAATGAAGCTGTGGAGTTATAAGCAGAAACCAGAAAAGTAACATAACATAAATCTTTCATATTATCTACAAGTCCAAGTCTAATACATTATTTTATGATCCGCAAATTTACCCCAACGCAATGTAACTGGATGCTGCAGATTGCAGAACATATGAGAGGTCTAGCAGCAGTTATGATGTAAAATCCGAGCACAATGGGTAGAAGCATTGCTTTGTTCTCTCTCTGCTTCTGACTTTCACTTCCATGGCAACAAGCAATCTCTAGTAATTTCTAAAACATGAAGCTTGGTTCTTCTGTATTGAAGTTGTTTCTATTGCATTATACTAACAATTATTTAGATCTCATTTATTTAGGTTTTTTCCCTGAATTTGCAGGCAGGTGAGTAAATTCCATCACTGATTCAATAGCAGCTTCAGTTTTCTCTGCAAAACTCTACTTCTCTGTTGGGGGAATCAAACTTTTAGAGCTTCATCGACAAGTAAGTTTCAACATTTTCAAGGTTCAATACTTGTCAAATATGCCCCAACCACTTTGACTCGACACTCAATTACTGCAATGTTCGTGAACTCACGAACATTGCATTCTTCAGGAGACATGGTTTCTGTGAAGCAAAATTTTGAAGGTCATCAAAGGCCACCACTCAAGAGACCTTTTTCCCAAATTGAATTTTTTTTACTTCAAAGGCTTCTCATGCCCTGACTTTGACAACATTTTCTCTGCATGCCCTTCTCTTTTGCAGAGATTGAAGCTCTACCAAGAGAAGTTTGAACTTTTAATGACGAAAAAGAATTAGCATACAGACAAAGGGATGCATTTTTATGTTTTTGCTAACATAAAGTGAAAAAGATATGCAAACTCACCTAGTTGTACAAACAACTTCCTGCTCTGGTAAAAAAAAAGAAGCTACTCTATATTTTCTGCCGGGAACTTCTTGTATTGAAAGATATTATATAGCTCAGTATAATTAAAAGATGGTATAAACAGAAACCAAAGGAAACTAGTAAGACGGGATAATAGAACATAACCAAGATATACATACACAATATCACATCACTAAAATGAGATTTCAGTCAAGAATATGGAACTAGAAGCAAATAAAAATTTCTAATAAGCCATAACTAATTTGGACTAAAAGCTCGTTCTCATTCAAAATGAAGAAATTTTTTGACAAAGAATTGAATTAGACCAAGTAACCGAAAGAAAAATCTAAATCAGTTTGGATTTATGATGGGAAAGTAGGAAACATTTATCAACAGCTAAAACCTTCTCTGTGTTTATACTCATCGGTCATCATTTTGTAATCTTTGAAAGATCCAACTTGAGTTTGTATAGCTTCAATAGCTGGGGATCTTCATCATAAGAATCCACAGACCTTTCTAGGAAGGCTTTCTCAGAATACTTAAACAGTGCAACTAACAAAGTATGCTTGCTCTTAATCAAACCTTTCGATAACAGAAATTGAAATACTGCAGCCCTTGGAATAATCCTCTTCTGCAGACTGTACCCCATGAAAATAAGACATTTAGCAATATATGAAGACTCCAAACCCATTTTGTTCAAAAAGAAGTCCATTTTCGCCATAATCTTATCCACAGATGCCTTCACAATCGATGGATACTTCCGGAAAGCTTCCAAAAACTCTTCCTCAGATCAACCCCAACTCTTATACAGATTGACTTTGCTTTCCCACAGTGATCTGCTCAATGCTGTTTTTAGACTAATTGCTAAAACAAATTGTGATCTCAAAGGATTGTTTCCCATTTACTTAACTTCATCCACAACCTCTTTAAAGTCACTCCTATCCCTTATAAGTGAGTTAGACCAATGAAGGATATGCATGAAAATATTGGATTTGGGGACACCGTGCTCTAGCAAAATGTTAACTTTAGGTGCCATATACGTTTCTAGATCTTGATAAAGTAAAGTGGGTCTGCGCTTAATAAAAGCAATGGCCATCTCCTGAGATTCAAACAAATTACTAAGGTAGTTAAAATTGGGAATCATATGGTTTTCTAAGCTTCTATCTAAAACTGGGGGATACTCAGATAAAAGATTGGCAATTTCATGGCTTGAAAAGCTTTTGGAGTAGAAAAACTCCAGTTTGGGTAAAAGGGTTTTCTCAGGTTTAGACAAAAGCACTCTTGGTTTTTTTTTAATGATTTTTGAGATGTGGGTCTGAGAGAATCCATGGCTCTTGAAAAAACTAATGGCTGCGTCTGCTTTATTGGGGGACTTAAGCTGGAACTTGTTGGAAACTGATAGGGCGGATTCTGGAGAGAACCCACATGTGTTAATGAGGTATGACACTGTTAAAGGTTCTTGCTTTGCAGTGGTTGAGATGCATCTAATACATTGATGAAATCTATGGGTTGGTGAAGCTCCAAAGAGTAGTATGTCTCCAATTGCATACAAAATTAAACATAACAAGTTATGGGATCAACTAACCTGTTCTTTGAATTGCAATTTTCTTCATGAACCAACCAAATGAACACGAAAAGTTAGAAACTTTGAAGGTGAAAACGAGAGAGACTCCTCTCAAAAAGACAGAAATGTTGGGGATTCTGATATTGAATTGGGAATTTTCTAATTTTTGTTCGTCTCATGGTTTTACAGTTTGATTAAAAACGTAGAGCTTGGTGGGCTTTACAGCTTGGCCCTGGATTTCGGTTCAGGGATATTTGGTTAATTCATTTAAAAATGAATAAATTAATATATAGCTTTAATCATACTTATTAACAGCATCAGGCGCATCAAGGCACAATAATCCCCGGACCCGAGATGCTAGGCAATGGACCCTTGTTATTGTGTTTGGTTGATGCTGATGTACACATATTTGGTTTCAAGAACAGTGCCATAAATTGAGATACACAGTAGATTCTCCTTGTTTATCCTCTGTAGAATTGTACTTCTAACATTGTTTCTATACTTCCCGGCATGCATGGATTGATGCAAAATTGCAAAGAAATTGTTACATTTTCTTTTTCAGTAACACCACAAAATAACCTAAAAAGATATGCAACCACATCCAGCTGTACAAACAACTTTCTGCTCTCGTAACAAAAGGCCTCTCATATATTTTCAGTACTACTTGTATTGAAGCGGTGAAGCTATATGGAAAAAACCAGAAAAGTAACCTAACGTAAATCTTTCAAATTATCTGTAAGTCCAAGTCTCATCAATCAATACATTATTTTACGATCCGCAAATTTACCACCCCAACGCAATGTATCTGGATGATGCTGCAGATTGCAGAACAAATGAGAGGTCTGGCAGCAGTTATGATGTAAAATCCGAGCACAATGTTCAGCTAATCCATCACAGTTATCTCGAAATGTTCAGCTTGTCTTTATATAACTTTAACAGCAGAGGAGCTTCCTTTTCATAGCATTCCACAAACTTCTTCAAGAACACCTTGTCGGGAATCAGAAACCACCCAGGCGAGCAAAGATTATTCTCAATTAAACCTTTCGACAACAAGACTTGAATAACTGAACCCCTTGGAAAAATTCTCTTCTCAAAGCTAGTTCCCACAACAACCGGTCGCTTAACAATAACAGAAGGCTTCCACCCCATTTCATTCACAAAAAAATCCATCATTTTCGTGATCTTCTTCTCAGATGCAGTCATAAACCAAGGAGACTTACCGAATGCTTCGAAAATCTCGTCCTCAGACAAACCCCATTTCTTATATAAATTCACCTTCCTTTCCCATGTTGATTTGCTCATTGCCATGATCGCGTGGACTGCCAAACAGAAGTTCAACTTCAAAGGATCGAAACCCATTCCTTTCACTTGCTCCACAGTCTCCTTAAAGATATCAGGATTTCTAGTAAACCTATGTGCGTTACAAAGAAGAAAAGCGGCAATATTTGATTTTGGCACTCCATTTTCTTGCAAAAACTCAACATTATATGACACGTGAGTTTCTATAAACCCTGTGAGAAATCGTGGCTGGCTTTTAAAAGATGCAATGACATCTCCATCAGACTTGAGAAAGTCTTTCAAGAAACCAAAACAAGGAATTATTCGTTCCTCTAAGCTAGATTGCAAAATGTTAGGCCCTAAACACAAGATTTTGACAAGGTCGGGGCTTGAAACACCTTTAGAGTAAAAAAACTCAAATTTAGGCAAAAAAGTCTTCTCAGGATTGGACAAAAGCAATGACGGCAGTTTCCTAATGAGGACTGATATATGGGAATTCGAGAAGCCCTGGTTCTTAAGAAAGCTAAGTACAAGATCAGGGTTTTTTGGGGTTTCAAAATTAACATTCTTGGAAGTTCTTAATGCAGAATCCAAAGACAACCCACATGAGTTGATGAGATATGAAACAGCAAAAGAGTGTTGATGATTTGCCTTGCTCGAGATAAATTCAACAAATAATGTGTGTGCTGGTGAGGCTGTGATGGTGTGCCTACCATGTACAATACTTCTGCAGATGAAATAAGACATGGGAATTGAAATTAAAGATAAAAAGAGAAGAAAAACTTACAGAGAGTTTAGTTTCGAGAAGAAAATGAAAAAGTTGAAACCTTGAATGTCAAAACGAGAGAGACTCCATTGTGAAGGAGAGAAATGTTTCGTTTTAGGGTTTTACAGTTAGCCGTTTCGTTTTATAACAGAAACCCGAGTTTAACCCGTTGAAATCCCCTAACAAGTTACAAGGTTTCTTACTTTCTTAGTTTATTGAAAATTTTGGAAGTGTCCTTGATATTTATTCCTTTTATAAGTTTACCTCTAAACTTAGGGATGGGCAAATTACCATCGAACCGAACCGAACCGGTCCAATCGGTTCCTTTTTTACAAAACAGGATTTATCGGTTCGATTTCCGGTTCATGGTCAAGAACCGAAAACCGAACCGGAAACCGAAGTATAAAAAAACCCTTTTAATTACTTTAATTCATTTTTATCATCTCATTAGACATTGTGTATATAAAAGTAAATTGACTGTTATGTCTTTGACTTATGATTTCACTTTTAAATAATTATATTTTGAACCATTATTTGTTCAATCTATTATCAACGATGCCGATTTTTTTGATGATTTTTTTTAAATGTTACGATTTTGTGTTTTCTGTAAAGAATATTTAGATATGATACTTTTTCGTGAGCAAACGAGTGAATAATGTTAGGTCAAGAACCAAAAAAACCGAACCGAACCGAACCGGTCCGATACAATCAGTTTGATTGATTGACAATTTGTAAAGTTTATCGGATCGGACAACATTTTCAAAAATCAAATATTATCCGTTTTTTATCGGTTGACTTAAAAAGTGAACAAATACATTAAAAACCTACCCATATTAAACTTATAAATTTTATTTATTTCAATATTTTTTATTTGGGGCTTCGGTTGGGGCCTATTCCTGATTGATTTCAGTGATCATTAGGCCCACTCTAACAGCAATTTTTTCTCGCTTTTTGTAGGTTAGACCAGTCCAAGTCAGGTTGGGCCGTGTTACAAGTAGACTCGGGGCCCAGTTGGTTGCTTGTTAATCACTGACTCAACTTCTGCACTTTGCATTCCTTCATTCTTCCTCTCGAAAATTCAACAAAAAAAATGAAGAACATACAATATCAAGTTTACAACACATCACAGTTCCGGTTGGATCAGTCAAACCGATTCCTCAGGCTTGTTTTGTTTCGAGTTGTGGAAGACAAAGAGTAGAGCAACAAATACACACAGTTGATTCAGCTAGCAGAACCTTTCTCGGAGGCCCTCTTGCTTGAACTCATGACCAAATCACAGGACACTTGCTCATATGAGAGAGTGGACAAATTGTTCTTCTCCATAGAAATAGTTAAAATCCAAGAAGCATGCTCGTGTCCTGGTAATCAAGTGACTGAAAACATTTACATAAGAAGAGCTTTTTTACATTATAAACATATGTCAACTTGTACCCAACTACAAACGTTGTAATTAAAAACATATATGTATTACGCTAACTATCATGTTTTGGTTTAAACTTATTAATCTTAAGACTTGAAAGACAACCATTATTTTAATAGTGCTTCTTGGAAAAGCACTTGGTAAGACTTTTGAAGAAAACACTATATATACATATTAAAAAAAAATAAAAATTGTTCCAACTAAAATGCATGTTCTTCAAATTAATTGAAAACAATTGAACAAGGAATCCAAAGAACAAAAGGAACATTAAAGCACATATGTAACAACTACACACACATATGTATATATATATATATATCACAATGGCATGAATTTCCAAAACATAACACAAATCCACCACAAAAATGACACTAGACTGATTGATACTCCATCAAATAGGAACAATAAAGCAGTGCTCAACAGTTCACACAAAAGATAACTGCTGTTATTTACCAAAATCTTTTTCTTTCCATAATCTGTCAAAAGTTAACTATCGTCTCAAACGCATTCAAAATTTAAGATCCAAGAGTACATATAAATCAAACAACAACATGAATTCAGAGTAAACATCGAGTATATTAATGTTTTGAGCAAAAAGCATTTGGACTAAATGCTAATTTGGACTAATTTGACTAATTTGGACTAAATGCTGATTCTCATTCAAGACGAAACAAGTTTTGGAACAGAAATTAAACAATTTGCCTCTCTGGACTCATCTTTTTGTGATCTTTGCCGGATCCAACTTCTCTTTGTACAGCTTCAATAGCTGGGGAGCTTCATCATAGGAATTTACAAACCTCTCCAGGAAGGCTTTCTCATTACATTTAAACAATGTGACTAGTTTAGCATGAGTTAATGAGATATGAAACACAAGTACTTCATGAACTGTGTATAATACTCATCATTTTGTGATCTTTGCCGGATCCAACTTCTCTTTGTACAGCTTCAAAAGCTGGGGAGCTTCATTATAAGAATTCACATACTTCTCCAGGAAGGCTTTCTCAGAATAATTAAACAATTTGCCTACTTTACCATGCTTATTCTCAATCAAACCTTTCGTTAACAGAAATTGAAATACTGCAGCCCTTGGAATAATCCTCTTCTGCAGACTAAACGTAATAAATAGAGGATGTTTAGAAATAAAAGAAGGCGTCCACCCCATTTCATTCATAAAAAAATCCATCACTTTCGTGATCTTCTTCTCAGATACAGTCATAAACCAAGGAGACCTACCAAATGCTTCGAATATCTCGTCCTCAGACAAACCCCATTTCTTATATAAATTCATCTTCCTTTCCCATGTTGATTTGCTCATTGCCATGATCGCGTGGACTGCCAAACAGAAGTTCAACTTCAAAGGATCGAAACCCATTCCTTTCACTTGCTCCATAGTCTCCTTAAAGAAATCAGGATTTCTAGTAAGCCTATGAGCGTTACAAAGGAGTAAAGCGGCAATATTTGATTTTGGCACTCCATTTTCTTGCAAAAACTCAACATTATATGATACGTGAGTTTCTATAAACCCTGTGAGAAATCGTGGCTGGTTTTTAAAAGATGCAATGACATCTCCATCAGACTTGAGAAAGTCTTTCAAGAAACCAAAACAAGGAATTATTCGTTCCTCTAAGCTAGATTGCAAAATGTTAGGCTCTAAACATAAGATTTTGACAAGGTCGGGGCTTGAAACACCTTTAGAGTAAAAAAACTCAAATTTAGGCAAAAAAGTCTTCTCAGGATTGGACAAAAGCAACGACGGCAGTTTCCTAATGAGGACTGATATATGGGAATTCGAAAAGCCCTGGTTCTTAAGAAAGCTAAGTACAAGATCAGGGTTTTTGGGGGTTTCAAATTTAACATTCTTGGAAGCTCTTAATGCAGAATCCAAAGACAACCCACATGAGTTAATGAGGTATGAAACAGCAAAAGAGTGTTGATGATTTGCATTGCTCGAGATAAATTCAACAAATAATAATAACTTTGATGGGTGCTTTTGAAGACGATAATGCAACAATGTGTGTACTGGTGAGGCTGTGATGGTGTGCCTACCATGTACAATACTTCTGCAGAGGAAATAAAACATGGTAATTGAAATTAAAGACAAACCGAGAAGAAAAACTTACAGATAGTTTAGTTTCGAGAAGAAAATGAAAAAGTTGAAACCTTGAAGGTCAAAACGAGATAGACTCCATTGTGAAAGAGATAAATGTTCGTTTTAGGGTTTTAAAGTTAGCCTTTTCGTTTTATATCCGAAACCCGAGTTTAACCCGTTGAAAGCCCCTTACGAGGTTTCTTACTTTCTTAGTTTATTGAAAATTTTGAAAGTGTTAATTTATACTTTTTATAAGATTACCTCTAAACTTAGGGTTGGGCAAATATCCATTGAACCGAACCGAACCGGTCCAATCAGTTTTTATCCGGTTTTCAGAGGTTGTCTAGTTCAGTTCGGTTCATTCTTTTTCAAAACCGGATTTAGTTCGGTTCATTCTTTTTCAAAACCGAATTTATCGGTTATGTTTCTGGTTTGTTGTCAAGAATCGAAAACCTAATAGAAAACTGGAGCATAAAAAAAAACCCTAAATTTTTAGTTTAGGCATTCAGAGTTTTAGACAGCAGTCCCTTTAATTACTTTAATTCACTTTTATCATCGCATTGAACATTGTGTATAAAAATGTAAATAGATTGTAATGTCTTTGACCTATGATTTCACTTTCAAATAATTATATTTGGAACCATTATTTGTTCAATCTATTATCATCAATGTTGAATTTTTTGATGATTTTTTTTAAAATGTTACAATTTTGTGTTTTCTGTAAAGAATATCTAGTTATGATACTTTTTTCGTGGGTGAATTCAGAGATTAATGTTAGGCCCAAAAACCAAAAAACTGAAAAAATCGAACCGGTCCGGTTCAATTGGTTTTTGATCGGTTGACAACTGTAAAATTTATTAGATCGGATCATTTTTTCAAAAACCGAATATTTTCGATTTTTTACCGGTTCACTCAAAAAGTGAATCGATCCATTCAAGGCCCACCCTTATCTAAACTTACAAAATTTATTTATTCTAAAATTTTTATTTGAGGTTTCGGTTGGGGCGTATTCCTGATTAGTTTCAGTGACCGTTGGCCCACTCTAACAACAATTTTTTCTCGCTTTTTGAAGGTTGGATCAGTCCAAGTCAGGTTGGACCGTGTTACAAGTAGACTCTGGGACCAAATGGTTGCATGTTAAGTCAATCGCTGTCTCAACTTCTGCAGTTTGCATTCCTTCATTATTACTCTTGAAAATTCAACAAAAACAAAAGGGATGATCACAATATCAAGTTTACAACACAACACAGTTCCGGTTGGATCGGTCAAACCGATTCCTCAGGCTTGTTTTGTTTCGAGTTGTGGAAGACAGAGAGTAGAGCAACAAATACGCACCGTTGATTCAGCAAGCAGCACCCTTCTCTGAGGCCCTCTTGCTTGAACTTATAACAACCAAATCACATGACTCTTGCTCGTATGAGAGAGTGGACAAATTGGTTTTTCTCATTAGAAATAGTTAAAATCCAAGAAGCATGCTCATGACCTTGTAATCAAGTGACTGAAAACATTTACATAAGAGGTTTTTTACATTATAAACATGTCAACTTGTACCCGACTACAAACATCGTAATTAAAAACATAGTCGTAATTAAAAACAGATAAGTTTTACGCTAACTATCACGTTTTGGTTTAAACTTACTAATTTTAAGAAAATAAGTCAAATGAATTGTTTACAATGACTATAAGATACTATAGAAATTAAGAACGATTAAATAATATACTTGTGCCCACAAACAAATATATTCAGGATAAAGGGTGGCAGCAGTTTGCTGAACTTGAAGATTAATGCTTCAGCAGTATTAGTAACGCATAATCAAACCAAATCTATTTGAATCTCAATAGGTAGAATTCAATACCCATTGTTCTAATCTGAATTCAAGCTTCAAATCGTATTCTTCCATACTCCAGAAATCCCTGCACCACAACTACAATCTGAAGTTCAATGGGATATTTTATTGAACTCTTTGTGTACCACAAGAAGAATTGATTAAAGTAATAAACCAAATCACAAAGAAATTCCAACTCAAGTGGATTATTCTCTATGACTTGAACTAAAGCAAGTTTAAAGACAAAAGTGATTAATAGGATCAAGTACCAAGGAAGGACAATGTAAATCAATTTGAATTTACATGTTATCATTTTACAATTACATCATCCCTCTCGCTTGATACATAACTTTTTGTCATTTCGAAAGACCTAACTTCTCTTGGTAAAGCTTCAATAGGTGGGGAGCTTCATCACACGAATTCACAAATTTTTGCAAGAATGCCTTTTCAGGATACCTAAAATATGGTTTTAACAACCATATTTATATCAATGGTATGGATTAAGAGAAGATTTCCAAAACATAGCATAATACCCAAGAGAGATCAAATAATCCACCACAAAAATGACACTAGACGAATGATAAATACGTCAAATGGGAACAATTAAGCAAAGGAGAAAATGACATCAGAAAACAAGTGAAAACAGTAACTACAACAACCCAAAACAGCATAAACAAAAAAACATAGAGAAGTAGCGATAACAATAGCATTCTAGAGAAAATAAGAACCGGGTATTTGAAGTACCTTCCACTACAAGAACCCAAACGATACACTATAAAGAATGATTTGAGAAGAAACTAACACCACAATAAATACAGAATCAAAATTAATAGACATCACAATCCCAAGCCTGGGCACAATAAAGCAGACTTGACAAGCACAAAATATGACACATAGGTTAGTATGGATTTATGCAAGTGAATTTGGTATTATTCAAGGAGAATAAATGTTGGAGAACTAGAATAAATGAAGGGTGGTTAGAGGTTCGTGACATTCGTAACTCTTGACCGGGAAATTTAGGCAAAATCTTCTTTTATTAAGAACAAATTAAGCATAATTTTCACACTTCTAAGTGAAAACGAGTAAAATGATTTGTTTACAATGACTATAAGATACTATAGAAATTGAGAATGGTTAAATATACTTGTGCCTACAAACAAACATATTCAGGATAAAGGATGGCATCAGTTAGTTGAACTTGAAGATCAATGCCTCTGCAGTATTAGTAAAGCATATTCAAACCAAATCTCTTTGAATCTCAATAGGTAGAATTAAATACGCATTGTTCTAATCTGAATTCAAGCTTTAAATCCTATTCTTCCATACTCCAGAATTGCATGCCTGCATCATAAGTCATAACTACAATTTGAAGTTCAATGGGATCTTTTATTGAACACTTTATGTAACACAAGAAGAATTGATTAAAGTAATAAACCAAAACGCAAATAAACCCCAACTCAAGTGGACTATTCTCTCTGACTTGAACTAAAGCAAGTTTAAAGACAAAGAAATTAATCAGAATTCAGATCAAGTACCAAGGAAGGACAACGAAAATCAATTTGAATTTACATGTTATCAATTTACAATTACATCATCCCTTTCACTTCATTCAGATATTTTTGTCATTTTCGAAAGACCCAACTTGTCTTGGTAAAGCTTCAATAGCCGTGGAGCTTCGTTACACGAATTCACAATTTTTTGCAGGAATGCCTTTTCAGTATACCTAAAAAATGTAACTAAGTTGGTATGCTTCCTATTAATCAAACCTTTTGACAATAGAAACTGAAAAACTGCAGCCCTAGGAATAAACCTCTTCTCCAAGCTATGCGCAAAAAGATTAGGAGATTTGGCGATAGCCGAAGGCTCCACATCCATTTTGTTCACAAGGAAGTCCATTACTGCAATAATCTTATCATCGGATGCCATCATACACAATGGATGGATTCTTTCGAAATGCAGCTAAGAACTCTTCCTCAGACCAACCCCACCTCCTATAAATTTCGACCTTACTTTCCCAAGTGATTCTGCCACGTCCCTTAGCAACAACTCCAATAATAAACTGTGAATTCAAAGGATTAATACCCATTTCCTTTACTGCCTCCACAGTAGTTTTAAAAGTATCCAAACTTGTTTTGTTGGGGCGAGACCAGAACCTAAGAAACATGATCATATTTCTTTCTGGAACACCTATATCTCGCAAAACCTCGATGCTAGGTGCTATATAAGTTTCAACATCAAGGTTGAGAAAATGTGGACTGCATTTGACAGCAGCAATGGATGCCTCACTAGATTTAAACAAATCATTAATGCAATTAAAAATAGGGATTATATGGTTTTCTAGACTTCTAATCAGAAGACGAGGGCATGCAGATAAAATTCTGGCAAGCTCGGGACTTGATAGGCCTTTGGAGTAAAATAATTCAAATTTGGGCAAAAGGGTTCTCTCAGGACTTGCCACAAGCACCTGAGGACGACCTCTGATGACCTTTACTATTTGTGTTTCAGAGAAACCATGGCTCTTGAACAATGCAATAACAGAGTCTGCATTTTCTGGGGAATCGAACTGGATATAGAGCATATTTTTTAGACAACCCACAAGAATTAATAAGGTAAGAGACAGTAAAAGAGTGTTGATTTGAGGTGGCTGTTGAGAGGCATTTGATAAATAATGGAAATGCAAAATCTTTATTATAGTTGGAGCTGGTGATGGTGCATCTTCTACCATAATGGAGGAGTAAACTTTTGCAGACAAAATTAAACATAACGACTGCAATTGAAATGGTAATAGGATACACTCAACTGGATCGTACACGATTTTCTCAGAAATCAAGCATTGTTTGGAGACCTCCCTCAATGGTTGAAGTTTGCAAATCCAAAACGAAAAACTGGCATTTATTGCTACAAGAAACAAAAATTAACTTAGGTTTGGTTGTGGCGATGAAACGGTGTCGTTACATGAATAACAATCAGACGAAAAAACAAGGGATTATCAATTTAGTCGCTAACGTTTGGAGAAACATCAATTTTTGAAATAATTTTGCTTTTTGACTGCCCATGGTCCCTTACTTTTTATTAATGCATCAAATTGGTTTACCTGGTAGTTAACAGTAAGTTAAACTTAATGGTCGTAAGAGTATCCACAATGGGCAAAACCCAAACACAAGATCCATTGTGTGCCACATCACCATTTGTGAGTCTTATTATCAAAAAATGGGTTTTTCCATGTGGATCCTCTCTAAATAGGTCTATTTTCCCAACAATGCAACTAAATTGAAAAAGATAAATTGGATCCACTTTTTTTACTTTTTTCGAAATAATAATTACTCTTCTTTATATATATATATATATATATATATTAATAAATAAATTATATAATTTATTTTAAATATCAACACTATCAATTAATCAAAATATTAAGTTTATAAGTGTTTACATTTTAATTCAATTTTATACATAATTAATATTAAAATTTTATATATAATTATTGAAATTTATAATTACATATAATTATATATATATATATTATAAAAAGTAAAATAAATGAAAAACAATTAATTTTTTCACTCAAATTATTTCAATTTCATTAAAATAAAATTTTAAATTAAAATTAAAATTATTTATATTTTTCATTATATATAATTATTTAAATTTATAATTATATATTAAAATTTATATATATATATATATATATACACATATATATAAAGCCCAACAGCAATACAAAAACAGAAAAAAAATATATTCATATATACAATTATTAGAAATTTAAAAAAATTAAGAAAAATAAAAATTTGGGGTAATTACCCTGGTGGCCATCGACTTTTGCCACCACTCTCAAAATGGCCACCAGTTGGGGATTTGGTTTAGAAATGGCCATTTTTGGCAAACAAAGTTACACCGGTGGCCATTCCGTTATAACACCGTTAACTTTTTCAAAAAATGTTACACTAATGGCCATTAGTTTGTTCATTTGGTATCAAAATGGCCATTATAATAATTTTTCTCCAAAATTACTCTAGTGGCCATCCATTTGGTCAATTGGTATCAAAATGACCATTATAATTGTCCCATTTTTTCTAAAATATGTGTATTGACCATCCATTTGGTTAATTGGTATCAAAATAATCATTATATGTACAACTATATTCTATTAGAAAAATAAAGTAAGCAATCATTAAAAATAAAATTTCATTTCAATAGAGAAAATAAATAATTCATTTGATTCAATATAATTTTAGCTAATCATACACATCAAATACTACTTGTCAAACTGCACAAGTATACCAAAATCCCATACACAAGTATACCAAAAAACTGTTCAAAAACCATACCCGATTGCACCATATTCAAAACCACACAAAAGTTTGCCAGCCAAATTGGTGCAATCGGGTATGGTGCAATAGTGTATGGTTTGACTGGCAAATTTTTGTGTGGTTTTGAATATGGTGCAATCGGGTATGGTTTTTGAACAGTTTTTTGGTATACTTGTGTAGGGGATTTTGGTATACTTGTGCAGTTTGACAAGTAGTATTTGATGTGTATGACTAGCTAAAATTATATTGAATCAAATGAATTATTTATTTTCTCTATTAAAATGAAATTTTATTTTTAATGATTGCTTACTTTATTTTTCTAATAGAATATAGTTGTACATATAATGATTATTTTGATACCAATTAACCAAATGGATGGTCAATACACATGTTTTAGAAAAAATGGGACAATTATAATGGTCATTTTGATATCAATTGACCAAATGGATGGCCACTAGAGTAATTTTGGAGAAAAATTATTATAATAGCCATTTTGATACCAAATGAACAAATTAATGACCATTAATGTAACATTCTTTGAAAAAGTTAACGGTGTTATAACGGAATGGCCACCGGTGTAACTTTGTTTGCCAAAAATGGCCATTTCTAAACCAAATCCCTAACTGGTGGCCATTTTGAAAGTGGTGGCAAAAGTCGATGACCACCAGAGTAATTACCCCTAAAAATTTTAAAAAATATATGATAGATGGAGATCCAATCAAACACATCCACAAGACGGTAAGGAGACCACATCCATAGATGGCTTTGTTGATTTTGTTAATCAGGGGTGTGCTCCTCTTGTCGATGTTGGTGTCTTGAATGATGAATTATCTTTTGTTAGCAAATTTCCTGTCAGTTTCTTTTGTTTGTAGGAAGAGCCTCATGTCCTGGCTGAGGGTCCATGGTAGTTTTTGGTTTGGGTTTTTAATGAATTTCCCTTAAAAAAAACATGGAAGAAGAGTTGCCCGCTACATTGACAGTGTTGTGTGTTGTTTGACCATTACAAGAAATCCAATTGACGAGATAGGGATAGTCCGATGGTAAACCCCTAACATCTACACCATGAAGTTGCGGGTTCGAATCATCTTCAACTCTGAAAAAAAAAATCCCAAATTTATATGACAGTGTACTATTTGCAAAAAAAAAAAACAGTAAGGAATTTTCCAATTATGTAAAGTGAAGAAAATCATAGGCTATGTACCTATGTTTGACCATTACAAGATTTCCTTTTCTTTTATTTTAGTAATGGATTTTCCAATTAAGGCAAGTGAGGAAATCATTGGCTATCTAGCATCTATTGTAACTTTACAAGTATCCGTTTTTTTTTTTTTTTAATTTTGAAGCTTTTGCTATCGGTAAGATTCAAGCCGCTGACTTGGAAGACATTTACCCAAACAACAAACTCGTCCATCGACCAGCTAATCTACGCCTATGGGATGTAACTATACAAGTCTCAAATCTTCTTGTTGGACACAATTTAATCAAACACTAATTTTATACTATTTTATTTATTTATTTATATCATAAGTAATCGAAACAATTATTCTATGATCAGGAATCTGTACTAAATTTCAAACAAAAGCTATAACATCATAAGCCTATTGCAATATAAAATGTTTTGATAATATGAGTACATGACAGTGACGATTCTTTGAAAAAAAATCAAAGAATAACGGGAGTCCCCACACATGGATTCCACAAATTAGAAACTATCAATCAAAAGATGTTTACATGAAGCAGCAGGCATTATACAGTAGCTCCAGAAGCAACAAACTAGAAAGTAAAAACCATTGAAACTTCAAAACTCATTAAAAAAAAAGTACTGAAAAAGAATGCAGCCAATAAAATCGTTCAACACTTCAAAATGATTCTTCAAACCAATCATCTAAGCTAGGATGTTTATTCCACCATCCAAACAGAAAGACTCAAAGACATCTAATTGTATTGCATGCATTTTCCTCAAAACAATCTAAAACTGAATCTTGTTGCTTCGTTGACTAAGCCTGGAAACTGCAAGGAAATATACAACCTGAGCAATGACCGCGAATCTTAGTAGTTTCACAGATATGATTACTGCATTGAGTCAAAGATTTCAGCTAAGAAAAATAATATAACCAGATCAAGTACCAAGGAAAATGTAAATCAATTAGAAATTATAATCTTGTCATTTTACAATTACAACATCCCTCTCCCTTGATATAGATCTTTTTGTTGCTTTCGAAAGACCCAAATTCTCTTGGTAAAGCTTCAATATCTCGGGGGCTTCATCACACGAATTCACAAATTTTTGCAGGAATTCCTTTTCAGTATACCTAAAAAATGTAACTAGGTTGATATGCTTCCTATTAATCAAACCTTTTGACAACAGAAACTGAAAAACTGCAGCCCTAGGAATAAACCTCTTCTCCAAGCTCAGCGAAATAACACTCGGAGATTTGGCGATAGCCGAAGGCTCCACATCCATTTTGTTCACAAGAAAGTCCATCACTGCCATAATCTTATCCTTGGATGTCAGCATAAACAATGGACTATTTCGAAAGGCAGCTAAGAACACTTCCTCAGACCAACCCCACCTCGTATAAATTTCGACCTTACTTTCCCAATTGATTCTGCCAAGTCCCTTAGCAATAACTGCTAGAATAAACTGTGAATTCAAAGGATTAAAACCCATTTCCTTTACTGCCTCCACAGTATTTTTAAAAGTACTCAAACTTGTTTTGCTGGGGCGAGACCAGAACCTAAGAAACATGATCATATTTCTTTCTGGAACACCTGTATCTCGCAAAACCTTGATGCTAGGTGCTATATAAGTTTCAACATCAAGATTGAGAACACGTGGACTGCATTTGACAGCAGCAAGGGCTGCCTCACTAGATTTAAACAAATCACTAAGGCAATTAAAAGTAGGGATTATATGGTTTTCTAGACTTCTAATCAGAAGATCAGGGCATGCAGATAAAATTTTGGCAAGCTCTGGACTTGATAAGCCTTTGGAGTAAAAGAATTCAATTTTGGCCAAAAGGGTTCTCTCAGAGTACCCAAGCACATCAGTACGACCTCTGATGACCTTTGATATTTGTGTTTCAGAGAAACCCTGGCACTTCAACAAGGCAATAACAGAGTTTGCATTTTCTGGGGAATTAAAGTTTACATATTTGGAAGCTGATAAAGCAGTTTTCTGAGAGAACCCAAATGAATTTATAAGGTAAGAGACAGTAAAAGAGTGTTGATTTGAAGTGGCTGTTGAGAAGCATTTCATAAATATTGAAAATGCAAAATCTTTATTATAGCTGGCGCTAGTGATAGTGCATCTTCTTGCATAATGGAGAAGTAAAGTTTTGCAGAAAAAATTAAACATAACGATTGCAATTGAAATGGTAATAGGATACACTCACCTGGGCTGGACACGATTTTCTCAGAAACCAAGCATTGTTTGGAGACCTCAATGGTTGAAGTTAGCAAATCAAAAACGAAAAACTGGCATTTATTGCAACAAGAAACAAAAATTAACCTAGGTTTGGTTGTGGCGATGAAACGGTGTCGCAATCAACAAAAAAAAAGGGATTATCAATTTAGTCCCTAACCTTTGGTGAAACATCAAATTGTTAAACGAGTTTGTTTTTTTATAACCCATAGTCCCTTATTTTTCATTAATACATAAAATTAGTCCATTTGTTAGTCAACAGTAAGTTAAACTTGACGGTTGTAAAAGTATTTTTATCTTTAAATATGGAACATGCTATGTGTCAACAAAATAGAATAATTAAAAAAAAAATCAATATTTTAATAATCAGAAAATAAAATAAATATATAATTATAAATTAAAAGGAAATAAAATAAATAGATAAAAAAAGTGACCCACCTGTCAATAAAAAAACAGAAAAAAATATTAATTAAATAGAAGTTCGCAATAAAGGAGGTCTCCGCCTTCTCCAACGATGGAGACGATGGCCTTCGATTTTGACGAGCCCACATCTAGTGGCCTTAGACTGCGTTGACGAGGCTACTGTGGTGGTCCGTCGTCTCTAGTAGAGAACTGAAGGCTCCCTTAGATATTCAAACTCTAGATCTCTATTCGGAGTTTGGATCTACACCCTTCAATTTTAATATTCTTTCCGGTTTTCTTGAATTTTTTTTTAACTTTTGATCTCCGCCGTCCATCTCAATTTTTTTAAGAGATTGACAGTGGAGTAAGATTAAGAATTTTACTTTAAAAAAATTGTAATATTTTTATGTTACCATTTATTTAATTATTTAAGGAAAAAAAGTTCAGAAACACATCTCAATTTTTGGTTGGACAATCCAAATATGTATAATTGTCAAATTGTAAAAGGTTGGAAGTCAATAGTGTCATTCTAATTCAAAAATTTAATAAAAATGGCAAAATGATCAATTTGTATTTTCCATCACGTTTGATCGTCAAATATAAAGTCAAATGGACTAATTTTATGTATTTTGAAAAATTAAGGGGATGTTCGTTTATGTTTTCAAAACTTTTTTTTTTTTTGTTTTTTGAGTTATAAAAACAGGAAAACCTGTTCGGTGTGATGATTTTAAAAAATAAAATTAGAAAACACTGAGAACAGTTCTCACTTTTAATGAACAAAAAATTGAGAACTCTGAGAACAACAATTTATAGTTCTCAGAATTTTTATCTCAGAATTTTTAGCTCTTGCATCTCTGATTAGACTCCAACTTACCAAAGACTCATCAAAATCAATCTCCACTTCAATGATCAAAGACAACACAAAATTCATCAATGTCAAGCACGACCCATTAGAATCATCACTACATCGAAGAAACCTAAGAACAAATCAGATCTCAGTAATCATCTCTCCGTAAATTGCTAAAAGATGCTAGATAAAAGAAAGAGATGAGATGAGATAGCAGCC
The DNA here is from genome assembly GCA_033220585.1 of Dipteronia sinensis. Lineage (NCBI taxonomy): Eukaryota > Viridiplantae > Streptophyta > Magnoliopsida > Sapindales > Sapindaceae > Dipteronia > Dipteronia sinensis. The sequence continues at coordinate 3,602,828 of CM065644.1, forward strand.
AAGAACAAATCATATTTGTGTTTGAATTATATGCCGCAGATAGCAACATCGTGGAGACTTCAAGTAACCGGAGCAACTCCAGCTCCTTCGGTGATGGCGCCGATCTGCCGAAGCAGATGTCTCTCTTCGGATTGCTAGGCTTTCCTGTGGCTGGCGAAGGTCTCCAGGTGACCGGAGTAGCATGGAGACTTTAGGTGACTAGAACAGCTCCAGCTACCGCCGCAACTCCAGCTCCTTCGGTGGCGGTGTCGATCTACTGAAGCAGATGTCTTTTTTGCTTCTTCTTCTTCTTCTTGATTTGCTGCTCTTTCTCTTGCTATTGAGCTGCCATCGGTGACGTGTTCAAAGAGAGAGATTAGTTTTTTACAATTTTTTATTTTTATTTTAAGAGGACAATTTCTTTTTTGTGGTTGGATGATTGAAGTAGTTTGATTGGTTTGGATTTAACTGAAATGGGTTTGGTTTGGTTCAATCAAGTGTAATCAATTTTTGATGCATAAAAAAACAATATTGAAAATTATTTTGAAAATATTCTACCATACATGTTTTGTATATTTTGATTATACGAATATCGTTTTCAACGATAGCTACCAGACGCATTTTTGAATCCAAAAAATCCAAAAATCAAAATTTCGAAAATATTAGGCCCCATCCTGCAGCTGTTTTTAACCCGTTTTCGTTTTTGTTTTCCAAAAATGATTTCTAATTCGCGTTCGTTAACCGTTTTTCATTTTATTTTCAAAAAATAAAAAAACAAAATGAAAAACAAAACCAGTGTTAATAATGAAATATTTGAAAAACACAAAATACTTGTTTTCTTTGTTTTTGTTTTTGTTTTTCAAAAAAAAAAAAATTAACAATAACATTTAAAATAAAATTCTTTTTTCTCTTCAATGTGAATGTCATCTTTTTCACCAGTCTTCTCTTCATCTCCTGTTTTCTTCATCTTCATATTCTTTCTTCTTTCTTCATCTGCATCCTCATTCTTCTTCCTATTTTCCATGAAAGCAAGGCCGTATCAGCTCCTCAAAGGCCGGAGGAAGCAGATCGGCATCGCCGGAGGAGGATCTCACCTCCTACGGCCTTCAAGCCGCCGATCTGCTCTTCCAAGACTGAATCGTTGAGTATCTCGTCTAGGGTTCGGTGAGGGACTGAGTTGGAGTCGTCGTCGTAGGAATCGGAGGAGTTAAGCAACGAATCGAGGTCAAGTTCCATCAGTTACTTTGTGTCTTCGAGCTTCTTGGTCATGATTTCAGCTTCTTCTTCTTTGATTGTTATTCAAGAGCCTGGATATCTGTCATTTGTGATTAAATTTGCTATATATTCTGTGTCACTAATTTGAAGTGAATGGGTGGTAAAAACCCAGATCTGTTTGTGTATTTGTAACAAAGAAAGTTTTTTACATGTTAAATCTTGACGATGTTGGTTTCCAGTTGGTAGGAGTGAACATTTCAATTTTTCCTTGCTTTTATCTTTACTTACAGGATGTCATTATCAAGTTCTTAAGTGTAAGCAATTTCGTTTGGTTTGTTAGTGTGGTTTCTTTGGATGGTTACTTCTTACTGGTAAAATTTGTTGAGAGTATTTGTGATTTTTTTAAGATATCTGAGCTTGAATGACAAAACTCTAGTAGTCGTCTTTAATTATTTTGCTGTTTGAAAAACCTTTAAATATTTTTGTTTGTTGGAAACTTATGAGTATGTCAAACTTGTTGCAGATTTTGTTCTAGCTGAGAATAGTTATAATGGTTTTTATGTCATGAACATGCTGTTATTCATTCTAGCTAAGATTGAATTAATGGATTGTGTAATTAACATAGGGAAATTGTTTTGGTTAACTAATTGTTATTTTTTTTGGTTAATCTACCAAACGTGTTTTTTCCGTTTTCATTTTCAGAATACGGATTCCATTATATGCTACCAAACGCGTTTTCAGAATTCAAAATTGAAACCAAAAACATTGTTTTTATTTTCATTTTTATTTTCGAAAAACAGTTACTGAAAAATGCTTACAGGACGGACCCTTAGAAAACAAGAAAACAGAAAATGAAAAACAAAAACATTACCGAACGGCCTAAGGGACCACAGTTTGTAAAAAAGAAAACTCGTTTAAAAAAATTATATTTCCATAAAAGTTAGGGACTAACTTGATAACCCCAAAAAATGATGATATTGATATTAATTCGTGAGAATTTCCGATGTTTTATGTAAGGACATGAATATTCTCATAGTCTCCTAAACTCTGATCCTATATCACATCATACCACATCGTCCATTGATTAATCAAAATCACCCGTATAGTTTGACAAAATTATATATTTTCCTTTTATCCCATGTAGTGTTCACACTATTTCTCATTATCCCCTCTCCTTTACTTTTGTCCGTTTAACTACATGGGGATTTTGATAATGAAATTTGATTGTATGATTCGTTTCCTTTTTTTCTTTCTTTGCTTTTTGCTTTTTGCTTTGTGTTTAAATTTTCGATTCACGAGAAAATTCTATCAATAATTGAATCAAAAATATTAATAATCGATAACTGACGAATTTCTCAAAATCTTAATGACTAGTCACTACGTGAAACATAACCATTTGATTCACGAGAAAATTTTATAAATTATTAATTTTAAATAAATTAATAATTATTATAAAAACTTAATGATTAGTCACTACATGAAACATAATCATTCGAAATCATAATAACCATTTATGAACTGCAATTATTCTCATAAAAAAATTTTGGAAAATTTTAAAATTGCCTCATGATTTTGGTAAATTTCAAATTGGCACCTAAACTTTTCATTATTTATAAATCGGCCCAATTGCTTTCTGAAATTATAAATCTCACCCAACACATGATCAATTACATAAAGATACCTTAATGTTTCAATTAATTCAAACAGACCCAAGAAGAATTGCATAACAGCCCAGTATTATTTCTAATTTACAAAAGAACCTAGGAAAATTTCATAACAGTCCAAAACTTTATCTAATTCTCAAAAGGTTGTTCAAACCAAAATCAACCAAGAAACCCTAGGTTTCTTTCTAGCCGCCGCCGCAGCCACCACGCCGTCACCAGAAGTCAACGGTGCACGGCGGGAAAGCAGCGGACGACCCACAACCCGTGGATCTAGACGAGATCGAGACCGAGGAGAATCGCGATCGCTCGCTGCCCAAAACCAAACTCAAGGTCGAACGATCTTCGCCGAGAAGTGATCGATGATCGTCGATCGATATTTCCGCCGTGAATCGCATGAGATTCGTGCCAAAACCGGCGAAGCCCATCGACTGTGGTGGCGTTGACCGAGAGAAAACTAGGTTTTCTGATCTGACCCGATCACGAGGAACAGCGGGTCGGGTGCGAAACCCATCAACCCAAGTGACTCAGATCAGTGATCTGATTCAATCTCTTCATCAGATCAAAAACGTGATCTGAATCCAACACCCATCTACTTGTTCATCTACCAATCTCATCCAACAATGTATTCATACCAACACACATGTCATAGCACACAATCATACCAACATATTGGTCAAAACAACACAAAATAAAATATATATTTTAATTATTGTTGTTAACGTATGCAACAATACGTTAAACAACAATAATTAAAATATATATATTCATCTGGTATCTATAAAAACAAAATACAAATACGAAATCAAAACAATTCAACCTATGCAACAATACGAACGGTTCTGATACCACTGTAAACAATATATAAAAGATAATTAGATCTCGTATTGTATGCATAAGTATGAATAGATGCGTACCTGGAAGCGCAGCGGAAACCATCCAAGCTATAGCGATCCATAATCCCGAATCCATAATAATGCAAGCACAATAACCTGAAAATAAAACAATAGGAAGTCTTCTACTAGGGACCCCCTATATATATATTGTTACTTACTTGAATCCAAACCCATAGAGGACGGCTAGTCTTAAAAGGATTACCAGACCCACACATATACAATAGTCCATCATATACCATATCCTACTTAAATAATGTAGCCAAAGTGCACCAAGCCCAACTATGTTGATCACATTATTAACGGGCTTTATCCGGTCAACTCTCTCTTACTAAAATACTCCAATCAATTCGGTTTTTATAAACTCAAAATATAATGTCATATGTTGCTTACAATTTTAGAAAAACTTACACCCTCTCCTTTACTTTTGTCCATTCAACTACAAGGGGATTTTGATAATGAAATTTGATTGTATGATTCGTTTCCTTTTTTCTTTCTTTTCTTTCGCTTTTTGCTTTGTGTTTAAATTTGAGTGTTGTTAGGTAATTAGCTAAAGTTTGAACATGATAACTATGGAAAAGAATCAATCAAATATTGATGCCACAGTTGAAATAGATAGTCATAAACTTGAGGGTGGACTATGATAACTTTGAAATCCATGTCTGATAAAACGTTCCTAAAGAAGCCAATAACACCATCTGCATTTTATGGGGAACTAAAGTAGGACATGTATTTGGAAGTTAATGATAAAATCAGTTTGTGGAGAATAGAGCAACAAACACACGGTTGATTCAGCTAGCAACAATGTCGTCTGCCGATAGTGTGCTCTGAGGCCTTCTTAAGAGAAGATTTCCAAAACATAGCATAATACCCAAGAGTGATCCAAAAATCCACCACAAAAATGACACTAGACAACCGATTGATTAATACGTCAAATGGGAACAATAAAGCAAAGGAGAAAATGACATCTGAGAACAAGTGAAAACGGTAACTAGAACAACCCAAAAGTAGCAACAACAACAGAAAAGCATAAAGAAGTAGCAATAACAATAGCATTCTAGAGAAAATAATAACCCGGTATTGCAGTACCTTCCAAGACAAGAACCCAAACGATACACTATAAAGTCAAAAATTAATAGAGACATCAAAATCCCAGGCCTGGGCACAATAAAGCAGACTTAACAAGCACAAATGCGACACATAGGATTGAATGTTGGAGAGCTAGAACAAATGAAGGGTGGTTATATGGTTCGTGAAATTTGTAACACAAGAAGAAATGATTTAAGGTAATAAACCAAATTGCAAAGAAACTCCAACTCAAGTGGACTATTCTCTCTGACTTGAATTAAAGCAAGTTTAGAGACAAAGAAATTAATCAGAATTCAGTTCAAGTACCAAGGAAGGACAATGTATATCGATTAGAATTTACATGTTGTCATTTTACTATTACAGCATCCCTCTCCCTGGATATAGATGTTTTTGTCCTTTTTGAAAGACTCAACTTATTTTGGTAAAGCTTTAATACCCGAAGATCTTTATCATAAAATTCACACATTTTTGAGGAAGTCTTTCTCAAGACACAGAGATAGTGGTAATCAAGTTACTATACTTCCTATTAATCAAACCTTTTGACAACAGAAACTGAGAAACTGAAACCTAGGAATAAACCACATCTCCATGCTCTAATAGCTGAAAAACTGACACTTGTTTGACCATTACAAGATTTCCTTTTCTTTTATTTTGGTAATGGATTTTCCAATCAAGGCAAGTAAGGAAAATCGTAGGCTATCTATGTAACTATACAAGTATCAAATCTTGTTGTATCAAACACTAATTTTATACTATTTTATTTATTTGTATCTTTTGAAACAAGGGTTAATATGATTTAGTCCTTCTAGTTAGCGTTAATCTGGGTTTGATTCTCTAGTTTTTGGAATTACTAACTTTAGTCATTCTAGTTAGGAATTCCCGTGAAAACAAACAGACTGGCATTGTCAGAATGTACAAAGACCGAAAAGACCCTTAATGAAGGTTTCTGATGCAGGGCAGTATGGTAATTTTTTATTTAATTAAATAAAAAATAAAAAAACAAAAACAAATTAAATTTAAAATTAATATATATATAACTAATTAAAATAATAATAATAATAATAATTAAATGAATTAAATTTAAAAAATGGATTTGGTGGAGATCCAGACCGTCCATCTCATGGGACCGTCCATCTCATGAGATGGACGGTGGAGATCCACCAGATCCCTTTGTTTTTTAAATTTAAAAAATGGCGAAATTAAAAAAAAAATGGATTTGGTGGAAATCCAATCTGGATCTCCACCAAAATAAAACCCTAATTTTTTTTTCCAGAAATCAATCATCATTATCCTCATCAATCAAACCCATTTACATATATTTTTTTTCCTGAGTTTTCTCAACAAGCAAACAAAACCTAGATCCATCTATAAAAAATAAAAAAATCAGAAACCCAAATCCAAACCAAGATGATTCATCAATACAACATGAATCCTAGATTCATCTCCACCAAATCAACACAAAACCAAAATCCCTGCAACATCACCACTATCTCACACCTAGAAAAATCTAGAAAATCAAAACAAATCATCACCGTCAATTAGAAGCCAGGAAAAATCGAACACTCCTATCATCAATTAGAAACCTATAATTTTTTCTTTCTTCTTTCTTCTACAAACCAATCAATCTAGAATTTTTTTGTGGGTTTTCTGAGATTTGTCTTTTTTTAATGGCAACCTCTCAAACACCACCACCACCACCATCGAAGAAAAAAATCGAACTTGAAATCGAACCAATATTAAAAAAAACACCCTACTCTACTAAATCAAACCTGAAAACCCACAAACACAAACCACAAAACACCAAAAACAACCACACACCGTCGGGGGAGAAACAGAGAAGAGAAAGAGAGCCGCGCGAATGCAGATTTGTCTTGGGTTTTGTGGATCTGCGATTATTTGCGGATCGAACAAATCGGGTCGATGGTCGGGAAACAACCATACCTGTGCCCAGGCAGAGCTCGACGGTGGCGATGAGACTGCCGGGGGACTTTCCGTTTGTGCCGCAGTCGTCTGTCGACTTTCCGGTGACTGTTTGGATGTTTTGGCGGCGGCGTATGAAGAGAGAAAGAGAAGAAGAGAATGAGGAGAGAGACAGAAGAGAGAAAGTTAGGGTTATTGGATTTGGTAATAATCGATTAGTTTTTTAGTTTTATTTTTTAATTATTTAATATTACTTTATTATTATTTTTAATATTAATCTTTTATTAAAACATTTTAATTATATTTATTTAAATATTATTTTTTTAAATTAAATTTAAATTTATTAATTAATAAATTTAAGGACATTCTGTTCTTCGATCGGCGGTTGAAACGGCGGTCATGGTGACCGCCGAATCAGACCACCGAATGGCACCTATTTCGGTTTTATCCCGTAAGTTGCTGGAAATCAGAGGGGATTCTACCGCGGACTCAGTGTCGCGTTCTGGCTCGGCAACAGATCAACCTTGGAGATGTCTAGGCTTAGATCACGCAATCTTCGGAACATATTTGGATGGCAATACATTCAAAATGTATGCCGCTATTTGTAACGCATATCCCCAGAAGGAATTTGGTAATGATGAGAAACTAATCATAGATCTCACCATTTCCATCAGGGTTCTATTTCTCCTTTCCACTACACCATTTTGCTGAGGTGTACTAGGAGCTGTGAGTTGGGAAACTATCCCATGCTCGACCATGAAGTCTTCAAACTCTTGGTCAAGGTACTCACCTCCACGATCTGATCGTAGTGACTTGATAGTCCTACCTAATTGATTCTCAACTTCAGCTCGGAATTCTTTGAACTTTTCAATTGTTTCCGACTTTCGTTGCATCAGGTAGACATATCCGTATCTTGAGTAGTCATCTATAAAGGTGACATAATACTCATAGCCGCCCCTAGCTCTAACATTCATCGGTCCGCAGACGTCTGTATGTATAAGTTCTAGTGGCTCTATAGCTCTAATCCCTTTTCTAGTAAAAGGTCTCTTAGTCATCTTACCTTCTAAACATGATTCACAGACAAGTAAGGTGCCAACCTTTAACTCATTTAAATGTCCGCTTTTTACTAGTCTGTCTATCCGGTCAAGGTTGATATGACCAAGCCTTAGATGCCAGAGATACGTGTCATTATCTGGAGAAATCTTATGTCGTTTAGTTTTAGGTTTTTCAACCTTAAACATTTCGGTGTTAAGCAGTGTAGTGTGTATTAACGGTCTTAACACATACAAATTGTTTTCATTAATTACTGAACAAATATTCAGACCATTCTTTCCAATAATAACAAACTTATTATTAAAAGAAACATAATATAATTGTTCTAACAACTTAGAAATGGAAATCAAATTCCGTGTAAATCCAGGAATATAAAAAACACTGTTCAATAATAAAAAACTATTATTATTACAAAATTGCAATCTTATTGCTCCCACTGCTTTGGCCGACAGGACATCCCCCGACCCCACACGTATGGAGAAGGCTCCCTCCTCTAGCTGTGTCTAAGAATCAGTCCACTGCAAAGAAGAACAAACATGGTTCGTGGCCCCCGAATCAACAATCCAGGGTGAAGAATCATCTTCCACTAAACAAGATTCAAGAACAAGTAAATCATATTTACCTTTCTTCTTCTTGTTGGCTACCTCATCCAGGTACTGAGGACAGTTCCTCTTCCAGTGCCCGACCTTGTTACAATGGAAACATTTTCCTTTGTCTTGGTCGGTGGATGTGCCCTTCTTTTTGCTTTAGGCCTTTATGGGTTTGGGCTTACCTTTCGCCTTTCCAGCAGACCTCTTCCTCTTATTATTATTGGAGGAAGATGGTTCGGCAAACATTTGCCTCACCGGTCTTACTTTTGCTGTCCTTAGTCAAGGACTCAAAAGTAGCGAGCTCATTGAGCAACTGTGTGAGACTAAACCTTAACTTGTTCATCCCGTAGTTGCTCTTAAACTGATCGAAACTCTTCGGAAGAGTCGTCAGTATGATGCTCACTTGAATGGGTTCGTCAATGGCCACGCCATTGACTTTCTGCCAGTGTTGAAGTAGGACATCATGCTCAGGACATGTTCCTGAACTGATATACCTTCCTTCATCAGAGCGAGCATAGCGGAACGAACAACTTCGTGTCGCTTTTGCTCGGAGGGCTGCTCTAACATAGCTTGCAATGACTCCATAATTTCGAATGCTGTAGTCATTACTTCGTGCTTTGTGACAATCACGTCTGTCATAGAAGCTAATAGATATGTTCAGGCCTTCTCATCAGATAAGACCCATCGCTGGTATGCCTCACGAACAGTTCATGTGGCATTGGCAGTAGGCACCGGAGGACATTCCTCTGTAATCACAAACTTGAGGTCTTTGGTGACCAATATTGCATTAATATTGAGGTCTTTTGTGTCGATAGTGAGGCACAACACTCTGAATACTTCCAATTTATTATCTTTTTCGCTCAATTTGCCTCCCAAACTAATCTTTACGCTCGAAACCATGAAATAGGGAATATGTACTTACACATAGCTCAACAAACACATTATATACAAAAATATGCTTAAAAACCAGAACAAACGATAGAAAATAGGGACTTTAAAATAGGTATATTTTGGTCCGATCAAATGTCAAAGAGTGTGTGGGCATGTGGGAGTAATCAGAAGTGATTCTATTTATAGGATTCCTGAAATGGGTCTGAAATGTTGATGTGGCAAAGTCTGTCGCGCGAAATGCTCGGGTGGTGAGCGGGTAGGGTACCTGCGCAATGACCTGATGCTCTAATTTGCCTCTTCTAATTTTTGGCATTTACGCTGGTGGTCACCTGCGCAACACCTGCGTTTTGGGCAATCTCCGAGAATCTATCCTCCGGTGCGTGGTAGGTGCATACGTGCAGACCCACACACTGTGCAATCTTTACATTCACCTCCCAGTGCGAGGGTGGTGCGCGGGTGAGGTACCTGCGCAGTACCGGTGCACTAAGGCCTTGGATTCAGCCTTTGCACCATTTGGACTCTGATAGGCACATTTATGTACCTATTTTAGGCTCCCTATTCTAGTTTTTGTGCTCGATTTCAAGCGTTTTGTGTATATAATATGTGTTTGAGCTTTGAGTAGGTTCATTTCCCTAAAGTTAGGTGTTTGAGCTTAAAGTGAAGGTTTGTAGGCAAATAGGAGAACAAGGAGCTGATGTTGGAAAGTTTCAAGGAATCTGCAGATCCAAGTCGCAGATGTAGTCTAGAGGAGACTGCTACTTCAACTACGACATCAACATGAAGATCCAAGTCGCAAATGTAGTCCAGAGGAGACTACTACTGTAAGTCCCGAATTAATTCACCTTTTATTAATGATAACAGTATTATGATAATAATAATATATAAATAGAAACATATATACATATATATATATATATAATATTCAACTCCCAGTTTCTTTTATTAAGGCAACTAATTACTAGTGATTGATTCTCTAACATTAATCAAGGACAATCACAAAGCAAGTCAACTCCATAATTAGAGGGATTTGAATATATTAGCTAAATTAGTAGGATTTGTATATCTCCAATATTTTATACTTATTCATATCAGTGTATATTTTACAAAAGAATATCAAAGAAAAGTATTGTTTCTATTCTACTATGAAACTCTTTGAAGGTACGATTTTCTTAAACCTTGTTTCATTTCTTTTAAATTTTGATTAAGGCTATAGTCTTTTTGAAACCCTTTTTGTTTTTGACACAAAATATCTCATGAACAAAATTTAGGCCTCTAACAATTGCTTAATTTTAGTTTATAGAGATGATTTAATGCATGGATTTAGATTGAATGAAATAGATATATACATGAATTTTTGGAATCCATTAAAGAGTTCAAGTTTGAGTGTTAGTATAGGTTGAAATTTATTGTTTTAATACTGGTAAAGCAACTTACTGTTTTGTTTATTTTAGTTATAATTGTAGGTTGTAATTGAATGTGAATTTTGGTATGAGAATAGTAGACATATATATCAACTTGTGTTATAATTTTTGGAATTTTTGGTGGTGTTTAGCTTAGGGAGATTTTACTTCTAAATCAGTTGTGGATGCAGAATTTTTTGAATCATCAAACTGACCTTATTGTCTTGGAGTAGTTTTAAATTGAGATTGGGGAAGAAATTAGGTCTGATTTTTGGTAATATAGTTGTACCGACATAATTGAATTAGGATATAAGTTTTTGTGAATTTTAGTGAAATATAAGTAATTTAATTTAATTCTTTGGGTATATTTGATGTTTAAGCCATGATATTAAGGCTGACAGTCATGAGCTCTTGGTGTTGTAGGAATTTTAATTCTCAAACGGAGATAGCTAAAATTTTGATTTTCCGGTGTAGGGATAAAGTACTGATGTCTTAGACTATAAATAAAAGTTTGGAATTTTTCATTATCTTTAGGATTGTTAAACTTTGATACGAGGTTTGATTAGAGGATCGAAATTTACATTGTCAGGATTGACCCTTGTGTGTTTAGAAAATTATAGAAATTTATAGGTGTTAGATAACATTCTGAAATTTTTAGGAGAGTTATTAATCTGATGTTGGGATTTATTTACTAAGTTTTGCAATTTTTTGAGGCCTTTAAGATTTTCGAATCAATAATGTTTTAGCACTAAAACCTGTTTGTCTGGAATTTCTACTTAAATGAATAAAAAATAAAAACGTATTTATAAAGAACAAGAGTTAGATTTCTTTTATTTTTACTAGTTTGATTGAAGGAATTATTGTCATATATGTTTAGGTTACTCTTGTGACTTCTCAGTAACGTTGGTGAAGCCTTAAACTTGCTATCATTAGAGGTAAGTATGTTTTTGCATAATATGTAGTTGCATAAATTTTTTTCTTAGGAAACAAATTTATTTACCTTATTATTATGTTCTGAAATATTTTAATTTATGTATATATATATAGGGTAAAATTCATAAGTAACCAAAAAATTATGAGGTTTATTGTTTTACCCAAGATTAGTATTTTTATTGTTTCTACCAAAAAATCCACTTTTTGGACAAAATTGCCCTTCTTTTTTATTGATTTTTATTTTTAAAGACTAATTTTCTTTATAAAAAAAACTTTTTTCCTCTATTTTTTTTTTCCTTTTTCTTCTTCTTCTTCTTCTTCCCAGACCTCCATCTTCTTCTTCTTCTTTCCAGACCTCCATCTTCTTCTTCTGTAATTTTTTTTGCCCTTGTGTGTTTAATTGTGTTAGACTTGATGTGTTTAATTTGGTCTTGCCCTAATGTGTTTAATTGATTTTCCATGGTGTGTTTAATTGAGTTGCCCTAGTGTGTTTAATTGAGTTTAATTGGTCTGCTTTTGTGTGTTTAATTGAGTTACCTAGTGTGTTTAATTGAGTTTAATTGGTCTGCCTTTGTGTGTTTAATTGGTGGCATAATGTGTTTAATTGGTCTGCTCTGGTGTGTTTAATTGGTTTGCCCTTGTGTGTTTAATTGGTTTACACCTTGTGTGTTTAATTGGTCTGTCATAGTGTGTTTAATTAGTCTGCTCTGCCATGGTGTGTTTAATTGCTCTACCCCGGTGTGTTTAATTAGGTTGTCGTGGTGTGTTTAATTGGTGGTCTGGTGTGTTTAAAGAAATCTGGAAAAATTTCCAGATTTGAATAGATTTGGAAATTTATCAGATTTCCAAATACCAAAAAAAATTAAAAAATCTTTGAAGATATCTGAATGGATTTCCAGATCTCATCAAATAAAAAAAAACTAAAAAAAAACTAAAAACTAAAAAACCTTTGAACAAAATCAAATCATTCACCAAATCAATTTAATTCAAACCAAAATCAGTACATCACCAACACAAACCCAGAACCAACACCAAAATCAGTATCATTCAAACCAAAATCAGTATCATTCACCAAAATCAATTTTAATTCAAACCACATCAGTACATCACCAACACCACCACCACAAACCCTATCATCATCAAACCCAGAACCAACAACACCACCACAAACCCTATCTCCAGATCTGTTTTTCTTCATAAAAAAAACTTCTTTTTAAATGATTGGAGGTGACCTCTAATGGAGATTTTCGGCCAAACAACAAAAATAAAAAAAAATTATGAAGAAGAACAGATCTGCAGAAGTGAAGATCGCCGACCAAATTTTTTTTTTTAAAAATAAAGACGAATAATAGATCTGGAGAAGAAAAACAAATTTGGAGAAGAAGAATGGTTCTGGGAGAAAAAAAAGAGAGAGAAAAGAGAGAAGCAGAGAGAAGAGAGAGAAGCAAAATAACAAAATGGTCGATCAAAGAAAGAAAAAAAAGGGGAAACATGTGTAATGGAAAAATGATGGGTATTTTAGTCTCCAGAGTGAATTGTTTGGTAAAAACAATAAATTTACTAATTCTGGGTAAATTTAATAACCTTCTAAATTTTTGACTAAAAAGTGGTATTTTCTCATATATATATATATAATTGTTTCCTACGTATGTAATCCATCTTTACTTAACATATTGTTACCCAATTCTTTTTAAATGAGTTTTGCTTTACTAGAACTTTATGTTTAAAAGCTTATATATAAATTCGGCACTTTTATGCTTTTGTAATGTATATATATATATATTTAAAGTAATGTTTTAGCTCAACGTTAGTAGTACATGAAATGTGAAATGAAATGTTGATCACCGGTGATAATATAAATGCAGTGCATGCGACAAATGAAATGTTATGATTTTGGTGTTGTACCAATATCTGAAATATTATGACTTTGATCAGACCCAATAAAAATAGACCTACAACCGTTGTTTGCAAGCGGATTTTGGTCGGATTAGTGGGTTTGGTGTAATTTTGACAGGTCTACTGTCTACGTAAGTCCAGTTCTGTAGTATAGAGAATTAGAGATGTAGATTGCAGAATAAAAAATAGATGCATGTGCGGAATTCGAACAGGACTCTCAAGCATAAATCCAAGGACTTAAGTTGTCATTTAAGGGTTCAAACAATGATATAAAAAACCGTAACAAAACCAAAAAGGAGAATTCAACCATAGTTCATTTCCCTCTGAGCCGCATCTCAACATTCTCACAAGATTTTTGTTCTATAACGTGACTCTCACAGCACATGCCCAGATTTCTCCTTGAAAGCCTTTTCACTGCAATTCCTTCAATTTCCTTACCATTTACTACGTAATACCCTCCACACTCCAGAAGCCAATTTCCATATTCACCATAAAATATATATATATATACATATATATACCTTTTCCATTATGAAAAATAATCACCCTAGGTACAATCATGAAAATAATTGATAAAACAAAAATGCTATCTAGCGTTTACGAAAAAGATGTAATGCATCATAGACATGTCCCTGACTATTTGAATACAGCAAAGTGGGCAAACAATGAAAGCAAAGTGGAAATCGCTATCGAGGTGATACATTTGAGAGAGTAACCTCATTAACAGTACACACTTTAACATCTGACGAAGATTGATCTGATCTCACAACAACTCGTCCAACAGAAAATGCAGGTTGGGTTGGCTTAGGAAGTGTTACGTTATCATTTGCCAGCATGAAAACCACAGAGGACATTGGAGGTCTGTCTGCTGGGTCTTCTTGGACACACAACAGTCCAATATGGGTGTATTCCGATACTTCAGTGGGAACGGTACATGATTGTGTGAGTGCTGGATCCATCAACTCTGCTGCTTGTCCTTCACACCACAGTTTCCATGCCTGCAATGTTATACAAGTCATAAACTAAGATTAATGTATAGATGGTTAGAAATCATCTGTTATAGAAAATGATGGACAATTACATAATTAAGGAGGCTTTGGCCAGGTTCCGAAAGATTAAATCCATTATTCTTTTTTCCACTAATAATCTCTAGCAGAAGAACTCCGAAACTGAAAACATCTGACTTAACTGAAAACAGTCCTTTCATAGCATACTCTGGGGCCATGTATCCACTATTTGAAATTGGAAAAACAAATAAGTGTAAATCTTATAGAAATCCTGCTCCATTCAAATTCTCTAGCAAACATACACTTACTATGTTCCAACAACTCTGTTGGTATTAGCTTCGTTTTGATTTCCATAAAATATCCTAGCCAATCCAAAGTCTGATATCTTTGGGTTCATCTCATGGTCTAATAAAATATTACTAGCTTTGAGGTCACGGTGTATAATTTTAAGTCGAGAATCTTCATGCAAATACAAAAGGCCACGTGCAATTCCATTGATAATGCTTATGCGTTTTTTCCAATCCAATAGTACACTCTTTGCTGAATCTGTCCATAAATTTGAACATAATATAACTTAGCATCCAGCAATAAAAGAAATAAACTCAAGTAGCATTAGAAAGTTTGAGAGACCAACCAAAAAGGAGAAAATCAAGGCTCTTGTTGGGCATGTACTCATAAATCAACAGCAATTCATTTCCCTCTAAGCAGCATCCCAACAATCTGACAAGATTTTTATGTTGTAATTTGGCAATCAAATTGACTTCATTCTTAAACTCTTTCATCCCTTGCCCCGATGTCCTAGAAAGCCTTTTCACTGCAATTTCGTTACCATTTGATAATATACCCTGAAAGAAAATTTCTATCATTACCATAAAACAGAAAGGAAAAAAAAAATTGGATCCTCTAATGAGACCACATATATTTCAAAGATTTGCAGTTATCATACAACTTCCCCATCCCCTTTAAAATTACCTTGTAGACAGGGCCAAACCCACCTTCTCCGAGCTTATTTTCATTAGAGAAATTCCCGGTAGCCTCGAGTGTGAGACCCAATGTGAATATTGGGAAATCTTGAGTATCATAATCGCAGTCATTTTCATTTTTGTCTTTCCCTAAGTGAAGTAGTAGAACCTCTTGACTGTTTGCTTTCCTCGCCAAGGCACCGTAAATTCAATTTAGAAATATAAAGTATGTAAATATATTTATATATATATATAAGAGGAAAGAGAGATGTGATATGGTTTTTGTAATGCAAAGTATGGAAAAACCATTACCTTTATCTCTTTTAATTCTTCTGCGCAGATGCCAGACAAAAGAACCAAGAAGCACAACTGCTATAATTGCTGATATAGGTGTGACTACTGCAATCCATGCCCTGTTTCCCTTCCTTTCTCTCCTTTCCTCATCTAACATTTTTCATTAATATTCAAGGAGTCAAGGGGGATTTGATTTACATGCAAAGATCATTAACAGAAATCCCACTTTGTTACTCTCAAGTCTCAACCACAAGATTTTCAAATTTCAGGCTTAATGGAAGATCTAATGTTTTAAAGTGGAATTTCTATCAAGAGTGTGAACATACCTGGCATGATTGTAGTAGGTGGTGTAGGCATAGAAGGTGGATGTGGCGACGGAATAATTCTCGCATCTTTGTTTGGAGTAGTAAGGTTATAAAATGAATATAAATCCCAGCGAAACATACAGTTAGGTCCTTGAAAACCTCCTCCTTGCTTCCCATAGCAGCAGCTCCTATAATTTTCTACATATCGACGAAGACAACTATCGCAATCATTTCGTGATAAATCTGGGGTACACTGCATTAGTGAATATATGGTCTGAGAGGATGTGAGATTTTCTTCTCCAGTTGCAAACCTAAATTGAGAGTAGCTCATGATAGAGGCTTTTTGACATAAGCTGTCCATCAACTTCTGCCAGATGATACCAAATTGTATCAGATCCGATTGGAGATTACCCGTATTGTAATACCCCATTTCAGGTTCCAGCTCCAGTTGTCCAGAAAAGGAGCGATCTGCATAGCGCACAATGCACTGAGACTGAGCTACCCCCTACCCACATATATGCTTCTTTCTGGTTAGGACACTCTGTCATGATATCTTCAGAAGTGGAATTGATGCAGCTGGCACATTGTTCTGAGGATAAATCTCCTCTACAAAGTGCAAGAGCATGTACTTCATCTGAGCCCTGGCCAGTACTGTTAGTGAAGAAACCGTTATTTGATTGTACTCCTGTGGCAAGAGACGAGAGAATGCGGTTGCGATTATTGGCGTAATTACTGTTGGTTGTGAAATTTCCTGTATCGTAACAAACCTGGCCAGTGGTAAAGCTGATGCTTATAAGAACATAGGAAAGGACGGAAAGCAAATGCATAAAACCCATTGCAGAGTAATGATTTGGTTAGAATACATAGAGGATGAAGTTATGTATTCTAACTTCAGTATACTTTTCCTTATAAGACATATCTGCAGGAAACATATTTGTCACATTTCGTCATGGATGCCCCACTCTACCAACTTTTTAAAGTCTAGCTTGTCAAAGTCTTCTGAGCAGACAAAAATCAACCTCCATATACCTTTCCAATACACAAATGATATCCTTTCAATAAAAAAGTTAGAGATTGCAATATTTTCCAGACCTGTTTACATCAACATCTTTTTTTCCCTGACTTTAGTCAATAATTTGAATATTTTATTTAAGACAGACTAATCAACGGCAATGACTAAACACAGACTAATTGAGTGTGGATAGGCATTAATTTGAATTCTAGAATATACCCAGTAGACATCATTGATTGATTTGACTTTTGAGAATACACAGTACTACAGTAGGCATTAATTTGAGAAACTAAGAATAGGGTCAGAAAGAGGACAAGAAGTTAGAAATAGAGGAGAGAGTCTTGAGATGCATCCGATGCACCATGTATCTCCCACCCTGATGCTGCCATGTCAGCAGGGTGAGATGCTGCCATGTCAGCAACTTTGATGATCAGGGTGGGAGATGCATGATGTATCATGTTACACTTAAGTTTTAGTGGAAACGGAGAGGAGAAAAGAAATAAAGGAGGAGATATTTTGTTGAATTATCATTGATTGATTCTTATTGAATTCATAACTTGGCTTATATAAGCCTTACAAGTAACGTTAACTAAATAACAGCTCTAGAAATAAGGAGCATGTGCTGATATCTTTGGAGACTTAATGACTTATTCAAAGCAATAAACCCACTTGCAGACTTTGTCTTCTCTGGCATGCATCACAAACGTGCAACCCAGGCAATTGTGACCATATCACAATCCATGTCTAGAAGAGACTGACAAGAATAGGTGATCTCATCGGTGGGCTCCATAGCCGGCGAAGATCAACTTTACATTGTTTTAGAAGCAACTTTTCTAATTCATTTACTTCATAAAAAAAAAAAAAATTTGTTCCGATTCATTTGTGTGTTTATATTGTTTTTTAATTTTAAATTTTCAATTACGATATCTTTATAATATTACTTAATTGAATTCCTTTGAAAGACCAAATAATTGATAATATATTTTAAGAATAAATAAATATATGGTAAAGTAATAACAAAATAATGATTAAAAAATAACGTGAGACATTTTAGACTTTTTTTCAAACAACTAGACAATCAAATGTTAAAATCAACTATCGTCTTAGGAGATCAACCAGAAATATTCAACGATTGTATATGTGAATCAAATGATTAAAAATCGAACAATCAGTGCACTGAAAAAATCGACTAGAATAGGTGATCTCATCGGTGGGCTCCATAGTCCGGCGAAAATCAACTTTACGTTTTTTAGAAGCAACTTTTCTAATTCATTTACTTCAAAAAAAAAAAAATTGTTCCAATTCATTTGTGTGTTTATATTGTTTTTTAATTTTAATTTTCAATTACGGTGTCTTTATAATATTACTTAATTGAATTCCTTTGAAAGACCAAATAATTGATAATGTATTTTAAGAATAAATAAATAAACGGTAAAGTAATAACAAAATAATGATTAAAAAATAACGTTAGGCATTTTAGACTTTTTCAAACTATTAGACAGTCAAATGTTAAAATCAACTATTGTCTTAGTAGATCAACAAGAAATACTCAACGATTGTATATATGAATCAAATGATTAAAAACTGAATAATTTCCCAGGAAAAGAAAAAGATATGATTAGAATTCAGTATTTTCATCTTCTTCAGATTTCGGTCATCAACCTCCTCTCATTATTATTTTTTTTTCGATTTTTCGTGTTTTCATTTAAAGTTTTGTAGTTGAAAGAAACTAAAAAGCAGTGAAACACAACAATGAATAGTTTTGTCTCACCTTTAAGCATGAACTAGAGCAAACAACTTGAGGGTGGACTATGAATTCTGATGACCTGTGAAATCCGTGTATCCGAGAAACCATTGCTCTTGAACAAGGCAATAACATAGTCTGCGTTTTCTGGGAACTAAAGTGGACATGTTGTAGGATAAACCACATGAATTTATGAGATACGAGACTATAAAACTAAAACATCGTTGATCTTGAGTGGATGTTGAAATGCATTTGATTTTTTAAGTTTCTACCAAAAAGACATGATTTGCCACTCTCAACCCGAAAGAATAAAAAACATTCACTACACAAACAATATGTAAAAGTAACGAAAATTAGGCAGACAATCACCTCAAAACAGTCAAAAACAGAAAATTTGTTTCTATGTTGACTTGGCCTGGAAAAAAACTGCAAGGAAATACACAAGTTGACCGGTGGCCACAAATTTTATGAGTTTCGCTGATATGATTACTGTAATGAGTCAAAAATCAAGAAAAAACTTCAAAATCGAACAATCAGTGCACTAAAAAAATATCCACTAGTCTAAAAGTTGCTCCATAGGACCATATGACATCAAAAATTTCAATTTAGTCCCTAACCTTTGGGGAAACATCAAAATTTTAAATGAGTTTGTTTTTGTTCAACCCATAGTCCCTTACTTTTCATTAATGCATCAAATTGGTCCATTTGTTAGTCAACAGTTAGTTAAACTTGACTGGTTGTAAAGGTATTTTTGTCTTTAAATATGGAACATTCCACGTGTCAACACAATAGAAAAATTAAAAAAAAAATCAATATTTTATATATCAAAAAATAAAATAAATATATAATTATAAATTAAAAGGAAATAAAATAAATAGATTAAAAAAATGACCCACATGTCAATAAAAAATAGAAAAAAGTATTTAAATATTTATATATACAATTATTAGAAATATAAAAAAATTAAGAAAAATAATATATTTTTAAATATATATGATATATGGAGATCCAATAAAACACAACCACAAAACGGTAAGGAGACCACATCCATTGACGGATTCAATGATGGAGGTGAACAAATTCCTTCATCGCAAATCGTGATGGAGGAGGATTGAGGTCCCAATGGAGTAAGCGAAACCCTCATCTGGCGAAGGAGGTGTGAGCCTTCTCTAGGTGACGGAGGCTCGTGCAACCTTCTTTCGTAGCGAATAGAAGAGCTCATGCCTTATCTGTTCGTAATAGATGAGGCCCTCGCCTCCTCCAACTGATGGAGATGATAGCCTCCGATTCCGACGAGCCCACATCCAGTGGCCTTAAATGGCATTGACGAGGCTACTGTGGTGGTCTTGTCATCTCTGGTAGAGAACCGGAGGGCAAAGGCTCCTCCCATGGAGATCCAAACTCTAGATCTCTATCCGGAGTTTGGATTGTGGAGATCCAATCTTGATCTACACCCTTCAACTCCTTTTTTTTCCTTTTTTTTTTCATTCCAGTTTTCTTGAATATATATATATTTTTTACTTTTGATCTTCGCCTGTCCACCTCAATTTTTTTAAGAGATTGACAGTGGAGTAAGATTAAGATTTTTTTTATATATAAAAATTGTAATATTTTTATGTTAGCAATTATTTTATTATTTTATTTTTAAGTATTTTTTTAAAAGAAATTTAGGAACACATCTCAAATTTTGATTTGACAATCTAAATATGTAAAGTTATCAATTTGTAAAAGGTTGAAAGTCAAAAGTGTCATTCTAATTCAAAATTTTAATACAAATGGCAAAATGATCGATTTGTATTTTCCATTACATTTGATAGTCAAAAATAGAGTCAGGGTGACTAATTTTATGTATTTTTAAAAATTAAGGGACCACGGGTTGTAAAAAAGAAAACTCGTTAAAAAAAGTTATGCCTCCCAAAAAGTTAGAGACTAAATTGATAACCCCCGATAAATGATGATATTGATACTAATTTGTGAGAATTTCCGATGTTTTATGTAAGGACCTGGATACTCTCCTAGTCTCCTAAACTCTGATCCTACGTCGCATCATACCACATTGTTCTTTGATTAATCAAAATCACCCGTAATTATATAAATTTCCTTTATCCCCTGTAAACTGTTCACACTATTTCTCATTATCCCCTCTCCTTTCCTTAAGTCCATTTAACTACATGGGGATTTTGATAATGAAATTTGATTGTATGATTCGCTTTCTTTTTTCATTCTTTTCTTTTGCTTTTCGCTTTGTGTTTAAATTTGAGTGTTGGTAGGTAATGAATTAAAGTTTGAACATGATAACTATGGCAAAGAATCAATCAAATATTGATGCCTCAGTTGAAATAGATAGTCATAAACTTGAAGGTGGACTATGATAACTTTTGAAATCCGTGTCTGATAAACATTCCTAAAGAAGCCAATAACACCATCTGCATTTTATGGGGAACTAAAGTGGACATGTATTTGGAAGTTAATGATAAAATCAGTTTGTGGAGAATAGAGCAACAAACACACGGTTGATTCAGCTAGCAACAATGTCGTCTGCCGATAGTGTGCTCTGAGGTCCTTCTTACTTGAAGTCGAAGGTTAGAGTCTCCGGCAGTGGAAGCTGTTTTCTTCTCCTACTTGTTTTGATTTTGAAAAATGTTTCTTTTGTGTTTATTGTAATTAATTCGAAGACGTTTTGAGGATCAATAACAAAAATGCTATGTTCTACAAAGTAAACAAAGAATCCAAAGAAAAAAAGGAACATTAAAGCACATATGTAACTACCATATTTATATCAATGGAATGGATTAAGAGAAGATTTCCAAAACACAGCATAATACCCAAGAGTGATCCAAAAATCCACCACAAAAATGACACTAGACAATTGATTAATACGTCAAATGGGAACCATAAAGCAAAGGAGAAAATGATATTTGAGAACAAGTGAAAACGTTAACTAAAACAACTGAAAAGTAGCAGCAACAACAAAAAAGCATAAAGAAGTAGCGATAACAATAGCATTCTAGAGAAAATAATAACCGGGTATTGAAGTACCTTCCAAGACAAGAACCCAAACGATACACTAAAAAGAATGACTTGATAAGAAAATAACACCACTATAAATACAGAATCAAAAATTAATAGAGACATCAAAATCCCAGGCCTGGGTACAATAAAGCAGACTTAACAAGCACAAATGCGACACATAGGATAGTCTGGGTTTATGCAAGTGAATTTGGTATTATTCAAGGAGATTGAGTGTTGGAGAGCTAGAATAAATGAAGGGTGGTTATATGGTTCGTGAAATTCGTAACTCTCAACCGGGACATTTAGGCAAAATATTCTTTTATTGAGAACGGTTAGATAATATACTTGTGCTGAAAAACAAATATATTCAGGATAAAGGATGGCATCGGTTTAAACTCAAAGATTGATTCTTCTGCAGTATTAGTAATGCACAATCAAACCAAATCTCTTTTAAATCTCAATAGGTAGAATTAGAATACCCGTTGTTCCAATCAGGATGCAAGCTTCAAATCCTATTCTTCCAATCTCCAGAATCGCATGCCTGCATCATAGATACAATTTGAAGTCCAATGGGATCTTTTTATTGAACTCTGTGTACCACAAGAAGAATTGATTAAAGTAATAAACCAAATCGCAAAGAAACTCCAACTCAAGTGGACTATTCTCTCTAACTTGAACTAAAGCAAGTTTAAAGACAGAAATTAATCAGAATTCAGATCAATTACTATCGAAGGACAATGTAAATCGATTTGAATTTACACGTTGTCATTTTACAATTGCAGCATCCCTCTCCCTCGATATAGATGTTTTTGAAAAGCTCAACTTCTTTTGGTAAAGCTTCAATAGCCGAAGAGCTTTATCATAAGAATTCACACATTTTTGAGGAAGTCTTTTTCAAGACACAGAGATAATGTAATCAAGTTAGTATACTTCCTATTAATCAAACCTTTTGACAACAGAAACTGAGAAACTGAAGCCCCAGGAATAGACCTCATCTCCATGCCCTAATAGCTGAAAAACTGACACTGTTTGACCATTACAAGATTTCCTTTTCTTTTATTTTAGTAATGGATTTCCCAATTAAGGCAAGTAAGGAAAATCGTAGGCTATCTATGTAACTATACAAGTATCAAATCTTGTTGTTGGACACAATCAAATCAAACACTAATTTTATACTATTTTATTTATTTGTATCATTAGTATTTGAAACAATTATTCTATGATCAGGAATCTGTATTAAATTTCAAACAAAAGCATTTTCCAAACAGAAAGAATCATTCAACACTTCAAAATGGTACTTCAAACCAATCATCTAAGCTATGATGTCTATTGCACCATCCAAACAGAAAGTATCAAAAACATCAGATTGTATTGCATGCATTTTCCTCAAAACCATCTAAAACTGAATCTTGACTAGGCCGGGAAAACTGCAAGGAAATATGATTACTGCATTGAGTCAAAGATTTCAGCAAAGAGAAATAATTAACCAGAACAAGTACCAAGGAATATGTAAATCAATTCGAAATTATAATGTTGTCATTTTACAATTACAGCATCCCTCTCCCTTGATATAGATCTTATAACTGTTTTCGAAAGACCCAACTTCTCTCGGTAAAGCTTCAAAATCTCGGGAGCTTCATCACACGAATTCGCAAATTTTAGCAGGAATGCCCTTTCAGTGTACCTAAAAAATGTAACTAAGTTGGTATGCTTCCTATTAATCAAACCTTTTTGACAACAGAAACTGAAAAACTGCAGCCCTAGGAATAAACCTCACAATAACACTTGGAGATGTGACGATAGCCGAAGGCTCCACATCCATTTTGTTCACAAGAAAGTCCATCACTGCCATAATCTTATCCTTGGATGTCAGCATAAACAATGGATTATTTCGGAATGCAGCTAAGAACTCTTCCTCAGACCAACCCCACTTCCTAAAAATTTCGACCTTACTTTCCCAATTGATTCTGACACGTTCCATAGCAATAACTGCTAGAATAAACTGTGAACTCAAAGGATTAAAACCCATTTCTTTTACTACCTCTACGGTATTTTTAAAAGTACCCAAACTTGTTTTGCTGGGGCGCCGCCAAAATTGAAGAAACAAGATAATGTTTCGTTCTGGCACACCTATATCTCGCAAAACATTGATGCTAGGTGCTATATAAGTTTCAACATCAAGATAGAGAATACCTGGACTGCATTTAACAGCGACAATGGCTGTGTCACTGGATTTAAACAAATGGCTAAGGTAGTTAAAAGAAGGGATTATATGGTTTTCCAGGCTTCTGAGCAGAAGATCAGGGCATGCAAATAAAATTTTGGCAAGGTCGGGCCTTGAGAAGCCTTTGGAGTAAAAGAATTCAAATTTGGGCGAAAGGGTTCTCTCAGGACTTGCCCCAAGCACCTGAGTACGACCTCTGATGAGCTTTGATATTTGTGTTTCAGAGAAACCATGGCTCCTCAACAAGGCAATGACAGAGTCTGCATTTTCTGGGGAATTAAAGTTTACATATTTGGAAGCTGATATAGCAGTTTTTTGAGAGAACCCACGTGTGTTTACGGGGTAAGAGACAGTAAAAGAGTGTTGATCTGAAGTGGCTGTTGAGAGGCATTTCATAAATATTGAAAATGCAAAATCTTTATTATAGTTGGTGCTGGACTGCTGGTGATAGAGCATCTTCTTCCATAATGGAGGAGTAAATTTCTGCAGAGAAAATTAAACATAACGACTGAAATTGAAATGGTGATAGGATACACTCACCTGGGTCGGACACAATTTTCTCAGAAATCAAGTGGAGACCTTAATGGTTGAAGTTTGCAAATCCGAAAAAAAAAAACTGGCATTTTTGGCTACAAGAACAAAGAATTAACCTAGGTTTGCTTGTGGCGACGAATCTGCGTCGTTATATGAATAAATAACGGGATATTATTATTTTTCAACCTTACTTATGAGGTATTGGTCATTTTCCACCTTCTAGTTTGAGTAATGGCCAAAATCCATCCTCTCATTTCAGTTAATAGTCAAAATACACCCTACCGTTACTATTCCGTTAAAATTGTTAATTTTATGTTAAGTCGGTAAGGGTATAATGGTAAATGGAATGGTAAAATTAATAATCATTATTAAATTAAATAAAAAACAATTAAAATATAAAAAATTATAATCTCTCTTCCTTAAAAAAAATCCCTCTCACAAGTCACACCCCATTCACACCGATCCCCACCCATCGTCCCATCTCTCTCGCTGGCCGCCGCTTCACGCCTCTCAATCCTCTCGCCGCCGAGTCCATTCTCTTTCTCGCCGCTCGATCTCCTCTCGCCACTGAGTCGATTCTCTTTCTTTTCCCATCTCTCGCCGGCCGCTGTTTCACGGCTCTCACTCCTCTTGCCGCCGAGTCCCTTCTCTTTCCCTTCCCCTTTCTTCTTCTTCCTCCCATCTCTCTTCAAGGGGTAGTGGTGATTGTAGTGAATGGGTTTCTTTTGGGTTTGGGTTTGGGGGGTCGCCGGCTATAGGAGAGCTGATCCCCTCTGCCGAGAAGGGATTAGTTGATGGAACTGGTTGGATGCTTTTCGGTTGTTAGGTTTGCTGGTTGGGTTTGAGTGTTGAATTTTTTTGGTTTTACTTTTAATTTGATTTTGTTAAAAAAAAAAAAAAAAACTAGTGGTTACTTTGGTTTTGGTTTTAATTCGTTTGACATTTATTTTTCAGGTTGGGAATTGGATGGATTCGATGACGGTGTTGGTGTTGGTGTTGGTGTTTGTTGTTTTTTCTAGTTGGTGTTGGTCTATGGGAGCTAGTGTAGGAGTTGGGTGATGACTGATGAGGTTTCTGGGTTTCAGAATATTTTTTTTTTGTTTTTTTTTATGATTATCTCCACCGTCCATCTCTGAAATTGACGGCGGAGATTGAATCCGGAGATGATGTTGATGACCTGATGTTGAATTATTTTCTGGGTTTGGTGGTGTGTTGATGTTAATATTTTTTCCTGGGTTTAGAATCTTTGGAAGATGAAGATGAAGATGAAATGAAGATGTTGAATTTTTTTTTCTTATGCCTGATTATCACCACCGTCCATCTCTGGTATTGTCGGCGGAAATCGAATCTGGTGATGATTTGAATTATTTTTTTTTAAAAAAAAAAACAAAATTAAAAACTGAAAAAGAGAGATATAAGGTTATAATAGTATTTTTGTTAAAAAGTTAACAGAAGTTAACAGAAGATGTAAAATGGCTATTACTCAAACAAGAGGGTGGAAAATAATAATATCCCATAAATAACAAATTAACATGCAGACGAAAAACAATTTAAGGACCCAGCCTCCCAGATACTCTCCTAAACTCTTATCCTACGTCGCATCATATTCATACCACATCGTCCTTTGATTAATCAAAATTATAAGGGATATTATCAAAATGGCCCCTGTAGTTTGATCTATTGGTCAAAATCCCCCACTAGCTCTATTAATTGTCTTTATCCCCTATCCTTTACTTTTCCCGTTTAACTACATGAGAATTTTGATAATATCCCTAATTATAATGAAATTTGATTGTTTGAATCGTTATTTTTTTTTTCTTTTTTTTCTTTCGTTTTTAGCTCTGTGTTTAAATTTGAGTGTTGGTAGGTAATTTGAGTGTTAATTAACTAAAGGAACATTGAAGCAAATATGTCACAACCATATTATATCAATGGCATGGATTAAGAGAAAATTTCCAAAACATAACAAAATACCCAAGAATGAACCAAAAATCCACCACAAAAATGACGCTAGACTACTGATTAATACGGTAAATGGGAACAACAAAGCAAAAGAGAAAATAAAATCAGATAATACGTCAAATGGGAACAATAAAGCAATGGAGAAAATGACATCCGTGAATAAGTGAAAACGGTAACTAGAACAACCCAAAAGCATAGAGAAGTAGCGATAACAATAGCATTCTATAGAAAATAATAACTGGGTACTGAAGTACCTTCCAAGACAAGAACCCAAACGAAACACTAAAAAGCAGAGAACCAAAAATTTATAGACATAAAAATCTCAGGCCTGGGCACAATAGAGCAGACTTGACAAGCACAAAATATGACACATAGGATAGTGTATGGGTTTATGCAAGTGTATGATAGACTACCTAACACTCTTAATCTTGTTTCTATGTCGGTTTGGCCTGGAAAACGGCAAGGAGATATACAAACTGACCAGTGACTACAGATGTTAAGAGTTTCAATGATATGATTACTGCATTGAGTCCGAAGTCCAAATAAAACTTAAAAACCGAACAATCAGTTGCAAAAATGTAGGCTAGTCCAAAGTTGCTCCATATGACATCCAAGATTTCAGCAAAGAAGCTATGTTCAATACTCTGATATGCTCATCAAAGAACTTAAAAAAAGCACTTCCAAAGAATAACAATGAAGCTTAAACTGAAACAACTGTGTATCTAAGAAGTCATGGTTCCTGAAAAATCCAGCTAGGGAACTAAAGTGGATATAAGCAGATTGTAGAGAGCAGAGCAACAAACACAGTTTATTCAGTCATTCAACCAGCAACATCGACGACTTCCGATAGTCATGTTCTGAGGCCCTCTTGTGAAGTTGAAGGTTGGAATCTCTTGCGGTGGAAGCTGTATTCTTTTCCTACTTGGTATGATTTTGAAAAATGCAGGAAAAATGCAGACAATCACCTCAAAACTGTAAAAAACAGAAAATTTGTTTCTATGTTGACTTGGCCTGGAAAAAACCAAGTCAACTTGGGGGATTCGAGCAGGACTCTCAGGCATAAATCCAAGGACTTAAGTTGTCATTTAAGGGTTCAAACAATGATATAAAAAACCGTAACAAAACCAAAAAGGAGAATTCAACCATAGTTCATTTCCCGCTGAGCCGCATCTGAACATTCTCACAAGATTTTTGTTCTATAACTGACTCTCACAGCACATGCCCAGATTTCTCCTTGAAAGCCTTTTCACTGCAATTCCTTCAATTTCCTTACCATTTACTACGTAATACCCTCCACACTCCAGAAGCCAATTTCCATATTCACCATAATATATATATATATATACACCTTTTCCATTATGAAAAATAATCACCCTAGAATCATGAAAATAATTGATAAAACAAAAATGCTATCTAGCGTTTACGAAAAAGATGTAATGCATCATAGACATGTCCCTGACTATTTGAATACAGCAAAGTGGGCAAACAATGAAAGCAAAGTGGAAATCGCTATCGAGGTGATACATTTGAGAGAGTAACCTCATTAACACTACACACTTTAACATCTGACGAAGATTGATCTGATCTCACAACAACTCGTCCAACAGAAAATGCAGGTTGGGTTGGCTCAGGAAGTGTTACGTTATCATTTGCCAGCATGAAAACCACAGAGGACATTGGAGGTCTGTCTGCTGGGTCTTCTTGGACACACAACAGTCCAATATGGGTGTATTTCGATAGTTCAGTGGGAACGGTACATGATTGTGTGAGTGCTGGATCCATCAACTCTGCTGCTTGTCCTTCACACCACAGTTTCCATGCCTGCAATGTTATACAAGTCATAAACTATGATTAATGTACGGATGGTTAGAAATCATCTGTTATAGACAATGATGGATATAATTACATAATTAAGGAGGCTTCGGCAAGGTTCCGAAAGATTAAATCCATTGTTCTTTTTTCCACTAATAATCTCCAGCAGAAGAACTCCGAAACTGAAAACATCTGACTTAACTGAAAACAGTCCTTCCATAGCATACTCCGGGGCCATGTATCCACTATTTGAAATTGGAAAAACAAAATAAGAGTAAATCTTAAAGAAATCCTGCTCCATTCAAATTCTCTAGCAAAAATGCACTTACTATGTTCCAACAACCCTGTTGGTATTAGCTTCGTTTTGATTTCCACAAAATATCCTGGCCATTCCAAAGTCTGATATCTTTGGATTCATCTCATGGTCTAATAAAATATTACTAGCTTTAAGGTCACGATGTATAATTTTAAGTCGAGAATCTTCATGCAGATACAAAAGGCCTCGTGCAATTCCATTGATAATGCTTACGCGTTTTTTCCAATCCAATAGTACACTCTTTGCTGAATCTGTCCATAAATTTGAACATAATATAACTTAGCATCCAGCAATAAAAGAAATAAACTCAAGTAGCATTAGGAAGTTTGAGAGACCAACCAAAAAGGAGAAAATCAAGGCTTTTGTTGGGCATGTACTCATAAATCAACAACAATTCATTTCCCTCTAAGCAGCATCCCAACAATCTGACAAGATTTTTATGTTGTAATTTGGCAATCAAACTGACTTCATTCTTAAACTCTTTCATCCCTTGCCCAGATGTCCTAGAAAGCCTTTTCACTGCAATTTCGTTACCATTTGATAATATACCCTGAAAGAAAATTTGTATCATTACAATAAAGCAGAAAAAAAAAATTTGGGTCCTCTAATGAGACCACATATATTTCAAAGATTTGCAGTTATCATACAACTTCCCCATCCCCTTTAAAATTACCTTGTAGACAGGGCCAAACCCACCTTCTCCGAGCTTATTTTCATTAGAGAAATTCCCAGTAGCCTCGAGTGTGAGACCCAATGTGAATATTGGGAAATCTTGAGTATCATAATCGCAGTCATTTTCATTTTTGTCTTTCCCTAAGTGAAGTAGTAGAACCTCTTGACTGTTTGCTTTCCTCGCCAAGGCACCGTAAATTCAATTTAGAAATATAAAGTATGTAAATATATTTTTATATATATATATAAGAGGAAAGAGAGATGTGATAAGGTTTTTGTAATGCAAAGTATGGAAAAACCATTACCTTTATCTCTTTTAATTCTTCTGCGCAGATGCCAGACAAAAGAACCAAGAAGCACAACTGCTATAATTGCTGATATAGGTGTGACTACTGCAATCCATGCCCTGTTTCCCTTCCTTTCTCTCCTTTTCTTATCTAACATTTTTCATTAATATTCAAGGAGTCAAGGGGGATTTGATTTACATGCAAAGATCATTAACAGAAATCCCACTTTTGTTACTCTCAAGTCTCAACCACAAGATTTTCAAATTTCAGGCTTAATGGAAGATCTAAAGTTTTAAAGTGGATTTTCTATCAAGAGTGTGAACATACCTGGCATGATTGTACTATGTGGTGTAGGCATAGAAGGTGGAGGTGGAGGTGGAGGTGGCGGTGGCGGCGGATTAGTATCGTTATAGAATGGATATAAATCCCAGCGAAACATACAGTTAGGTCCTTGATAACCTCCTCCTTGCTTCCCATAGCAGCAGTTCTTATAATTGTCTACATATCGACGAAGACAACTATCGCAATCAGTTTGTGATAAATCTGGGGTACACTGCATTAGTGAATATATGATCTGAGAGGATGTGAGCTTTGCTTCTTCGGTTGCAAACCTAAATAGAGAGTTGTAGTTCACAGTGGCTTTTTTACGTAAGCTGTCCGTCAAATTCTGCCAGATCTTACCAAATTGTGTCAGATCCGATGTGAGATTATTCCCATTGTAATACCCCTCTGTAGGTTCCAGCTCCAGCTTTCCAGAAAAGGAGCGATCTGCATAGCGCACCATGCAGTAAGCCTGAGATATCCACATATATGCTTCTTTCTGGTTAGGACACCCTGTCATGATATCTTCAGAAGTGGAATTGACGTAGCTGGCACATTGTTCTGGGGATAAATCTCCTCTACAAAGTGCAAGAGCATATACTTCATCTGAGCCCTGGCCAATACTGCCAGTGAAGAAACCGTTATTTGATTTTACTCCTGTGGCAAGAGACGAGAGAATGCGGTTGCGATTATTGGCGTAATTACTGTTGGTTGTGAAATTTCCTGTATCATAACAAAACTGGCCAGTGGTAAAGCTGATGCTTATAAGAACATAGGAAAGGACGGAAAGCAAATGCATAAAACCCATTGCAGAGTAATGATTTGGTTAGAATACATAGAGGAAGACAACCTTTATAGCATGAACGACCTCAAATTGATCACTTCAGTATACTTTTTCTTCAAAGACATATCTGATACCTTTGGAAATTTCTCCACCACATATCGATGAAGGAAACATATTTATCAACCTCCATTGAATGGAGTTGGCTAGTACAGATATCATGAGAATGATAGGTACCATGGCAATTAATTTTACCGGTTTCTTCCCAAAACATTATTATCTTGGATGCCAGCATACACAATGGATTATTTCGAAATGCAGCTAACAACTCTTCCTCAGACCAACCCCACCTCCTATAAATTTCGACCTTACTTTCCCAATTGATTCTGCCATATCCCTTAACAACAATAACTGCTTTAATAAAATGTGAATTCAAAGGATTAAAACCCATTTCTTTTATTACCTCTACGGTATCTTTAAAAGTACCCAAACTTGTTTTGTTGGGGTGCCGCGAAAATTTAGGGTCCGTCCTGCAAACGTTTTTTATTGGCTGTTTTTCGAAAAGAAAAACGAAAATGAAAACAATGTTTTTGGTTTCAATTTCGAAATCTGAAAACGCGTCTAATAGCATAATTGAAAGTTGTATTTTAAAAATATAAACGAGAAAAACGCTTCTGGTTGGTTAACTGAAAAAAATCAAAAATTATAATTTATATTTTTTTTTTCTATTGTAATTTTTAATTTAAATAAATGGTGGGTCAAAAATTCTTCACAAATAATTATCAACTAACTAATAATTTAAAAATAAATTTTAATTCTTTACTGAATATAAATTACATTAAAAAAATTAAAAGCTTTCAAAACTTCCAAGTGATCGAAAATCAGAGCCTAACAAAGAGATTCCAAGAAAAACAAATTGATTTCAAGATGGGCTTTTGTGGAAACTACAGCAGTGATCCGTTTGGTTACTCAGAAATTGAAGGAAAATAGTTTAAATTCTAAATTTTAAATCTTAAAACTATTATCTTAGAAGCCATTAACAATCATAAAACCAGTTGGTTTGCTTTGATGGGTACTGGAGCTGATCGGCGGCAACGACGATGGCGAAGGAAGAAAGAAGATGGAATAGAGAAGATGATGAAGAACACGAAGAAGTGAGAAAAAAGAAAAAAAAAATTATTGTTATAATTTTTTTGAAAAACAAAAACAAAAACGAAAAACAACTTTAAATGTTTTTCAAATTTTTTACTTTTAACACTAGTTTTGTTTTTCAATTGTTTTTTGTTTTTTGAAAATAAAATGAAAAACGGTTAACGAACGCGAATTCGAAATCGTTTTTAGAAAACAAAAATAAAACAACTGCAGGACGGGCCTTAAGAAACAAGAAAATGTTTCATTCTGGCACACCTATATCTCGCAAAACATTGATGCTAGGTTCTATGTAAGTTTCAACAGCCTGATTGAGAATAGCTGGACTCCATTTAACAGCAGCAATGGCTGTCTCACTAGATTTCAACAAATCACTAAGGTAATTAAAAGTAGGGATTATATGGTTTTCTACGCTTCTACCGAGAAGAGCAGGGCATACAGATGAAATTATGGCAAGCTCGGAACTTGAGAAGCCTTTGGAATAAAAGAATTCAAATTTAGGCAAAAGGCTTCTCTCAGGGCTTGCCCCAAGCACCTGAGGACGGTTTCTGATGACCTTTGATATTTGTGTTTCAGAGAAACCATGGCTCTTCAACAATGCAATAACCGAGTCTGCATTTTCTGGGGAATCAAACTGGACATATTTGGAAGCTGAAAGAGCAGAATTTTGAGAGAACCCACATTAATTTATGAGGTACGAGACAGTAAAAGAGTGTTGATTTGAAGTGGCTGTGGAGAGGCATTTGATAAATAATGGAAATGCAAAATCTTTATTATAGTTGCTGGTGGTGATAGTGCATCTTCTACCATAACGGAGGAGTAAAGATTTGCAGAGAAAATTAAACATAACGACTGAAATTGAAATGGTGACAGGATACACTCACCTGGTTCGGACACAACTTTCCTCAGAAATCAAGCATTGTTTGGAGACCTCAGCCAGGGATAGCTTTTGCGAGAGTTCCGTGCACCGCTACTCAGCCTTAGTCAGATTTGCTTCAAGTTGGGTATTCTTCGCGGCCAGCTCCATCGCATAAACGACATGTTATGCGGGGATAATAAGTGACGTGTCAACGAAATGTCGACTAAATTGAACAACCTAAAAGTGATTAGAAAATAACCCCACAATACTGATCAAAGTTACTTAGATGGTCGGGTTGGAAAAACCCGACCAAGGTAATTAGATTGATTGGGTTAGTAAGAAAACGATCGGGGAAAACCTGAATGACCGGCTCTATCTACTTGATCGGGTAAAGATCTCTGGTCGGGGATGAAAGAGATCCGGTCGGGTTTGGGAGACGGTCGGCTAAGTGACACACGGACAATGTCTAGATGCGTTCGGATGTTTGGCATGTTGATAATGTTATTACGACTCAAACACGTAAAGAAGAATCCTCCTCCCGTAAAGCCTCAAGAATCATATTTTGATAAGGAAACATATTTCCTCAAAGTTATCAGAATCCAGGAAAAAATCTGATATGGTTAAAACGCAACGATACGAAACAAGAAAGAAGATGAGCAAGACTCATATAAGTCAGGATTATTTATGTTTCATTAAAACACTGCCACTAATTATGTTACTTGTACTCTAAGAATTATGGTTCTATGCATATATAAATAGATCCTAAAAACGCTTAGCAAGGGTTGATGAATTATTAGATACCGGAGAGAGCCTGTAAGGTAGAGCGTGTAATATTCATTCTTGATAGTGGATTTTTTTCTCGCTGTCACCGGTATTGTTTGGAGACCTCATCAATGGTTGAAGTTGCAAATCCCAGATGAATAACTGATAACTTTGGCTACGAGAACCAAGATTTAACCTAGGTTAGGCTGTGGTGACAAAACGACGTCGTTACACGAAAAAAAAAAATTTAATTCCAAACTTGCACAACATTCGAATCGTTAAACATCGCCACATCGGTAAATCATAAAAATTATGGATTCGGTGGAATCAACCGATCTAACTTAAATCCCTATTTCCTGGGAAAATTGCACCGGTACCCCTATCTTAAGTTGGAATTGTTCCTATAGGGTGCATTTAGCACCTGGATGGGTCGGGACAGGATGAGACTGAACAGGACATGACAGCTGTTCTATATTGTGTTTGGAATGTTTGGAACAGAACTGTTAACTATATTGTTATGCGTTTGGTATGGCTGGGACATGACAGGACAAGAGGTTAAAATGACCAGAGTGCCCCTATTGTTCTGTCTAATGTTTGTTACCACATAATAATGACAAATGGAACATGACAAGTTAATATTTATATGATTTTATTAAATAAATGTATTTATATATTATATGGCAATAACAAATAATAATATTGTGATTATATTTATTATATTTATATTTATTAAATAATGTATTTATTATATTTATATTTATTAAATATTATATTTATATTTATTAAATATTATATTATATTTATTAAATAAAAATAATATATTATATTTATTAAATAATATTGTATTTTTTATTAACATAAATTTTTCCCAAATTAAGGAGTTTCTATTTTTTCCCAAATTATGACAATAACAAAAATAAAATAATTTTTTTTAGAATCATCCATATTAAAAATAAAAAAAAAGATTCTTAACCCCTATATATCCATATTTCTCACAAAATAATATGCAAAATATCTTCATTAAAAAAAAATCAACTTAACATTACAACCGGTGGAATTTCTAAAAGAGTTATTTTTTTTTTTTTATGGAGTTACATCCTTCAGACTACCAAACCTCCATTCACGTTCAAGTATACACAACACCACTGTAAGTGCACCTATGCACACAAACAAAAAGAGCCCAAAACAGTTGGCTGCTTGGCTGCTTCCTCTTTCTCTCCGAGTCCTCTGCCTTTCTGGCCAGTTGCTCTGTCTTTCTGGCTACTTGTTCTGGCTTTGGCTCTTTGACAGTTGAAATTTGTGATACAGACAAATTTCTGGCCACAGAGATTTCTGGACAAATTTCTGGCTTTGGTTATCACAGAGATTTTGAAGTGCCTTTTTATCTCCTTTCAACAACAAATCATTAGCTGCTTTGACATCATCCTTGTAGTTCCAAAAGAATTTGGTCTGCAACATTGAAAAATAAAGAGTAAGGTCAATCTTCTCTATAGATTTACTTTGTTTCATTCAAGTATGAAATCTTGTATTATCCAAGAGAAACAAGCATAAAAACATAACTGGGATATTATTTTATCTTACTGCAGGATCCAAGTCATACATACAGCACAAAACTAATTAGCCACCTTCTCTTTTATGAGGCTAAACAAGGGCCAAACCTAATCAAGAACTCATAAAAGAGAAACCCGAAGGCATGCAATATTGAAGAATATTTCGTAAACTCACCAATTAAACCAAATAAAGTAGCTTCAAAATATAGAGAAATCAGCATTGGCAGGGTCAAACCCATCCATTTAAAACACCTAAAGCGACCGTTGACATAAAGAAATATAGCACTGAACAAAAAGTCACGGAGGCAACACACATGATACAACAACTTAATGCACATGAGAAGATGCCGGCCGTTTGATGGCTTGTGTTGTCTCGTTTGGCTTGGCTTGGCTTGTCTGATTTCACGAAGGTAGCAAACCAGAGATGAGAGAAAGAAAAGGAGAAATGGTTGTGTTCTGATTAGGGTTTCTTTTTATGTGGGATATTTTTGTAATATTTGGAATAATTAAGGATAAAAAAGTCTTTTCACGACTTGTCCCTTGCATGGGACAAGTCTGGCCGAGGTATTGGGGTGAGACAATTTTTTTTATGTTTTTTGTCCCATCTTGTCTCGTCCAGTCCCATGTTAAGGACGCGTCAAACGTGGGACAAGAGAAAATTGTCCCACCTTGTCCCGTCCCGCCCCATCCCACATACCAAACGCACCCATAGAAAACAAAATCATTTTATTGCATAAACCTTTTCTGGATTTTGTAGAAACGTCTAACTGTTCACCAATCTTGACCCTGTAAAAGTCTTATTTACCCCTAGCCTAAACTAAAACGTCACAATGCCTCTACTTTATTCTTTAATGAATGAATAAAATATTTATGTATGTAGTTATTTCATAAAATATTATTAAACTAAAAATAAAGTAAAACAATCCTCCACCAAACTGGAGATTCCTCCACGCCGGTGGAGTCTCTAGCCCGATGGAGGAGCGAAGGGAGGAGGTAGGGAGGAGACCACAAAGATCTCCTTCCCTATAGGGTCGGTACTTATTATTATTATTATTAAATGTTTTAAATTAATTTTAAAATTATTGAGAGGTTATGTGTTTAGTTATGAATTTATGATTGGCCCTATGTCAAAGTTTTTTATTAATTTAATCTCACACTTAAATTTTTTTTTTTTTTTCCTTTCTACCATTAACTCTAGTTAGCTAACTGTTTGATGGACGAAATCAATAGGATGTTTATACAATAAAATGATCTTTTCTTTATAAAAGTTCAAGTTCACATAAAGTCAAGGATTATTAGTGCAATTTTTCGTTTGTTCTTTTGCATTTTTTTTGTGTGTGGAAATTTGGCATAAATAAGATAAGAATCATGTTTCTATAGAAAACATAGTTTTTTATTTTTTATTTTTAAAGGCTATATAAAACTGTTAAAACATGGTTTGTTCTACATAATTATAAGAATTATAATGAAGTTTGATTGTTTTTTGCTTTGATTTGTTTTTTCTGGGCAATGAGTCAATCACAGACTTTGCATTTTCTAGGGAACTAAAGTGGACATGTCTTGGAAGCTGATGATAATAAAAACAGACGTTCGATAACCACCACCTGAATTTATAAGTAAGAGACCGTAAAACTAAAACATTGTTGATTTTAAGTTTCTACCAAAAAGACATGAAACAGGTGATGCAATATATACTTGAAATATATTAGCAGCCAAATCCACCTATGTTCATTAATTCAACAAGTCCCATTTCGATCACACTGAATCTCAGGGCAGCAATCTGTGTAACCGGCTCATCAATATAGCAACTCAATGACAATTCGCATGTTAAGATGCGTTGGAACTTATTAAAAACTGTGATTGAGCTCTTGAAATTCTGTCAGAGTCTTCAAAACTCTGACCATCAAGGCAGCCAAACTCGATATGACATCAAAGATTTCAGCAATGAAACTATGTTCTCTTCAAAGAACTTAACAACAAGCACTTTTAAATAACAAAAGGAAACATTAAACCTAAACCAAAACAACTTTTACAGAAACAACATTGATTCCGCGAAACTTCCTACATATATCAAACACAAGACTGAACCAGATGACAACAACTATATATATGATGCTAGGTGATAATATTTCAACATCATGAATGAGAATAACAGGATTGCATTTGACAGCAGCAATGGCTGTCTCACTAGATTTAAACAAATCACTAAGGTAATTAAAAGTAGGGATTATAT
This sequence comes from Dipteronia sinensis, assembly GCA_033220585.1. Taxonomy (NCBI): domain Eukaryota; kingdom Viridiplantae; phylum Streptophyta; class Magnoliopsida; order Sapindales; family Sapindaceae; genus Dipteronia; species Dipteronia sinensis. Next base: position 3,640,146 of record CM065644.1, read on the forward strand.
GGTTTTCAGGGCATATAGATAAAATTTTGGCAAGCTCGGGACTTGAGAAGCCTTTGGAGTAAAAGAATTCAAATTTGGGCAAAAGGGTTCTCTAGGACTTGCCACAAGCACATGAGGACAACATCTGATGACCTTTGATATTTGTGTTTCAGAGAAACCATGGCGCTTCAACATGGAAACAACTATAGAGTCCGCATTTTCTGGGGAATTACACTGAACATATTTGGCAGCTGAAAGAGCAGATTTTTTAGACAACCCACATGAGTTTATGTGGTAAGAGACAGTAAAAGGGTGTTGATCTGAAGTGGCTGTTGAGAGGCATTTCATAAATACTGGAAATGCAAAATCTTTATGTTAGCTGGTGCTGGTGATGGTGTATCTTCATTCTTCCACCATAATGGAGTAGTAAAGTTTTGAAGAAAAAATTAAACATAACGGCTGAAATTGCAAATTCAGAACGGGAAACTGGTATTATTGGGTACAAGCAGGCAGAATTAACCAAGGTTTGGTTGTGGCGACGAAATGGCTTCCTTGCAGAAAAAGAAAGAAAAGAATGGTGAGTTGTCAACAGTCTCTGAACTTATGGGCTTTCTCCATTGTATCTATACAAGTCTCAAATCTCGTCTAAATTGAAAGAAAATACAGTTTCATCACAGCTTGACTCTATATCCCTTCTCAGGACAGAACTGTGGATCAAGGAAGTCAATATCATATGTTATAGTTGTAATTAACAATACTAAACACCACAATCTCACATTGGTAAGCTTATGCTTTGTCAAGGGACGATTAGCAAGAGGAAAACAAAAGTTGCAAAGAACCCCAACAAATATCTACTAGATGCTCAAAATCTTCAACTAAAAGCAAGTTTAAAGACTTGAATTTAATCATATCAAGTACCAAGGAAAATGCCAATCAATTTCAATTAATATGTTTTAATTTTACAAATATAGCATCCCTCTCCCTTGATATGGATTTTTTTGTCATTTTCGAAATGCCCGACTTCTCCTGGTAAAGCTTCAATAGCTCGGGAGCTTCATCATAAGGATTCACAAACTTTAGCAAGAAGTCCTTTTTAGAATACCTAAAAAATGTAACTAAGTTGGTATGCTTCCTATCAATCAAACCTTTTGACAATAGAAACTGAAAAACTGCAGCCCTAGGAATAAACCTCTTCTCCAAGCTCAGCCCAATAACACTCAGAGATTTGGCAATAGCCGAGGGCTCCACATCCATTTTGTTCACAAGAAAGTCCATCACTGCCATAATCTTATCCTTGGACGTCAGCATAAACAATGGATTATTTCGAAATGCAGCTAACAACTCTTCCTCAGACCAACCCCACCTCCTATAAATTTCGACCTTACTTTCCCAATTGATTCTGCCATGTCCCTTGGCAATAACTGATAGAATAAACTGTGAATTCAAAGGATTAAAACCCATTTCCTTTACTGCCTCCACAGTAGTTTTAAAAGTACTCAAACTTGTTTTGCTGGGGCGAGACCAGAACCTAAGAAACATGATCATATTTCGTTCTGGCACGCCTATATCTCGCAAAACATTGATGCTAGGTGCTATATAAGTTTCAACATCAAGATTGAGAATACCTGGACTGCATTTAACAGCGGCAATGGCTGTGTCACTAGATTTAAACAAATGACTAAGGTAGTTAAAAGAAGGGATTATATGGTTTTCTAGACTTCTGACCAGAAGATTAGGGCATTCAAATGAAATTTTGGCAAGCTCGGGACTTGATAAGCCTTTGGAGTAAAAGAATTCAATTTCGGCAAAAGGGTTCTCTCAGGACTTAACCCAAGCACCTCAGAACGAACTCTGATGACCTTTGATATTTGTGTTTCAGAGAAACCATGGCTCTTCAACAATGCAATGACAGAGTCTGGCTTTTCTGGGGAATCAAAGTTAACATGTTGGGAAGCTGATAAAGCAGTTTTGAGAGATAACCCACTTGAATTTAAGAGGTAAGAGACAGTAAAAGAATGTTGCTTTGAAGTGGTTGTTGAGAGGCATTTGATAAATATTGGAAATGCAAAATCTTTATTATAGATTGTGGTGGTGATAGTGCATCTTCTACAATAATTGAGGAGTAAAGATTTGCAGAGAAAATTAAACATAACGACTGAAATTGAAAAGGTGATAGGATACACTCACCTGGGCAGGACACAATTTTCTCAGAAATCAAGCATCGTTGGAGATCTCAGTGGTTGAAGTTGCAAATCCAAAACGAAAAACTGGTAATTTTGGCTACAAGAACCACGAATTAACCTAGGTTAAGTTGTGTCACCGAAACGGCATCGTTTCTTCGATCTAAACATTGGGCCTGAGACCACAATTATGGGCCAGATCTCCCCCACACTTTCCTAAACATTGGGCCTGAGCCCACAATCAAAATGTTTATCTCAACCGTTAAATGTTAACTCACCGGTCACCATTCACTACACCAACATGATCAGCATAGAGAAGCTGAAGTTGATCCTCACACCTACACCACGAAGTTGTGGATTCGAATCTGTCACTCTCACCAAATCCTAGATTAACTCATGATATGCATAATCTAACTGTCATTGACTAATTGGAGAAGATAGTATTACACCTAAACAATTTACTATTGACCAATGTAGAGAGAGAAGGTAATTACAAACATGAAAATGAGCATGAACATACAAGCAGAACAACAGCTAGAAACCTTTTTTATTTTGTATAAGCCGAACAAAATTCTTTGCCTATGCTGAATTTTCCCTTAAAAAGGTTACGAAAACCAAGATGTAATATTCAAATCAAATTAAAATTATTACAAATAAGATGGCTAGATTTTGTAATACAACTTTATTTGTCGGTTATTATTATTATTATTATTATTATGTTTTTAAAAGCGGACACCCTGGAATGCAACAGCGAGATCATACTCTAATAATACTGTTTGAAATACAATTTCCATTTAAGATGAGGAATCTCTCTACATTTTGCGATTTAACAAACAAATGTAAGATTACATTATGTTTGAACCCTTGGATAATGTAGTGTTATTTTGAAGTCCGACCTTATTACCTTATTTGTTAGTTGAGTTGAGTTGGTATTTTGATTTCCATTTTAACTACATTGAGTTGGTCATTGTTATAGCAGTACAATTTTGGTCATTTTAGGGATTATGAAGAATTTGAGTCTTGGTGTGTAATTAACTAAAGTTTAAACATGCTAAATATCACAAAGAATCAATCAAATATTGCTTCCTCAGTTAAGAGAAGGTCATGATTCATGACCCTCATGAATTTATGAGGTAAGAGAATCAATCAAACATCTTCATGGTGGTGTCTCTGAGAAGTCAGGGCTCTTGAACAAATAATAACAGAGTCTGCATTTTCTGGGGAACTAAAGTGGACATATTTGGAAGCTAATGATCTTTTAGATTGTGAAGATAACCCACATGAATTATTGAGGTAAGAGACTGTAAAACCAAAACATTGTTTGATTTTAAGTGGTTGTTGGCATCAGTGGCGTACCTAGGATTTTTTACTTGGGTGGGCTAAAACAAAACTATATATATATATAAATATAATTTCAATAAAATGACATTATTTTTACTCCATTGAAATGAAGAAGACAAACTTAAACCCTCGTCTCCGACATTACATGAAGAACTTGATCAACTCCAACATGATAATTGATTGTTTTTTTTATCCCAAAGTATGAATGTATGATTGTTTCACATTGTATCATATATTATCAAAAAAAAAATTGATTAAAGTGATATTTTATAAATTATAATATAACACTATAAACGATAAATTGCTATCGGAAAATAAATTCATAAAAAAATAACAAAACACTATTTTTAAATCATGAATAACAAATCTAAAACTCTAATCTGTAAATTCGAAAAAATAAATTTTAACTAAAAAATACATGAAATAAATAATAGAATATGATTATTATTTTTTTGGGTTAAAATTTAAAAAGAACATTAATATATTTTTATATTCATTGAGATTTGGAAAAGAGAGAGAGTGTGTTGGGTGTTGCCGTGTTGGGACTTGGGACATGAGAGTGACTTTGTGAAGAGAAAGTTGGGAGTTGGTTAGACGTGTGAGAGATAGATGATGGATTTTGAGATGAGAAGTGAGAGGATATTAATAGTTTCTTTTTTTACAAATAGCTGACCTGGCTACCCGGCTACAGCCGGGTCAGCCCTCCATTAAAGTCCGCCCTTGGTTGGCACGCATTTGATATTAAGTTTCTACCCTAAAGACATGGATCATATCCATGCCATAAACCCATCAATCAGGTGATGCAAATTACTTGAAATATTACCGCAAGACTGCATCCAAGGGTAGTATTACCTCCTCATCAATATGCCAACCGTATCACATAAATGACAATGCACATGTTAACCGGAGCGGACCTAAGAAATATTTATAACCCGGGCTAAATTATATTTATATATATAATTAGTTTTTTTTTTCTTTTTTCGATACATACTAACATCGTAAAACCAATTCCGTATCTACTTTTATTTAGTCAGTATATTATAAATTTATACTACTCAATTAATGGCTCACAAACACTCATACTAAATTTATTAAATTCATTGTGGATTGTGGATAGAATTCTTGTGATTTTCCTCCTCGGTGTACACTCCATTGAGACATATGGTTCATTGATTAAGAATAAAAAACTTTTAGGCTTTAATGTAGAATAAGTAAATGAAATAAATTACAGTTTCTAAAATCATTTTCGGATTTTTATTATGGTAATTACCCATAATTTTATAAAAATAATAATAATAACTAATTAAGAAATAAACCGGTAGAAAATGTTTAATTTGCACATTATCCTATGTCTGTCCCTACCCAATTAAAGCTTCCAATATTACATGATAAACTAAATTATATACAAATTTATTAATTAAACTATTGTATGATATTATCCAATTAAAAGTTTATTCAGCCTTGTTTCTTTCTTTTTAGAAGGCTGCCCGGCTATAGCCCGGTGCAGCCCCCTAGTGGATCCGCCCTTCATGTTAAGACGCATTTGAATGTTCTAAAAACTCTGATGGATTTCTTTGAATTCTATTGAGTATTCAAAACTTGACCATTGGGGCAGCCAAACTCGATGTGATTAAATGATCAAAAAAGAAAATATTCGAGAAAACAACAATGGTTCTTGAATTGCAAGTCGAAGCAAAATAACATATAAATTAAATCTCCATCCATACTAATAAATTCAGAAAGCTGAATTCCTCAACTCATAGTCTCATATTGTAAATGCTAAAACAGAATCTTGTTTCAGTGTTGACTTGGCCTGGAGAACTGCAAGGAAATATACATGCTGACAAATGAGCACAAAATTTACTTTCACTGATATCATTTTACAATGATATCATCTCTCTCCCTTGATACGGATGGTTTCGTCTTCTTCAAAACACCCAATTTACAAATTTTTGCAGGAAGTCTTTTTCAGAACCGAACCTTTTGTCAGCAGAAACAGAAAAACTGCATCTCTTGGAATAAACCTCTTCTCCAAGCTCAGCACAATAACATCCGAACGTTTGGCAATATCCATTTTGTTCACAAGAAAGTCTATTACTTCCATAATGTTATCATCGGATGCCAGCACACACAATTTATTATTTCGAAACAGCTGAGAACTCTTCCTCAGACCAACCCCACCTCTTATAAATATTGACCTCCTTTTAAATCAAATAAATTTCACTTTATACATTATCATTTTACAATTACAGCACCCGTCTCCCTTAATACAGATGATTTTGTCATTTTCGAAATACCCAACTTCTCTTGATAAAGCTTCAATAATTTGGGAGCCTCATCAAAGGAATTTACAAATTTTCGTAAGAAGACTTTTTCACAACACGTAAAAAATGTAATCAGGTTAATATCCTTCTTATTAATCAAACCTGTTGACAATAGAAACTGAAAAACTGCAGACCTAGGAATAAACCTCTTCTCCATGCTCAGCACAATAACATCAGGACGTTTGGCAATAGCAGAAGACTCCATACCCATTTTGCTCACAAGAAAGTCCATTACTGTCTTAATCTTATCACAGGATACCAGCATAAACATTGGATTCTTCCGAAATGCAGCTGAAAACTCTTCCTCAGACCAACCCCACCTACTATAAATTTCGACCTTACTTTCCCAGTAGATTCTGCCATATGATTTTGCGGTAAGTGCTATAACAAAGTAAGAACGCGAAGGATTAATACCCATTTCCTGTACTACTTCCACATTATTTTTAAAATCATCAAACCTTTTTTTGTTGTAGCCACGCCACTTTCTAAGAAACAAGAGAATATTTCGTTCTGGCACACCTATATCTCGCAAAACATTGATGCTAGGTGCTATATAAGTTTCAACATCAGGATTGAAAATACCTGGACAACATTTAACAGCGGCAATGGCTGTTTCAGTAGATTTAAACCAATCACTAAGGAAATTAAAAGTAGGGATTATACGGTTTTCTAGACTTCTGACCAGAAACTGAGGGCATACAGATGAAATTTTGGAAAGCTCGGGACTTGAGAAGCCTTTGGAGTAAAAGAATTCAAATTTGGGTAAAAGGGTTCTCTCAGGACATGCCACAAGCACCTGAGGAAGACCTCTGATGAGCTTTGATATTTGTGTTTCAGAGAAACCATGGCTCTTGAAAAAGGCAATGACAGAGTCTGGCTTTTCTGGGGATTCAAAGTGGACATATTTCGTGGCCCATAAAGCAGATTGTGGAGAGAACCCACATGAGTTTATGAGGTAAGAGACAGTAAAAGAGTGTTGATTTGAAGTGGCTGTTGAGATGCATTTGATAAATAATGGAAATGCAAAATCTTTATTATAGTTGCTGGTGGTGATAGTGCATCTTCTTCGATAATGGAGGAGTAAAGTTTTGCAGAGAAAATTAAACATAACGACTGAAATTGAAATGGTGATAGGATAAACTGACCTGGGCCGGACACAATTTTGTCAGAAACGTAGCATTGTTCGGAGATCTCAATGGTTGAAGTTGCAAATCCAAAACGATAAACTGGTTATTCTCGATACAAGAAGCAAGAATTAACCTAGAAGCTGTGGCGACGAAACGGCACCGTTTAATATAAAATCAGTTTCAATGATACATAAATAACTCAAATTTGGTTTGGGCCTAAAGAGCTTCCTTATAACCCGACCCAATTTCAGTCCCCAAAGTTTTTGGTTTATTTTTCGGATTTTTTTTTTTTTGAGTCAATAATATTTATTATGGAATTTCTTTGAGTCAATAATATTTATTATGGAATTTCTAAAACAATTGGCACTAAAATCTTTTTTATTTTATTATTTCAAAATCAGCTTCTTAGGATTATTTTTACATTTCAAGTTTTAATATTCTATTTGGGGTCACGCAATGTTAATTTCCTCAATTAAAAAAAATAGATAATCTTAATTTTTTTAATTTAAATAAATTTTTGAGTAACCAAATGTGATCACCTTGTCAAATTATTTTCTTCTTTAGGAAATCAAAACTAATAGAATCTTAATAAATCTAAATTGAATAGTTTATACACTTTTTACATATATGAATTGTATCCTAGACTTTTAAAATCTTTTAATTCAAACAATTTTAGATTGAATACAATCGTCCTAAAATGTATTTATGTGAGGATTTCATTAAAAAAAACACTAAAAAGAAACAACAAATTATATCATTTTTCTTAAATACTAATGTTTTTTTTTTAAGTCGATAACATTATGAGTAAAGGTTTGCCGACAGGCCTAGAAGTACAACTTCCACATAAGGGGAAGTGTCTCTCCACACTTTGCGGTGTAATGGGCAATTGTGAACTTATATTTATAATACCAGAGGTCTCCTCATATTTTAAAGTCTCCGACCACCAAAACAATTGACCATTTATTCTTGAATACAATGTTTAGATTCACTTCTACAACATTCATCTTATGACTCAATATCTTCAAAATAACTGTACTATAAATCAAACATGGTAGTGCATTCTCTCTTTCTACGGTTTCAAGTCCCACCATACGCATTTTACAAGCACGTGTGAGGGGAGCGCACATGTAACTTTTGATCTCGGCAGGTCCGGTAGACCGAAGTAAAAAAAAAAAGTGAAAATAAGTCGAATGAAATTATGTGAAATGCTTGATGGTACTGGTACAGAAAATGAGACCAGTAAATAATCTACTTGTACCAAAGATCAGATATTCTCAGGAAAAAAGGAAGGCATCAGCTGTTTTAGATGATGATGCATTATGTTGCAGAATGCAGACCGATACTTCTGCAGTAAAAGTAATGCTAATGCATGCTCAAACCAATTCTATTTCAGAAAGATGGGTGCTGGGTACTTGCTTCAAATCCTATTTTACCATACTCCGAAACTGCATGCCTGCATCAAAACTAGTGATGAAATTTCAAGCTCGAAGGATTGAAAAACTTTACATATATTTTTAAATGTAATTGAAAAACTAGTGATGAAATTTCAAGCTCGAAGGATTGAAAAACTACATCCACGTTATTTTTAAATGTAATCGAACTTATTTTACTAGTGCGACACCACAGTATAAGAAACATGACAATATTTTCGTTCTGGCACACCGTAATCTCACAAAACATTGATGCTAGGTGCTATATAAGTTTCAATATCAAGATTGAAAATATATGGATTGCGTTTAACAACAGCAATGGCTGTCTCACTAGATTTAAACGAATCAGTAAGGTAATTAAAAGTGGGGGTTATATGGTTTTCTAAGCTTCTGTAAAGAATATCGGGGAATACAAATAAAATTTTGGCAAGCTCGGGGACTCGAGAAGCCTTTGGAGTAAAAGAATTCAAATTTGGACAAAAGGTTTCTCTCAGGACTTACCCTAAGCACCTGAATTAGACAATATGAGGTTGGTTCGGTGATAAAGCCCCTTACACCAATACCACGAGGTTGTGCATTCGAGTCTTTTTCCTCTTTTTGTCAAAAAAACCCTGAATTATCGTAATATTTTTTTATAAAAAAATCCGACTTAAAATAGTACAAAAGTCGTAACATCACAGCCCGATAGCCAACACTTCAAAATGTTTGCATATTGATTGAAAACATTTTTACAAGAAGAGCTTTCACTTATGCTTCTTGTAAAAGCAGTTGGTTTGAGTTCCCAAGAAAATCACTAATTTAGATATTGTCCATGCATGTCCTTCAAAGTAATTAAGAACAAAAACTTCAAAGACCAAAAGGGAACACTAAAGCAAATATGCAACAACCATATACACACATATATAAATATATATTTATATTAGATTTGGGATTCCCATGGACCCATACACTGTTTCATATAGGATCGACTCTTATAACCAAAAATTTAAGAAAAATCCCCATTCTATGGTCTAAACATTGAATTTTGATTATTGATTAATCCTAGGTTTGTCAGGTTGTATTTCTTAATACTGAAATCTAAACGTATGGTGTTATTGGAAGAACAACAAAGACGAGCACCATCACAAGCTATGGAGCCATGAACTTGGACTCACAAGTGTATTGGTGGCATGAAAAATACCGACCAAAGAAACCAAAATATTTCAATCGGATTCATACTGGGTACGAACGGAACAAGTATATAATTAGACTCACTACGACCACAATGACAACCCGCCAACAAAAATTGTTGAAAGATATAAATTTAACATCTTTTATCCAGATTTGGTTGATAAGACAAAAGTTGTCAAATATGTGTATTGTTGACAAGGACTACGGAAGTAATGGCGGTCAAACATGTATCATCAAATTCCATGTCAAGACTCCTTACAAGACATTGCATTTCGAATCATAAATAATGAATGAGAGTATTCTCACAAGAAATGGATCAAATGAACTTTTGAATTCGGGATATTACATCTCTATTTTAACATGAAATGCTACTCGTATCGTAACCAATATTTTCCTAGCAACCAAACGGTGAAACAGTTTAGACTTTTTTACAAGTGAAATTCGTTTTTGGATTAAATAATCTTCTTCTTTTTTTCACATGGGTAGTGTCGATTTTATGATTTTGTTATAAGCATTGCGTGTTTCTCTGGATTTTTACAGTATTTAGTTGTTTGTTGATTGTTCCTCTCCAGAAATATTTGTGAGAACCGAGTATCTCTGCATTTTCTTGGGAACTAAAAACAGATTGTGTAGATATAACCCACATGAATATATGAGGTTATAAAACTAAAACATTGTTGATCATGCCATAAACCCATCAAACAGGTGATACAAAATTTACATAAATGGCAGCGCACATGTTAATCTGCATTTGAACAGACTAAAAACTGTGATTGAGTCTTCAAAACTCGATCATTGAGGCAGCCATACTTGATGTGATTAAATGATCAAAAGAGATAATGCCCAAGAAAACAACAATGGTTCTAGAATTGCAAGTCGAAGCAAATTAACAAAATATAAATTAAATCCCCCATCCATGAATAAAATTAGAAAGCTGAATTCCTCAACTCACATTGAAAATACTAGAACAGAATCTTATTTACTTGGCTTGGAAAACTGCAAGAAAATATACAAGATGACCAATGAAACCTTTTGACAGCAGAAAATGAAAAACTGCACCCCTGAGAATAAACCTCTTCTTCATGCTCATCCTAATGACATTAGTCGAAGGCTCCACATTCATTTTGATCACAAGAAAGTCCTTTACTGTCATAAACTTTTTCTTGGATGCCATCATACACAAAGAATTCTTACAAAATGCAGCTAAAGCCTCTTCCTCAGACCAACCCCACCTCTTATAAACATTGAGCTTCTGTTCCCATTTGGTTCTGCCAAGTCTTTTAGCAACAATAGCTAAAACAAAATTAGAATTCAAAGGACTGACACCTAAATCCTTTACTACCTCCACAGTATTTCTAAAAGTATCTGAGCTTGTTCCAAAAAATCGGGGCCAATGCCGAAGACACATGAAAATTCTCGATTTAGGGACACCATTATCTCGCAAAACATTAAGATCAGTTACCAAACAAGTTTCAACATTGTAAAAGAGAAGATCTCGACAGCATTTAATGAGAGCAACAGTCTTGTCACTAGATTTAAACAAATCACTAAAGCAGTTAAATCATTATTTTAGACATTGTTCAGCATGTCCTTCAAAGAACTCCCAAGAACAAAAGAGAACATTAAAGCAAATATGCAACAACCATTTATATATATATATATATATATATATATATATCAATAGCAGGGACTAAGAAAAAAATTCATAAATAAACCACTGATTTGCCACTCTCAACAAAAATTTAAGAAAAAAAATTCATTCCACAGGGTTTACTCTATAGAAGAGTAGAAGTCTAGCTAGGATGTCTATTGCATTAACCAAAGATAAAGAATCAAGAAGATCAATTGTGCCCCATAACCTTAATCTTCACAACACACAATATATGTAAAAAAATCATACAAGCATTCTGCTCAAAACCTTCGAAAACAGAACCTTATTCTATATTGACTTCGCCTGGAAAACTGCAAGGATATATACAAGATAACCAGAGGCAGAATCTATTGAACTAATTAAACCAAGTTTGAAAGCAAGATAATAACAAAATCAAGTTTCAAGGAAACTGTATATCGGTTTGAATTATATGATCCTTTAACAATTAACAGATCCTAGTATCTAGATAAAGATCTTTTAAGTCATCTTTGAAAGACTCAACTTCTCTCGGTAAAGCTTCAATAGCTCGGGAGCTTCATCATAAGAATATACAAATTTTTGTAGGAAGGTTTTTTCAGGATACGTAAACAACGTAAATACGTTAGTATTCTCCCTCTTAATTAGACCTTTAGACAACAAAAAATGAAAAACAGCAGCCCTAGGGATAAACCTCTTCTCCACGCTCAGAGAAATAACATGAGGACGTTTAGCAATAACCGACGACTCCAAACCCATTTTGTTTACAAAAAAGTCCATCACTGCCATAATCTTCCCCTTGGATGCCGTCATAAACATTGGACACTTCCGAAATGCAGTTGAAAACTCCTCCTCAGACCAACCCCACCTCCTCTTAAAAATATCCTCCTTACTTTCCCAATTGCTTCTGCCAAGTTCTTTAGCATAAACCGCTACAATAAACTGTGAACTAGCAGGATCAAAACCAATTGCCTTCACTGCTTCCACGGTCTCTTTAAACGTATCGCTTGACTTGACGAAGCAAAACGACATTCTAAGAAACAAGGCAATATTCCGATCCGGCACACCTATACCTCGCAAAACATCCACACTAGGTGCTATACAAGTTTGAACATCGTGTTGTAAAACAAATGGACTACATTTGATAGCAGCAACAGTCATCCCACTAGATGGAAACAAATTATCAAGGTAGTTTAAAGTAGGAATCAGGTGGTTTTCTACGCTTCTGAGTAAAAGATTTGGGCATCCACATATCAGTTTTGCAATCTCCTGACTTGAGAAGCCTTTGGAGTAAAAAAATTGCAGTTTGGGCAAAAGAGTGTCCTCAGGACTAGAGGAAAGGACTTTAGGATCAACTCTGACGATCTTCAAAATCTGTGTCTCTGAGAAACCATGGTTCCTGAAGAAGGCAAAAACAGAGTCTGCATTTTCTGGGGATTCAAAGTGGACATATTTCGAGGCCGATAAAGCAGATTTTGGAGAGAACCCACATGAGTTTATGAGGTAAGAGACAGTAAAAGAGAGTTGATTTGAAGTAGCTGTTGAGATGCATTTGATAAATAATGGAAATGCAAAATCTTTATTATAGTTGCTGGTAGTGATAGTGCATCTTCTTCGATAATGGAGGAGTAAAGTTTTGCAGAGAAAATTAAACATAACGACTGAAATTGAAATGGTGATCGGATAAACTCACCTGGGCCGGACACAATTTTGTCAGAAACGTAGCATTGTTCGGAGATCTCAATGGTTGAAGTTGCAAATCCAAAACCTAAAACTGGTATTTTTCGCTACAAGAACAGAGAAATAAGCGAGGTTTTGTTGAAGCAATGAAACGGCATCGTTTCATCATAAATCAGTTTCAACAGACGTGATCAGGCACGTGACCACTCAAATTTGGTTTGGGCATAACCCGATCCAATTTCAGTCCCACCAAACCTTGGTTTATTTTTCTGATTTTTTCAGAGGTAATTTCACTAAAATTCCTACTTTTTAACGAAATATCACATATTTAAACGTTTTTGATATATTAACAACTAGGGGTGGGCACGGTTCGGTTCGGTTCGGTTCGATTTTGGATAAAACCGAATTGAACCGAAAATATTTCGGTTCATCCAATATTAAACCGGTTTAAACCGAATAAGAAAAGGGAACCGAACTGAACTGAACTGATTTTTAATCGGTTCGGTTCAATTTGGTTTTGGGCCTAATGGGCCGGATAGCATAATGAGTATTTTTAATTTGTTTTAAAATTAATGAATAGGTTAATGGGCCTAATTTTAGCCATTTGAATAGCCCAAAACCAAAACAACATATTACATAATATAAAAAACATATTAATACATTCTAAAACATACTAATACATAATAATAAGTTAATAACAAATCCGTTCCAAAATATAAAAAACCTATTAATACATTCCAAAATCCGAACTCGTAAATAAAAGTTCAAAATCTGTTAATAATAATACACTACATAATAATACCTCCCCAAAAATAAACAGAACTGAGATATTGTGTGGTTGTGTAAAAGAAAGAACACTATAAATGTTAGGGTTATATATATATATATATATATATATATATATAGTTTTATAGGGGGTTTAATCGGTTCAAACCGGTTTTCAGAAAAATAAACCGGTTTGAACCGAAAACTTTTTCAGTTTTCAATTTTTAAACCGGTTTAAACCAAATTAATTATAAGAACCGAACCGAACCGAACACCCTTTTTTCGATTCGGTTCGGTTCCGAACTTAGTGCCCACCCCTATTAACAACTTAAGTCCTTTGTTTTTTCAAAATACATCACTTTAGTCCATTTGATCAAAATATAAATGGTCAACTTTAACTATATATAAAAATACAATTTTACCCTTGTCAAAATGATTTATTGAGTTTCAATATTAAAATGGTTTATATAAATAAATAAATAATAAATATTCATTTTCTAAAAAACCCAAAAAGAAGAAGAAAAAACTAATATATTATGGAAAATATAAAGTTGAAATTATCTTGAAAAAATAAAAATTCAAAGTATTTCAAAAAATAAAAAGAAAGTTTTTTTAAGTAAATGGATCTCCACCGTTTGATTTGGATCAATCCAATGGTAGAGGTCCATTTGCATTTTTTATATAAAAAAAACTTTATTTTTATTTTTTGAAATACCAATTTTTTAAATTTATGAAAATACTTTCAATTTATTATGTATTTTAACTTTATATTTTCTATAATCCATTAGTTTTTTTATGTTTTAAAAATTACTATTTTTTAATTTTTAATTTTTTAGAAAATAAATTTATATTGTTAATCAATATTTATAAACCATTTTAATATTATTTAGTTTTGAAACTCAATAAATCATTTTGACAATGGTAAAATTGTACACTTATATATATATATATAGTTGACCGTTAATATTTTGATCAAATGGACTAAAGTGATGTATTTTAAAAAAATAAAGGACTTAATTTAAAAACGTTTAAATATGTGACATTTCATCAAAAAGTAGGGACTTATGAAATTACCCCCTTTTTTATTATTTTTATTTATTTTTATAATATTTATATTATATATTTATATGTCGTGTTAAGAATATTCATTATGGAATTTCCTAAAACTATTTGTACTTAAAATCCTTTTGAGAATTGTTTTTAATTTCAAAATCAACTACTTAGGAATATTTTTATATTTAAATTTTAATATTCTATTTCTGGTCGAGCTATGTTATTTTTCTCAATAAAAAAATAGATAATCTAAGGTTTTAAAAATTTTGGTGATTATCTTTGAGAGTTATCAAATGTGATCATTTTGTCAAATTATTTTCTTCTTTAGAAAATTCGAACTTAAAAAAAAAGAGGCATTTTTTTGAGGATTTCATTAAAAAGGAAACAACAATTTGAATCATGTTAGATTCACTTAGACTTTATTATTTATAAAATAATGTTATACTGCCCAAATGTATGGCAAGCTTATTTGTAACCACTGCATCATCAATACATCGTCACAAAATCAATATAATTGTTTTAAATCAACTAGCCATATCATATGGACAAATTTTTAGACAGTCTAGCAATATCTTCAACATAATTGAATTATAAATCAAATAAATCCTTAACATCTCAGCAGGGACGGAACTTGGTGGAGGCCAGCAGGGGCCATGGCCCCCCCAAGGATCTTGAAAAAAAATAATTTAAGTTATTAATAATTAATAATAAAACTTAATAATTATTCTAATCTCTAGTCAGTGATCACTCTAGCCTCTAGGTCCATCATAACTCTAGTCACTTGCCTCTAGGCCCTCTACATTGAAATTTTTTAATGTAAAAAAAATTATAATCTCTCCTCCCTAATTCCTTTGTGTAGTATGAAATCTACCCCAAATTTTCAACCTAAGAAAACATTCCACAGCCAAATCTAATATCTCTGCATCCGTCTCCTCTACTTGTTGTCTCAATGCCTTGTAATCCAAAGTGTTTGAATTTCAGAGATTACCATTCATTCATCAATCGACATGTACTCTCATGAAATTTTTCTGAATAAGTACTCTTTTACTCTTTTTAGTTTAGTATACATAAAAAAATTGTTATTTTTCTTTTTTATATCATCATCATGTATACCGTAGAAAAAATTGTTAGATACACTTTGTGACTTTGGCCCCCCTAACATCAAACTTCTAGTTCCGTCCCTGCATCTCAGACACATTCGATGATTAACAACATATCACAGCAGAATCACTTATTGAATTATAACTGGAACATAATTCTCCAATCATGGATTCATGATGTTGCGGACTGATGCTTCTGCAAGTACTTGCTAGTAATGCTAATTCAAGCTCAAACCAATTCTGTTTCAGAGAATCAATATGTGAAAGCAATTCTGCATTATGTTATAACTCAATTTCTTCAAAATAATTGGATTATAAATCAAACAAATCCTCAACATCTCACACATCACCTCTCAGCACAGGTAATGCATCTCCCCTTCCACGTCAGTGGCGGGAAGTTCGAATCCGACTATACGTATTTTACAAGCACGTATGAAGAGGGTTGCACATATAGCATTTGATCTCGGTAGGTCCTGGAAGACCGAAGGAAAAAAAAAAAAAAGAACTGTGAAAATAAGTTTAATGAAATTATGTGTAATGCTTGTTATAGAATTAGTACTGGTATAGAAAATGAGACCAGTAAATAATCTACTTATACCAAAGATCAGATATTCTCAGGAAAAAGGAAGGCATCAGCTGTTTTAGATGATGATGCATTATGTTGCAGAATGCAGACCGATACTTCTGCAGTAAAAGTAATGCTAATGCATGCTCAAACCAATTCTATTTCAGAAAGATGGGTGCTGGGTACTTGTTTCAAATCCTATTTTACCATTCTCCGAAAACTAGTGATGAAATTTCAAGTTCGAAGGATTGAATCACTCTTCTCTTTAGTGGTTCATGTTGTATCCCTCTCCCAAGATGTAAAGCTTCAATATCTCGGGAGCTTCATCATAAAAATTCACAAATTTTTACAGGAATGCCTTTTCAGGTAACCTAAGAAATGTAATTAGGTTAGTTTGAAAGCAGAAATTGAAAAACTGCGACCATGGGAATAATCCTCTTCTCCATACTCAGCCCAATAACATCAGAACGTTTTGCAGTAGCCGAGGGCTCCAAATCCATTTTGTTCACTAGAAAATCTATTATTGTCATAAACTCATAATCTTATCCTTGGATACCGGTATACACGGTGGATTCTTTCGAAACGCAGCTAAGAACTCTTCCTCGGACCAACCCCACCTCCTATAAATTTCAACCTTACTTTCCCAATAGATTCTACCATATGATTTAGCGATGAGTCTTATTTTTTATTTTTTATTTGCTATTGATAGAATTTGAGTCGCTGTTTTGGAAGTCAGTTGTCCAAACCAATCTCGTCCATCTACCTGAGCTACACCCCTAGAGCAATAAAGGAGATTTTGTTGAAGCAACGAAGTCGTAAATCAGTTTCAATAATGCATAAAATACAATTAGACGTGGTCATCAGGGAAGCCAAGACCACTTCTTTATTTTGGATCTACCCAATTTCAGTCCCCAAACTTTTTGGTTTATTTTTCTGTTTTTTATTTATTTATTGGCTTTGTATTTTTATTATTTTAATTTGCTTAATTACAATTAGTGTGGGTCTGATCGGATTCGGGTTAGGCTCAAGCAACTTGGTCTAGTCTATCGAATCGGATGCATCGTGCCTGCAAATGAGATGAAAAAAAAACAGAAAAACAAGAAAAGAAATAAAAAAGAAAGGAATGTGGTGACTGCCTTAATAGCGGTTGGGCTGAGCGTTAAAGTAAACGGTGACTGTAATTCGGGGTGGATGATTTCCGATGATCGGAGTTTATATTTTAGCAGAATTTCGACACGCCAAAGCTTTAGAGAGATGGAGAGAAGTTAGAATCCTTTCTTGAGAAGAAATGACCTATTTATAGATTAAATCCCGATCGGATCTCATGGGATCACGTAATCTTTTACCAATTCAAACCAATGAACACGGTTATTAATTTATTATTGGTTTCAATGGTGGAGTTGAAGTAAATGAGTAATAAGTCAAATGGTAACTCTAGTATGGCTATACGGGTCGACCCGAATTAGTTGGACCTAGATCAAACCTGATTTAAAATTATTGACGGGCTTAAACGTTGGGTCCATAGGCCATTTTTGGCTACCACATATGCCGTGTTAACTCAAGAATATTCATTAAGAAATTTCCTAAAACAATTTGTACTTAAAATTGTTTTTGAGAATTTTTTCTTAATTTCAAAATCAACTACTTTGGATTATTTTTAACTTGTTTGGACGGTGTAGCATTCTTCTTATTTATAACCCGATATCTTCAAAATAATTGGTTTATAAATCAAATAAATCCTTAACATCTCAAACACATTCAACAATTAACAGAACCACATATCACAGCAGAATCACTTATGGAATTATAACTGGATCATAATTCTCAAATCAATGATGCAAGATGTTGAAGACTCTTGGCTTTGCAGTACTAGCAGTGCTAATACAAGCTGTCAAGCTCAAACAGAATACTGAAATCCAAAGGGAAACACAAAATCTAAATGAATGTTATTGCAAAGAACCATATAGTTAGTAAGCTATAAAACTAATTCTATTTCGGACACACAAAATCACTTTAGTTAAATCCACATTGCTCTTTTGTGCTACGTGTTCTATCCCCACCATCAAATACACAAACACACAAGGCAAACAAATAACCGCAATGAATCACAATTGCAAAACAAGTCATATCCCCACCCTTTTGAGCTTCATGACAAGATATAACTCAATTGAAGCAATATAAATGAACAAGAAGAATGTTTAGATTCAGCAAGAGTAAATGTATACATGATTATGCATCACAATTGCTAAGCTTATGCTTCTGCCATGACACAATGAACAATAGGAAAACAAAAATTGCTAAGAAACTACAATAAATATGTTCTGTGTCTGACTTCAAGTGCAGAAAATCAAAGACAGAATCTATTGAACTAAATAAACCAAGTTTGAAAGCAAAGGAATAACAAAATCAATTTTCAAGGAAACCTGCAAAACGGTTTGAATAATATGGTCCTTTAACTATTAACAGATCCTAGTATCTTGATAAAGATCTTTAAGTCATCTTTGAAAGACTCAACTTCTCTTGATAAAGCTTCAATAGCTCGGAAGCTTCATCATAAGTATACACAAATTTCCGCAAGAAGGTTTTTTCAGGACACTTAAACAACGAAAATAAGTTAGTATTCTCCCTCTTAATCAGGCCTTTACAAAACAAAAAATGAAAAACAGCAGCCCTAGGAATAAACGTCTTCTCCATGCTCAGACAAATAACGTCAGGACGTTTGGCAATAGCCGAAGACTCCAAACCCATTTTGTTCACCAAAAAGTCCATCATTGCCATAATCTTCTCCTTGGATGCCATCATACACGTTGGACACTTCAGAAATGCAGCTGAAAACTCCTCCTCAGACCAACCCCACCTCCTCTTATAAATATCCTCCTTACTTTCCCAATTGGTTCTGCCAAGTTCTTTAGCAGAAACCGCTATAATAAACTGTGAACTAGCAGGATCAAAACCCATTTCCTTCACTGCTTCCACGGTCTCTTTAAACGTATCGCTTGACCTGATGAATCGAGACCACATTCTAAGGAACAAGACAATATTCCGGTCTGGCACACCGATACCTCACAAAACATCCACACGAGGTGCTATACAAGTTTGAACATCCTTTTGGAGAACAAATGGAGTACATTTGATAGCAGCAACAGTCATCCCACTAGATTGAAACAAATTATCAAGGTAGTTTAAAGTAGGAATCAGGTGGTTTTCTAAGCTTCTGAATAAAATATTTGGGCCTACACTTATCAGTTTTGCAAGCTCCTGACTTGAGAAGCCTTTGGAGTAAAACAATTGCAGTTTGGGCAAAAGGGTGTCCTCAGGACTAGAGCAAAGGACTCGAGGATCAGCTCTGACGACCTTCTGAATCTGTGTTTGAGAGAAACCGTGGCTCTTGAAAAAGGCAATGACAGAGTCTGGCTTGTCTGGGGAATTGAAGTTAACATGTTTGGAAGCAAACAAAACGGTTTTTAGAGAGAACCCACATGAATTTATGAGGTAAGAGACAGTAAAAGAGTGTTGATTTGAAGCGGCCGTTGAGAGGCATTTGATGAATAATGGAAATGCAAAATCTTTATTACAGTTGGTGGTGGTGATAGAGCATCTTCTACCATACTGGAGGAGTAAAGTTTTGCAGAGAAAATTAAACATAACGACTGCAATTGAAATGGTGATCGGATAGACTCACCTAGGCCGGACACAATTTTGTCAGAAACGTAGCATTGTTCGGAGATCTCAATGGTTGAAGTTGCAAATTCAAAACCTAAAACTGGTATTTTTCGCTACAAGAACAGAGAAATAAGCGAGGTTTTGTTGAAGCAACGAAACGGCATCGTTTCATCATAAATCAGTTTCATCCAGACGCGTCCAGGCACGTGAGTACGTGATCACTTCTACTTTTTGACCCAACTCAAATTTGGTTTGGGCCTAAAGGGATCCCGCATAACCCGACCCACTTCTTCTTTTTCTGATTTTTTTATTGCCTTTGTATTTTTATTATTTTAATTTATTTTTATAATATTTGTATTACATACCGTGTTAAGAATATTCATTATGGAATTTCCTAAAACTATTTGTACTTAAAATCCTTTTGAGATTTTTTTTAATTTCAAAATCATCTACTTAGGAATATTTATATTTTTAAATTTTAATATTCTATTTGGGGTCAAGCTATGTTAATTTTGTCAATAAAAAAATAGACAATCTAGGGTTTTAAAATTTCTGGTGATTAAATATCTTTGAGAGTTACCAAATGTGATATTTTGTCAAATTATTTTCTTCTTTAGGAGATTAAAACTAAAAAAAAAAAACCAGTTTTGTTAGGATTACATTTAAAAAAAAAAAAACCAATTTGTACGATATTTAGATTCACTTCGACTATATTATTTATAAAGTAATACTATACTATCCAAAAATGTAGCAAGCTTATTTGTAACCATTACATCATCAATATGTCGTCACAAAATCAATATGATTGCTTTAAATCAACTTATCACATCATATGTACAAATTTTTGGACGGTCTAGTAGTATTCTTATTGAAGACCCAATATCTTCGACATAATTGGATTATAAATCAAATAAATCCTTAACATCTCAAACACCATCGATGATTAACAACATATCACAGCAGAATCACTTATTGAATTATAACTGGAACATAATTCTCCAATCAGTGATGCATGATGTTGCAGACTGATGCTTCTGCAAGTACTTACTAGTAGTGCTAATTCAAGCTCAAACCAATTATGTTTCAGAGATTCAATATGTGAAATCAAGATGGGTGCTTCAAATCCTATTTTACCATGCTCCAAAAGAAACTGCATGCCTGCAATAAAACTAGTGATGAAAAATTATAAGCCTCAGAATTCAGGAAAAATAAAACTGAAATCCAAAGGGAAACACAAAATCTAATGAATGTTATTGCAAAGAACCATATACAGTCGTTAGTAAGTTGTGAAACTAATTCTATTTCGGACAACGCAAAATCACTTTAGTTAAATCCACATTGCCCTTTTGTGCTTCTTGTTCTATCCCCACCAGCAAATACACAAACATACAAGGCAAATAAATAACCTCAATGAATCACAATTGCAAAATAAGTCAAATCCCCACCCTTTGGTGCTTCATGGCAAGATACAACTCAATTGCAGCAAAATAAATGAACAACAGGAATGTTTAGATTCAGCAAGAGTAATGGATATATGATTATGCATCACAACTGCTAAGCTTATGGTTCAGCCATGAGACAATGAACAAGAGGAAAACAAAAATTGCAAAGAAACTACAATAAATGCAGTTTTATAATCACATTACAAAACTGCATCCCTCCTCTTTAATCCTTTTGTCATCTTCCAAACACCCATTTTCTCTTCGTATAGCTTCAATAGCTGGGGAGCTTCTTCATAAGCATTTACAAACTTGTTCAGGAAGAATTTTTCGGAACACTTGAACGCAGAGAAAAAACAAGTGTTCTCCTCCTTTATCAAACCTTTTGACAACAAAAATTGAATAACTGCACCCCTCGGAATAAACGACTTCTCCATGCTCAGCGCCATAACATAAGGACGTTTGGCGATAGCCGAAGGTTCCAAATGCATTTTGTTCACAAGAAATTCCATGACTGCCGTAATCTTTTCTAGAGATGCCATCATACAAATTGGATACTTCACAAATGCAGCTAAAAACTCTTCCTCAGACCAACCCCACCTCTTATAAAGATTGACCTTCGTTTCCCATTTGGTTCTGCCAACTCTTTTAACAATAATAGCTATAACAAAACTAGAATTCAATGGGCTGACACCTAAATCCTTTACTACCTCCACAGTATTTCTAAAAGTATCCGAGCTTGTTCCAAACATTCGAGGCCAATTTCGAAGAAACATGAAAATTTTCGATTCAGGGACACCCTTATCTCGCAAAGCATTAAGATTAGGTATCAAACAAGTTTCAAGATTGAGATGGAGAAGATGTGGACTGTGTTTAATGAGAGCAACAGTCTTCTCACTAGATTTAAACAAATCATTAAGGTAGTTAAACGAAGGGACTATATGTTTCTCAATGCTCCTGCATAAAAGATTGGGACAAACAGATAAAATTTTGGCAAGCTCAGGGCTTGATATGCCTTTGGAGTAAAAGAATTCCATTTTGGGTAAAAGGGTTCTCTTAGGATTTGCACAAAGCACACGAGGACGAGTTCTGATGACCTTTGAAATTTGAGTTTCAGAGAAACCATGGCTGTTCAAAAAGGCAATGACAGAGTCTGGCTTTTCTGGGGAATTAAAGTTAACATGTTTGGAAACTGATAAAGCAGTTTTTAGAGAGAACCCAAATGAGTTTATGAGGTAAGAGACAGTAAAAGAGTGTTGATTTGAAGTGGCTGTTGAGATGCATTTGATAAATATTGAAGATGGAAAATGTTGAAACTTTAGGGTTGATTGAGCTCTGATAGTGTTTTTCCCATAATTGAGAAGTGAAGTTTTGCAGAGAAAATTAAACATAACGTCTACAATTGGAAACAATAATCACATACTCTCGAGTCTCGACACGGTTTCTTCACAGATCAGGCGAGAAAACTGAATAGTTGAAGCTGCAAATTGAAAACGAAAAATCCCAGTAAAAACCCTAGGTTTGAATTTAATGTCTTTACATGTTTATATACCCCCAAAACGCAGCGTTTAAATCAGCTTATTTGTTGGGAGAATTGTGAAAATCTCCCTGAGGTTTGATCTTTTTTCAAAGCACGTCCCTCATATTTTTAATTAGATAAAAACCTCCCTGTATGTATGTTTTTGGTATACAATTAGGGAGTTTTTAAATTTTGAAACTAGAATGTTGTTTTTAAAACGCAGTCAAATTTAGAGAATTTTTGCAAATCTCCCAAATTTTTTTTCCTAAATAAATATCCAAAGGTGCAAACAAAATTAAACAAGTAATTCGTTATTCTGGAACTTGACAAAAATTCATTTGAATTAACTGCATATTCTTTTCTTGACAAAGTAGATATGCACTTCCTTTTTCACATATGTGATAAAACATTCGAATACCACCTTTACTTAGTCCCCTGATGATAGGTGTAAACCTAAAAAATTAAAAATTAAAAAAAAAAGCCTAAATTCTTACCCCAACTTGGTTTTGTTGTGTTTTCTATATTTTGTAATTGTACTTGGTAGAAAATGCAAAATATAGTTGCAACAGTCAGTCCCTCTTCTCTCTTTTTATATGATAAAATGTACTATTTACTTCTTAATTTTATTATCAAACTTCCAGCTCATAAAAAAAGTTTCAAATATAGAAAAATAGCTTTCTTATACTTCCATTTTGTGTCATTGCTTGACCATTTCACAGTTGGTTGTTGTATTTTACATTATAATCTGCCAGCATCCTTGAAATGGAATTTGACAAAAGAAACATCATCATTTGATAACCTTTTCTTTTCTCAACATTCAGAATTACACGGAAATGTTCAGATTACAAATGTTAAAGCAATTATACAATATAAAGATTTTATCACACAAACTATGTTTTAACAGGATTCTATGCTATTAAAAAGTACTTAAAACAACAAGCACTTATCCCTACCGAGGGACTGCCGGACTTGCAAGGGTCATTTGCCATGGTGGGTGGAGACTTCAAACTGTAGCTCAAACACCGGGTTCAGTCCCTAAAAACAAAAAACAAAGAACCAAAGGGAACAATAAATATAAAGCAAATCTCTACAAGCATATACACCAATAGCATTGATAGGATAAGAGAACAGTTCCTGAATTTATCAAACTCAAGAGTGAACCAGAAACCCACAACAGAAAATAACACTAAATAATACTAATCTGGATGAGTAGTGCATTCATAAGGAAGGAAATAAAATGTAGAACATGGCATTTGCGAATTGGGGGTAAAATACTTGAAATATTACAGCAAGACTGAATTCCAGGGCAGAAATCTGTATACCTCAGCATCAATATGGCAACTCATTTATCACATAACTGTGATTGAGAGTTCTTTGAATTCTGTTGAGCCTTCAAAAGTCAACCATTGAGGCAGCCAAACTCGATGTGATTAAATAATAAAAGAAGAAAGATGAGATATATATATGGTAACGACAATGGTTCTAGAATAGCAAGTCGAAGCCAAATAACAACATATAAATTGAATCCTCATCCATGGTAAAAATCAGAAAGCTGAATTCCTCAACTCACATTGTAAACGCTCAAACATAATCTTGTTTCTATGTTGACTTGGCCTGGAAAGCTACAAGAAATATAAAAGCTGACCGGTGACCACAAATCATAAGTTTCACTGATATGAATACTACATTGAGTCAAAAATGTCTAAATAAAACTTCAAAACCAAGCAATCAATACAATTTTTTTTTATTGAGAGAGAGAGAGAGAGAGAGACTTGTCCAAAGTTGCACCATATGACATCAAAGATTTCAGCAAAGAAAATATGTTCTCTTCAAAGAACTTAACAGGCACTTTTAAATAACAAAAGGAAACGTTAAAGCTAAACCAAACAACTAACATTGATTAGGAGAAACTTCCTACATATATCAAACACAAGACAGAACCGGATGACCACAACTATGTTCATTTTACAATTACAGCATCCCTCTCCCTTGATATAGATCTTTTCGTCATTTTCGACAGCCCCAACTTCTCTCGGTAAAGTTTCAATATCTCGGGAGCTTCATCATATGAATTCACAAATTTTTGCAGGAATGCTTTTTCAGGATACTTAAAAAATGTATATAGGTTAGTCTTCTCCCTCTCAATCAAACCTTTTGACAGCAGAAAAAGAAAAACTGCACCCCTGGGAATAAACGTCTTCTCCATGCTAAACACAATAATATAAGGACGTTTGGCAATAGCCAAAGGCTCCATTTCCATTTTGTTCACATGAAAGTCCATTACAGCCATAATCTTATCCTTGGATGCCAGCATACACAATGGATGCTTCCGAAATGCAGCTAAGAACTCTTCCTCAGACCAACCCCACCTCCTATAAATTTCGACCTTCCTTTCCCAATAGATCCTGCCATGTCCCTTAGCAATAACAGCTAGAATAAACTGTGAACTCAAAGGATTAATACCCATTTCCTTTACTACCTCCACATTATTTTTAAAAGTAGCCAAATTTATTTTGTCGGGGCGACACCGATACCTAAGAAACAAGATAATATTACGTTCCGGCACACCGATATCTAGCAAAGCATTGATGCCAGGTGCTATATAAGTTTCAATATCAAGATTGAAAATATATGGATTGCATTTAACAACAGCAATGGCTGTCTCACTAGATTTAAACGAATCAATAAGGTAATTAAAAGTAGGGATTATATGGTTTTCTAAGCTTCTGCAAAGAATATCAGGGACTACAGATAAAATTTTGGCAAGCTCGGGACTTGATAAGCCTTTGGAGTAAAAGAATTCAAACTTGGGCAAAAGGGTTCTCTCGGGACTTGACCCAAGCACTTTAGGACGAACCCTGATGACATTTAATATTTGTGTTTCAGAGAAGCCATGGCTCTTGAACAAGGCAATAACAGAGTTTGGTTTTTCTGGGGAATTAAAGTTAACAAGTTTGGAAGCTGACAAAGCAGATTTTTGAGAGAACCCACATGAATTTATGAGGTAAGAGACAGTAAAAGAGTGTTGATTTGAATTGGCTGTTGAGAGGCATTTCATAAATAAAGGAAATGCCAAATCTTTATTATAGTTGGTGCATCTTCTTCCATAATGGAGGAGCAATGTTTTGCAGAGAAAATTAAACATAACGACTGAAATTGAAAAGGTGATGGGATACACTCACCTCGGCCGGACACAATTTTCTCAGAAAACAAGCATTGTTTGGAGACCTCAATGGTTGAAGTTGCAATTTGCATGTCCAAATCGAAAAACTGGTTGTTTTGGCTACAAAAACCAAGTATTATTAACCTAGGTTTTGTTGTGGCGACGAAACGGCACCGTTTCATAAAGAAAAAATATATATAATTCCAACCTTTCTTCGCTCTAAACGTTGGACCTGAGCCCACGATCAAAATGTAAATCTCCATCAACTTATGATCCAGATAATTTGTTTGTATAAGCCAAAAATCCATGACTTGACTCAGAAATCCACACACAAGACTATAATTATACATCTTCTTGGGCCAAAAATTATACATCTTCTTCCCCAGAATCCCCACAAATCTTCAAAGAAAAAAAAATAGAAGAAAAAAAGTCCCTGAATACATAAAGATTAACAATACATTATTGATTATTCTGCACAGAGGTTGTCTGTAATCTACTCCCCAAATCATACATTACTCCCTTCCCCAAATCCCCTTCTCTTTAACTGTATCTTCTCCTTCCATCAACCACATGATTGATGCATTTCAGTTTCGTACTCAAAAAACTACAAAGAGCGAGTCAAAGTGGATACATGTAATGCCAATAATAACTCTTTATTCCCTGGTTGGAAATGGAAACCAAGACAGATGAGTGATGGTGTATCCGCCTTTCTTTTGTGTGATGATGACCCTTTGAATGATACACACAGCATTTCTTTCCTAGGAGACCAATGTGACATGAATCAAGAGTTTCCATGTGATCACTCATTTGTACCGTCAAAGCTCCCCATTGCATTTGCCTGCTTTTTCTCTCTCCAATTCTCACCCCATACTTTTGTCTCTGCGACAGCTCGCTTTCTATCTAAATCATGATTTCTTGGAGTTTCCCTTGCTCTTCCAACACTTACAGGGCTGTCTGTCTCTCTGAGATTCCTGTCGCTCTAAATCAACACATATAAGGCTGTCTCTCTATCTACATCACGATTCTTTGGTTATGGATCTTGTTCACCATAACCACCATCCATGTAGCCGCAGAAAAAAAGAGAGTTGACGATAACTTCAAAGAGAGTTGACGATTACTAGCATTATTCCAGCATTTCGGGAGCACAACAATAGAAGAAATTAAACCTGCTAAAAACAATATAGAAAAAGTCGATACAATCCTGGAAATCTCACACAATAACATAGACATTGAAAGCACAGGATATTGGACATGGTGAATTGGACATGGTGAATAGGATAGGTAATACCATAAGGCCGCGTTAGGTGCACGGGATTGGATTGGACTATTTCATAAGATTTGATTGGATTAAGATGGGACTGGGATTATATTGGACTGAACTAAATTAATACTATACTATGTTTGAAAAAATATAGGATTAGACTAAAATAATCCAATCATGTGTTTGGATAAAGCATGGGTTTGAACAAAATAAAAGTTTTATCTTAAAAAAACAATTAAAAAAAACCAATCACTTCCACCGACCCACACCCACTCCACCAACCCACATGGTCAAACATCCCTTTTTTCTTCTTCTTCTCCTCTGCTTTCTTTCTCTCTTTTTTTCACCAACTCCAAATCTCCGATCAACAATTTTCATTCACAAATCCAACAATCAACTCTATCTCAATCTTTATATCTTCTCCTCTTTCTCTTTCTTTGTTACCGGGAGAAAATTTGAATCTTCTCCTTCTCTTTCCTCACATCTCTTTCTCTCATTTCTCTGATACAAAAATGGTGGAAAAAAATTATCGATCTGCTATGGTGAGAGGAGATCGCACCGGTATGTGTCAGAGGTGGTGGTAGCGACGACTGTGGGAACAACGGCAGTGAGAGGTGCGGTGGCCAACGGAAGATGGAGGCGTGTGGACTTCTTGTGGTGGCCGCCGATGGAAGGAGCAAGGAGTGAGAAATAGTCCCGGGATAAATAGAGGCGGGGTGGGTGTTGGGTTTATTTAGTCCTATGATTATGGGACTAAATTTGCTTATGGGATTTGTAATCCCTTGTCCAAAACGATACCAAACACTGGATTGGGACTAAAATTGTCCAATCCTAGTCCAATCCGATACGCCAAACATGCCCTAATAGGTTTATGTTAGATATTTGAAGCAAGTATATCTTGTTCCATTAAATGAATTGAATCTTGGAGGACAAGACGAAACGAAGGGCAGTTCCATGGTGAGATTTGTCACTACCAACTGAATTTTTCTGGCAAAACATTTAAAAGTAAATCAATATCATCTATAAAATTCATTGGCTGAAACAAGTTGCACAGTTGTAACAAGACTGCCTCACACATAATATCACTCTTGAGCTAAACAAACCAAGTTTGAAAGCAAGAGAATAACATGATCTAGTTCCAATGAAATGATCGTTTTACGATTAACAGATCCTAGTATCTAGATAAAGATCTTTAAGTCATCTTTGAAAGACTCAACTTCTCTCGGTAAAGCTTCAATAGCTGGTGAGCTTCATCGTAAGAATACACAAATTTTCGCAGGAAGGTTTTTTCAGGATACCTAAACAACGTAAATAAGTTAGTATTATCCCTCTTAATCAGGCCTTTAGACAACAAAAAATGAAAAACAACAGCCCATAAAATATCCTCAGACCAACCCCACCTCCTCTTAAAAATATCCTCCTTACTTTCCCAATATGTTCTGCCAAGTTCTTTGGCATAAACAGCTACAATAAACTGTGAACTCGCAGGATCAAAACCCATTTCCTTCACTGCTTCCACGGTCTCTTTAACCGTATCGCTTGACCTGACGAATCGAGTCGACATTCTAAGAAACAAGACAATATTCCGATCTGGCACACCTATACCTCGCAAAACATCCACACTAGGTGCTATACAAGTTTGAACATCGTTTTTGAAAACAAATGGAGTACATTTGATAGCAGCAACAGTCATCCCACTAGATTGAAACAAATTATCAAGGTAGTTTAAAGTAGGAATCAGGTGGTTTTCTAAGCTTCTGAATAAAATAGTAGGGGATATACATATCAGTTTTACAAGGTCCTGACTTGAAAAGCCTTTGGAGTAAAAAAAATTGCAGTTTGGGCAAAAGGGTGTCCTAAGGACTAGAGCAAAGGACTCGAGGATCAGTTCTGACGATCTTCAATATCTGTGTCTCTGAGAAACCGTGGTTCCTGAAGAAGGCAAAAACAGAGTCTGCATTTTCTGAGGATTCAAAATGGACAAGTTTTGAGGCCGATAAAGCATATTGTGGAGAGAACCCACATGAGTTTATGAGGTAAGAGACAGCAAAAGAGTGTTGATTTGAAGTGGCTGTTGAGAAGCATCTGATAAATAGTGGAAATGTAAAATCTTTATTATAGTTGGTGGTGGTGATAGTGCATCTTCTACCATAATGGAGGACTAAAGTTTTGCAGAAAAAATTAAACATAACGACTGAAATTGAAATTGAAATGGCGATAGTATATGCTCACCTGGGACGATTGACGAAAACAGATTATCTTAGTGTTCTATCTAGCATTGTTTGAACTCCATTGTCGAAGTCGAAGGTGGAAATCAAAATCGAAATTTAGTAGGTTTTTGGAGTATTTATAAAAACGACATCGTGTAGGTCTCAAAAGGGAATCTATCTCTCTTATGGTTTCAACCGGTTAAAACGACGCCGTTTTCCCTGCCTGCTTTTTAAGTATCCTTTCAATTTTGTGCTTGAAAAAAAAAAATTATATTTCAACTTTCAACTGTAATTTAAATACTGTAGCTAGCTAGGTTCGCAGTGGTGTCAACTCGGCTCATATCCAGCCGGCCAAGCCCGACCGGCACGGCCATGGACAGTCCGGGCTCAGCACGTCGGCCGTTTTAACTTTTAATATATATATTTTTTAATAAATCTTACCGGTTGGGGTATAAAATTTTAAAAAAATATATTAAAAATTCTCAAAAATTACCATTTTATCTCCATTTCATTTTTTTTTCTATAAATACCCTCTCCAATTCAACTGTTTTTTACCTCTCTACTAGTGTATCATCAATAGTCTTGTGCCCTGTAATAAGTTCAAGAAAGACAACTGCAAAACTGTACAGATCTGACTTTAGAGTAATATTTGGATTGGACCAAATAACACAACGCAAGTAATTTTTGGCTTTAGTAGAAGTTAATGATGTACAGCACAGAACATAGCTTGAAAAAAAAGTTTCAAGTATAGAAAAATAGCTTTCTTATACTTCCACTTTGTATCATTGCTTGACCATTTCACAGTTTATTGTTGTACTTTACATTATAATCTGCCAGCATCCATGAAATGGAATTTGACAGAAGAAACATTATCATAACAATGATGAAATTGAAGACCTTTTTTTTTCTCAACAATCAGAATTACACAGAAATGTTCAGATTACAAATGTCAAAGCAACTATACAAGAAAAAACTGACTTGTACAAAGTTTATTCCATCTGAAATCAAAGATGTTGGCACAGAAACTATGTTTTAACCAGATCCCATGCTATTAAATAAGTACTTAAAACAACATGCACTTCAAAGAACGAAAGGGAACATTAAATTTAATGAAAATCTCTACAAGCATATACAACAACAGCATTGATAAGAGAACAGTTCATGGATCAAACTCAAGAGTGGACCAGAAACCCACGACAAAATATAACACTAAACTGGATGAGTAGTGCATCCAATAGGAAGGAAGGAGAAATGTAGAAGATGGCATTTGCGAATTGGGAACAAACGAAAAATGTGCAACACTCACCATCCAGAATGATGTGATACCATCCATAAAAGTATAAAAAGGTACTAAGAACAATAACATTTTAGAGAAATTAACAACCGATGATCAAAGTGAAGTACCCCAAGACAATAATCCTATGAAACAGCAGAAGGCATTATTCCCTGCATTTAAGAAGCACAAGTACAACAATAGAAGATATTAACACCATTGAAAACAAAGTAGAAAAAGTTCAATACAATCTTGAGAAATCTCACACTAAGATAGACATAGAAAGCACAGGGTGTGACACAGTGAGGCCCAGTATCTAGATAAAGATCCTTAAGTCATCTTTGAAAGACTCAATTTCTCTTGGTAAAGCTTCAATAGCTCCGGAGCTTCATCGTAAGAATACACAAATTTCCGCAAGAAGGTTTTTTCAGGATATATAAACAATGTAAATAAGCTAGCGTTCTTCCTCCTCTTAATCAGACCTTTAGACGACAAAAAATGAAAAACAGCAGCCCTAGGAATAAACCTCTTCTCCATGCTCAGAGAAATAACACCAGGACGTTTGGCAATAGCCGAAGACTCCAAACCCATTTTGTTCACAAGAAAGTCCATCACTGCCATAATCTTCTCCTTGGATACCGTCATACACATTGGACAATTACGAAATGCAGCTGAAAACTCCTCCTCCGACCAACCCCACCTCCTCTTAAAAACATCCTCCTTACTTTCCCAATTGGTTCTGCCAAATTCTTTAGCATAAACCGCTACAATAAACTGTGAACTCGCAGGATCAAAACCCATTTCCTTCACTGCTTCCACGGTCTCTTTAAACGTATCGCTTGACTTGACGAATCGAGACCACATTCTAAGGAACAAGACAATATTCCGATCTGGCACACCTATACCTCGCAAAACATCCACACTAGGTGCTATACAAGTTTGAACATCGTTATTGAAAACAAATGGAGCACATTTGATAGCAGCAACAGTCATCCCACTAGATTGAAACAAATTATCAAGGTAGTTTAAAGTAGGAATCAGGTGGTTTTCTAAGCTTCTGAATAAAATATTTGGGGCTACACTTATCAGTTTTGCAAGCTCCTGACTTGAGAAGCCTTTGGAGTAAAAAAATTGCAGTTTGGGCAAAAGGGTGTCCTCAGGACTAGAGCAAAGAAGGACACGAGGATAAGCTCTGACGACCTTTAAAATATGTGTCTCTGAGAAACCATGGTTCCTGAAGAAGGCAAAAACAGAGTCTGCATTTACTGAGGATTCAAAGTGAACATGTTTTGAGGTTGATAAAGCATATTGTGGAGAGAACCCACAAGAGTTTATGAGGTAAGAGACTGTAAATGAGTGTTGATTTGAAGTGGTTGTTGAGAGACATTTGATAAATAATGGAAATGCAAAATCTTTATTATAGTTGCTGCTGGTGATAGTGTATCTTCTACCATAATGGAGGAGTAACGTTTTGTAGAAAAAATTAAACATAACGACTGAAATTGAAATTGAAATGGCGATAGGATACGCTCACCTGGGACGACTGACAAAGACAGAATTTCTTAGGATTCTATCAAGCATTGTTTGAACTCCATTGTCTAAGTCGAAGGTGCAAATCAAAATCGAAATTTAACTAGGTTTTTCGAGTATTTATAAAACGACATCGTGTAGTTCTCAAAAGGGAATCTATTTATCCATCTCTCTTTTCGTTTCAACGATTTAAAACGACGCCGTTTCCCCTGCCTGCTTTTTAAGTGTCCATTCACATTTGTGCTTAAAAAACAAATATCGATAATTACCTGGGTGACCATCAAATTGACGAAACACTATCAAAATAGTCACTAGATTAGAAAGACGTTCCAAAATGGTTATTTTTGACAAATTTTGTGACACTAATGGTCATTTCATCCAATTCCATATAATTTCATCTAATTCTATCCAATAAATGACATTTTAGTAAATAAGGGAATGATAATATTTTTTTTTTTGATTGAACAAAGGAAGCTGGAAACCAACAAAGCAAGCAGAGCACAACAAAACAAAAGGGAGACAAACAGCACAAAAGAAAAAAAAAACAAACTACGTGACTAACTAGGCATATCTGCCAAAACTTAATGTTCCACACATCTCAGGAAATCTTTCATCCAACATTTATCATCTGAGCACTCAAGAGCAAACCTGACAAGGCCTTGTGCAGCTCTATTAGTCATCTTGTCAGCATGGATGAACTTCGTCCATCTATCCTCAGGAATCATGGCATCAATGTCCTCCAAAATCTGAGTCCCTATAGTCGCCATTCAAAATCCATTTAGTAACATTGGCATCTTCAAGCTCAAATAAACACGGAGCCAGACCACAATCACAACTGAAAAGTATACTCTTAAGCACCGCAGTGAGCTTGGCAGCCTTCAGACTTAAGTTAGCAGTCATTGTTTGCACACAAGAGGCCATAATCTTACCTTTGCAATCTCTAATGACAATACCAAAACCAATCTTCTTCTTAATTCTGTCAAAAGACACCTCGCAGTTAGCCTTGTATATTCCTTCATCAGGAGGCTTCCATTTGGGAAGCGGCTGAGTTTCTTTCATCACAGATTTTCGGTAATTGTAAGCATCAGACTTGTTGAAAACATTCGAGAACTCCTTACTCCAATTAATAACCTCCTTCCAATTAAAGTCACTAGCACCATGGCCTAAAGATTTCCGGCCATACCAGATTCTCCAAACCACCACACAAAACAGCTCTATTTCAACCAGACTTTTGTTTGCCGCACAAAACTGAATTAACTCAAGAAAATTCGAAAATGTACCTTTTAAAATGCCCTTCTTGCTATACCAACCATCTTTGATAATCTTCAGCCCTTTACAGTTCCAAAGAGCATGCAGTGTGGTTTTTTTCACAGTTTTACAGTCGTCACATATGTCGGACACCTTAATTCTTCTTCTGGCCATGCTATTGTTGGTAGGCAGCCAATAATGGCAGGCTTTCCACACCATGGTCTTGACTTTAAGGGGGATTTTAAGTTTCCACAAAAAGGACCACCAGGGATTTGTAGGATTAGAATTGGAGGGTTTCGATCTGTCTTCTAGGTTGTTGCCCAGCCAATAGCCACTTTTCACTGTGTAAACATAATTACCCTCATAATGCCACATAATCGAGTCCTCCATATTACCGCAACCAGTAGGGATGCGAAGGATATTATCCCCATCATTAGAGCAGAAATTATCTTCAATGAGCTTCATGTTCCACTCACCTGACGGAGTAAACAAATGGTTCATCGTTGCATCAATGCCCAGAGATGGAGACGATAGGATTTCTGAAGGTTGAATGTCTAGGGATCCATCTATCTTTATAAATTTGGATGGAGTTACCATTACCAACCCTCCATCTGACACCTTCCTCCAGCAGACCTTTCCCCCACAAAGACTGTTCCAAATGTAGGATCCAGACCCAATTTTCTTAGCTTCTAAAAAGCTATTATCCTTGAAATAACATCCTTTCAGGACCTTGGCAGCCAAAGGGTTCAGAGATTTGATCAGCCTTCAGCATTGTTTAGCTAAATAAGCTCTATTGGATATCTCAATATCCCTGAAGCCGAGGCCGCCTTCGCTTTTAGACTTATATAAATGTTTCCAAGTACACCAGTGGATCTTTCGTTGGTTCTCCTTGCTACCCCACCAGAACCTGGCACTCATCCTGTGAATTTCTGCAATCAAACCTTTAGGGTGGCGAAAAATGCTCATGGCATACGAGGGAACCGACTGGATGACTGCTTTAACAAGAACTTCATTGCCATAAACCGACAAGAGTTTCTCTCCCCAGCCCTTTATCTTACCCCAAACTTTGTCAACAATATTCGCGAACAAACTCCTCTTGCTACGTCCAGCAAAGCATGGGAGCCCAAGGTAATTTTCATGGCAGCCAACCAGTTTAATACCAATCAAGGAAGCAAGTCGGTCACCATGATCATCCGAAAAAGATGGGCTAATGCACATAGCAGACTTGTCGAAATTGATAACTTGGCTAGAAGCCCTTGCATATTTCTTAAGAATATCCTTAACAGCATATCAGTTTCTCTCATTAGCCTTTGTGAAAATCAAACTATCATCTGCACAAAAAAAAAAAAAAAAAGGTGAGTTATAACAGGCCCTCTGCTACTATATTAGAATCCCGAAATATCCCCTCTCTCATGCGCCTTATTCATTAAAATGGAAAAACCCTCAGCACAAAAAAGAAATAAGAAGGGGGACAAATGGTCACCGTGTCTTAAGCCCCTGGAAGGCTTGATATTACCACAAATATCACCGTTAATGCTCACAGAATAAGTGACAGAGGACACACATCTCATAACCAAATTAACCCACTTATCAGAGAATCCCAGTTTCCGCATCATACCTTCCTAGAAGGTCCATTCCACTCTGTCATAGGCCTTTGACATGTCGAGTTTGATAGCCATAGATCCTCGCTTCCGTTTCCACCTCTTCAGCCTATGAAGACACTCAAAACCGACAATCGTATGGTCTGAAATGAGCCTCCCAGGAACGAAGGCACATTGAGTTTCTGAGATAACTTCGTTCAACACAGACCTGAGCCTATATGTCATGGCTTTTGCGATGGCCATGTATAGGACGTTGCATAAGCTGATGGGTCTAAAATCGGTGATTTTATCTGTGGTTTGGGTCTTGGGAATCAGAGCAATAATTGTGTTGTTCAAGCCACTCACGGAACCATCATCATTCAAAACATGCAGACAAGCATCAACAACACTTGAGCCAATAGAATCCCAAACCTTTTGGAAAAAAACAGCTGGTAGACCGTCACTTCCCGGAGCTTTAATTGGGTTCATCTCGAAATTAGCCCTTCTAATGTCTTCCCCAGTAAAATTCCTATCAAGAGAGTATGTCATATTCACATTCAGCTTTGGAACCACGTCATC
This sequence comes from Dipteronia sinensis, assembly GCA_033220585.1. Taxonomy (NCBI): domain Eukaryota; kingdom Viridiplantae; phylum Streptophyta; class Magnoliopsida; order Sapindales; family Sapindaceae; genus Dipteronia; species Dipteronia sinensis. Next base: position 3,675,952 of record CM065644.1, read on the forward strand.
CAAAATCTAGATCATGTCGCGAATAATTTATTTTAGATGTTTTTTATAAATCAATTTTTTCAATGAGTGGCATTTTGATAAATAAGATGGTGACATTAATTTTTTTAGATGTTTTTGGAAATCAATTTTTTCTTTTATTTTTTTGAAACGAATAATTATATTTAGTGTGCGTGTGTATATATATATATATATATATATATTTGAGATATGCTATACGTATATACATACACTAAATATAATTATTTGTTTCAAAATACAAAAGAAATGGTTTAAATCAATACACGTGTCTCTTTTTGTTTTTTAGATTTTTTAGATTTTACAGCCTTAATCTTCTCAAAAAAGAAATATTATATATATATATATATATGAGATATGCTATACATATATAAACATACACTAAATACAATTATTCGTTTCAAAAAATAAAATAAAAAATTGATTTCCAAAGAAAACATCTAAAATAAATTAATATCATCCCCTTATTTACCAAAATGTCACTTATTAGATGGAATGATCATTAGTGTCTCACATTTGCAAAAAATTACCATTTTAGAACAACTCTCCAATCTAGTGGTCATTTTAATAGTGTGTCATCAATTTGATCGTCATCAGAGTAATTATCCCAAAAAATTATATATTTCAATTTTCAACTGTAATGTAAATAGCTGGGTCTGTAATGGTGTCAATTCGGGCCGTACCTGACAGGCCAAGCCCAGCCGGCACAGCATCAAATTTTAGAAATGTCTGAAATTTTTCACTTTTATAGAGAGAATCTCGTCTTAAGCATTGCAGTTGTGGTGATGGAGACAAAATTGAAAATTACTGGTCTGAAATTCATTTATTCGCTGCCTTAGGTTGTATAGTAGATCACAGGATTAAATTAAATGGTTTAAAAACTTTTTTTGACTTTATCGGTCGTCGTTTTGATTTATATATTATTACTCAACATTTTTCTAACCTGCAAACCAAGTTGTTCGAAGTTTATCATCTTTATGAGCACAGTTTGGCGGCATAAACATGGAACAGTCGGAACAACTGGACACCCACTAGATGAAGAGAAAATGGAAAATCTACTTAACCGGCAACCAAGAGTCTTGAAGTCTTCATCTTCATCATCTCAAACTCCAAGACCTGCTCAAAATTAGTATGCTGATCTAAGCACTTTCTTTCAAACTCATTTTCGAAACAGGCTATCAAGGGGGGTGACTTACAATAATTTGATCTGCTATTATGGTGGAAGAATCATAACGAGAGTTATCTAGTATTGTCTCAACTAGCACGAGACATACTCGTCATCCTTGTGTCCACTGTTTGTTCAGAACGAGCATTCAACAGTAGTGGACATCTAATCGAACCTAGAAAAACTTGTTTGACCCCTGAGATTGTGGAGATATTAACATGCCTTAATGATTGAAAGCATGCAGGGATGAGGATGCAGCGTCAAACGGAGAATATATAAGTAATTCAAATTTTTTTCCAACATATGCTTTAATGAGGATTCTGATTCCGGCAATAACCAGTAGGACTGAAGAGTTAATTTTAATTTTTTTTAATTATACATGTATTTGTAAATTTTGTAATTCGATTACACTCTTTTTCCCTTACCAAATTTTTATCCCATTAGATTTTTCTTGATAAAGTTTTTAAATATGCAATCATGAATCATGTAAACTGAAATGTGAATAAGTAAATAAAATCATCTCTTTCTTATTTTCTATTTCTTAAATCTGTATAACTTTATTTATTCTTTGAATATTTTAGTATATAAATAAAATATAATTTAATCAATTTCTTACATTTTATTTCATTAGACAAAAATAAATAATAAATAAATTTTTAACTTTAAAAATAAAATAATAAATAAATTTTTAACTTTAAAAATAAAATAATAAATAAAATTTTAACTAAATAAATAAATAAAATAGAAATAAAAAACAATTTAACAAAAAAAAGGGCCCGGGCCTTGGCATAGCATGTTAAAGGGTCATGCCTTTTGGGCCCGGCCTGTTAAGCAGCCCAACACAGCAGTGCCGGGCCAGGCCATGTTAAGTCGGCCTATTTTGACACCACCGTAGGTTTGTAATACTAATATCTCACATGCAACCACCAACGAACAAATCAGAATTGCTCATGAAATTGTAAATATTTTTAACACTTTTTAGTAATTGAAAGTTTGAAAGTGGAATATGTAGAGACATGGAGAGAGTTTATCACGTACGGAATTTCGTACATTTTTTCATGTAAAAATTGATTATGAATCGTGTTGTAATTGTTTCATAACGTTGTATAATCTAATAAAAAGTCTTAGGAGTGATAGTCATGAGAATAGAACTCAAATGGAGCCATATAACAGAAAAAGAGTATAGTTTAAGATCAGAATCAGTGAAACACGATTATACTTCACAATATATATCACATTGAGAAGCTTGTGCTCCAATCAAGATCCAACAAGCAGAGGAAACAAAAGATTGCAAAGAAAACCACAAATAATTTAGACTAAACAGTCTCTGTGACTTGAAACAGATTACAAAGATAGTTAAAATAGGGATTATTATTAAGTACTTCTCTAAGCTTGTATGGAGAAGAGAAGATTATGAAGAATATACAGATAAAACCAATAGATAATTTTCTAATCAGGAACTCCACCAGATTGCAGTAATTTGATATTAGGTTCCAAAAACTTCTCTTGATCAAAATAAATCAAACAAGGACACCATTTCAAAGAAGCAATAGTGTTCTCATCAGATGTAAGAAAACTCTTGATGAAATTGAAAATGGGAATTATATGGTTCTCTGAGCTCCTATGCAGGATTCTAAGGTACAGGGCCAAGATTTTGACAAGCCATTGGAATAGAAAAAATTGAAATTGGGCAAAAGGGTTTTCTCAACATTGGATAAAAGCAATGATGGTTCTAAATTAACGGTTCTGGAAATCTGAATTTGTGAGAATTGTTGTTCAAGAAACTAATGACTGAGTCAGGTTTTTCTAGTGTTTCAAATGGACCTTCTTGGATTCTGATAGAGCAGATTCTGGACACAAGCCCATATGAATTTATGAGGTTAGATACTGTAAACGAGTCCTGATTTGCAGTGCTCGACATAATAATGATTTCCATACATGGCTTTGAAGTTTGAACAAAACTTGAAACATTAAAGCAAGAACATTTGATGATTTTATGAAATATTGGGCTTTTTTAGGGCTCATATTATTGGGCTTCAAAATCATTTTTTTTATGGGAAAGGTTGAAATCAAATTGGTTATAGATAAATAGTGTATAGAGTTTTTTTTTTTTTTTACATTTTATGATTTTAATACAATTCAAATGGGTAAGATTTGTATTTCATTTATATAATTAAACTATTATAAAATCGATTCGGTTAATTATTATGTTATGATTTGTCGATAGAAATATGAAAAAAGAATGATATATTTTTTTAAACAAATTATATTTCGAATTGTTTAATTCTTCTATTGATTCCGTTTTTTGTTGGGGTTTTTCTGCAGCATAATAAGAGTAGGGGTGAACATGGGTTCGTTTGGGTTGGATTTGACTATATCCAAACCTAACCATTATAAAATCGGCTTAATGTTTTACAACCCAAACCAACCGTTAAAAGTCGGTTTGATTTAACGGTTTAAAAAAATAATTGCATTTTTTTATTTGAATAAATTTAATAATATCACATTATTAATATAAGTAGTTAAACATATTATCAATAAAATAAACAATAATACAATTTATAATACTAAATATAACTCAGGTGCAAAATATTAATCGTTAAGCAAAAATGGAAAAAAAAAAAACACTCAAGGATGTCTAAAACTTATAAAATTAAACTAAATTGTTTAAGCTTCTAAATTAATATTATTCACCACCATCTAGTCAACCATTTTGAAGTTTCGAAGTTCACTTCTTGCTGCATTGGGTTAACTTTAGTATTTTATTTATTTTGTGCAATAATTTAATTAATAAATATATATATATATATATATATATTAAGTATGTAGTGATTTGTATTGGGTTATGCGGTTTGATATAACCCAACCCACAAACCTAACCCAAACCAATTGGATTGTTAAAAAACAACGCTAATCGGTTTATTTTATTTAACCAAACCAAACCAATCCGTATTGGTAATTGGTTTGGTTTGGACGGGTTGATCGGTTTGGTGGTTTGGGTGCCCACCCATAACTAAGAGTATTAAATCCACACTTGGTTTATGTAGTTTTCTACTCTCTTTTTCATTGTTTGTGGTAAAAATTGAAGTTTACTTATGCATATTTTATAAATATATATGAGAAGTTGTTTTTCCGTAAATGTAGTATTTTCAGAATTTTTTTTTTTTTATGATAACAAGTGATGGGTTATTGTTCATTAATTTTTAATGTCGTGATTATATTTATCAATCATTTCGACATATCTCAATAACAAATGTTAAATAATTAGGTAATTAAATAATGTGATAGACGATATACGATTCTTTTATCTCTCCATTATAGTTGAGTAATATCACCCACCGATATATTTGACAATTATTAAATACTAAATGAATAAATAATAAAATCACTTGTAATAGTCACACACTCACATGGTTTGCAATGACCATTGATAAAATCACTATTAATTGAAGGTCATCACCATCACCAATATCAATAATTGCTAACAACTTAACATTGATCATAAAGTAACTATTCTTAATAAAGAATGATATCATTGCGGTCAATAAAACGTTTTTGTTTTTAAAAAAATCTCCATCATGGAAAATACATTTTCAAATTTAATATACATATATATATATATTTTTCAAATTAAAATATTTATTGCTCACATGAAGAAATTATAACAATATGAACTCGACCAATAAGTTTCATTATATATATATATATAAAAAAATTATTCACCGTGATCTTAAAATAAATTAAGAAAACATATTCGAACTTTTCAAAACTCAAAAGTCAATATATGAAAAAACTAGGAGTTATTAGCACAGATACCCGATCGACTATATGCGAATTCGCATGTTGTCCATAAACCTTTTTTAGTTATTAAACCTTTTTTAGTTATTAAACCTTTTGAATTTTTATTTATTAGTAAAACTCGACTGTAGATATCTTTTCAAACAAACATTAAGAGGGCAATAAATCCAATTGTTTAAATTTTGGAGTAATATACGAATTCATGTATAGTTAAGGTGATTCTCTGCCAATAACTCAAAAACAAATGCTTAAAAAATAATTAAAATTTAGTATATTACAAAATACATTTAAATTACAAGAAAATCCAACTAAATCATGCATGCCCATTTGTAGATATTTTCCTCACACAAAAAAACATAATCACATTCTTATTATATGGCTAGCAATAGCAAGCAGTCAAACACACATAAAACAAAATCTATAAATTCTTTTTAAATAAAAAAAATAAGTGGGGTAGTTTCGTAAATTACCACAAAAGAACTCGCCGACAATTGGTCGATACTCGATTATATACGGTAACTACGGTCCAAAAAAATAAAAAAGAGAGTAACGGAGGCGACGCAAGAAGCAAATCTTATACGGCCCCCTATTACATGTGGCCAAAACTTGTCCAAGTCAAAACAAATACACTTTCCACCTGATGACCGGTTGATTCCGTACCCTCCATCGCCATCACGTTCGCTGACAACCGGGTACACCCGGTCATCCTTTTCACCTACTGTACGGTTTTTAATTATGCATTTATTCTACATCATAGACTTCTAACCTACTACACACGCGCCGGCACGTGCACGCACGCACGCACACCTCCGGTACCCTTAAAGGGATGCTGACGTGTATGAGATCTGGACCGTCTGGGTTTGATCAGTGTAACCACAACGAAATGTAACTGAAACAACCTTCACTTCACATGGTGTTTACTAGTTTTATGTCTTTAACAAACTTGAGTGCTAGGCCCACGCGCTCTTAGAGCACTTTGGGACTACTATTGCTACTACTACATAGCATTCAATGAAGTAATCGGTGAAATGAATATGAATTATTAATTCTGAATTTAATTTATATATTTCTTTATTTCTAAAAAATAAATACGTATATAAATAATTCGAGATTTAAAAGATAAATATACGATTCGAACCCATACTCTCATTGGCGTAGGCAGAGCTGATCCTGACATATTCGAGGCTCAGGGGTAAAAATGTAAAAAAAGGGACCACATGTGTAGCTGACGGAATCCGATGTTCTAGTAATCAGAAAAACCAGTCTATTAATTGTCGGAAAAACGGTCGATTTTGGCTGCCGTTTGCCGGCTAAGGCTGCCATGTTCGCCGTCGATAGCTGGTCCTAAAGCGTAGAGAAGAGAAGAAGGAAGTGGATCTGGTCTTGTTGAAACTCATCGTCGAAACCCAAAGCGAAAATGAACGAAGAAGATGAAGAAAGATAGAAAAAGAGAGAGTATTTCAGTATTTTTGCGTTTGAAAAACCATAGAAATGGAGAGGGAGAAGATGTTGTATTGAAAAGAAATGTGAGATACTGACATATGGTTACATGGGGTTAAGTCTATATTAAACTAATGATAGTTGGATGTTTGGTTCTTTAAAAAAATAATAAATATTTGAACCCTTTTTGTTTATACAAAATTAAATATTCTTTTCAACACTAAACTCACATAAAAAACAAAGAAAGGCCCCTATTTGTACAATTTTTTCTTCGGCCTTGGCCGGGCGCCCCGCGTGCCCTGCCTCAGAGCCGGCTCTGGGCATAGGTGTATACCATTTTACTAATCTCTTATCGTCAATAAATAAATAAATTTTAATTAGTTAAACTAATTTAGTTCTATAAATACGGTTTTTATACTCATGATATTATATTTAAATAATGTTTAAAATGAAAAATAGACTTTGTAAATGTCGGTAGTAATATCCATTTCAAACATGTTTAACATTGTTATAAGTGTTTTAAAGAAGATTAATTAATTTATTTTAACTTTTTAAAATATTTAATCAAACAAAATTATCTATTAAAATTTTAAAAAAAAGTATTCGAGATATTCTACAAATAAATAATTTTAGAATTACTTCAATTCTCACGTAAATGAAATGAGCGTGGGGAGGCCATTCATGTATATGCGCAAACAGCAAACTGATGTAACAAGATTGTATATTACCTTTGTATGACACGTGTCTTCATATAATTGGTTAGTAGTAAGACATTGTTCAAAGCCGAAGTCTTCCACCAATTGCAATACAGGCTATAAGGAAAAAAAAACAAAATAATATTAATTAATTAATTATTAACATTACATATCTTTCTGAAAATAAAAAAATGAATGTACAATATTCCCAATATGCCCTTGTTGTTTAGTCATTTTATGGTCAATAATTAGAAGAATATTAAAGACATGAAAAAGAGCCAAACCAAGATTTTGTAATAGTTAATTACATAAAGTGAACGCAACCAAACTTGTACACACAAAAATAGAATGGGTACTATATTATTTTTGACAATTAAATACACATTAGACCAAATTGTCAAATTACCATTACTTATACAAAGTCATATTCTTAACATTCTATTTTCAAATTTCAATCAATCAAAAATCGAACAAAAACGTATTGTACGTTGAATGATAAGTACATATTTGTTCATTTAGCTAGTAAACGGTAAATTAATATGTTTATCTTAATTATATTCGATCTATTTAAACTTTAGTTTGTATGATCAAGGTCTTAGGTGCAATGCGGATCAAATTTAGAAAAATAAAATAAAATTAAACTTAAGTTCATTTAAAATAAAAAATTTTAACGATAATAATATCTCACACCATTTATATATGTAGCAAAAAGGAAATAAATTTATCTCGTATCATTTACATATAAAATATTCTTAAAGAAAAAAATCATATACATTGTCATGTTATAATAAACTCGTAACCCATTTGATATTAAATTCAAGGAATATCCGTTTATCAAATTCAAGGAAGATCCTCTTATCCTGCCACATTGAGCAAAGCAACATATTTCTCCACTGCATACTAGTAGAAGTAGTAGTACTACTACTACTACTAATGCTATTTTTTTTTAATATGGAATGGTTTTATTGACGTGACAATAAAACCGTCTAAATGAAAGCGAGCCCTGTGGAATTTTAAAATATATTTTTATATTGAGATATAAATGATGTACTTTTCATTGGACGGTATCACCCTATAACAATGAGACCAGTCCCATACAAGTTTTTCTCATTATACTAATACTTTATTAATTAATTGTTAATCAAATGCTTTGAATATCGTCACTAACTTTCTTGCAATGACTTAATTATATTCAATCTCTTTAAACTTTAGTTTGTATGTTCAAGATCTTAGGTGCAATCCTAAGTTCATTTAAAATAAAAAACTTACACAATAATAATATCTCACACCTTTTATATATGTAGTAAAAAAGAAATAAATTTATCTCGTATTTTTTACATTCTGAAAGTATTCATAAAGAAGAAAACTATATGCATTGTCATGTTATAAACTCGTAACTCATTTGATATCAAATTCAAGAAATCTCCTTTTACCAAATTCAAGGAAGATCCTCTTATCATGCCATGTTAGCAAAAGTAACACCTTTCTCCATCGCATACTAGTACTAGAGAAAAATTTATATAGAACGGTCTTATTGACGTGACAATAAAATCGTTCAATGAAAATGAGTTATATGAAACTTTAAAATACATTTTTATATTTCAATATAAATGATAAATCGTCATTTGACGGTCTCACCACATGCAAGTTTTTCTCTTTATACTAATACTTCATTAATTAATTGTTAATCAAATGCTTTAAATCCCGTCACTAACTTTCTTGCAATGAGTGTTGGCGAATTGACAAATTTGTCACATCTATATTCCCCTAATCACACGTCAGCATTTAAGGTCATTTGAGTCATTTCGACATCGTCACACGTAAGCACAAGCAAGCAACAAAACACTTGCATTGCGTAATAAAATATTTTTGGTAATTTCTACTAATTTTGGCGCGTATGTAAACCAACAACAAACAACACACAATACACACAATACACAAAAACACACGCACACACACATACACATACACATACACATACACAACCCCGCAAAAAAATAAAAAATAAAAAGAAATAAAAATGGAAAAATCAAGATCAAACAACAACAACAACATCAATAGCTTTGAAAACTGAAACAAGAGAGAGAGAGAGAGTGTATGTGTGAAAGAGAGAGTGGATGTGAAAGTAGAGAGAGAATCTAGAGAGAGAAAACCCAAAAACCCCCACCTCCTCCTCACACACACACACTCTCTCTCTCTCTCTCTCTCTCTCTCACGAACCGAACCAAACAAAAACTGAAACAGTTGTTGTGTCTGTGTCTCAGGTCTGTGTCTGTTTAACGAAGAAGAAGAAGAGGAGGAGAAGGAGAAGAAATTAAGATACGAACGCACGAGCAGGAACAGAGTTCGAGTGATCGAAATTGTAGGCTTCGGTTTTTGGAGGACTTTTCGTTTCCGATTCGATCGGGTCTCTGTTTCTCTTTCTCTCATTGTACCGGACATTCGGGATTGTATATCCGGTTAGCTTGCGGTTGTCCGTACAAGAATGGAGCGGTACGGTCGGGGCAGTGAAGGCTCACAGTCCGATCCGTCACCGGAATGGACCGCTCCGGGAACCGAAACCGGGCTTGAAGGTCAGTTCGATTGCAATCGTATTCCACATTTCGATTCCGTTTTCGTAATTTTAACAACTGATTCCTGTCCTGTAAATCGGGATTTTTCTGTCTGCGTGTGATGATTTTTGAATTTTGATTGAATTTGTTCGAATGCGTTTTACACTGATGTGATGTGATCTTGATTTTTGGTTTTGTTTTGTGGAAATGTGAAGAGCATATGTGGCACTTGGGATTTGGAGCCGGTGCGGCGGCGGAGTCGTACCCGGAGCGGCCTGAGGAAGCCGACTGTATCCACTATTTGAGGACCGGGTTTTGTGGGTACGGGTCGAGGTGTCGGTTCAATCATCCACGTGACCGCAGCACGGTACTTTTATTGAATTTCCCCCAATTTAATTGCAGGGGTTTTGATTCATTATTGAATGTGATCATGTCATGTGGTGTTTTAAGGTTTATTTTGTTTTGATCTTGTCAATAATGGTATGTTTTATTGAATTTTAAGTATTGAGATTGAATGATAGAACTTGTGATTGTTAAATTTGTCATGTAATAATTATAATTTGATCGGTGTTTGACTGTGAGTTGCTTGGTTGCGTTGATTAGCAATCGGGAATTTGATGAGCGTTTGATTAATCTTTAGAGATGTGTGTTTGTTAGGTTATGGGAGGTGCTAGAGCCACTGGAGTAGATTTTCCAGAGCGGGCGGGCCAGCCCGTATGTCAGGTAAATTTGATTGATTTGGAACTTGGTTATCATCGAGATGGTTGATAAGACAATGTACATTCACTTGATTCTCCTGTATAAAGTTCATTGTTCGTTAATGTATTTTGTGGGTACAGTAGCAATGAGTCTATCCATTACAATTTGTTACAAACGATATATTTAATTTTGCGGCTTGCCCGATAAGGATACAACACATGTCATGCCATTATGTCACAATCCACATCATGTTATTTCATATATAATATCAACATCCGTTTGTTTATCTGGATACGTGGAACTTGCTGCATGAGAATCATAATTTGGTAGTTTGTTATGCTCTCATGAGATTATGAATTGTTGATGCACATGGCTGCAGAAGAGTAGGATTTAAGTGATGCAAATTGTGGTTGAAATAGTGATACCTTAGGCCATGGTTTCGATTACTACATTTTCTTTCTTTCCTTTTTTTTTGTTGGACAGTTTGAGGAAGTATTGATTTTGCATTTTTATTGCTTGTGTTGCACTTGCTCCATTTGCAGTATTTTATGAGGACTGGAACATGTAAATTTGGTGCATCGTGTAAATACCACCATCCTAGGCAGGGAGCTGGTTCTGTTAGCCACATGCCACTAAATCTTTACGGTTATCCATTACGTCCGGTTTGTATACCTTTTTCATTGGTGTCTAATTTTTCATATTTTATCGTATTGGGAGTTTATTTTGTAAGTATGCTGTTTAAATGTTAATGTTACTTAAAACTTAAATTGTAAACAACAACAGGGTGATAAAGAGTGTTCCTACTATGTGAAAACGGGGCAATGTAAGTTTGGTGCAACATGTAAATTCCATCATCCACAGCCAGCTGGTGTTCAAGTTCCAGCACCTCAAGTTGCACCTATGCCTGCACCGACTATGTATCCTACGATGCATTCCCAATCTGTTCCCTCTGCTCAACAATATGGGGTAGTTGTTGCAAGGCCTTCTTTGATGCCGGGCTCATATGTGCAAGGCCCTTACGGTCCTATACTGGTTCCTCCAGGCATGGTTCCCATTCAGGGTTGGAGTCATTACCCGGTAAGCAGATAAAAAGCATCCATCATTTCAAAATTTCTATTCCTGTTATAATTAAATGTTATCTTTAATTTATCATTTTATCGTTGCGACATGGTGCAGGGCTCTGTAAACCCATTAGCCTCTCCTGGTACTCAACCCACTGTTGGATCAAGCTCGATTTATGGGATTCATCAACAGCTCTCTGCTTCGGCAGCTGCCTACCCTGGAAGTTATCAATCCATGCCTACTTCAGTTGGTCTTTCAAGCAGTAACCAGAAGGAGTTTCCAGAGAGACCTGGCCAACAAGAATGTCAGTATTTCTTGAAAACTGGAGACTGTAAATTTGGATCCTCGTGTAGATACCATCATCCTCGAGAAGTAATTGTACCAAAAACGGATGTTGTTCTCAGTCCCATAGGTCTTCCTTTGCGTCCAGTAAGCACCTTTTGCTACTCCTCAGCTTTATCATGTTTTACATGAGACCACAAATTATATGTTTTTTTTTTTTCTAGAAAACTGTGATTTGTCCCAACAAATAAAATTTCGTGAGTAATTGTGTTGTATGATTGATAAGAAATGACTACGTAACCTGATATGTAGCTGGTTTCTATATGGAGCTTGGGTGCATTTTTTACTGAACATACATTCTTTATTCAAACATGAAATATGGGTCTCTGTGCACAACTGCATATGGTGTGTTAACAAATATAATTATTTTATTTTCCCTTCTTTCATGAAACATATTCTAGTTTATTATAGCTTGTCTTGTATAATATGCTTGTTGAAATTTGTTTTGTGATTCGGACTCCTTAAGTTTCAAGTGGAGCTGCATAGTTCAAACTTGCTACTGGACCCAATAAACAGAAGTTCTCCTGTAGCAAGTATTTTCTTTCCCCAAGAGAAATGGAGCTGAGTAGCAGAGCAGGAAACTGTCAAGCAGTTCATATAGTTCTTTCCTGATAATTTACTTAATTTGTGATTGGTTTACATATAAAATGTCTTTGGAGTGTTTAATCCCCACATTTCTACTGTGTCTGTTCTCGACTATATTTAAGAGCTAGTTTAGCAAAGTTTATATAGTGCATTTGATCTGTTTTCTGAAAAAAATTATGTTAAGCCTATCTGCCCAGGTATGTACTACCGGAGCATCTAATGTCTCTTTAATCTCGTGTTTTACTAGGGATACTCAAAATTGATATTTTCTTGGCATGTAAATGGAACTTTCAATTTTGGCGGTGAATGGGTGGGGTGGGGTTGGACTCAGGATCAAAGAACATGTGAACCTCTCATAGTAGAAAAAATAGTTGTCCAATCTGTGGGTCTTATAGGAGTGGTATATGATTTTGATTGAAATCCTTACTTTACCCTTTTGCTTTATGGGTTTGTTGGTGGCATGATTACATGATTTCACATTAAATTGATGTACATTATGTGAGAGAACTTAAAGATTGTCATGTTACCTGCATAGATCAAACACATAATTGAGTCACATATGTAGTTGGTCCATATACTCGTGTTGATGTCTTGTTAATGCTACTGTTGGTTTTGGCAATCCTTATTCTGTCACACAACGTGTTGGTGATGTATACTATGGCTGGACTCGGTTTCAGCTTAATTTGACATACTTGGCAAGTTATTATGTAGTGCTCTTTGGAACTTAAAGGAGAACTTAATAGGCATCTATGAATGGCATGTAAATGTTTTGATGTTTGAGTGCTTTGCTGGAGCTTATGTTGAAATCCCTGCCAAAGCAAGATTTTTATCCAGCCCAAATCTTTAGTGATTATTTGTGCGTATAAAATTTTCTCTGAGTATAGCGGTCATCTGGGTCCTCATGATTGCTCATCCCTTAGCCAATACCATTGTCTGTCCGTCTGTACTTTTTGCAATTATGCATAAACTATTATGGCCCTTATGGTAGATGATTCCTTCTGCTTACCCTGTGAATCCTTTTCTAATGTGATCTACCTTTTTCTTTGCTTATTTGGCCTTATCTCATCGAACCTTTTACAATCAGAACCACAATGTGTATTTACAACTTGGATTTGAATATCCTATTCTTTGAATATACTGGATGAACTTTCAGTATGTCACTATATGTTGTAAATGCTAAAATTAAGAGTATTTCTTTTATAAACTATTTTTTATAATTACTAATGCTTGTTTCTTTTGAATTGCCAATAATCTATGTTTTTTAACCATTTAATGAGTCATTTCCATTTTTATTTAACTTTAAATGGGAAGTTCCTTCTATATTAGATTCTTTGTTATTAAGGCCACTTGATCAAGTGATGTGATGGTATGCTCTTTTGACTTTATGTAAGCATTTAGTGAGATATTTAAAGAATGTAGGTTTAGAATTTGGTAAGGAGATTTGACTTTCAATATTGACCCGTGGAAGTTGAAACAAATGAATATGCATTTATTAGATTTAATGGTTGGAGTATTTAAACATTTATTGGTGGTGCTTCCAGCCATAGTTATAGGGACCTCATGCAGACAATTTTTTTCCCCCGTTTTATCATGATTTGTGTGTATGCTTTATCTTACTGATAATTTTATCTTGACTGGACCTATTGGGTATTGATGCTATGGGCATATTCTTTTTACAACTTTCAGAAACGTTGATCTAAGTTGAATATGCAAGTATAACTACTTGTTCACTTTCAAATTGTCATTCTAGCTTTGATTACTACTTACACATGGAGCAGATTTCTTCTGCTATTGAGTTCTCTTTCTGTTTCGTCGTCCTCCTTGTATCTCTTCCCATGTGTATCCTTGGCCCAAGAAGAAAAATAACACTTTTGGTACTTCCAGACATGCAAACATGTTTGTCATTGTCAAGTAACAGACCATAGCATAATTGTTGAATCAGATTATTTAAAGTCCATAGTTATGATACAAGTTTATGCTCTTTTCTGTTGAACTTATTGGTACTTTCCATTGAGGACCCTTCGGTGTAAAAAAAAAAAAGTATCAATAAAGCATGATTTAAATCCTCATGGCATGCATCTTAGGCTGTTTCAGATGTTGATCACTTCATCAGTCCACTTATATGCATTTAGCTAAGTACTAGTAGTAGTTGTGTGCGGTGTGTGAACCAACCGTGACATTAAGGGTTTTTTTTTTTTTTGGTGCTTTAATATTCTGTTTTCACTCCTCTGATATTAGTTTGGATTTTGCTTATGCCACTCTTGCAAATCACAAATTTGTTAATTGTTTATGTTGGTTGTCAGGACTACAATCATTCATGAATCAACCGATATGATTTTTCTCTTCCGGTTATATTCTTTTATGGCATTATAATTTATATTCTACTTTTTTCTAACATTGTTTATCAATACCTGTTATTTCTGCGCCATCCTATGCATCATATTTGGTGTCCTAGTAATATTGTTTTGCATCTTGATATATCAATTTTTTCCCCCTTTTTTGTGACAATCAGGGCGCACCACCTTGCACTCATTATGCACAACGTGGAGTATGCAAATTTGGGTCTGCATGCAAATTTGATCATCCAATGGGAACACTAAGCTACAGCCCTTCTGCATCGTCTCTAGCAGATATGCCAGTTGCACCCTATCCTGTGGGAGCTTCAATTGGTACCCTAGCCCCCTCATCCTCATCTTCAGATTTGCGACCAGAACTTATTTCCGGATCCAGTAAGGACTCTGTTACAACCCGAATGTCTTCAACAATTAGCGCATCCAGTGGATCAGTTGGTTCAATTTTTTCCAAAAGCGGACCTGTTCCGCATTCAAGCTTGCAACAATCTGGGCAGAGTTCCGGTCCTTCAACTACTGGTGGTAGCGGCAGCAGCACTGAGGCTCGTACTTCAAGTTGAGGAAGAAGAAAGCAGATCTTCTTGATACCTCGTTTTGATCAAATTCACAAACCAAAACTTATTTTTTTGTGCAAGCCGTCAGAATAGGAGGCTTCATTTCTCTGTTAGAGTTCCACGATTCAGGTCTAGCCCTCATCAGCTCTGATCATTTCTGTGTTCATATGATCTTCTATCTGGCCATCCTTTTTATCTTGAATAAGCCATGGCCAACCTTCAGGACTTAAAAAAAAATAAAATAAAAAAACCCAACCGTATAGCCTTTACACCTTTGTTTACACTTTTGTTTCGAATAACCAAGAAAGACTCTGCAGTTCTATTAGGCAAATCTTTGTCTACCCTCCAATTTTTGGAGTTGCGTTTATTTATGCTCCAATATTTTTCGAAGCAAAAAAAGATCCAACCCACAGCATTCTTCGTTTACATCAATCATCATCGTGTGTTTATGCCAGTCATTTTTAGATTTTCTTCAAACTTGGGAACAAGCTTCCAATCCAGCATAAAAAAATGGGAATTTGAAGCTATACTTGTTCCCACACTTTTTTGTCTGGGGTTTATTGTTGAAAAAGAAAAGTAATTAAAGAGACTCAGGAGGAGGCACCCCACAATGCTTCCTCATATGGGATTTAGAGATACATAGTTCTTATGTTGTGACAATTGAAATGCTTATTGACATGGCTATTGATACATTTATTATGATATACAAGTATATGAAGAATCACTTTTGACATTGTAATAATTCTTCGCTTCTCTTATGCCTATCTCTTTGTGCTTTGTTTATTTATGTTGTGAGATCGAATATCTGGTGAGCTTTGCTTTTATGTGTCGAATTGTAGAACGTAGATCAAGTTTTGGTAAGGAAGATGTTTGCATCAGAATTTAGTTTACTGATGAAGGATTTTTGCATCAATGTGTTGTTTCTGGTAAATTGTGAATAAGAATTCCTAAGTTACTTGAATGTGCACAATTCTCTGTGCCTTAGCTCAACTTTTCTGGTGTTTGTTGGGAAGATTGTTGGTACTTAGTAATCTTTCTTGCCTAGAATGGAGCCTGATTATTGTCACTGTTTGGTGGCTGTCGCGGCCATAACTGCTAGCTCGTACCATCCAAACAGACTGAAGCTTTGTGTGAGGAATTCCTTATTGAGTTTTCATAGAAATGAGCTTCTTTTTCTTCAATTTAGTGCATGAAACTTAGGTTGGAATTGACACAAAGGATAAGTGGACCTAATGCAATTTCTATACCACACAGATTTTCTTTTCGTGGACCTAATCCGTGAAATGTACACGATTCACTCATAACATGTTATTCACTCGTAACATGTTATATGATATGAGTATTCAATCAGATATCGGGCTCATTGAACACGTGTGCTATGGGTGGAATTTCATAGTTAAACTGCCAAGAATCCAAAGAATTTAACTAAATGTTCGCTTAAAGCCTGTTTATTGTGTGAGCTTGACATTAATATGTACGTAGCTATCTCGATAGCTTCAACACATGTTTACTCAAAAGCAAAGTTTCATAGATCAACGAATGTTCATTTTGGTGCTTTCTTGTAATTTGAAAACAGTTTAGGGATTTGGATCACCAATCAAGATTCAAACGTCCCTTAACTTTGTTAAGCAAGCAAAAAAAAAAAAAAATTTGTAAAAGACGACCAAAGCAAACCCACCAAGTTTTCACGTACAAAAGTTAATTAAAAGAAGCATATCTGTATCTAGAAGCATACCCGAATAACAACGTTGTATATAATTAAGTTGTAACTAACACAACTCACATGTTCAGGATCTTGAACATATATAGTTATGCCCAAGGACAACAGATGTTAGGATTTACGATTCGTTTTCTAACATTAGAGAACCGTATATTATCCCAGACATAACTAAATTCGAGATTCCAGACCTGAAAAAAGCTATATATCTACACACACATAGCTGTTTTTTTTTTTTGCATATGATGCATCCTTTGTGATGAGGTTAATTAGGGATGTCGAAAAAAGAGAGACATATAATGCAGCCATTATCTTTGACAACCATTATGTTTGACAACTATAATGATCAGTAAAATTAATAATGACAGACAAAAGCATGCATGATAAGTGGGTTTTGATTGTTAGTACTATATATGACTTAATTGGCTTTAAATTAAGCAACTTTTTTGAACAAGTACTTCCACTTCAATCTTAATTAGTGGAAGAAGAACCAAATAGACATTCCAAATCACTGCTTTTCTGGTATATGTTGTAGGGGGGGGCATATTTGTTTTAGTGTAGTGACACTTATAAAGGAAAAAAATAAAATAAAAAAGAACTAAATTAAAAGAAGAGAGAGACAGAGACAGACAAGATGATGATGATGATGCAGAAAGTTCATGTAAATGGGGGCATAGAAAAGTGATTAATAATTAATTAATACAACTTCATGATATATATATATATATATATATATATATATATGTAAATGCACTCTAATAATTATAATTTAATAATTTAATAAACTCTAAAAGAGTGAATAGCCAAAGTCAACCACATCACCAAAAGGAGGAGGAAGGGAAAGTGATGATGGATGATAACAAGTTGTAGTTGTTGAAGAAGTGATGGCTTGTAGTTGGGGGAGTACCAACCCTGCAGCATAGCTTGGATTTTCATGATCATCAATGGTGGTGATCATCATCATATTAGGATTATTATTACTATTACAAAATGATCCCATGCAACCATTAATATCTGCTGATGCTTCCACCATTATTGGTTTGTTGTTGTTGTTGTTGATAATGGCTGAGAGTTCATCTGAATTCAGCTCCCATGGTTGTTGTTGCTGCTGCTGCTGATCATGATCATGATGATCACCACCACCCCAGAACATCCCATGATCATGATTGATGAGTTCATGACCAAAGCTGTAATTAGGAAAATTATCTGCTGCTGGTGCAACACTTGTAGTAGTAGTAGTATAATCTAGAGGAATTGCATAGCTGCCGCTCATTGAACCAAAGTTTAGTTGATCATCATTTGAAGAAGCAGCATTGGATTTTGTATTATTAACATTGGAGTACTTTGTAGTACTATTAGGAGGGTTCAAGCAGTTATCAGGAACAATGCAGCCCAAGTAGCCTGAATTGTCATTAGAATGTTCAAAACTAGAGAAAAACAAACTGGTTGTATGATCACTCTCATTAACATTAATGGAGATCTTATTGTTCTTACAAATCTGATCACCATCAGGCTGATAATGAGGTGGTAGTACAACTGGAGGGTTCTTAGTAGTAGTGTTGGTGGGGTTTGAAAAGTGTAGTGATGGTGATGGTAGTGGCAAGAGAGCTTGAATATCAAGAGGAGTGAGAAGAGAGTGGAAATTAGTACTAGTGTTGTTGTGATCAGAAGAAGAAGAAGAAGAAGAATATAAGAAGTTGGTTCTTGCTTGAGTGCCTTTCATAGAGAGTGCAGCTCTATCATAAGCAAGAGCAGCTTCATGAGCAGTGTCAAAAGTGCCAAGCCAATGTCTCTCTTTGGTTGTAGGGTCTCTGATCTCAGCTGCATATCTTCCCCACGGCCGCCGCCGAACTCCAAGAAACCTCCCTGGCTCTGCCTGCTTCCTCCTCCCTCTCCTCTCACCACCACCACTACCATGAGATATTGGGGATGTGTTTCTCTGAAGTAGAGCAAACCCCATCTCATGATGAGCTGCTGCTTGGCCTTGTTTATTATTAGAGGTAGACATTGATTGATTGCTTAATTTGTATCAAAATCAAAAGATAGAAAATGGAGTTGTTGTTAAAAGAGAGAGAGAGAGAAAGTTGTTTTGTTTTGTTTTGTTTTGATGGGTGTGTGTGTGAGAATGAATATTGCAATTTGCAACTGTGAGTGAGAGAGTAGGGGAGTGTAGGTTAGTCTTTTAAAGACTGATTTCAACACACCACTAAGTGAGAAACAAAAGGACATTGCAAATGTCATTCCTTACCTTTTTCCACCTACTTTTTCATATATATTTTTTCTGATTCTTTTTTTGGGGTTCAATTCAAATTAAATCTCTGTTGAATTCTATAGAGTCTCTTAAGCTCTTTACCAATTCAAATAACAATTGATTTTTTTTAGCTTATTAAATGAGTAATACTATACTATCCAACTGCATTGTGATTTGGTGATAAAAGATGCTCATTCGGTCGGACAATATTCCGTATTCGATTTGTTGTATAAAATACTATATCATCTAAAAATATCAATTCAAATTATATGACAAATGAGTGGTCATTACGATAAAGTAAGGAAAAATCACTCGAGTTGATTTTTAAACTACTTATCTTATTTGTTTAGCATTATTAATGTTATTATATTTACAGCAGTCAAATTCCTTGTATCATTAACACTAACTAATGAGGTAAATATTAAATCATTATAATTAGTGCAAGCTAGCTTAAAATTAAATGAATGATCAAGTCACATGGATGATGGCTACATGAGGTTGAGATTGACACTGAACTGATCATGAGTAGAGCTACTTGAGCTATGGAATTATTATATTGTTAATAATTCATTAATTAATTAAACCATGATATCAAAGAAACCATGTGAGAATGTCGAACTTATACTAGATTAATTAACATTTAAACACCATTGTTGAGTGGTTGGGTAGAAACAAAATCATGGAATGGTTTAGGATTGATTAGTGTATAATTTTCGTTATTTTTCTTCTTTGAACGGTATATATAATTTAGTTACGGTTACATTAGGATCATTTCGAGGTTTGGAGGAGAGAGATTCGAACCCACAATCTCGTAGATACGAAAAATCTTTTCTATTATATATTTTACAATTTGTCTGATATGTACATACATTCACGGAATTCATCAAAAACCTTTATAGAATCACTGAGTTTATTATCAAAACCTCCTAATTAATTACAAGAGAAGTCATTGATGATCAAGATATAATGACCTAATTTGCTTGTATTTTAGTGAAATCTTAAAGTCGGTGCCAATTCATTTGTATTTGTAAAAATAAAAATAAAAACAAAGAAAACCACTGCATGGTATTGGGTTGCATGGCGCATACTCCTAGAGAGACTAATTTTTTTTTTTTTTTGTATTCAAACTCTAATATGCACATGTGAGTCCGCATTTTATGCAAAATAAATCAATCAAATTACTTGTCTTGTTCATGGTTTTTCAAAGGGAGTAGTTAAAGATTAAGATAATCTCTAAAACTAAGCACAAAATTCCCAATTAGAAAGTAGAATTAACACATTCTTTAGAGGCTTTTTTCAGTGTCCCGAATCATGGAAACAACCACTCCACATCAAACTATAAAAACACCAAACCAAAAGGGTCCCTTCGTCATCCATTCATCCCCATTAGTCAATGTTCAATTTGTTTGTTTATATGCTTGTGATCATTTTGATTTTACTATTACGTTTGTGATCATTTTGATGGTTTTGAACGAGGCAAGTTTACTAATTATGGTAGAAAATCAAAAGAAATCAAATTTTATTAGAAAGATTCTCGATTAATAAACACGTCTAAAATATGTAAAGCTGATTGAAGTAGTTGAGTTTACTGCAATCTGTTTAAGGCAAACAATATTGGTATATATATATATATATATGATATGTTACATATTTGCCCCTATCTTCAATTGTAATTCAAATAGATTCAAGTTGTCAAAAATCTTCTTTGTTATATATACCCTGTTCGATTTTGTGAAGCATTATCAAGTGATCAACAACTGTAAAGTTAAAACAAGATTTTCCATTAATAATTTGGAGAAAAAAGATGATGGAAATGTTGTGTATGCCATGAATAATATCATTTTGTTGCCAAAATTTTGTATTGATTTGATCTTTTAGGGAGTCCTCATGGAATTAAAGTTAGCATTTGTTTAATTAACTATACTATAAATTAGTCTTGACTTCGATGGATTATACTTTGATTGATTGAGAAAAAAACATCCCAGCAACACACATTATCATGTTTAGAAAAAGCAAAGTCATGTTTAGAAAAAAACATGGGTACTTTGTTTCTGATCTCTCAGAAGGTTTTTTTTTTTTTTTTTTCAAGTATAAAAGGCTATAGTCAAAAGGGTAATCAAAAGCTTATAGGAACACTTTGTAAAGCAAGGTAGATTAATACTAATTAAACTGCCCAAACAAAATGCATTAAGTGGGGACACTAAAGACAATTTGATTACTATGGTTTATAATGTTTATATATAATGAAAATTTCCATTAATATTATCCTCTCCTTTATTAACCCTAGGTAACATGCCCTTAAATGGCATTGGGAATGCCAAAAAACTAATCATAATCAAATGGGTCAACCTGTTTTCTTGAGTTTAACATTTCTCCATTTCTAAAATGCTTTATCATAACGGACATAATTAATCTCACAATAGCAATTTGTAAATTTATTAGGGATCTAATTACTAAAATCTAATTAAATCGAACAACAAATGTTAAATGCTTTTACAATCATACAAGTTTAATATCAATTGTATTAAAATTTAATGATTCAAATACATTAAAGTTTTAAAAAATTGGCGAGGTCTCTATTGCAACTAAAGTACTACAATATTTTAATTAAATTTAAAACAAAAATATATAAATTGTCTAAATATATAATAAAATGATATAACATGTAATCATATTTATAATGAGATGGTGTTATAGAGACTGAAATTTTTTACCAAATTGATTGTTGTGTTGAATTCAATTATAACTATGTTTTAGACGCACAACAGATGATCTGATATCATGGATGATATATTAATTACGAGTTATATATTACTTCATTCACCAATTTTTTTTTTTGGAACAATATAGTATTATAACTATATATTTAAGGGTAAAAGAAATATAAAGATCCTCTTAAACAATGAGACATATAAAGATATGTCTAGGGAGAAAAAGACAGGTTCATTAGTCATATAACTTAATTTTATAAGAATATATTATTTTCATTTCTTTTAAGAAATGACATGAACATGTTAGAATCTATGACCCTTGACTCTCCCACTAAAGATTTGAAATAGACAGAATTAATTCCATTTGTGATTTGACTTGATCTGAAATATCGACAAATGTCTTTTTAACAACATGATATCATTATGGTCCTTAACTATGATGTGTGGACCAAAATATTGTAAATAGAATAATTAACAAAAACAAAAAAAAAAGTGTATCTTCTTATTCAATCTATCAAAATTTCTCAAATAAAGTGCTAATTCAAAGAAAACATAAAGGGATTTAATATTTTTGAAGAAGCATGTCGCTTTCTTTTGTGGAGCTTATCTGGGTAATTAATTAAGCTCATGAAGTTTCAAAATCTTTTCTTCAGAGTAGAATATTGGTGTAACAATTGTGTGTGTATATACTTGTTCAAGTTAT
This sequence comes from Dipteronia sinensis, assembly GCA_033220585.1. Lineage (NCBI taxonomy): Eukaryota > Viridiplantae > Streptophyta > Magnoliopsida > Sapindales > Sapindaceae > Dipteronia > Dipteronia sinensis. Next base: position 3,698,592 of record CM065644.1, read on the forward strand.
TTTTGAATTTTAATCAATCATTTTTTTAAAAAAAATATGACATAAAAATGTTCTAGATTTTTTTGATTCCAAAAATATAAATAAAATTGAAAAATTTATCGAAGCTTTTAACTGAAAGTGACATATATATGATGACGGATCAAGTGTGGAATTTCATACTCACTTTGTAACATTATAAGATTTATTCTGTAATATTATAAAGTCACTTTTGTAATGTTATAGAGTCGTTTGTAATGTTATAGAGTTGAAATCCGATATGAAAATAGTACGGGATCAATCCCAAATGGACTTGATAATTATTAAAAATTTTAAGTATTACATAGCGGGAACTCAAACCTACAACCACGTGGTGTAGGTGTGGGAGGTATACCACCGATCTAATCTCATCTTGTCGTGGACTTTACTTGATACGGAAGGATCAAACTTTGCCATTAACACATGCACCGAAGAAAGTAGAGTCAAGCTTTTTTAGTTTCTGATATACATATTAAGCTGGCTGAGTAGTGATGAGTAGGGGCCTCTTTTTTATTCTTCTTCTTGTTGTGTCCATCTCCTTTTACCTTTCTGCTGCGGAGTATTGTTGACATGGGACTTGTAGTGTTAATTTTGGGGTCAGCAATTGAATTGAAGAGAATTCTGCACATTTTCCCAAACAAAGCATACACACAAACACAACATTTTCTTTCTTTTTTGCAGTACTTGGAAAGGAGTCATCCGGGATTCAGGGAAAAAGATGAGAGTAACTTGGACTTTCAAAAGGAGAATTTTTAATTTAATTTAATTTAGTTTAATTTTTAACTTGTTCAATTAATAATAATAATTATCATTAATAAAAAAAAAACACCCAAGTGTTGTATGATGTGTTTTATCATAAAAAGACTCGTGTTGTCACACTTTTGTGGCTCATGTGTTTAGTCAAGTAGTCAAACACCACTCGTGTCATTCCACTTCCCAATCATGTTACCTATCTTGAGCTTACCTCTTTAATTTGGTTTCCATGTCATGAATCATGAATCATGAATCATGACTGACTGATTCTTTATATCAATTTTATCAACTTCCTTTTAACATGGTTTTTAATTAAGATTCAATTCGATAAGATAATGTTAATTTAACTATAGATATGTTATATATATCTTTTTTTTTAGAGACTCTACCATGCATCACAATGCATTCAATTAGATTTTTTTTCCCTCTTGGCTACATTAATGATGTTATAGTTAATATTTAAGTCATGTTCCTCTTTTCTAAATTTAAAATCCAAAATTATAATAATTTAAAGAATAAATGAATGAAATTTGATTTTGGAATTTGGATAAACTTTTGAAATTTTTTAGATCAAGTCTCTGTGAAATGAAACCAAGGTAATAGATTCATATTCATTGCTCTATAAAAATGCATGAAGTTTTAATCCGTCTTTCTTAGAGTTTTGATCGATCATATTAAGGTTCTTAACGAGTCTTAATCATCTCACAATAATGTCAAAACATTGACTAACACATACATAATGGACTCCACACCAAAGAATTTCAGAATTTCAATAACAGTTGGTGATCGAGTTTTTTTTTTCTTTTTTTAAAGAGTGATCGGGTTTCTTTTTAATTGATAATGTAAATAGGTTAAAAAAATCCAAACAATTATACATTAAAAAATTAAAAAAAAAGATAATATAAATAGTTTATAACTTGATCAAGTTTGTGTTTTACTTCAAGTAAAAATATCTATTTGTAATAACCGTTAAGAATTATTGATTTAGTCAATTATGTTACTTACATTTTAGTCAAATATGTGTATCTAGTCGAATTAAAACCAAGTTTCGTAAACTAACCGCACGTGGATTGACCAAAAACAAGTCTTGACGAATTTGATCATTTCAGTTTGAAATCGGAATCGTAAAAACCACTTAAATTAGGGTCTATTTTTATTAACTATTAGGTATGGTTGATTTTGTCATTTTAGTCGATGGTGATGGTGATGCTAAACGTAAACTATCACGAGTTGCGATGGTGTCTGTTGGTATGTTCTAAATGTAAGCTATAACTCGAGCTAGCTATATATATATATATATATATATAAATTCTCTGATCAGTTTATATTTAAATTTTTTACTTCAGGTCTTTTAAATTCGAACCGGTTGGAATTATAAAAATCTAAAGAAAAGAAATTCAGAATCGATCTGATTAGAGAATGATCTTATATGTTTGTCATCATGGTTTTAGACTATACTTTCACTATCATTCCAACATTTCTAACAATTGCCAACTGTATAGCTTTTAAATATTTACGAAAATATAGTTTGATGGTAAGAATGTTTATCCAATCTGATAATAAAATTATTATACATAATCACATCCATAGCATAATGGGGAACCAACCTCTTAACATGCAATATAGAAAATGAGTAAAAGAGTTTTTAATTATTTTTTATTTCAAATAATAATATGTAAAATTTTCTACATTTCTTTATTTGGATTTGGATTCTAAGGGGTCGTTTGTTTTTTTCACTTAAGACTTAATGAGTCTGAATTGAACTTATTAAGTTGTTTTGTTTGATTTTTTAAGTGGTCAAACAACTTAAAAATATCAAAAAACAACTTAAAATAAAAAGTAAGAAATCCTGACTTTTAACTTAATTCCAAATCACTGGATTACAATTAAAATATTGTATTCCAAGTTTATCCTCCAAAAAAAGATATATTTCCAAATTTATATTAATTTAATATGGTATAAAAAAATTTCTTTTAACATATTTCTTATTTTAAACATGTTTTAGAAAAAAAAAACCTAAATACTTTTCATAATGAAATTTTTCAGAGATTGAACAATTGAATTTCTCTCCTGCCAAATCCCGGTAAGAACTCTTTATTTATTTATGTTTATCTAACTAATAGTATAGTGCTCAATAAAGTTGTCTATCATATTAAGTAGATTTCGTGGCTCGAAAATGTTATAGAATTATTGTATATAAAAATTCAAGAACCTTTTTTTTATTTGGTTTCCGGTGCATATGATCCAGGAAACAAAAAAAAAACAAAAAAGGTTTCATGAATTATATTCACCGGAAACGTGGACAACGTATAAAATTGAACTTGAATTTGAATTTTTTTTTTGATAATAAATTTAACTTAAACTTTGTTTGCAAAACATGTAAAATTATATTATTTGTTTAACTTTTTATTTTGTTAAATTAAACTTTGTTTGTAAAAAAAAAAAAAAAACCATACAACATGTTATAAAGAATGGTGCATGTTAAATTACTTCTTTTAATTAGTATGGGTATAAATGTACAATTACATATTTTCAGACAGTTTTATTTTCAAAAAACAAACATGTTAACAGCACATTTAAATGTGAGGAAAAAAAAAAAAAAACAAACATATCATTCAGATTCAAATTTCAATCCATATTCAGTCTTTAGAAAAATTCAGAACTGTTCACTGTTCAGTGTTCAGACAAAAAAACAAATGATCCCTAAATCAAGCTCTTGTTTTTTTTTTTTTTTTACGGTTTTTCCGCTCAAACTACAAAAGCTACGAGACATGTCAGATTTGACACGTGGATACTGTTGCCACGCAATCGCCAGACACGTCGTGGGACCCATATAGATAAGGTGTCAAGCAACGGGAGCAACACAATATTCCGTTGAAAGATCACGGTGATGGACGGGGTGGCGTGATGGACTGGACGTGATTACGTTGTATGTACGGGATACGTGTCAAGTTTTCAAACGTAAATCGCGGGGCCATACGAGGTTAGATTAGATGTACGGTGAGGATTATATTTGTTAGAGAGAAACAGTGAAAGCGAATCTAACGTGTGGGTCAAAGATTCAATCTAGACAGTTTGATTGAGATTGGACGGCTGAGAGTAAGGGTCTCTACCTAAGTACCTAGCCCTTATTTTAGGGCACAAACCACGAGATTTTCTCCCACTCTTACTATCTCACCGTACGTACACCTAACACTAATTAATAGACGCGCTTTGATTTCTCATTTTTCCGCATTTCTAATGTATGAGATGGTAAATGATAAAAAAAAAAATTAACTAAAAAATCATCGAAATGATCTGTTAATTGGTTTCTTCATTAATGACGTCAATTTATTATTTGTGCCTTCATGCCAATTTACTTGTGATTAAATTTTGGATTAATTATTTTATTCGTATAATATTATTCACCGATCTGATCTTTGTTATGATCTAAATAGATGATATGTGTAATCAATTTTTAGATTTATTTATTTGACTACTATTATCTTTAAATATACAATTTTATCTTAGAATGTTTTAGATCAGAAAAAAGATTAGAGAATCCAAATCCTTACTCAAGATGGAAATAATATACTTTCAATCAAGAAATTAAATCCGGATACTTTAACCTATATTTTGCTTACAAAAGATTACTTAATCCTTAACTTTTCGAGGAATTCTTCATCCATGGTTGTTAACTTGTGATAACCATTATTTTACTTCCTTGCTTCCAACAGCTGAGATCATGTTTTCATTTAATGCCCAAGAAAATAACTTTTGCGGTATACAATCTCGACAATCTTGTGTTTAAAATTTGTATGAAAGTTGCACAATGTAGCTTAATGGTAAAAAAAATACGCATTTAACTTTGATGGATCAAGATCCTCTCCTCACCTCACATTTTTAAAGTATGTAATTGATTGTTGATAAAATATCGATAACATCTTAACCATTCATTTATTACAATACTTATATGTCATGAGATTAAATGAAGTGAGGATGAGGTAAGAAGAGAATCCAAGTCCGAACTTGATAATGCCTTAGGTTCTAGTCACACGTGATGGTGTTGTATATATAAGGAAAATTGTATGAATTTTTTTTTTGGTTGAATAGTGTATTCGTAGTCCCAACTACTTTTAAGTTTATTTGACAAAGATTTCTTAAAAAAAAATCTTAAAATCGACATTTGTATTCTTGTATGGATGCAAATTTCAATTATACATCTCTTATTATCTTCAACATCCTTCGATGACTGAAATTATAATTACATTTTCCGCCTAACATACATCATACATTGTCCGCCTAAAATACATCAATAACATAATATAAAAGATTTAAAGTACAAGAATTTATGTCTGGTTTCATCCATCTGTTCCATGGAAAGGTCATTAGCTTCAAATATCTCCCTCGATGCTTCACATCTTGGACAAGCTGACGCGATATTTCTAACATGCCATGCTAGAAGGCAAGCTCGCAGAAGGCCATTTCAAATCGTCTCTCATGTATAACTTCCCATGGCGTCCCAAATGGTCCTCTCCTTGTAACTGCATATAAGTTTCGAGCCATTACAGTACATCTTAATTCTTTTAGTCTAAAAGGTAGTAATGACTATAGATCGAAAACCAACAAGCCTATTGATTTCCCATTTATAAGATAATAGTTTGATCACATATGCAGTTTCTGAATTGTATCAAATAATGAAAAGTTAATATATATATACCTGCCATGACCGGCAGTCAATTAGCATTGGCGATACAGGAAGATTACTTCCACTGAGGCCATTTTATCGAAATTTCTGACCCCTTCTTCATTTTCGATTGACCAGAATTCTTCGTAGAATCATGCCACACCATCTCCATCTATCCAGGAAAGAAAACGGAAAACATGGAGTTAAAACCAATGGTGTGAAAATTTTCTTAATTTTATCCTTTTACAAGAAAAACTTGGTCTTGAAGTCTCTGCGGCCATTCAGTCATGGCAGAAATTTTTATGTGTCTTACGTGCATGTTGAAGTATATTATTACTGCTAGTGCAATATATCACAAGGCAAGGAACAACTTAATCGATATCCAATAGCAAATATACGGTGATCAAAACAAACCTCTCCGACTATCACTGTGTCTCCTTCCTTTACGCCAAGCTTCATGAGAGACTTGTACACACCACAAGCCTCCAGAACATGTTGGAACCTCTTCTCAGAATCTATGTATCTGTTCCCGGAGGCAACCCAAAAATACATGGCAGTTATACTCAGAATGAGTAACAATGATGCATTGTAATGAACTCAAAAACACATTGCTAGAATTTATAACTTTTACACACGTCAGAAACATATAATACCGTATGTTACAACTTTTAGGCTAAGGATTAGATTTTCATCATGCAAACATATATTTTGATCAGTAAGTTTACACACATAAACCCATAATGCGCATCTGCATAATGTGATCAACATATCCTTTATGTTGTTCAAGGCATTAAAAGATTTAAAAATTTGTGAAGAAAAAGGAAAAAAGTATTAACACAAAGCTTTGAGTGTATATGTTCAAATGATATTTTTAGTAACCGTTCAGCTGGCCTAAAGCTATGACTTTTCATATCGATCAACTACGCCAACCTGGCCCAACAAAGCAGCACTGAAGTTTGGATCATTCCTGTTGATATGTTTGAAACTACAGAAAAATAGCAAGTCCAAACTTATGAATAGATGTCATACATCTCCTTCACAAGGCCTAAAACCAGTTTGTACATCAGTAGAATCAAAAATAGTTCGTCTGAAATCCTAAAATATGTTTGCCCCATATGCAACCTCATACTCTCAGTACTAGGATCCTAAGAATTTATAAGTTAAGCTTCGAAAAATAATTTAAATGTGATAAATCAGGAGAGCACGGACACAACACGAGTATGCAAGGATATAAAGAAGAAAGTCATTTAAATAGCAATAGTATCAATCATAAAGAGCAAGTCGTAACGTACCGCCAGTTGGTCATCTGAACAAAACGTTGCAAGCCAGGTCCAACTACATGCCAAGTACTGGAACTACTATCATGAGAAATCTCAAACTCATTGATAGAGGCACTTCGCTGCTTATGTACCATATCAGCTACATGGTTCATATCTACAGGACCTGTCCAACCCAAACTAAAACGAGCTTGTCAGCAATCACATTAGAAGAAATAGAATTGATGGGTTGTGCATACAATGCTGTGTAGCCAGATATAATAAAGAACACACAAAAAAAAAATTAAAGATTTGAATTAAACAAATAATTGACCTTCAAACTCTTTCTTGGCTTCTTTATGTTTCCGTAGAAGTTCATAAGCAGCACATATTACTTCATGAGTGCCCTCCCTTTTCACCGCACTCATGCAAAATGGTTCAATCCCACGAGCTTGTAGCCTTTCCTTAAACAATGGCCACTTTTCATATGCGTCAGGAAGGTCCATTTTGTTAAATGCAACTACGAAAGGCTTCTCAGCAATTTCAGGACTGAACAATTCAAGCTCAAGACGGACTGCATCAAACTCAAATTCTGGCTGCTCTGCTGAGCCATCAATTACATGAACCTACTTTTTCAAAACAATAAAACATATAAAGTCAACAATGGATGACTAGAGAGAGAGACAGAGGGCTATGCCAATAAGAAGTAGCATTTAAATTGACTTCAAAATGTGTAAAGAGATGACTGAAATATCATGCCTAAGATGTAAGCTGATCTCAAAGGGTAAAAAATATTAAGATGTTAAAACAGTATTAGTAAAGTTATATACAAAGAGGCTGCCTCACAATTATGAGCTCAACTCAAAATCCAAGCAAGACAATTTCAACGATAAAACAAGCAAATAGAAATTAAATTTCATGCCTGAAAGACAAGGCTCTCTAAATTTCCATTACCAAGTTTCATGTTCAAATATACATGACACTAATTTGAATGCATTAAGGAAATTGAGAAGCTTGTTCCCATTATCAGCAGATATCTAATGCAAAAAAGAAAAGTCCTGTCATGTCCAATTGTCAGAAGACCATAAAAGTCACACCATCGAAAATTGTCAGGATACTTAACACCGTGACCATGTCAGGGAGAACCCCTCCTGTTTGGCATATAATAGCATTCTTGTCTAATTAACACATAATTTTTTATTCTGCTCATGAAACTTTCATCGGTCATCACAATATGAAGGCACCAATAGTATTAGAGTAACTGCTAACCCTAAAATTTTATTAAAAATGCAAGGTTGGTTTTGGCATTTGCTATCTACTAGTTAGCAAGACAACACAATGACTTGGAGAAACAAATATTATATGATTCAATTGACTCAAAAGTAAGATATATCTATTGAAATTTAATGACAAAAAGCTAAGAATATAATCATCTGCTATCATGCCAAGTATAATCATGTACCAGGGCAGAACACCTTTCAGTGTGTCTTAAGAACTCATGACCTAAACCAAAACCTCGGTGGGCTCCTTCAAGTAAACCTGGAAGATCTGCTACTACCAGGGTAGAATCATAGTCGAATGAAACTACACCAAGATTGGGGAGCAAAGTTGTAAAAGGGTAATTTGCTATTGTTGGCTGAGCAGCACTTATTACACTCAAAAGTGTGCTTTTTCCAGCATTTGGAGCACCCACTATTCCAACATCTGCTACCAGCTTCAGCTCCAACTCCAACCACCTGACAAAGAACACCATTATCCCCAATGTTCAAAAAAGAAAGAAAAATGTCATGTAAAAGACATTAACCAATAATCAACCAAATTGGTTTAGGGATTGAAAACTGCAAGACAACCCAGAAGATGTAGGACTTCCACCAACCTCTATAAACTTTTTATAGAAAGTAGGTGGAAAATGAAGCGCAAATTGGCTTTCCCCTATTATTCGGTGTCAGCTGGTAACTATCAATCATCCAAATTCAAAATCTCTAAGCACACATGAAATTTCCACATAAGCCATGTACGCGTGATTTGAATGCAATAACCTCACCAATTTGTTAAACCCATATACGAATCAAATTGTTTTGGCATCCAAAACACAGAAGTTGCTCAAAATGTTCAATTCACCTCTCAATATTAACTCAGCCATTTTGATAAGAGTGTGCGTCTTGACGGCTTAACGCGTTTTCAGCTTAAAACATTATCATCTATAACCTCCTAACCTATAGTGATCGTCAAACACGTATAAACATCTAATTCAAAACATGTAAATCATCTACAAAGCATCCCAACATATCAATCATATCAAAATGAACAATAATAACACAATGTGCAACAAACCACATAAAACAAAGGTCAAAGAAACTCACATTTCAGGACCCTCTTCACCATTCTCAGCGATCCTAGGTACCTTATTAAATCCAGATTTAAACGAAGCATTTCCTCTGCCTCCTCTACCACCAGGCAACAACAACGCCTTTTGTCCCGGATTCAACAGCTCCAACAACACCTCCGATTTCCCAGCCTCTCTAATAACAGTACCTGGTGCAACCTTGATCACAGAGTCCTCACCTTTCGCTCCGTTCATCATCTTGCCCTGTCCATGCGAGCCTCTTCCTGCCCGAAAATGCATACTGTTTCGAAACGGCAACAAAGAGTTCATCGAATCGTCAACCTCCACGTACACATTCCCGCCCCTCCCTCCGTCGCCGCCCGAGGGTCCGCCAAAGGGGACATACTTCTCGCGACGGAATGCAACGACGCCGTTTCCACCGTCTCCGGATTTCGCGTAGATTTTCGCTCGGTCGAAGCATCGCATCACCGCTGGAACACCTTTCTCTTTCACATCCAGTTCGCCTTCGTAAAACCCCTCCTCCTCGTTGATATTTACCGTCTTGCCACTGTCTTCAAATACGTCGTCGTATTCCTCCTCTCCGCTGTCGTCGTACTCCTCCACTCCTTCGAATATATCTAATCTCCTATAACCAACCCCCAAATTACGATCCAACTTTTCTTCTACTTCTTCGATTTCTTCTTCACTGCTCTGATTTTCAGTTTCAGTTTCCGTTTCGTCCTCTATATTCAACATCGCTACTTCACAATCGGCGAGCTTGACCTCTGTTGAAAATTCATCAGCAAAATCGTCTTTTGGCGGGAGGCGAGTGTAAGTGGTGGCTTCAATGCCGCCACCAACAGATGTCTGCGGTAGCGTTTTCAAAGAGCCGCCACGAAATTTAATCTTGCCTTTAAACTTTTTCGATGCAGTTTTCGGAGGTTTCGGCTGGTTTCGATCTTTCTGGCGAGATATCGCCTGAACCGGAGACATGAAGCTTATCGAAATGGAAGCCATTTCTGTGAAGATTAGCGGCAAAAAGTGTAGAGGTTTAACAGAACTTTTGGATTTTCAAATCATTTGGATAACTCGCCACGTGTCCCAACTCAAGTATTGAAACGAAGAATAAAACGATGTCGTTTCTTTGGTGTACAGCAGCATAGTATCAGAAGGCTGACAATGTCGTTTTGGTTTTATTAAAATTAAACAACTCCCTAGAAATTATTGTTAATTTTGTTCATTCTCCATAAATTTTGGTATTATTACATTTACGTCACTATGTTTTATAAATAAACCATACAAATAACATCTTTTATTAGAGGTGGAAGTATGACACTATTATATAAATTTGAGTTTTTTTTTTTAAAGGAGAAGACTTGAACCCGCAACCTCGTGGTGCAGGTGTGAGAGGTTTAATACCAGACCAATCTCATCTTGTCAGTCGACATAGCCTGGTGGTAATCGGTAACCACAATTCTCAACATTAGTTGAAGTGACAAGTTCGAATTCCCCTCCCCAAATTCAAAATTTTTTATTTAAAAAAAAAAAAAAAAAAACTTCTTTGCTTGCAGAATTCCTTCATTGCAACAGGGTAGGGTACATGTATCTAATAATATCATACCGTGTGATATGAATAACCAATTAAACGTTCGTTTTCGAGTCACGTGACACTGTGTTAGTGTACGAGTGCATTGCAGCAGATCTACTGAGGATTTTCTCTTAGCTTGGGCCTGCAAAGCTTCCATCAGAGGATGCTCATATCTAGGTTCTGCAGCAGCACATTTTATTTACTTTTTTGTGCTTCAAGTATTTCACACTTTATCTCATATGTGCTGAGTTATACAGCACAGAGAAAAACCTTAACTGTATTACTGTAAGTCTGTAACCCAAAACTTTTCTTTCTTTTTCACTTTCATAGAGAGGGGACCATCAACTGTGGTTGTCCATGAGTGAATCTTTTGGTTTCTTTTATCACATGCAGTAAACATATATAACTGTAATTGGACATGAATCTCTCAACTTTACAGCTTTTTCATATATTCTGCTGTTATTACTACTACAAATATGAATCCAAGCTTTACTTGATTGGTCTTTATTTTTTTTTCTCTGATGTGATGATGAGTGTATAGTAGTAATGGAAAATCATGGGATGGATTAGCTTTAGTTGAAATGAAGAGAACAAAGAGTGATATATTAGTAGGGCAAGTGGGCAACCTTAAAAATCTTGATGGACCCTCCAGCCAAATTTTGGTGGATACTAGTTGGTTGGACAAAGAGGGAACAAGGAATCTTTATGGGGCAATCCTACCACCTGTGTACAATGTGTTACTTGTGTCTTATTACCATGTTTGGTTCTCTCTCTCTCTCTCTCTCTCTCTCTCTCTCTCTCTCTCTCTCTCTCTCTTCACATACAACAATTCATAGGACTTCTCCTTATCTGAATTCACCGGTTATGATCAAGTAAAAGTTCAAATCATAAGAGAAGTTACAGGTGACTTTGTTAGTTGTATCTTATAAAGTATAATGAACGTACATCATCTCTTAGCACAGGTGGCAATACACCTTCCTTTCCATATAGACGATGGGGGTTTAAGTTCTCACCATGTGCATTTCATAAGAGTGTGTGTGGAGTTTTCTCTTCAGTATTGTATGAGTAGATATCTAGACCGCACACGTAGTGTTTGATATCGGCAGGTCCCGACAAACCTCTAACCTATTCGGTGTCGGAATTTATCGTAATACTACAAAAAAAAAAAAAAACTTATAAAGCATTATTACTTTTGTATATGTAGTGTTATAGTAAACAGGGAAAAATCTATGTAATCTCCTATTGTTGGCCTGTTGCTTGTGACCACATAATTACGTCTAAGTAAAGTTATCTCTGTGTTTTTCACCTAAATTTGTACTATGGTTTGAGAAGAGATCCCAAATGATTTGAATGATCTGTGCGCATATATATATATATATATATATATATGTATATGCATGGTCCCATGATTGCTTATGAAGTTAGATTAAGGATTTGTCACAATCATCATCATAATTCAGGGTCATTTTCCACTGGAATTTGCTAAATGTTACTGCACACACATCAGTTTTTCAGCATTATCACAGTCATGGCCAACTTTAGTAGTATCACCTTCAACTTATCAAATCTTGATCTTTTCAAATCTAACCTAGATTGCTTTTCAGTCAGAAATAAGTTACTGCTCTTGATATATACTGCAAGCTCATCTAGGCAGAAAAGGTCCACAAAGACTATACAATACAGCCTTGAAGCTTTTCTGTGTGCTAAATCTGCTCTAGAAAATGTAAATCCAGTGTCGTCCTTGTTTTCTATCGTATGTTCGCGTCTTGTAAACGTGTACTTTATTTGAACTAATTAAGAAAAAGACTCTTAGCGGACTTTTTTCCCCCTTTTTAGACATCTTATAGTAATTCTATTAGATTCAATCAAATTTTTGTCATTTTCACAAATTTGCTGATAAAGTTTCTTCTGCGTTTGCTCATATTAACAAAGTCTTTATGTTTATGTATCTTGAACAGTTATTAGTGGGATACAAATGATGATCAAATTGTTTCATTGATGAAAGCACATACCAAAAATTATTTTGACACAGAAATGATTACAACTTATCATGGCTATTATTATATTGCATGATTAGGGAAAACAATTCATAATTACAATCTATAAATTTCTTTACAGAAGATTGCTTGCTTCCCTATAACCTCTCCAAACAATTTTTTTTATTTTTTTTTTGATGGTGTAACTTATGCTTAAGCTTGGCTTAAACACAACCACCAAATCTCTCTAGGTAAAAAGTTCACTTCCTAGAATCACAGTAGCAGCAGAGCCCTCACCCATGAATGTTGTCCGCTCCATCTCTTTCTCAAGGATTCTATCGAGCTCGATCACGACCATGTCCATCTTCGGTCTCCTTTCTCCGGGAAGACTCATGCATTGTAGCGTCAGCCTGATCAAGTCTCTGATTCCATCTGTCGTAAAGGTTCCAACCAGACGACTATCCACAAAATCGTTTGAACTCAGTCTTGTTCGAACCTTCAAAAGATTAGAAGAGATCAATATAGAATTCAATGTCCTTCAAAGGACTTGGTATGCATTTATAAGTTGAGACATCACATATTCACATACCCATTGGATTAAGGCTTCATAGGATCCCAAGGTTTGGATATGAAAGGCTGCCTCTCCAGTTACAAGCTCCAAAAGGAACACCCCGAAGCTGTAAACATCGCTCTTTTTTGTAAATGCCCCTGACTCTTCCGCCCTAAAAGTTGGGGGCACTTCATTAGTACAATTGGGGGTTGAAGGCTAAATTTATCTTTACAGCAAAAAAAAAAAAAAAAAAATGTAAACAAGAAGAATTTAATTTACTCTGAATCCAGGAAAACATCGACATTAGGCAAGCGAGATGGACCTGCTTCTTCGATCTGTTCGAGCAGTTTCGAGACTCCTGAATCTGAAACCTTAGCAATGAAGTTCTCATCCACCAAGACATTAGCTGTTTTGAAGTTCTTGTGTATCAAAGGAGGCCTTAGATCATGCAAATGACATAAACCTGCACTAATTAGAGCCTTCAAATTTTGAATATTTCCCAAATATTAACAAACTCTAGGATTGATTATTTCAAAAGATTTCTTTGGATTTACCTTTAGCTGCCCCAAGAGCTATTGATAACCTCTGTTTGAACTCTAGTTTAGATGATATAACTTGTCCAATATCTGTCAAACAAGGAATACTCTGACTTGTAATGCATAATATATTGATTTGAGCAAAAGAAAGAAAAAATTCATGGTGAATCATACCATATAGATGATTGCATACACTGCCATTAGGAAGATACTCAAAGACTAACATTTGAAATCCATTTTCTTGACAGTAACCAAGAAGAGTAACTAAGTTGCGGTGTCGAATCTCTGACAAATGAATCACCTGATTGCCACATAAAAGTTTAATCATCATATCAAGCATAGAAAACTCTTGCAATGTGCATATGAAGAAGCATAGATAATAATTAATCATAGTATGTGCTAAAATGTTAGTAACATAGTTATTATACCTCTGTAACAAATTCCTGTCTAGGAGGACCTAGACGCCTTTTGATTGCAACGACTGTATCGCGAAGCAAACCCATATATACAGCACCAAAACTCCCATATCCAATGAGATTACTTTCACTAAATTGCTTTGTAGCCAAATCTAGTTCTTCAAATGTGAACAGCCTTGCTCCCTGCGGACCAAATAGATGCTGCCCAGGCGACGAACAAGTTCCTGCTCCCCTAGTCAACTCAACTGCAATGTTAGAGATGTAATCAGTGAGCATTTTCAAATTCAAGACAACATTGTTTAGTATCTCTTTTGGAAAATGAAGATAGTAGGTCTTACCTAGTGTAGAGGGATCCGAGGAACCGGTTTCCGAGTTCCTGTTCGAAATGCTTTTACACTTGCAGAACCACACTAGTCCCATTACAATTGTAAGAACAGCAAAGGCCCCTGCAGCTCCTCCAATTAAGGTTGCAACCGACATAGAGTAAAAGCTTGGAGTCTCCTTCAACAAACCTGAACATTGAACCTGATGATGAAAAGCCAGGTACAGATATATCAATTAAACTATTACAACAACAAACAAAAATTACTATTGATCATCTTCTTAGAACAATGCACAAGCAATTCAAAAGTAGAAAAACATGTATGTGAGAATCAGGACCAGATTTCAGATGTGGGAACTCAAGGTTTTCCACTAGAGATCAAGTAGTGGTCCTATATTAATTGAATTGGATCTCCTCTTGTTCACATTGAAACCATTTCAAAGAGCCCACAAGTACCAGAAAAATGCAAACTTGCCAATCTTTAAAGTTTAAAGAATCCACTTTGGAAATAGAAATTTGGTAAGTTTAATACTGCTGGAATCTGAACAACAACAACAACAACAACAACAACAACAAGAAATTCAGAAGCCAACTCATTTGCTTTTTGGAAGCAGCCCCCACTTGTCACTGTTCAATGATCAGTATCATCACATCAAAATGACAGCAGAGAAATCCCCCATCACAGAAGAAGAAGCAGAAGAATAACACCATCCTAGTAGTCCTTGCAAAACCCTAACCAGCTTGAAGATTTTTAAGTGGCTTAAAGCACAAGGAAAAGAACAATAAATTTTGTCTGTGAGTGATATAAAGAGAAGACAATATATACATACTCTCATATCAACATCATAGGACTGTATAAGGAATCTCTCCAACCAGAAAATCAATGGCAACCCATGTGGATTGTTGTTACCAACTGTAAAAATTGTATATTTATTTTTTATTTAATTTTACTATGTAGAGGATGGATGTGGACATGCATGAAAGTGACTTAAATATGAGATGGCACACTGGAAGACATAATAATTATTGAAATGGAGGATCAAAAGAAAAAAGTAGTTATCAGTCAATCAATTTCAAGGGTTCTCTTCCCTGAATTCACTCTATCTTTCCTTTTTGCCTCTTTTTCGTCATCTATGATCTGGAAAGAAGGGAATGCATACCTATTTTTGCATACAGAGATGGGCCTATTTCCTCAGATGGGGTCTCATGACAGCACATTATCTCATCCAAAACCTAGCTTATCACTTGCTCCTCCTCAGTTTCCATGGCTTCATTCATGTTCTACTAATTGGTTTTTTATTAACTTAATAGTAATTGAATAAATATTATTAGGTGTTTTGGCAATTTGAGCTGTACTGTTGTAACTCTCTCTCTCTCTCACTCACTCACATACACATGAATTCATTTTTGTTTGTTTTCCTGAATTTGTTGTGTTTTTAAGAGGTTGGCCTGAAAAACAAGAGTTTATTGGTGGAAAAAAAAGGAGAGTTGTCATCTTGTGTGCAGGCCTGTAAGCTGAGATACATCATACATACATACATACATACTACAACAGTCCAAATGTTAAACAGAGAGAGGGAAATTTTTCTTCTTTTTTTTTTTTTTTTGGTTGAGAGAAGGTGAAAGGTAGATGATTTCTCTCAAACAGAATGTTGTTTGTATCTGACTGATGTCTCAGGCAACTTGTGATGATGTCTTTACTTGCCTAGCCTAGCATAGCTTTGATTTCAAAAGATGATTGTTTTCTTCTTAACTTCATTGTTGTTCATATTCTTGTTGGTATTTACATTTTTGTTCCCTCCATTGATATATATATATATATATATCGTGTGTCAATTCTATATTACAATGCAAAAATCATGGCTGGTTCCCCCACACTCATTTAATTCTTGTTGTTGCTTGCTACCTACTTTGTCATCTCTCAATTAGGTCTATTTTGTCTCTCTCTCTCTCTCCCTCTTAGATCTATTATGTTGATAAGATAAGATGAGACAATATAGAGAAATTAACCTTAAAGATCTATAAAAAAAAAGACTTTAAACTTGAGATAAATATTGGTGTATATAAAAATATTATGCTGTGAAATATGTAAACTCAAAGCAATAAATCAAACACACACACATGAAAGCAAGAAAAATAATAAAGAGAGATACAAGACTTTACATTATTCCTCCACGAAGCGCACCATCACTCAATTCCCGCTATCAAACTATTATTTACAATGGTGAAACAAACACACTCGGTTTCGGCTCTTTATATTCGATTCTTTAGGTCAAACAGAAACCCTAAAGAAATAAAAGTGATTAAATACTAAAACCCTAGAGGTAAAACTGCCACTCCACGATATAATTTAAAACACATTCCCCATGTTGCGTCAGCGTAATGCAGCATTTGGGCTTCACAATCCAACGCATTCCCATTCATCAATCTTATACGGCCCTTTCATGGTTAAACTCAAAACGATGGGTTTACTAAAAACCCCCTGAATAATTATTAATGATTTAAAATGGTAAAAAAAACAAATATTATTACTCTTAAAACAGTAAAACCCATTTCGTTTATCTCGTTGAATCGAAATTTCAATCTTTTTTAAATGAATATAATCAAATATTCTTCAAAATGGGGGACCATTTTATTGATGTGAAACAAATAACAAGCATAACAATCCAGAATCCAGATGTTAAAAGATTTACTTTTGTGGTCCTTCAAAATGGTATCAAGAAACTCTAAGCAAAAGCTATCAAAATTCAAGCCTGCCCATGACCGTGTGAGCTTCAAAGGTGGAGCTTTTGGCTTTAACTTGTCATACAGGAATATGTTTACTTCAATTATCATTAATCATCATGATCATGATCATCATCATCATCATTAAGTCTATGATTGTTTTTGTGTGTCAAAAGTGTTTGGTTCATCAACCACTTTGAAAATCAAGTGATCACCCATGTGATTTGGTATAATCCAGGTTGTCTCTTTATGGATTTGTTCACATATTTTCCTATTCTTTTTTCTTATAGACTTCTTCCAAGAAACTACTTTAGTATGGTCATCGAGAAATGCTTTAATGCGCTTAATGTATATATTAAAACAACTTAAATCAAGTCATATGATTTGGATGAATACAACCGAGCAACAAAATTAAAAAGAGAAAGGAGAGATTATACATTAAAAATTAAAAATTAAAAAAAAGAACAATTGGATTTATAGTAAAAACTTAATTTGGGATTTGTCCTAAGTTGATACAAACGTTTAATAATCAACTTCTATATAAAATTTACAAAATGGGAAAAATTCTCAATTGATGTCGACCCCATTTATTATAGTGATTTTTTTTTCCACTAAAAGACACAATATCTCACTTTGCTCATAGTCAATTCAAGATAATTGGTAGGGTCAAACCTTCCAAGAGAAATATCGATACAATATATACTTTTTCTTATCTAATCAGGAGAAAAACATTGATTATACACGGATAATTATCAGGTGTGTTAATCCGGTATTCATAATACCATTGAATCAATTATTATTATTTTTTGTATATAATTCAATTTCACAACATTACAAAACATATAACTTAATGTTGTGGAATCAATTCTCACGCATGATCAACTCTCTTCATATCCGTTTCATCGAAGCGTTTATGTATATATTGATATTCATATACTTTAATCTTTTTAATGGATGGGAAGTGGAAAAGTAGATAAATACTGTATTTTACCAATTGAGGAAACAAATCTCTACCTTTCTTTTATATTGTGCATCAAAACAGCATTGCTGCCTTATGTGACACGTTAATTTATTAATTACATGAAGACAACTTAGCATTGCTCAATAATGTAAAGATGCAAGAAATACTTTCATTATAAGTACCAAATTCACTGTCAATTTTATGCAAATATTAGATAATATAAAGTGACTCTGATATTCTGACTTTAAAGATATGCTTTTCAACCCAAATAAAAAAAGCTTTAAAAGTACCATCTTTTTCTTCCACTTTGTTTCATTTCAATTAAGTTTTGCTTTTTAAGGTACATTATCATATGTATAAAATACGAATTATAAACTTTATTTCGAGTTTTCTTTTTGAAATAGTCATTCGTGACCTGAGTGGCTGGGTTATGGGTTCAAGTTCGCAGCGCATCCAGGCTTGTTTCACCCCCCAAATTGCAGAAGCAATGGCAATTTTACAAGGCATTGAGTTCGCAAGAGATATGTGGCTTCTTCCGGCTGTGGTGGAATCTGATACTCTTGGTGTTGTGAAACTTCTCAATGATGGTACTATTTTCTCAGTTGATGTGGGTATGGTGTTGAGTGATATTTTGCATATTATGCGTTTGGTTGGCATTGAGTCTGTGTTGTTTGTGTCTAGAAAGGCAAATATAGTTGCCCATTACCTATCAAAAATGGCTCTGACTATTGATCAGGACTGCTTCTAGGTAGAAGAGTTTCCTCTGGTTGTGAGGAATCTGGTCCAGAAGGACCTCCCTATGTAGTTCTTGTTTCGGTTAATAAAGTTTTCTTCTTATCAAAAAAAAAAAGAAATCGTCAATCCGATCAGGAGTCTATCGGAACATAACGAGATCGACCGCTACAAGCACGATCCATTTTTACTTTTGTCTCGTTAAGGCCCAAACATCTCAGGGCGGTGGACATGCATTGATGAGCTGGTGGACCTATTTGAATTTTGATCCACCTGCTATCTGGCCCAAACAAATTTTCGATTTATTTATTTTTTAGGTGGCCAAAAACTTAAAGTGCAAAAAAGTATAATAGTTATGTAATTTTAAGGACATAAGTGGGTCAAAACCTAATTTGAGAAAGCTGAAGGTAGACAATTCTGAATTCAGAAATATCACCGAATCTCCCCTCCATTGCAGTAACAAAAGAAAAACAAAAACCCTTTTGTTCGTAAAAAAACTCTCAGATCAGAGAGAACTGGAACCATTTTTAGGGTTTTGTTTATTATTATCATAAAAATTTTACTACTTTGGACTCGTTCGAGTTTGCTGGAAGACTCAGATCAGTGACTCGGGCCGGCAATGTACAGTGGGTCCAGCGATGGCGAGAGCCACGACGCCGCGCAGAGGAAGATCCCGCCTGCTTCTTCCATGCTTTGGGTCCGAAACTTGCGGCGCTTCATCGGATCCGGTGCTGGACTCGGATCCGAAGCTCTAATGGGTTCGTTCGTTTTCTCTCCCCCATTTTAAATCTGCATTTCAATTATTATTTGATTGTGTGTTTGAAAATGCATTTATTATTAGTTATAGAATTGAAGTGTCTATTCGTTACTATAAGATTGCAGTTGCTTTGTGTGACAGACATGTAATTAGTTTCAATTTTTTGTGATTGATATCAAAATGAATGTACTTGAAGTTAATTGGTGGATTTGGTGCTGTTTTTTTTTTTTTTGGATTAATTGTTGAGAAAATGTAAACTAGTTTAGTTGTTAATTTATTTGCTGATACATGCATTTGTAGAGCTCTTTGGGTATAATATGACTTTGTTTTCTATTTCCTCCTTTGTAGAGCTCGAGACGAAGAGAATCTTGCTTGATATATTTAGAGAGAAGCAACATAAAAGTGCTGAAGCTGGCACGATACCCAGTTTCTACAAGAAGGCATGTGCAAGAATTGTTCGCTTGGGTACTTTACTTTGAGAATAAATTATATATCAGATACTTGTTATGTGCAATATCGATTATCTGTTACAACAATTTAAGTTTTGATAAATTGCTATTGAATATCTTTTATTCCCTTCTACCCTGTTATTATGCTTTCACATTCTTTTTCTTTTGTTGTTATGCGTGTTTTCTCTTGGTTCAGAAACCTGAAGAAGGATCCATCAGTCAGAGGGTCCAAAGACTCGCAAAGTATCGATTTTTAAAGGTATTATTCAATTTATTGTTTCCTGCCTTGTCTAATTGTTCCCAGCGTTGATCTCTAAAACAATTATTTGTTTATTACCATTGATTTTCTCACTTATCTTCTGCAGAAGCAATCAGATCTTTTGCTAAACGCTGATGATCTAGATGCAATGTGGGTCTGCTTGAGGGAGAACTGTGTGATTGATGATGCAACCGGTGCAGAAAAGGTTTGTGTCTTTCCCTTTTAAGCTACCTCAGTGTCAAACATTGTTAACAATCTAATCCATGTTTTTTTGTTGTTGTCTATATTTGAGTTTGGTAGTTGTGGACCTCTGGTATATTTCAGACTCTTCATACTAGTAGTCACATATATTAGGTTTTTGTTTCTCATTTTGCAATTCACTAAAAACTTTAGCAAACTCTGGAATGAGATGCTTCTTTTGTACTCAAATTATGTATTTATTTGCAATATCTAACATCTGGGATATCTTATTTCTTCTTACCTTCGCCATAACATAATTTAGTACACTTCATATAGATAGAAGTTCTACCGGTTAATACGTATAAACATTAGTCACGATGATCAGCTGAAAACTCATTGTCTTAACTCTTAATGACTAT
Organism: Dipteronia sinensis; assembly: GCA_033220585.1. Lineage (NCBI taxonomy): Eukaryota > Viridiplantae > Streptophyta > Magnoliopsida > Sapindales > Sapindaceae > Dipteronia > Dipteronia sinensis. The sequence continues at coordinate 3,719,477 of CM065644.1, forward strand.
GATTGATGCAATCGCACAATTTTGAAGTGTTTCTAGATTACTCGGTAGATAAATCTATTTCTTGATTCCTTTTGGCTGCATAATCACTGTGTTTTCACAAAGTTGGAAATTTTGTTAGTAATATGTTATTTTTGGACATTCTTGCTCTAGTATACTAGTATACTAATTTGACTTTATTGATGTTCCTGCAAAGTCAGAAATCATGTTTGATTATACTCCTTTTCTTGTTAAATTGATTAAAATTTTTGGTTAATTGCTTTGTGGAAGTTAATGTTTGTGGTCTTCACTCTTCAGTAATGAAATTTATAGGTTTGGATTTTTGATGTTTAATTCTGCCCTGGTACTTTGTTATATTATTGATTTATCTATTCTATATTTTGATGTTCATTCTAACCTTTCCATGATACTAATATATTCTGAGTTGTCATCTTGTAGATGAATTATGAAGACTTCTGCCACATTGCCTCTGTGTGTACTGAGCAAATAGGCCCTAAATGTCGACGCTTTTTCAGCCCGTCAAATTTTATGAAGTTTGAGAAAGATGAGTCAGGAAGAATTGCCATTTTGCCATTTTATCTCTACGTGATGCGTACGGTGGGTCTTGCTTTTTATTCATAATTCCTCTTATTCTTTTTATCATCTTTAAGTATTAAAATGCAGATTAAGAAATCTATTTGTCGAGTTCACCTTTTTGTTGATTGCTTCTCACTGTTTCATCTTTGCTCAGGTTTCACTTACACAGGCCAGGATCGATATGAGTGAGCTTGATGAAGATTCGGATGGGTTTCTTCAACCCCATGTATGGAACTTTGTTATTTCTGGACTTTTGAACTATAAAAACATGATATTGCATCGTCTAATATATGAGCTCTATCTGCATTAATTACTGATTCTGTGCCGGCTTATTTTTCTATTTTTTTTTTATACTTTATGCAGACCATGATGGTGTAGTTTCTTTTCAGGAAATGGAGGCTTATATACGAGGTCTTATTCCTAGTCTGGCACAACTACGGGATATGCCTTCAGCCTTTGTTCAAATGTATTGTAGGATAGCCGCTCACAAATTCTTCTTCTTTTGTGATCCTCATAGACGAGGTCTGCATGGCCTAAGTTTTATTAACAATTCCTAATTAGTGTTATATTTGTTTCTACATTTGCTTTGTGTGGATTTTCATTGATGAGTCGGCTGTTTAAAGTAGTTGACAATTAATTTTGCTTACAGGAAAAGCCTGCATAAAGAAGGTGCTGCTTAGTAACTGTCTACAGGAACTAATGGAACTTCACCAGGTAATACCGGAGGAATGTTTTAAAAGATATTAAACCTCCTTTTTCTTTTTTATTGTTTGCTTTATGATATTTATTTTAGTAGTTTCGAATTTTTGTGCTTTGTGATCTGCATCTTCTTTCTATGTTTTTGGTGATTAAAAAGTTCAATGCATTGAATTGGACCAACAAGCTACACAAATTTTGATATTTTCCCCCTGTTCTGAACTTATTTCAGGAAAGTGAGGAAGAGGTAACTGACACTGAACAAGCTGAAAATTGGTTTTCTCTGACATCTGCACAACGCATTTGCGGTGAGTACTTTGGGTTTTTTTAATCTCCGTATTGTCCATATAAACTGTTTATTCTTCATTTACTTCTCAGTTTTGCTATGTGTATCAGGATTGGTAATCATCTTTTTTTTTTCTTTTTTTTTGTAGATATGTTTCTTGCCCTTGATAAAGATATGAATGCTACATTGAGCAAGCAAGAGCTTCGAGAATATGCAGATGGGACGCTGACAGAAATTTTTATTGAACGAGGTAAACACAGCTTTCATATGTTTATTGCAAGTGTAACTATATTGTTTTTTGTTGTTGATCCATGCACCTGTTCCTGCTCATTTACTCGAAAAGGTGCTATTGCTCACTGTCTCCTTTTGCTTCTAGTTTGGCCATAGCGAGTTCTGTTCTCTGTTGGAAAAAAATATACACATGAAAATAGTTAGAAGTCAATTTCAAAGTTTTGAAGAAAGTACAATTGTGAGGACTTGATAATTAATTATTATCATACAATAGAGGCTTTTCAATAATCATTGGATTCCTTTCTTATGGATGGATAATAGAACCTCTTTCATTGTATTATATTTTATGTTTGGAGGTTCTCATGTTCATTCTCGGTATTTGTTATGCTACCCATAGTGTTTGATGAGCATATACGGCGTGGCAAAAGTGGCGGAGGAAATGCTAGGGAGATGGAGTTTGAAAGCTTCCTTGACTTTGTTCTGGCCCTTGAAAACAAGGACACTCCAGAAGGGTTAACTTATTTATTTCGTTGTCTTGATCTTCAAGGAAGAGGATACCTTACTACAGCTGATATTCACTCTCTTTTCAGGTTAAAATTTCTTAAGCACTTAAATCAAATTGTGAGCTTAAATCTTGTGTCTTTAAGTTTTTCTTGTTTGCTGTCTATGGTAGTGAAGATCAAAATTTTGAAAATCTGAGAGGTTTTTAGTTTTTTATTTAATTTTTTGTGGGATAAGAAACTAGAATGGTTTTATTGAAGAAAGTAGATAACAAAGGTGACCAAGAGGTCCACAATCTAAATTTTTTCTTAAATTTTTGTATCCCATGATTTTGGAAATAAATAATAGTTTCTGATTTCCACATCAAAATCATTTATATTTCGTTAGCAACTAGGCAATATACAAGGCGTATATGGAAGTAAAGAAGGGGAACATCCAAAAGCCGAGATGTTATCTGATACAATCTTCCTACAGAAAACTCTGTACTTTCCTGCTTGTAGTGCTTGAGCAAGTTCTGCGAGTCTCATATCTCCAGAGACATGAAATATTTTAGTAGACAAAATGCTTTAGTCTCGGTTGGCATGCTGTTCTTACTTTACTTCAACATTTAGCCAATTTATATACATAGTCAGCTGAAAGAGTTTCGTTTTTATCTCTTGTAAAACAGAGATGTACACCAGAAATGGATTGAGGGCGGGAACTATGAGTTGTGTATCGAGGATGTAAGGGACGAGATATGGGATATGGTCAAGCCAGCTGATCCCTTACGGATTACACTCGCTGATCTGCTATCATGTAAACAGGGTGGAACCGTGGCCAGTATGGTCATAGATGTGCGTGGATTTTGGGCTCACGACAATAGAGAAAACCTTCTCCAAGAAGATGAAGAACCCGAAGAAGAATGATAGTTGCGTGTATGATATAATAGAGGCTTTGCTTGTACTAACATACACAGGACTGGTGTCCGAAGCTGATGTATTGTTTGGATTTATTTCTTTATTTTGCAAGGATTGTCAAGTAGTATGTGTATTTGTGTGTTATTTACAAGTAGAAGAAAGTATTGGAAATATTTGGATATCAAAGAAAATGATCTGATGGATAAATTCCTTGATGTCGAAGAATGAATATCATTGTACCCAAACACCGGAACTAAAAATAATTCCCCTGTTGTTTACGAGGGTTTTTGTCATCTTCAGTGACAGTATTGACAATTTGCTCACAACTCATACTACAAACATCATGTAACAAAGAAATATTTTCTTTCACTTTGTTCTGCATGTGCTTCCAGTTTAACAATTTCACTCTACAGAAACAAACTCTATGTTTAGCATTATTCAAAAGAGAATATATTCGATTGGGTGTGTCAATGACATTAATAACTCCAAAAATTGGTAACTCTACTCGGAGTTGATGGAATCAGTGACGGTAACCATAGGCTGTTTTGAAGCCCCACGTATGGAAAGTCTTGGGTATTCTACCTGACAAACTTGATCGGTTTTGAGACCTTCCTCGAAGCGCCTGTCACCATGATCAATTGAGAAGAAAGGAGACAAGTCTTTAGATTTAGACAATCTTCAGCTACTCCGTCCAACTGGTTGATAATGCTTTGCCAAACCTACACATATCAGCCGAATAAGCCTCCAGTGACAAGCTGAGTTACATCAGACGATCTATCTTGCAGTTTTACAGCCCGACCCAAATCCTCTACCAGCTGAAAAAAGATATGCAAATCAAAAAGCCAGAATGAAGTATAATAGACAACTCTCTATTTATAGGCAAGTTGTGAATAAACCGATACCTTTTGCTATCAATGATGCAGAAGCAAAGAGGAGATATAAGTAGCAGCGTATCTATGCAGCACTTAACCCAACTGTCTATAGTCAACAACCGCATCATACGTTTCCATTGTTAACGAACTCTCTGCAAAACATCTAAAGAATATTTTCTTAATCTAGTAATGGTCTTGACTCTTGATTAATGAAAAACACAACTTATTGGTAAATGAACCTCACTTTCAGAAAGAAAAAAAAATGTTTGTGGGTGCTCCAGTATAAAAAATTATTTACCTTAATTCATGCCAGAACATGTCGGTTTGATTGTGCAAGAAAGGTCGCAAAGGTGCCAAAAAGTCGTCTTCCACGCCCAGCTGTCTAGGAGGAGCAACAAACTTTGCTTCAATGCTAGCAATGAAAAGAGTGGAAACGACATGAACAATAATGGATGGATCAGGGTCTTCAAGGATTGCTTGGAGCTCCCTTTGAATCCATGGTTCTATTCTCTGCAAAATTCTTTCTTTCTGAAAATTATTCCTAGATACATTCTGAAATTTCAAAAATCGAAGCATTAATATCTTTAAGAAGAGAGAATAACTGATTAAATTACATTTAGAGCATTTCTCCTAAATTCTAATGCAAGTTAGAGAGCCTTTTAAGAAACTTCGGACAGTTTTTTGAACTTATGTGGAATCGCAAAATTCATAAAGCCCTTTTCCCACAATAATAGAAGATCCTCTATAGCCCAGAAACAGCAACTTTTTATGAAAAAACTACTACACTAACTATAATAGGTGAAGAAAAATCTACAAAGATAAACAGATGCCATTCGAAGGATTCAGTGGGTCAAATAACGAACCTGTTCAAGAAAATCCCTAGGAGATAAAGGAACAGCTTGCAGGCGCCGGTTATACACACTGCAGAAAACGAGTACTCTAATGTCATTTCTATTTCTTTTTTGGTTCAATTCCAAAACCGCAAAGCACTTCAAGCTACAATACAATGTAATTAACATGCAATCAATCATCCCAAAATCTTTTCGAAAGAACGAAAAACTGCCAATCATAACAGCACAACATACACAGCATACCTAGCACGCCACTCAAGTTTCCGTTCAATGGCAATGTGAGACGGCACGGATGATCCTGGCCGTCCAAGGCCAAAGGATCTTCGCCAAGGCAATGGCCTTGTTCGCCGCTCAGCACCATTAAATTCGTCTCTTGATCTTTGTATAGTCCTGTACAGATTTTGAAATTCAATTCGAAAAACACAGAACTTGCACATGAAAATGAAAAAAAAAACAACTTTTTCTCCTCATTTTTTCTACTAACACAATAACTATTTCTTACAATGACAGCAAACAAAAATTAAAAATATATATCAAATTTCTTTCTAAAATATTTTAGATACAAATTCATGTCTTCTGGTAATTTATTTTTTTAAAAAAAAAGAAAAGAAAAAGAGCAGACCTTCGTGAAGCTCTTGAGCTATGGTGAGATTCGTTAATGACTGATTTGCCCTTGGTAGGAGCCGGCAATTGCTGTCGGAGGAACTTTCGAGAGGAGATGTTGATTTTGTAGAACCAAGAATCGAACTCGGCGTTACAGAGAGGGCACTTTCGCTTCAAGTCGCTCCACTTCCTTATGCATTCCAAGCAGTAGGCGTGTGTACAGATTACAAGAACCGCAGCTCGGCGATCGGAGAGGGTTTCTAAGCATATCGGACACTTTTGCCCCGAAATCGCCGGTGAAATCACTCTAGAGTAGAATTTTTCACGGTCGCGCTTAGTGTCATAATTGTAATTAGGAGTTTTTCGGAGAGAGGAAGAGTCCATCCGACGGAGGATGACGGTGTCGGTGAGAGTATCGGATTATATATTTATATGAGTCAATTTGACTCGTTTATCTCGTCGAGTCGAATCGAGACAAGCGCCGAGTAATTTCGATTTTATATATATATATATTCTACTAACTAAACAAAAAATCCATGAGCCACAACCATAAATAGCCCTAAAATTAGGGATGTATTCAAAAATGCCATTTCTTAATAAACTTACTATTTTTACATGGGGTACGGACATTGACATCCATAAATATGATAAACACACACATATTTATAATTACATCCATGTCTAAAATTTAAAATTAAAACATTACTAGAAGCACCAAACTATATATCCTCAATCGTCAGGCTATTCGATCTACTATATATGATCTGTAAGTAGTCTGTAACTATATATAATATATAATTGTTTTAACCCAACAAAACAAAGATAGCAAAAACCACAAAAACAACATCAATCCAACAAAACAAAGGCATTAGCTCATAACAGAGCAACACCAAAACACTGACAACCAAGACACTAATAGAATTAGGGAATATAATTATGGTTTTTTTTAATAAAGTGATATAGTTGAAGATATGTGTGTAATTAATGGGTGTAAATAGTATTTTGTTTATTTTTAATTAAACTAATTTGTCCTAATTGGTAAATTTCTATTGAGATATTTTTGTAATTAAATTTTTTATTAAAATATGGGTATGCTTATCATATTTGTGTGTGTCAATATCCGTTCCATTTTACATGAGATAAATGGTTTTTAGACAAAAATACCCTTAGTGCATTTCTAACATATAAGAGAATGAAACCTTTTTTTAGTCATATCCATCGATCTCCATTTGAATTTTTTTTTCCAGATCTCCAAATAGAGATATGTTCTCAGAAACTTTACATGTTGATATTTCATCGTGTAATCAAGAAAATTTTCAAATAACTTTTTAGAGGAAAACAATATCAGATTTTCGCTCATAATATACTATTGGAATCATTTCCGTAAGGAGAACAATATTTCAAAAAGAAAAGAGAGAAAAAGAAAGTTTTAGAGCGAAAATTGTAGAGCGAAAATGCGAATGAATAAGAGAGACAGAAGAAATCTTATGAAGAGAGAGAGAAAGCATCAAAAGAGATTCAAGATATTAAAATTAACGAGAGTGAAAACTTAAAATTGACAAGAGAGAAAAAGAAAGTAATTAAAGATGATGAATATGGAAGTAAACAAAGAAGTTTAAAGGGTATTTCTGTCAAACGGTCCATAAATATGGATAAATTAGAATAACATCATGATTTGAGGGATAAATTCAGAAATTAATCCAAAAATCCACGGTTCATTCTTTCCAGATATTTATTTGTTTATTATTTCAAAAGAAAAGAGTGCCTGAAACGACACCGTATTGTCAGGGGTTTCAAAAAGAGAGCGGGTCAAATTATTACAAGTGAGCAAATAATAATTATTTGTTCAAAAAAAATTGAATTTCACTCTTCAAGTCTCACAGGTCACAGCTGCAAAAACCACACAGTGAGTGTAGAGAGAGCTCTAGCGCGAGCGAAAATGGAGATCCCTAAAGACCAGATCACTACACTTCTCGATCACGGCCTCTACAGCTCTGCTCAAATGCTCGTAATATCATTATCAACCTCTCTTTTATCTCTAATTAACTTTAATTTAAAATTTAAATTAAATTGATTAGTTATGTGTTTCTTCATCGAATAATGTTCTTGGATTAGGGCTGTTTTCTTGTTTCATCGTCTGCTGTTAATGCTGAAACCAGTCCACACCTGAAAGCTGAAAATCTGGTGTGTGTTTTTTTTTAATTTTATTTATATATATATATATATATATATATATATAAAAATTTATAAAACCGTTTTTTGTATGAGTGATGGAGGTTTTTATTTTATTTTATTTTAATGTTGATTGTTGATACAGATTCTTCTTGGTGATGCATTGTTTCGCGAGAGAGAGTATCGCAGAGCTATTGTAAGAGCATCTATAACTTATATCAAAGCTCAACTAGAAATAAATTCAAAACTACAAAATTGCCATTTCGATGACTCTTAACTATTTTGTATTTAAATTGAATTGTTTATAATGATTTGTGATTTTGGATTAATTAACGACAATTATTTTGTTTTTCTTTAGTTGTAGACTTGGAATTGTTTTGGTTCAATTTTCTTTTTTTGTCCTCTTTGATTGCAGCATACATACAAGCAAGCATTGCAATATTACAAGATTGTTCCGAAACAAAATTCAACGAGTTCAAGGAGTTCTCTGTCCACATCAAACAGGTCTTCTTCTCCAAATTCTTTTAACGTTTCAACAATTAATGAGAGTGAGGTAGATTGATCTTGTTCCCTGACACAGTTGTTTTGCTATTTTTGGTTAATTTGCTGTATTGATTTATACCTTCAGTTGTCTCTTTCAATCTCCATTGCAGGTGAAGTACAAGATCGCGTCTTGTCTTTTTGCACTCAGTGAGATTAAAGCGGCCCTTGTTGAGGTTTGGGTCATCCGTTTTCTTTAATAACATTTAAATGATGTTGGAGTTGTCTCATTAACTTTAATGAATAATGTGAGTGACGTATACTTTGCTGGCAAATCAGAGTCCTTGATAGACAGGAAAGCCGTCATATTATTGCTTATGTTTTGAACTTAAAGAACGTGTTGCTATGCTATTATATTAGATAGTTGATTGCTGGTATGGAATTTTTGACAATGATATACAGAGTGATGAATTTTCTGATTTTGGCTTCATGGGTTCTTTTCGTATGTAGTTTCTTTTCCATCTTCTTTTTGTTAAACGGATTCTTCTTAATCACCTTTATTTTGCAGATGGAGGGGATTCCTAGCAAAGCAAGAAATCTACAGATGAGTCTATTAATGGCAAAGCTTTATCGGAATTCTAGACATAATCGTGGTGCTGTTGCTTGTTATAAAGAGTGTTTAAGGTTTCTTTGTTCTCCATTCTTTTCCCCTCTCGTAAACAAGTGTTAATAGATTTTGCTAATTTACTTATTGGTAAACATTCTTTTTCTTTGTGACTTCCTCTTTGGTAGGCATTGTCCTTTTGTCATCGAGGCTATAACAGCTCTAGCAGAATTGGGAGCTACTGCAAAGGATATCATTTCATTGTTTGCTCAGGTTTGTTGAGAAAAGTTGCAAACCATCTTTACGTTACTAATCATAATTTACATGCTTCTATTATATCGAGAGTAAGTGACATTGTCTCAATATAAATGTTACTTCCACATTCTGAATCAAAATGAGGTATTGTTGGAGTGGTGTTACATTTTCTGATTGGCACCATTGAATTAGCCAAGTTAGAAAATTCATTGTACTTTTATGGAGTTCAAAATAGAACTTTGAATTAGTGATATATAGTCATTTCTATCAAGGATAGAGTTGTATACTTATTAGTTGCAGTGCCATTCATAGGTTAGGGTAATTTAACTGACCTCATGGTATAATTTTCCTCTTTATGAATGAGCTTCAGTCAAACAGGCCAGTAATCACCACAAAAAGATCTGTAGTTTCTCTCTTGTTTACTTGAGCTAGAATATTGGCTTATATTCCTTTGATTGACAGCAAGCATAGCTTATAACCTTCTAATGTGGGATTCTAAAGTTGCGTGATTTTTGTTTACATAAGCCTTTACTTATTAATTTACTTACAATTGGCGCTCTTATTAATTTATTCAGACTCCAAATAGAAGTGTGAAGGCTCCATTTGATCATATTGACTCAAGTCGTTGGCTACAAGTAAGTACATGATGAAATAGTTGGGATCTTTTCCATTATAAGCTATTTATTAGCTTTATGGTCTTTGTAATCTGACAATCTTCAGTCCAAAACATGTTTCGCGTTGGTTTTTAGAACACTAACGATAAGCAAACTTGGAACTTGGAAATGAGTCCTTGACAATGTTAACTTTTGTTATTTTCAACAATTGTATTGTTTTCATTTTATTACTGTAATTGCTAGTTTTACTCTGTCAACATTGTTTATGATTTGTAATTACTGTGCAGCGTTATGTCGAGGCCCAGTGTTGTATTGCTTCGAATGATTACAAAGGTAAAACAATCTTTACTTTGATTTGGAGTATGTTGTTCCATGTGTGTCTGTCTTGTGGACATTCGTAGGCAATGCTTCCTCCAACTTAACAGCTATTTTGCCCTTGACTTGTGCAAGTTATCACCTTTTAAATCCAATAAGAAACTGGGAGAGCTGGTATGGGCAGTGTAGCCTGTACCTCACATTCACAACTCATGCTTGCTTTGATTGCTATAGTTTTGAGTTGCTGGACTATGGTGAAAACTATCCAACTGCTGTGATGATTCATAAACTGACAAGATAATATTTGGTGAATTTTGCACCATATTATCTATAATTTCTTCTCAGTGGCCCTAGACTCAATCTGTGTACCAAACGATGGTTGTTTGTGGAAAATTCACAATTGACATATGGTCATGGAAATGCTGAAAACAAATTACTTAATTGCTTTCAACTGAACGCCCAGACATATAAAATGTTCATGAATGGCATGGTACATTGATACTTGGTCAACACAACATTTTTTTTTTTGATGAATTGACTTTTCTGGCATATTGTGTTGTGCAGTTGTTCACTTCATCTGATAGAATTGAATTTCTGATACTGGTCTTGTGATGAAATATCAGGTCTTTGGATAGAAATTTCTGTTGCTGGTATTTGAACCTGAAAAAAGTGAATCTAAATAGAAAGACAAACAGTATAAATAGAAGTTGGAATTTTAATTTTCATCACTCAAATCTGTAATTTAGCTGTATTGTTGCAAATAAATGCCAAAGTATGCATACTTGTACTGTTCATTGTAGGTTCATATCAGTTTCTGTGTTTAAATTTTCTGAGCCATAGATGTAGATTCCATGACAGAATTTATTGGTTTCTGATCTTTTGCTTGCCATTAATGGTTCAGTGATTATTCATTAAAGTACACTTCATGTCAATCATTTTTTTGGCTTGGCAGGTGGCTTGGAACACTTTGCAGAGCTCTTACAACGTTTTCCTAATAACATACACATATTACTTGAAATTGCAAAGGTTAGAAACAGTTTCACTTTAATGAATTTAAGCTTCTAAGTTAAGCAAGAACTTATTGGTCAATATCACTGTTTTTGGAATAATTATTCATACATTATTTATTTGGATTTCTTGGAACTAATTATTTATGCATAATTTTTTTGTGCAAGTGTTTTTCACTATGTATCTATCTATCTATCTATCAGAGAATATCTACATTAAATTTATATCTATCTATCTATTAAAGAATAGCTCATTTTTAAAATAAATAAATAAATGCTCTTCAGTAATTTCATTTTATACAGCAAATTGGTAACCGAATGCAATCTGAATTTTTATAAATGTTGTAACATATAATATATAGTAATTTTATTATGTTGGTTTCTCCTGTCATTTTAATCTAACTCTTTTCTGCTAACAGATCTGAAGGCTTTGTCTTGTCTCATTTATTAGTAATAAGTCTTTTATTTGGCATAAGGTTTCTTCAAGTTATATTTGGATGCCAGGTTGTTCCTTTATATTTCTATAAGCTGTAAGAAATCCTTCTGTTTCTATTAGAGAATAAGTAGATTACACATCTGATAAGTTTGAAAGTGGATTGTGTTTTAAAAGTTTTGTTTGTTAAATTATTGCGAAAGGTGCCTTTGTAATCTGATCAATAATTATAAAAAAAATTAGAATTTTGGTTCTTTTCCTAGCTAAGATTGACAATTTTGATCTAATATACTGTTTGACTAATGCTTTGTTAAATATGTTAAGGTTGAAGCCATTATCGGAAAGAACGATGACGCCATAATGAACTTTGAAAAGGTAATGAGAAGTTTGGCTTATTATATCTGTAGATTATTCATTATCTGCACACATGCGCTCAAGAACGTATTAATATCTATATAATTCATGGTTTCTACAGGTTCGATTAATTGATCCTTACATTGTAACTTATATGGATGAGTACGCACTGCTTCTGAAGTTGAAGTGTGATTATCCCAAGCTAAACCAGTTAGTGCATGATTTGCTGAGTATCGATTCTACACGACCAGAAGTTTTTGTGGCTTTGTCTGTGCTGTGGGAAAGGAAAGATGAGAGAGCAGCATTATCTTATGCTGAGAAGGTTAGTTATTCTTTTTCATATTAACGGTTCATTAGGTTATTGTGTTGATCTAGAGTTGCCTAGTTTGTTATTCTTATATATCTGTGGTTTATGAGTTTACTATTTTTTTTTTTGTCAAGCAGAGTATCCGAATCGATGAGAGGCACATACCAGGATACATAATGAAGGTACTAAGATAATTGTGTACCTGGTTGAATGAGAGTTACTTCTATTGAGGTCTTTTTGTTAATTATTTTGTAAATTGTAAATATTTCAATTTCCATAATGTCTTTCTATTTAAAAATCAGTTATATTTCTTGTATGCTTTAGGGCAATCTGCTCATATCAATGAAGCGACCAGAAGCAGCTGTAATTGCCTTCAGATTAGCTCAAGAACTTAGACCTGATCTTCGCTCATATCAAGGTCTGATTTCCCAGGGAAAATGAGATTATTTGTATATTCAGCTAAATAAGAAGCATCTCATTTATACCTTTGATACCCTTACATATTTGATTCTGAAAAAAAGAATGATAAGAAACAAATATGACAATTTCAGGTTTGGTTCATTCGTATATAGCATCTTTAAAAGTCAAAGAGGCTCTCTATGCTGCCAGGGGAGCGATGAAGACCATGCCTCAGTCTGCAAAGGTATTAAAATTAGTTGGGGATGTACATGCGAGTAACGCTGGTGGAAGAGAGAAGGTAATAAACCTATAATTGGTCATTGTAACATTGTTCGAGTAGAGTTTGCCTTCAAATATAGGGTGTAAGAAGTTTTCAATTTTCTTGAACATTTTACAGGCAAAGAAATTCTACGAATCTGCACTCAGGCTGGAACCTGGTTATCTGGGGGCTGCCTTCGCCTTGGCTGAGCTCCATGTCATTGAGGGTCGAAATGGGGATGCTGTATCTCTGCTTGAGCGGTACCTCAAGGATTGGGCTGATGACTCCCTTCATGTGAAGCTGGCTCAAGTATTTGCTTCTACAAATATGTTGCAAGAGGCTTTGTCACATTATGAGGCTGCTTTGAGGTCAAGTCATATTAAAGTTACTCTCTGATTTATTTATGTTGGTCTCCGTTGCATTAAGGATGAGTTTTTTGCCCAAATATTAATTAGCGGAGCTGCAATGTCATTATCAGTATATATGATAGAGAACAGCATGTTCTGCCCTTGGCATTCATGCCCTCAATTTATGTTCAATGTGTGTTGCAGAATAAATTCACAGAATGAAGCTGCGAAAAAGGGGTTAGAGCGCTTGGAAAAGCAGATGAAGGTTTGTTTTCTGCTTAGTACTCTACATTACAGGAACATTTATCTTTTTCCTTCTCCTGTTTTTGTGTTTATCTTCCAAACATGTACCGGTTTTTGCGTCTTCTCCTCTACAGAGGCATTTCTTTGTCCAAAATATGTCGATGTGATTGTTGAAGGCAATATTTGCTTGGTATGCGGTGGACAACTAAATTAACACGTGACTTCTTTGCAGGGAGTGGATCCGGATGCACCTGAAGAAGATGAAGAGAATGAGGCAGAAGATGTTGATGGAGATCAGGAAGAGGCTGAACTTTTGTGAGTTTAAGCTAAGAAAGGTCTTTGACATGCAGAAATCAACACCTTTACAGGTTTTCTCATGGAAAAAACGCCATGCCAGACTTTTCACCAATTCAAAGAGATCCATAACTTGACGGGGTGTGGTGGCATTTGAATTGGTATGGAAATGCGATAGATGACATATTATCGAGTGGGCATAGACTTTTCAGAGGTGATATTTGGCATTTTCGAGGGTCTCGCTCGCTGAATGGGAAAAGAAAAGAAGAAGCTGAATTAGTAGTTATTGCAATGCAAAAGGGTTGCAATTAGTAGTTTCACTTGTAATCTAATCAGAGAATTAGTAGTTTCACTTGTAAACATTATAGCATTATGGATTTTACGGTTGACGTTCAAAGAGAACGACATATCATTGAATCAATTCTTATGGAATCAGTCACCTTATTTGACATGGGCACGAAAAATACGACTACGATTTCTTTTATATCTTTTCCTCCCGAGTCCTTTGAAAGTTTTCAAATAAAGTTAATCTTGTTTAGTGAACAAACGAGCAATGAAAAAACGTCACAAGCCAGACCAAATCCGAGTTTTGATACAAGATCGACAGGGTTGGATACACCGATGTATTCTCAACCTTGATAATTATTTCGTATCTACTCTAAATAATTCTTACAACCAAATAAACTTGTCGAGTAGAAGTCGATTCACATATTCATACAGATACTGAAGAAAAGTCAAATAAATTTGATATTATTGACTTAATTAACATAAAATTTGATGATATGAAAGCCGGCTATAACTTTGCTTAGGAGCAGCATAAATTTACAAGTTCATTATATATAGCTGACATTAATGTCACAATTCTTACATGGAAATTGGAAAGTGTCCAATAATATTGTGACAGCTAGCTGGACCCTGGAGGCTGGTTTTCAATAAGAGAGATCCAATTGTGGAATTAAGAGCGCGATTGATATCGTTATTAAAATGGTGTTTTTAAGAATGATTTTTAAAAATAAAAATCACGTTTTTAAAACGCATTGTTTGGTAGCATTTTTTTAAATAAGTTTCGAAACCAAAAACAATAAAAGCTGTTTGCCGGGGCGAATCTTCTTGGGGCAACACGGGGCTGTAGCCCCATCTGCCTGATAAATAAATAAATTTACAAATTTTTAATAGTATACTGAATTTATTCAAACTCAAGTGTCTAATACAAGGGATTTACGTTATCATGTAGACATGTAGATATTATAATGAATCATAATCCAATAGTATATTAAATTTATACAAACTCAAGTGTAACTGTGCAAATCTTGACTTTTACACATCCTTTTAATTTTTATTATCAGATCCCACCATATCACCACTCTTCTCTATCAGACATTTTATACTTCGTTTTTTTTCTTCTTTTTCTCTCTAATATTTTTCTTGATTCTTCAATCTTACTCTATCACCTTGAATTTTTTTTTAACAATCTTGGGACAACATTTGCAAGAATTCTTTGATTGTAATTATTTTATATTGTATATTTCTTTCTTTCTTGACTTTATTTATTTTGTTTGAATATACATTTTATGAGGTTAAATTTATTATATTTTATGACTTGTTTTGTATTTACGTTTTATTAATGAAATTCATCTTCATATTACGGTTGTTTAAAAAAATTATAACTAATTTTGTTTAGCATCACCAAATAGAAAATTCTGGATTCGCTCCTGGTTGTTTGACATCATTTTTAAAATAAGTCGAAAACTGAAAATGTGTTTGGATGAACTGTTTTCAAAAATAAATCGAAAGAAACAACAACTAGCATTGTGTTGACCTTGTATGGATGAATAGAAACAATTTTTTTTTTACTTATATGAATTGATTCTAAAATAGATATATAAAATATTAATGAAACATACATCATATATATATATAAAATTATTTGTTTCCAGTTTAATGACACCAGCTTAGCTAAAAATGGATAATTTAATAGGTTGACATAAAAAATCCTATAAAGTGATTGATTTTTTCTAAGTTTATTTTTAATAAGCAGCTCTCTTTAAAAAAAATTAAGGAGTGAGAAAGACCATGACAATAATATAAATAAATGGGAAAAACATGGTTTTTTATTTCAATTTAAAAATTGATAAAATTGTAATTAAAGGGAAATTTGAAACCATTTAACAAACAATGACAAACTAGTTTGCCCTATTTAAGTATTGGCTTTGTAGCTTACTAAGAGCCAAAGCTAAATATATACATATTAATATTTTTCCATTTACATCACATTAAATTGGAAAATTCAGAAAACATCCTCCTACTAAATCAATGAAAAATTAAATTAAAATTAAGATAAATACTTACAACAATTTTAGTTTTTCTTTCAAGAAATAATAAATGGATATATAATTTGATATTAGCCATTTATGTATACTATAAACTAGTTACTAAGATTTGAAATCACCTAATATTCTTTTTGAGTTGTTACAAATCTATTGACTAGTTGAGTTTCAATAGCTAATTAATTACAATCAATTACCAATTAACATACAAGAATAAGTTGATCAGGAATTATAAGAAAGATAAGATAGATAGACCCTCGTGTAAGTATTTTTTTTTTCAAAGTCTTTGAGTGACTTTGAGAGAAAAGTTTTTTTTTTTAATAGAGAAAAAAATTTCCAGAAGAATTGGGAGGTTTTTATTTTTATATTTATTTTATATTTAATATTATCAATTTACTTATTTACCCTTTCTCAAATTAAAGTACAACATGGTTGCTTTTAATCAAGATATTCTAACCATAACAAAGTACATAGAATAACATAGCCATATCGTTTTAGTGAATTAAAGAGAACAAATTTTGATTATCAAATCTGGCTTTCAGACACATCACCTCTTAGCAGAGTTGGTAGTGCACATCCCTTCCACATAAATGGTGAGGGGCTCGAATCCCACCATACGCATTTTATAAACATGTATGGGGAGTTTTCTTCCCGGGTTGTGGGAGTAGTTATCTCCCGTTATGAGAGCAAATATCCGGACAAGCACATGTATTGTTTGATTTCGACAGGTTTCGACCGTCCTATTGTAATAGTTCTTGTAAACTTAAAAAAAAATTGTTTTTCCTTTTTAAATGGTTATAAATAGTTAAATACAAAGCGTTAAGCAATAATTAAATGGTTATAATTAATAAAAAGCAAGGTTTCTAGTTTTTTGCAAACAGAAATCTCCCAAACTTATTTATGTAAGAATTCAAACTGATCCATAATATATGATTAGATGTACTTGTATCATGTATGTATCCATTTACTGCTTTTAAGTATGTATATCTAAACAAGTTTTTTTTTTTTGGGTCCAATTTTATTGTGGTGAGTTTGATAGGAACATGTTTGAATAGTAAATATCTCCTAACCAAATTTTGTCATTTCTTCTGTTTTCCAGTAAAAATTTTTTTTTGGCTTCATATTATGGCATTTAACCATATCACTTTATGATAAACTTTGTTGTCACTTTGGTTTATTGAACATACATTACAACCTATCATGGGATTTACACTTAGTTATTAGTTTTAGAAATTTATTTAATCTGATACAAAAGTAAATGAGTAGTTAAAGAGTACTCAAAACTGAAAAGAAGCAGATGGGTGCTTCTTTATTGAATTAAACTATAAATATATATAAAACTTTTCACCTTAGTGCGCACCGATATAAAATACATCAGTGCATTACATATAAACCGTAGATTATGGATAAACACCGACAAATGCATATAGACTGGGTCAAAGCAATTGAATGTAATGGTCCACATACAAAGCATTGATAAATATTTATTAGTGTGCACTGAAATGAAAGTTTTCATTTATATATATAAAAACTCAAAATGCCACACCAACTAATACTTCTTTATTGAATTAAACTTAATTGGTTTACTTCCAAATATTATAACTGTTGTTGCTTTCTTTTTTTTATGAGCTTTTCCCACATTTTGCTGACTAGCTAAGTTATCAATTGAATATATGTACCATTGAAGATTATTTTTGTATTTTTATCTGGCTTTATTAATGCAATAATATTTATTTTTAATGCATTACCGTTTTTTTTAAAGCATGTGAATGTTTATGATCAAAATTTTATTCTATATTTACAAATATTGTTGGTGCTACAGCAAGCAGTTGTATGTTATTTACAACAATATCAACATCATTTTTACTAATCTTTATTTATGTTCGAATTTATTTATACATGTGATCAGAATCAACTTTTATCTACCTATTTGAACTTCGTAAAAAAGTTGAAAAAAGTTTATAATAAAGAACTGAGTTATTATTGTGTATACATAAATAAATACATCTGATATTTGAACTTCGTAAAAAAGTTGAAAAAAGTTTATAATAAAGAACTGAGTTATTATTGTGTATACATAAATAAATACATCTGATATTTGATATACAATCAACAGATTTATATACAGGTAACATGTCCCTTGACTTATATACAGTTAACAAATTTATATACATGTAAGTATGTAACATGTCCACACCAGTCCTCATCTCATTACGACCCCATTTAAGATGCTATAAACCAGACTCCTTGCATGTCCATTTTCTAATAAAACTCCATTCTTCTCTCTCTCTCTCTCTCTCTCTCTCTCTCTCTCTCAAAATCACCATTATCAATCTCTCTGTGACATTTCATTTAAACAAGAACCCGGTTGCTTTCTTTGGTTTATTATTATATTTTTTTTGTTTAAAAACTAGAAATATTCCTTACAGAGCAACCGATAGATGTTGAGGTGGGAATGTTGGATGTGCAATCAAAGTCTCACATTGGCTAGATATGAGGATGATCTTTGGTACGTAAGTATGGAAACAACCTTCACTGGTATAAGACATTTTGGAGAGTATCCCAAAAGCAAATCCATACGAGCTTAAACCCAAAACGGCCAATATCATACCAATGTGAGTTCGTACTTATAACAGGGAAGCCCTATAATTGGTTATATGTCTCTCTCTATATAGAGTAGATTTAAATTATTAGTTTTGAATATAGTATGACATTAATTATTTTGCTAATTACAGTATTGGTTTGGTTTTTCTCTTAATGATGTTTGTTTTTGGAAATTAAATAATTGCTCTTAGCATGAAACTGTTGGCCAGTTGGCCTCCATATATGGTCCGATAAATAAACTAGCTAGCATCTGACCATATCATGATCTTTCTCAGCTGCTCCCGATCCATCTATGTGTTTTGATGATGACTATTCACCGTATATAATCACAGTCGTCATTCATTGATACATGCATGATGCATGTTTATGATGGGGATTATTAATATTCAAACATTTAAGGGAAATTATAATTGATAGTCATGAGAGGTTTATTTTTTAATTGGCTACCTGTTGTAGCATGTAATTAAATTGGTGCCATATATACTTGGCATTTGGCAATGAAATTTTTATCTCTTACTTTTTGTTGTTGATAAATTTATGATTTGTGTGGATTGAATTAGTGGAAGTTTACAAAAGTTGAAACTTGAAACACATAATTTTGGTTTAGTTAATTAACCCGAGTAATACATCACTTTGAAATAAAATAGAACAGTCATTTATAATGGTTTGAATAAATTGCTATATGTAATAAGAGCATTTGAAAAGCATGCACTTTGAAGAAAAGTGTGGTGAATCTTCTGAATTAGGCAGCTTATGTAATATAGGGAATCCCTCATGAGGTTTGCAACAAGAAGTACACTACCTTATGTAATACAGGGAAATTATCATTTTCCTCATGAGGTTTGCCATATTAGATAAATTGGTCCATCTAGTTTCAATAATAACTAGTCAACCCCGTGAAACCTAAACTATTAGTCATTTTACCCCTTCTGTCAAGTTTTCCATCTAAAAAGCATTTGACTGTTAATTGAAAAATTAAAATGTTTCCATCAAGTATTGAACACTTTGACCTAGTAGTTAAAAACCACACAATCTACCAGCTGAGCTACTCCAACTCATTGTTAGAGGTATGTTGATTTAAATGTGTGTGTGTATATATATATATATATATAGTTATCTAATTTGTTTAAAATAACTTAAATTTGTTTATATAATTTAAAATAAACTCATATATATAATTTAAAATAAACTTATATTTAATAATAATATATAAAAACGGATTTATGAAAAAAAAACAAAAACAAAAACAAAAGGAAACCCAGAATATCCAGAAAACCAAAGCCGGTAAATTTTTTTATTTCTTTTTTCAAAATTCCTTTTAAATACACGAGCTTATTTTAAATTATTCATAAACTCATATATTAAAAAAGAATTTTTTTCTTTCTTTCTTTCTGTTTCTTTTTTGAATTTTCCCTTTTTTCAATTGATGGGACTTTGATTTTTAGGTTTTTTTTAATGAAATTGAAATAAAATATTTTTTGAAAAGGAAACAAATTCAAAAACAAAAAGAAAGAAAAAAATTTATGGGAATTTACGGGCTTTGATTTTCTAGGTTTTCTTATGTTTTCTTATTTTTTTTCTTTTTCATAAATCTATTTTTATATATTATTATTAAATATAAGTTTATTTTAAATTATACAAATATATTTAAATTATTTAAAACAAATTAGATACATATACACACACATTCAAATCAACATACCTCTAATATGAGCTGGATTAGATAACTATATACATACATTTAAATCAGCATACCTCTAACAATGAGATGGAGTAGTCCAATTCTATGTTTGGTGTATTTAGTGAGTCAGGATTATTTAGTCATGTGATTGTTTTTATCTTGTTAGAACAGGATAAAATAATCCTCTCAACTTCTACGTGATTATTTATCTCATCACTATTTCTCAGCTCCCTCTTCTCACTTTCATACATTTCTCTTCTCAGTTCTTACATTCACTCATCTTGTGTCTCAAAATCTTTCTCTACAATTACTGCTAATTTATTGATGTTTTTTAATATTTGGGTTTAGATTTTTTTTGTTTATTTTGTTATTGTATTTTTCTAATTTGTTGTATTTTTCATAATAGATATGTGTTTTTTGTATTTTTCATAACATATCTCATGCTTTAACTCTGCATCTAATCTCTTTAGTAATTCATATATTTTTTTGCTCAATGAAAACTACAATTATGAGATCTATTATAAATTTGGCGGTGTTGCCTGCCTGTTGTAAAGCTTGTTATTGCCT
This sequence comes from Dipteronia sinensis, assembly GCA_033220585.1. NCBI lineage: Eukaryota > Viridiplantae > Streptophyta > Magnoliopsida > Sapindales > Sapindaceae > Dipteronia > Dipteronia sinensis. Next base: position 3,740,248 of record CM065644.1, read on the forward strand.
GCATGTTGTAAAGCTTGTTATGTTTTGTGGGTTTCTGGGTTGGTGTTGCCTAGTGTTTCTCTGCGCTTTGTGTCCCTGTTTTCTAGGTTGCGGTAGATTCATTGATTCACCATGTTTTGTATGGCTGATTCACTGATTCACCTTATTTGTATGGATGCTTCACTGATTCAGCTGATTCACTATTTCATGTTGATTGTATGGTTGATTCACTGATTTCACCTTGCTTGTATGATTGCTTCACTGATTCAGCTGATTACATTATTTTTGTCCAATCTCATCATATACCAAACACAAGACATCACTATTTTTATTTTTTAGTCATAACCAATGTTGGACCAAACACGGAAAACATTATAATTAGTCTAATCCAATCTAATCTCATCTTTTAAAAATAGTATAATCTTATCTCGTACACCAAACGCACCCTTATGGGGAATTTTACTTGTCAGTTTTCTGATTGCCTTCATGAATTCACCATTTCTTGTATTTGCCTATGAGTGGTCTTGACCCAATCCTGGGAAAATCATGTTGGCTGGCTTTCCCAGCTATGATTCTTCCCAGTGTAATGGCTCTTAGGATTCACTTAATGGATTTATTTCTTCTTTTGTTCTGATTTTCAGAACTTTGTAGGTCACTAATTACAACAGAAGAATCTATTATTATATTTATTTATTTATGTTTTTAGTAATTTTGTTTTTAATTTTCATTTTGTAATGGTATTTTGGACTTTTTCAGGAGTCAAATTGGTTCAATCTAATGAAAGAGATGACGACTGTAAACTTTAGGGGTGTTTCTGTAGAATAGCTAAACTTTTCAGTGTAATTTCCCCTTGGAAGTTTTGCTACAAAGACATAAAAAAAACATGTATGGGTTCGCACACCGAGTCCGTACACTACTATCCTGTAAAAGGACCCAAGAATTTTCCATCAAATCTCATGTTCAATTTTCTTCTATTCCAAACAGAAAAGATCGTACTAGAGAATCCATTTCACGTGACTTGGCTTCTTGCTTAAACAACTGCACTGATATTCTTTATCTGAAAAAGCTCCATGCTTGCATTTTCACTTGGGGTCTCGAAAGCAACAGTTTTTTTGGGCTCCAAGCTAATAATTTGCTATGCAAAATTTGGTTTTTTGGATGAATCGAGATGGTTATTTGATAGAATTAGTAGTAGCAATCTCTCTCTTTGGAATTCACTTATTGTTGGATACTTTAGAGCTAGTCATTTCAATGAAGTTCTTCGGCAGTACACAAATTTGAGAGAGTGTAACATTGGTTTGGATGGTTCAGCTGTTACATTCTGTTTAAAAGGTTGTGTTGAATTGGATAGTTTCGAGTTTGGAAGAGGAGTCCATGCCGATAGTTTCAAGCTTGGGTTGAGCATAAATCCTTTTGTGGGTTCTTCGCTTATCGGCTTGTATTCAAAGTATGGTTACATGAGAGATGCCTACAAAGTGCTTGAAGAAATAACTGATAGAGACGTCGTTGTTTATACTTCGATGATTACTGGGTACGTGCAGAGTGGTGATTGTCTTGTTCATGAAGCTTTCGACGTTGCACGCAATATGCAAAGGGAAGGACTTGATCCTAATAGAGTAACTCTAGTGAGCTTACTGCAGGCTGCGGCGCTGTTGCAAGCTTTGAAAAAGGGTCGTATGATTCATGGTTATGCTATAAGGAGAGGAATCGGCTGTAGTGATGAGGTATTTGAGACAAGTCTAATGGACATGTATATCAAATGTGGGGATCCTAGAACAGCTGCAAGTTTATTTGGCACAATAAATAAAAGAACTGTTGGTGCTTGGAATGCATTGATTGCTGGTCATCTTCAAATGGGGCAGCCTTTGGAAGCTCTGCAACTTATCAGTCTTATGATGCGAGAAAGCATTAAGCCTGATCTGATTACGCTGGCCAATGGGATTCTGTGTTGTGCTGATTTGAAGATTTTGCAGATAGGAAAAAGTATTCATGGTTACATTATTCAAAGTGGAATCCAACTTGATCTTGTAGCTACTACTGCCCTGGTTGATATGTACTCTAAATGCAACAATTTAGTTCAAGCAAGAATATTGTTTGATGGAATGGAGAAAAGGGATGTAACATCATATAATGTGATGATGGCCGGATATCTCCAAAACGAATTCGTTTGTGAAGCTGTCGAGGCTTTTATTGTAATGGTGGGAGCAGACATTAAACCGAACATAGGTTCAATCCTATCATTACTTTCTGCGTTGTCGGATCTGAAAGATGTGAGACGAGGAAAGTGTGTCCATGGATATGTAATAAGACATGAGCTTGACATGAATAACGAAATTTCCAATCAATTTATCAACATGTATGCAAAATGTGGTTGTGTAACCTATGCAAGGCAAGTCTTCAGCAGAATAAGATATAGAGACTTGTTATCGTGGACTTCAATGATGAAAGGTTATGTCTATCACGGGAATGCTGATGATGCTGTAATCTTATTCCATATGATGAAGAGAGAAAAACTAGAACATGATTCAGTTGCTTTGATAAGCTTGTTGCAGGCTTTCTCTCAACTAGGATGTCTAAGTCTTGCAAAGGAAGTTCACAGTCATTTGTATCGAGTTCATATGGAGAGAGAAACACCAGTAATCAATTCTCTGATTACTATTTATGCCAAGTGTGGAATGTTAGATATGGCCAGGAATTTATTTGAACACATGACCTACCGGTGTTTGACATCATGGAACTCAATAATAGCCGCGTATGGGATGCATGGTCATGGCATAGATGCTCTCAAATTATTTGAAAGAATGAAAAAATTCAATGTTGAACCTGATGAGATTACCTTTACGTCAATACTTACTTCTTGTAGTCATTCAGGTCTGGTAGAAGAGGGTTTGCGAGTATACAGGTCCATGACAGAAGAATATTCTATAGTTCCAAGGGAAGAGCATTATAACTGTATGATAGATTTGTTTAGCCGAGCAGGGCGGCTTGAAGAAGCCTACGATCTGGTTAAATGTGTGCCGTCAAGACAAAGTGCTTGTGCACTAGTTGCTTTGCTTGCTGCTTGTAGAGTTAATGGAAATATGGAGATGGGGGAGGAGATAGGAAGGCTCATCCTGGATCTTGAACCTGAGAGCTCAAGTGCTTATGCTTTGGTGTCGAATTTGTTTGCAGAAGGGGGAAAATGGGATGAAGTTTCCAGAATAAGAGCCATGGTGACAAACAGAGGGTTGAAAATGACAGTAGGGTATAGTCAGATAGAGCTTAGATAAGCAGGCAAGCCTAATGTCAACTCCTTTAAACTTTTTCTTCATCCTGTAGGAGCTGAGATTTGGTATCACCAACTTTGCCATACCTATCAATACGCTGATGATGTACATATAAGAAAAGAGTAACTGGTCACAATTTGTAAATGTTACAATAATACTAACCCTTATTTTTAACCTCTTCTCTTGTCCTTTCATTGACCCCTATTTTCATATTTCTATGTATTGGCATAACTTCTCATTGCAGGCATACTTTTTCATTGTATAAGTTTTGGATATGGAAAATACCTTAAAGTTTCGGTTTTTGACATGGAAAATACATTTAACATATATTATATAGTAATTTTATAATGTTGGTTTCTCCCGCCCTTTTAATCTTACACTTTTCTGCTAACAGATCTGAAGGTTTTGTCTTGTCTCATTTATTAGTAATAAGTCTTTTATTTGGCATAAGGTTTTTTCAGGTTGGTTATATTTGGATTCCAGGTTGTTCCTTTATATTTCTATAATTGGTAAGAAACCCTTCTGTTTCTATTAGAGAATAAGGAGATTACACATCTTATAAGTTTGACAGTGGAATTGTGTTTTAAAAGTTCTGTTTGTTAAATTATTGCAAAAGGGTGCTTTTGTAATCTGATCAATAATTATAAAAAAAAAATTAGAATTTTGGTTCTTTTCCTAGCTAAGATTGACAATTTTGATCTAATTTAATGTTTGACTAGTGCATTGTTAAACAGGTTAAGGTTGTAGCTATTATCAGAAAGAATGATAAGGCCATAATGAATTTTGAAAAGGTAATGAGAAGTTTGGTTTATTATATCTGTCGATTATTCATTATCTGCACACATGCACACAAGAACGTACTAATATCTATATGATTCATGGTTTCTTTCGGTTAATTGATCCTTAGATCGTGATTTGTATGGATGAGTACGCAATGCTTCTGAAGATGAAGTGTGATAATGGCATATCATTAAACCAGTTAGTGCATGATTTGCTGAGTATCGATCCTACACGGCCAGAAGTTTTTGTGGTTTGGTCTGTGCTGTGGGAAAGAAAAGATGAGAGAGGAGTATTATCTTATGCTGAGAAGGTTAGTTATTCTTTTTCATATTAATGGTTCATATGGTTATTGTGTTGATCTAGAGTTGCCTAGTTTGTTATTCTTATATATATGTGTGTGTGTGTGTGTGTGTTTACTCTTTAGTTTATCAAGCAGAGCATCCGAATTGATGAGAGGCACATACCAAGATACATAATGAAGGTACTGAGAATGAGAGTTACTTCTATTGAGGTCTTTCTGTTAATTATTTTAGGACATTATCCATGTAAATTGTAAATATTTCAATTTCCATACTGTCTTTCTATATTAAAAATTAGTTATATTTCTTGTATGCTTTAGGGCAATCTGCTCTTATCAATGAAGCGACCAGAGGTAGCTGTAATTGCCTTCAGAGGAGCTCAAGAACTTAGACCTGATCTTCGCTCATATCAAGGTGTGTGATTTCCCAGGGAAAATGAGATTATTTGTATATTCAGCTTATATAAGACGCACCACATGTACACCTTTGACACTCTTACATATTTGATTCTGATAATGAATAATAAGAAACAAATATTACAATTTCAGGTTTGGTTCATCTAAACATGTATCGGCTTTTGCGTCTTCTCCTCTATAGAGGCATTTCTTAGTTCAAAATATGTCGATGGGATCATTGAAGGCAAGATTTGCTTGGTATGCGGTGGATTACTAAATTAACACCTGACTTCTTGCAGGGAGTGGATCCGGATGCACCTGAAGAAGATGAAGAGAATGATTCGGAAGATGTTGATGAAGATCAGGAAGAGGCTAAAGGGAAAAAGATGCAGCTGAATTAGTTATTGCAATGAAAAAGATTGCAAACAAGAACAGCTTAGATTTGTTGTAGTTTCACTTGTAATCTAATCTGGGGAGAATTTCTGTTCACGAATTTATGGTAGAAAAAGAGAATGGCATATCATTGAATTCCTTCTTCTGGAATCAGTCACCTTGTTCGACATGGGTCCGAAAAATACAAGTACCATTTCTTTTATATCTTACACTACCAAGTTCTTTGAAAGTTTTCAAATTAAGTTAACCTTGTTTAGTGAACAAATGTGCAATGAAAAAATGCCACAAGCCAACTAGAATCCAAGCTTTGCTACAAGATCGACAGGGTTGGATACAACAAATATTCACAATCTTCATAATTATTTGGCATCTACTAAAATAATTCTTACAACCAAATAAACTAGTCGAGTAGCAATTGATTTACGTATATACAGAACAAATTTCAATTACCATAGCTCGTGCGTGTAAAGGGGTTGGCTATTTGGACAGGTAGATTTAACTGGGTCATCCAAAAGTTTTATTCCAAAGAAGAGCCATTCGCGCTCTACCTGCCACGGAAGAATGATTACTTGTAAAGGGGCTCTCCGTACTATACGTTGAAAGGCTTTCTAGGGGTGGGTGCTCGGGTCTCCAAAGATTGCAATCTTTGTTTGAGGTGAAAAACTTCTACCTGCATAACATCAAGTGTGGAAGTTAAAAACAAACTCTCTTTACGGTATAATATGATGCAGAAGAAAACTCTTACAAAATCTCACATTATTAATTTAATTAACGTAAAATTTGAGGATATGAAGCCTGCTACAGCTCCTACCTGTAAAGGGACCTTTGTGCATCTATGTATGATGTTGTCGATACAACTAAAGCAGATAATATAACTGTACAACTAGTGAAAGTATACTATAGCAGGCATACCACATTATTTTTAAAGTAATGCTAGACGTCCTAAATTTCTTTCCCAAATGATGTGGCACGTGAGGTGTCAGCATCTTATAAATCATGATATTATACGGTAATTGATATGATGTTGACACCTCACGTGCCACATCATTTGGGACAGAATTTGAGAAAGAAATTTGGGACGCCTAACATTACTCTTATTTTTATCATCATCAAAGTTGTACCTGAAGTTGGAATGCTCTTGCTCTCTCTCCAGCAAGGACTCCTCTAGTTGAGTGCAGCTCCTACAACAAATATGAAATCAGCCGACCAGAAGAACTGGGGTTCATTGTATAAAGATCCATTATAGAGTTGCATACCTTCTGCAAATCATCGAAAACTGCCTTTAGATAAGCATTGTCATGCTCAAGCCTTACATTGTCGGAGTGGACGATATTTGACAAGTTGTTTGACTCTTCTTGTGCTATTTCTAAACCAGTCAGCTTCTCTTTTAGCAACTCCATCTCCTTCATCATGTCTGTCAACTTTCTCTCCATCTCTTGTCTGCTTTTGAGAGCGGAAGATAAATTTTTCTCTGCAACTTCTCGGTTTGACAATGCGGCTGCCAACTGTCCTTCCAACATTCCATTCTTTCTTATAAGAGTTGCCATCTTTGTCTCATAAAACTGAATTATGCCTGAAGGACCTGAGAACGCTCCTGATTTACTGTCATCTGTGTATATTACATCATCACTATCAAGAGGAAAGTTTCCAATTCCTTGGAAAGAGGGATTTAAATTTTCAGATTCAGATGCAACCGTTTCATCTACATTGCTTTTTCCTCCACTGTTGTTAGTTGGAGTTGCCAAATCTGAATGGTGTATTCTGTGTTCTGTTGCCTGAAATCAAACGGAATATCACGTTAATGGAAAATAATAAACCTTTTCTCCTTATAGTAAGTCTAAATCTTTGGTAATGCTGGGGTTGAAATTTGCCACTTATAATGTTTCAGTTTACTAATAATACGGTGCTATAGTATATTATTATGTCTATCATGGATTGCAATAACGACCTACTAGGCTACTACTATGTGCAACACGGGATAAAAGATTTTAAATGCTCCAACTTGCAAAGTTGATATCGGAGGGGTCCTAGAATATGCCTCTACTATTCAATTGCCAAGGAAGCCCAATACAGACACCAAATTGTACAAACAACCACACAATATTAACTCACATATCCAAGAAAAGAAAACACATCTCTAATATTAGATTTTGCAAGTAATGGTAGCTATAGTTTACCTGTGAAAAAGAGTTTTCATCCTCTGAACTTTTTGCCATCTTAATAGTGGGGCTGTATTCTTCCTCATTTTGAAATTGCTTGCAAAGCGAGACATTTCCACTTGGATCAACAAGTACAGACTCTGACAAAGATTTCCTGCCAGAACCATGATGTTCAATCGCAGATGCTAGGTTTTGTCTTGTAACAGTGTCAACCGAACGCTTGGAAGAACCATTACTAAGTTGGGTAGCCAACGCTGTGGATGACGAGCGTTTTTCATACACTAACTGGCCTGGACCTTTACTACTCAGAGTGGACTGCCGACCCATGGATGATTCATTCTTTTCAATGCTCAGTACTTCAACCTGAGAGAAACTTAATAAAAAATCAATGATCTAAGAAATATCAATTCCTGCAAAAAAACGTGACTAAGTCCAACCTGATTTGATGGCTCTTTTTTGGATCCTCCAAATGCAACAAGAAAATCCTTTTCCTTGTGCTGCACAAGCACTAGGCTAAACCCCTGTGCAAAACGAACCAGCAATAAGGCCACCACGTTCAGCATCATGTAATCAATGATATCTTATAACAAAGAAAATAGCACATGTTGTAACAAGTCAAAACTATAAGTCTCGGTTTTTGCAGAAAAAAGTTCAAATCAGGATGACAATTTTTCGCTCACCTTGAGGGGGGGTTAACAGTGGAGTGTAAAATACAAATCTGGTAATACTCTAAAAACATTAAGCAAATCCTACAATATTTTAACTGAAATTCAAATCAGGGTTGAACTTTAGCACTTTATTGCTTGATTCCTCTCCGTAAAATTTATAGAGCTGCTCATGGACTGCCTGGATAGAATTCTTTTCCTTTTATATGGATAAGGCCTAAATGGAGAGATCGGCTCGTATATTTCACAAAGCCCGACTATAGAGGTTTCACTTTCACATATGAGATCTTCGGACGACAACACCTTATGACTGAGGTTTTGCACAATGTGATAGAACCTTAGCTTAGGGTTTAGTACTAGGTTTTGCTGCCTTGCAATAATAAACTATACTGACTCCATCATCCTACAGCCACAAAATTTAATTATATAATTCAAAACATTATTATGCCTTATAATTAATGTTGGTAAACTAAGAAAAATATGAAATATATATGGTTCATAGTTTGACCTTATAAGCCTTGTGGATTTATGACCATAAAAGAAGTTAATTATCTTCATTTTTCTTGTTTTGTTTCTATATATATCATCTTTAATAGAGATAAGATTTTCCATGGGAAATAAAGGTTAAACTAGATCACCTTGTTAGTGGTGATAGAAGATGGAGATGACGCAATGGCCACAGACCACTCCGTTTGTAGAATATCAAAGATCAAAGTCTCTGCATGTCCTGACAAGCGAACAAGAAACAAAAGGTCAAAACAAACATACACTAAGTAATAGCAAAGAGTCAATTATTGATTGTAACTTGAAATAAGCTGACAACTATTAAATGATACCAGAAGCTTAGTTTTCCCATCAGACATGATATCTAAATTACATCAAGTACGGGGACTCCTGGTCAAAAGAACCAACGTATTATTTTGTAAATGTGGTGATATACCCTATACAAGGAACTGATGTAGCTCAATTATGCAACTTCTCTTTCTTTCCTTTTTATTTAACTCAGTTGACAAACAATCACAAGATACAAAGTTTCAAATGTAAACCTGTCTTCTGAAGTTATTCTTCCTACTTTTGACCATGTGTTCCTTTCCACATTCTACTTTCTTTACAATTCTGGAACTGTTTATTAAGACAGCTGAAACTCCCTCTTTTTTTTTTTTTGCAACTACTATATAATGAAATGATTAACTATACGGCTCCAGTTAGAACACTGCTCCTGATTTCAAACCTTCTGAATGTCCTAAAAAGGGGAAAAAGACAAGAATACAAATCCATTGAAATACGCAGCAAAAATATAATAAAGCATTAGATAGCTCAAGCTTAACTTCCATGAGTAAATGATGTGCAAGTTAGAATCCTCATGGCACGTAAAACCTCAAAGGTAATTAGCTACCTCAAATTGAGCTTTGACAAGTATAAACCTCTTAAAAGCACAACATGACGGAAAGTAGTAATACAATTAATACATATGCTTCTTATATATTGCAAGACGATACGGTAAAGACGCCTAGTATATGTTTCTTAGCTCTGAGACATACTTTTTTTCCTGCTTCCACCCCCTGCTATATACCATTTAGTTCCACATAAAACTCCACAGCAACCAGCTCTGGGTGATGGATGGAAACCTCGAATCTTTATTCTAGACCATATCATCTGAGACAGAGACAAAGAGCAAGGGAGAGAGAGGAGAGAGAGAGAGAGAGAGAACTCATCAAAATTCAACAGCCAATTAAAACCAAATGGCATCTGCAGCAAAATAAAATTGTTTGGATAATTGATTCAGTAATCGAGATAATAAGATCAAACAAGTTCTGACTCACCGTCTCAAAGTCAAGTGAGTACAAGTCATTCAATGTCTTGGACTTTGACGATCCACCAAATATAAAAAGATTTTTATCATCATAAAGTGTTGCAACATGGTTGGCTCTTGGAGACGGTCCAGTTCCCCTGTTGATTTATTAAAAGGATAACATAAAATCAAAAGTTCATAGTTCCTAAAGTAAAGAATGCATAATCCTATATCAGTAAGGTAATGTTGATTATGGGTTGATAAGATCCATATAACATAACGGATTACACTTACGTGCAATGAAGAGGGAGCCATGTCAAAGACTTCAGATCAAACATATGCAGATCATTTAGCTTTTTCCTTTTAGCATCTTCACCCCCAAATAAAATTAAAACAGAACTCGCCCTAACCACAGTGTGACCACTTCGAGCAACCTGCAATTTATACAAACATTTTTTTAGGATTGTGTGTCTTTATTGTTCAGATATTTATGTCTACATATTAGAACTACACTGCATTGTTGCTTGATAATATTTCCCTTTCATAAAAAAACAGCAGCACATCGGTAAAATGAATTAAAGGAATGGCATATTAGCTTGTATTTATCAAAGCTCTCATACAGGAAATACATTTTCCATGAAATTTGCTATCCCAACTCGTCAATAGATTATTCTGACTCATTTGACCAAACCTACCTTTACCATATGCAGAGGACTTTGGTTTATAGTCTTATTTTGAATGTTCACGTAAATTGCATGCAATGGGTAGCAATTGATGTTTAATTATTGTGAAATTAGGTATCCCGTGTAATGAATGGAAAGGCTTATCCAGTCATGAAGTTGCCATGAGTTCGACAAAAAAATACAGAGGAAGGATCATGCATAACTGCTTTCACAAGTAATCAAAACCAGGTAAATTTGCACATGTAATGAATTAGAAAAGAATACCGGTACGTCTCCTTTTGCTTCCATAAGAGACCAACACTCTGTCTCTATGTCGAATGTCCAAACTGAACAGAAAGGAAGAGAATCAGAACCATTTCATATCATGATATGAATGGGCATTAAAACAAAGAGATCCAACCTGAAACTTTGTCACTCCCAGAGTCGGTTTTTCCTCCAACTAGGAGTACCTTCTTCCCCCAAGAAACCTAGACAACAAAAACAACAGAAAGAACTTTCAGCACACAAATCTTAGAGCTTTTGTAGTCCACGTGTGTGAAACAAAGCATAGTCCTAAAGTGTAAACCAATCTAAAAAAGGAGCTAAAATAATTACATTTACGCTTAAAGCAGGGAGAATATACAATACAGATGAAACTCAAATAGCATATGCAGCTGTAGCTTTACAACCTCCTTATACTCACCATAAAGGCCCATTTCTTGCTACACTGTTATCCAATTTTGAAAGAAAATTTTGAAGCTGTTTCTAAATGCTACTCGCTTTTTTGTTCCTTATAAAGAGTTTCCGTCTTCTGTTTTCTTCTAACCAAGGTGCAATGAAAGATCATGATCATTCTATTGATTAAAGTTAAAGTTATGGTGGTCAATAGAATTAGTGTTCTATATTACTCAGCTAAATTCAAGCATCGTTCTAAGGATTGCATATTAAACTAAACCAACTATCACAGTAGCATAGAGAAAATGCAATCACATATAGTTAAAAAGCAATCAATAAGAAATTTACATACCAGACTATGTCCCCTGCATGCAGGGATCTTTAGTGGCAGACTGCTAGGTGACAAATAAAGTTTTGATGAAGCTGCTGTCCAGGTAAATCTGTCAAAATTAAGCACCTAACCAGAAAAACGAAGGAATTATAATATATTTCACAAAAGTTTGTCACCTAGCAGCTACATTACTTGCAGTTTCCACAAGTGCCACTTAATATCCCTACCTGTACATCATCCAACAATCCATTCCCAGATTCACCACCAACTACTATCATCTTGTTCCCAATTACAGCTGCGGCATGCTGTTCATGGAAACATTAAAGCATTGACTTCAAGGAGAAAAGTATATTCACACTCACCAAACTAATCAATGTACAACTTAAATGCATGATATTTTTCAAACACCAATAATATCTTACATTAAAACGAGGAGCAGGTTTGTCTCCAGCAATTGACAAAACCATCCAATTCTCAGAGTTGGCAGAGGTGCTGTTACTAATTTCGGGCACAGCAAATGAAAACTGGCAATCATGTTCATCAGAATGACTATTCGGAGGAGCAACAGATTCACTCTGCGAAAACTTTAAAAGCTTAATGACATTACAAAGCACTCACTACTTCCAAAAAAAAAAATCAGCAAACAAATTCAAAAGCCTCACATTCGTATTACTCGTTCGCTTCGGGGGTCTTATAGGACTCCTAATTGTCTGAGCAGAATCTGATAGCTGCACCACCTTCTTCACTCTAAAACAACATATTTATACAAGTATCAGACTAATCTAAAACACAGCACTGAATTGTAATGCAGTTCTCTTTGTATGTTTCATACTATAATTGCCGTAATTGAAATTCAATCAAAACTTCATAAGTTTTAAAATCAAAAGCATATGAAAAACGTAGCTCAGCTTTTCTTCAACTACAAACATACAAAATTGAAGAAAATGTTGAACTACTACTAATCACTCACCTTCCAAGCTTAATGCGACGACGAGAAAAACCAAACATTGTCTAAAACCAGAGCCTCCTCCACAGCACAGCTTATCTATATTGAAAATAAAAACCCTAGAAATCACAAAACGAAGCTGCATTATCTTCAAAAATTTCATTAACACACGTATACCAGTTTTTTTACAGAGAATAATTTTCTCTAATTAGTGAATAATACTCTACTGATAATGCAATCAGTGAGTGAGTAAACTACCTTTGGAGAAACTCTGACAAAAACAATCAACCTCTGTTTGGTTGCCGAGAAAGTGAAGGAAAAGTGTTTTGTTTTTTTCTTTTATCAGAAAAATAATTTTTTTTTTTTGACTGAATGATAGGATACGTAGGAGATAGTGTTGTTAACACTAGTATATCTGAGCTGTAACTAGCAACAGACAACCAATCGGCGCACTTTAGCAGGCTGTGTTCTTTTGTTGTACATTATGCGCACTTTATTGATTCAACCACTTTACTAATCTTTCTTTTGTGTCCTGATCTACTTAATTATTAACTGTTTGTGAATAAACTAACTAGACTTTATCTAAAATACCGACCTCTACCGGTATATTTATGAGATAAATGTAAAAAGTAAAAGAAAAAAGGTTATGTGTTACACCTTCATTTATCGGTTCAGTATTTTAGATATCGACATGCATTCTTCTTAAACTAATTCGATATTGTTTCTTTTTGGGAACATATTGAACACAATTCAATTGAAGATTTTATGGATATCTACTTACATAAATCGAAATAAATTAAACTCTACATATATACTTATAAAATCTACATTGCCGAACCCGGAGCCCTTTCTCATCACCGATGTGAAAGGAATATACACCATCACTTATATTAAGAGTTGATGTGCGTAATGAATCTGTTTTTAATTCTGTAGGAATATACTAATAGTATGTGATTTAAGGCTAATAGATATTTTTTTGGGGAGATCTGAAGAATGATGCTAGGTTGCGCTGGGGGTGAAGGGTGCGCAGGATAGGAAATTGATGAGCTGATCATGGGAAATGAAGTGACCGATGGAGGAGAGGTGAGGTTTGTAGTGTAATAGATTTAGTAAGTCGAGGCATTTATTTGGTGCGGCTATGTGGGCCCCACTGTGAGGTCATTGGGACTTGGTGTTTTGCCACTGCACTCAATCTATCTCTCTTTCACACGTGCGATTTTTCCAAAGGCTCTTTCTACACTGAAATCACTTCCCGTTGTAACTTGTAAGAAGTATTTTTTATATTATTTTTTTATTTAATTTTTCAAATCTAACACTTGGCTGATTAGAGTTTAAGGACATGTCCCTCAAGATCAATACACTAATTAAGGTCTGTCAAGAATAATAATAATACACTAATTATATCTATATATTTTGTTATTTTCAACATATTTTAGAATAGTAACATTATGAATGTATAAGCTCTATTATGAAAGAATATATATATATATATATATATATGTCAGTTTTTAGAGGAGTTTTTATTGGTTTTGTTTTGTTTTACGATTCTCTCTAATGGAATGAATTTTATAAATAATAAATATATTTTTATTTTCTATTTATAAAATAATTATAAATAAAAAATAACTGATATCATATTTAAATTAAAAATGCTCATAAGAGTACGAATGTATATATTCCCTTTTATATCTCAATTATTAAGATCGGTGATATTGACATCCTTTTTAAATTGTATTTACACCTTAAATTAATATTTTTATTATTAAATTCCAATATTGTCCTTAAGTAGCATTATATAAATAATTAATTATAGTAAATACAATATATTTATCATAGTATTACAATATTTACTATCTTTTAATTGATACATTAACTGTTAATTGATTCAAACTTCAAATAAAGATTATTTTCTATTAAAAATATTAAATAACTAATTAACTATTATTAAAAAAATTGAAAACCATTAAATTTAATTAATTAAAATAACTGAACTAAACTAAAAATAAAATTAAAGAAAATAAAAAGTGAAGGGGTGGGGTTCCCCCTTAGATATGGAATGGAAGGAACCGCACCTCCCTCGTGCTTTCTATTTTTTCTTATTTTAATTTTTTATATATATTGTTCTTATTTCACTTGTTTTATAATTTGTTTTTTATTTTTATTGTGCTGTAATTTGTAATCTATTTATATATAGTATTTAATAAAAAATTAAAGAAAGGGACATATATATATGTAATATATGGGGTATTTTTATAAACTTTAAAATATTTAGTAGGGTGTACGTATAGAAAGGAGGGATATACTGTTTTGAATGATGTAAATATCGTCACTCGTTATTAATTTATTCGAGTGTGTTGAAAGCAGTCCAGAAAATACAATTTTATTTTTATTTTATTTTTTCCATTTTGGGCCGTGAGTTTGTATTTAAGTTTGGTCTCAAGTGAAAAGGCAGTGAAACTTGAGAAAGCTTGTGGTGGTCCATAAACCCAATATACACACACATGAAATTATTATGAAAATAGACAACCCAAGCTTTTACTGGCAAATGACAGGTCCTATAGCCCATGCACTAACATCTGCCTTTTCTGTTCCTCCCCACGTGAGAAATTTTTTATTTCATTTTTTTCATCTGGAACCGGTCAGCAGGGGCAGAATTAAAAATTGAAATATGGAGAGTCATATATGTATATATACTTCTCTAATCAGGATTATCATGGATTTATAATTTTATGACGTCCAACCACAGTCAGACGTTTATAGTAGACCCATAATTTCATATTAACAAATACGTATACATATCCAAATATATGTGTGACTATGGTTGGATGTCCTTAACTTATAATTTCAGAACATCCTTATAAGAAAGGGTACTCCAGACAGACAAATCCATTAGATTATCGTCTTGACTTGGAAAACAATTCTCACGAGAAGAGAAATATCTTGAACCGCTATCACAATGCGATAAAGTGTACAACTACGTGAATAATCCTGACTTACTATCTATGTAGGGTTTAGTTTGTATAATAGATTATGTACTATTTAGTAATTACAACTTACAAGGAATATATTATATATTCCAAAAAAAATTAGTTTTTATTTTTAAAATTCATCATTTATTTGAACCAATCTAAACACTCATGGATAGTTACAGTTCAATATTATTTGAGACGATCACGACTCTGACTTTGGGTGTATTTATTTATTTTTATTTTATTTTTTTATTTTATTTTTATTCTGTCAATAGAAAAGAGGAAAATGTGAACAAAATAGCAAACCGCAAACTTTATTAATTAGAAAAATTACAAAGACCACATCACACCAAAAAGATAACATATACAAAGAGACAGTAATTAGTAGACTTAATATATAATTAAGACTACATATAATATAATTATATATTAATCTCAGTAATTAATACCATTAATCAATCCGACACCTACATGTACACAATACACTATACATGTAAGCATGTTTATTGTTAATTATTAACTAGTACCCGGCCACCGAAGATAAAACAAGTCTGATCAATAAAATCAGACCCATAATGCCCCGACCTGCTTAAGCATGGGGATTAAAGAGCGGTTAAGATGAAGACTCATGACCTGGTTGGCTCCACCCACCAGCTCACCACCAATGAAGACGGCAGGGACGGAGGGGCTGCAACCGAGCCTGGAAAGCGCCTGCTCGAGCTCGCGGCCACCGGGGATCTCATCGAGCTCGTGGACAGCCGGGTTCACTCCAAAGTCACAGAAGAGAGTCTTGATGGAGTGGCACATGCAACACGAACTCTTGCTGAAGATCACCACTGGTCTCTCTGATGCCATTTTTGTCACTCTCTCCATTTCTGATGATGATGTTCAAACTTTCAAGTAAGTGTTAATGCTTTGTGAAAAAGACGAAAACCGAAGACAGAGAAGAAGAAGAAGAGACAATGCAAGTTCTTGCTGTTGAGTTGAGTCGGGGTGGTTTGAGCTGCTATGGCAAGCTTACTATATATAGGGTTTCGTGGAGGTGGTTTTGATAGTGATTAAAAGAAGAAATGAAAAAAATATATAAAACAAGAATGTTCGATTAGATATTTGGGTTGATGATGATGATTTTGAGTACTTGAAAACGAATCTTTTTTGGGTCCTTAGTACGGCTTCTTCACTCTGCATATTTTTCCTTTTTTAGTACTACATAAGTTTGTTTTTTTCTATGACCAAATTATTTATTCCAGGAAAGACCCGAGACCCGGAAACAGATTGCTTGTTTTGTATATATATATATATATAAGAGCATTATATTATAAACGGATCGGGTAGGGTTTTGACCGTTTAAAAAATATTAAGACCCGGTGATCAAACTAAAGGTACATATGGTACGAATTACATATATGTTCGATTTTGTTATGTGGGATTGGATTGGATATAGATTTGTGCCCACCATGCACGTGTTTTTATTTTAATTTGTGTAGCTATCTTGGAGGCATCTGCTGAGTTGGAGACTAGAAGAAATAGGATTTATCCGATTGGGATTTGGGACCTTTTCTTGTCTTAATCAGATTCGAATCAAATTCAACGACCAAAAATTGATAGCCAACAGATCATAGATCATGATCATGATCAAGAACAAATCACAATCTGATGATCATTACAGTAACTTCATCATCAATTTATACATATTCATGATACACAATATTAAACGAATATATGCAAGTTAGTACGTACATCATCCGTATATTTATTTGTGTTCAATTTCAAACCACATCATATGGTATTAAATATTAATCACATTCTCTATCTTATATAATTCTGGTTTTGAATTTACAAACATACATTTATGTAATATATACATAACAGGATTTTATCGAATAATATGATTTTTTTATAATTTTTTTTGTTAGGTATAACAAAGAAAAACGCTACATTGAACTAACCTTAGTTTCACTTTCAGCATTTCGATCAAAGAAAAGTGACCGTACACGGAGATGCTACATGAGGTCCCTAACATCATCCACTTCTACGGTAGCAAATAGAGAAAGAGAGGGGAGGACCAGCCCGGCCAGTACGTCAAGACTTCCAAAATAATATTATAATTTTAAATAATTATATATATATAAATATGCATTTGCTATTTTTTTTAAATAATTAAATAAATATATACCTGCTGACCACAACAACCAGATATATATTGTTTCATCAATTAATCTAGACGGTGTCTGGTAATAATTAACAAATTAATAAAATTGCACTTTTTGTTACAATATTTTTATAATGTTGATAAAGTAAAAAAAAATGAAAAGGAAAAGAAATGGAGAAAATTAAAAGATGCTTTCTCTAGAAAAAAATCCCATCAATGGAAAAGGCATTTGGCTTTATTTTGGACAACTTTTTTCGTCACGTTGGAATCTTGTTAGTGTCGATAAGATGATGTTGGTTCGGTGATAAAACTCTGCACACATGCATCATGAGATTGCGGATTCAAGTATTTCTCATTTCAAAAAAAAAACCCAAAATTATAATAGTGTAATTCTTTAAAAAAATAGTAAAAAAAATTTAAAAAGAATATTGCCAGTGTCGATTATAACGTCAAAAGTATGTGTATTTTTTATACATTTATTCTCTTCAGACATGTCGCCACGTATGTGTATATGCTTTCAAAATGTATGTATATTTTTTTTATGATATCATAATATCCAAATATATATTTATATATATATATATATATATATATATATATAAGTGCCCCAACTGGTAGGCCAAGAGCCCATTTGAGGGCTATATTGTCATATTGACCTCTTTATATATAAATATATAAATATATCGTACGTACGAGAGCTGGATTTACATGCATGCATGCAATTTGCATGCATAGCTTATATAAAAAATTTTGTACCCATGAACACATATATTATATTATGCATGCATCTATATAGAAGTCATATATACAATGATCATGAGTTGAAATTGTTTTTTTTTCTTCCTTTTATTGAGATTTTTGCGTTTATTAATTTATATCAATTTTATGAAAGGATACATAATACTTGAAACATTGTAGATTTCAAAAAACTTTAATCTATAAATAAGAAATATGTAACAGTAATATATATTTAAGTTTTGACAAAGTTGCATGTGTGAAGTGAATCAACTATACCATTAATAAGGCACCAATAAGAAAATTCTAGCTAATTATAATTGATCATTACGAACGGGTCATTTAATTAATCGTGCATGCATGATTAATGGGGTACGTCAATGCTAATTATGTGGTTTTTATAAGTAAATTAGATTTAGATCATGTTTGTATATATAGAGTACTATAGATCGATATTGTTGATAAAGCATCATGCATGTATATACATTGCATCTCCATATACAATATCCACGCACATGTATATACATACATAGAATACATACTATTGGATGCATATATACATACATACGTACATATATACTCCATGGACAGAGACAGAGAGGAGATAAGGTCTGGTCCATTGATGAGGTAGCTAGAGAGGGAGAGGAGGTATAAGAAAATGAAATTGCAAGTCTGTCATGTGAAAAGAATGTCAACTTTAAGAGCAAAAAAGATGTAAAAAGGAGAGAGTGCATGCAGCAGAGGCGGATCCTGGCATCACATAATATGGATTTTGTGTAGTTGCTGAGGTACAGCCTTGTGTACAAATTACTCTCTTTGTTTTCTTTTAAATACACATACATTATATATATATATATATATATATGTATGTATGTATTATTCTTTCTCAAAAATAATAAACAAAGGTCATTGCCTTGTTGGTGTTTGGAGATAGACTTCAAAATGAAACATGGTATTGTAAATTTAATCCGATATTTGCCAATTAAATCATAAAAAACTATGGGGAGACCTCTCCCCTAAAGCGGGAGTTGTATGTATTCTAGACCTGTCCTTTGCATAACTCAATCTTATCAGATCCCAACAGACTCCTGATAGGTATATAATAATAATAAAGGGAGGGGGAGAGAGCTAGAAAACGAAAGGGTGAACAAGGAACCTATATTATACTCTCTTTATTTATTTTTTTAGCTTTATTGCATGCTAGCTAGCTTTTTTAGATACGAAAAAACACAAGGAATACCTCTCCATCCCAAATTCTCCAAAAGCAATATAAGAGATCATCAACAAAGAATAAAATTCTCTCTCTCTCTATAACTTATTCATTCGATCTGTTTTTCTTTTCTTTTTTTAACATTATTATCTATACATGGATCGAACAAAATATAATGTCACTAGAAACTAGTAGTACTCTAGCCAGGGGATAATTAATTTGGTTAATATTAAAGACCTTCCCTCACCTTTGAATTAGTATTGGATTCCTTGATAAAAATGCTTTTATTTCAGAAACATCTCATATTATCTAACAACAATGGTTCAATTAATTTAGTTTTGATGTTAAAAAGTTTAAAATGTCTTTATTTAAGCTTCAATTGTATGAATTGAACATCATATCCTCTTACTTTTACCAAATAAAGCATTGTTTCTTAGTCCACAAGAGATGCTTCTGAAATAAAAGCATTTTTATCTGGACATTCAATAATAGTTCAAAGATGAGGGGGTGAGGGGATATTTTTAATATTAACCTGATTAATTAATATATGATCCTTAATTCTAAACGTGTGGCACGTTCTAATTATTCTTCGTAGATTTTGGGATTGATTGTGATTCCTGGTGTCCTATGATCTTTCGGTTATTAGCACCTACCAAATTAAATTGTTATATATGATCATTCTCTAAAATCTCACATTCTCAACCATGATTTGACTAATTACTAGTTTAATTATTAAAAGATCAATTTCATTTTATGTGATTTGCCGACAAGACCACGTACTATATGTCTATATATAGTAAGAAAAAAAAAACAAACATGATCAACCACCTTAGTTACTAGTTTTTTTTTTTTTTTTGGATCGCTGCAAGAAGATGCATGAGAACTAAGATAAGGTAATAAATAAATAAAAATCTCAATTGCTGTATTTTTAAATTTTCGTGAATGTAATTATGTAAATATTTCTTGCAGTAGAATTTAAACTTTGGGTAGATAATTTAATTGATGCGATCGATATTATAATTATGTAAGAGTTCTAAGATCGAATTTGACTTGTTAAATTATAGTTTGCTGCGGTTTTGGCTATGTTTTAGCTACAATATTGTTCATCACTAATTGGATTAATTCCATGATGTTAGGTTTTGGCTCGTATTCTCAAGTGATGTGAAGCTTCCTGGAGACGTGAGATACGTTTGGATGATTGAAGATGGCGTTTGAGGGAGGCTTGAAGACCGAAGGAGAACTGAAGAAACGGATTCTGAAGGGAACCGCGGTGCGGACAAGGTACATAGACCGCGGCATAGGACTCATTGTGAACCAAACGGGACTCAACTGATGTGAAGCTTCCTGGAGACGTGGGATACATTTGGATGATTGAAAATGGCGTTTGAGGGAGGCTTGAAGACCGAAGAAGAACTGAAGAAATGGATTCTGAAGGGAACCGCGACGTGGACCGCGGTGCGGACAAGGTACATAGACCGCGGCATAGGGAGCGGTCAATTCCATTGAGTATCACGTGGTGTAGACCGTGGTGGAGGCAAAGGCACCAACTGCGATATTCTGAGCGGTGGACTTCAGTGGCTTTCCAAGGTTCAGGGCGCGGGTTGCAAATCGTGGCCCAGACCGCGGTAACGGCGGATTTTGCCCATATCAGGAATGTTGCGCGAAAATAGGAAAGATTTTCTTTTGGGAAGTTCTTGTACTTATCGGAAAAGGAAAAATAGTTTGTCTTCATGCGGAATAGAAAAGTCTTGTGCTTGAAGGAAAAAAATTTCTCCTTACAAGAAGACTTGTCATAAATAGAAAATAGTATTTATGTGGAACAAGTATTTCTTGTACGTTTAGGAGTATGATTTCCTTTTATCTTAATATCAATGTAACTAGTATAAATAGAACCTAATATCTATGTTATTAGATTTAAGGGCGTGGAGTCAAGAAACACCATGTAACATCAGAGAGTGATGAGATCCAGGTGAGAGACCCAATGGCATATCCGGGGAGGGATCCAAGGGAATATCAGTGGATCAATTATGAGATCCGTTGGCGATATTCAGGGGAGACCTATGGGATATTGGGGGGTTCTAGGTGAGGATCTTGTGAGCGTTCGTAAGCTAAGAGTCTTGATGTAAAGCTCGGTTTGTGAGCTTGGGGACTTGGGGACTTGGTAAGGCTCAATGGTTTGGGGTTACAGTGTAAGTGAGAATCCTGAAGTATATGGTTGTAAAAATTTATCATATAGTGGAACTTTCTCTGTCGTCCTGACGGCCCGTGGTTTTTTATCCGATTTTGGTTTTCCACATATATATTGTGTTGTGATTGGTTAATTTTCTCTCATCTTATTTTTCCGCTATTGGCGTTAATTGATATAAGTTATGGACGAATATTAGACATGTCGTTTCCGCGATCATCGGTTCAAATCCCCAACACATGATACAGATCAAAATACGAAAAGATGCATGAAAATGTCTTATAATTGTCACTAGAGATGGCAATTTGACCATAACCCAAACTGTGACCATCATGTATGGATTTTACTAATTGGGTTTGCGGATAAGTATAAGTGTTAATTCAAACCCAAAGAGGGTTTGGGTTTGAGTTTGAGAAAAAACAATACTTAAACCCTTGAACTCGCTTGGTTTAAAGTGACTCCAAAAATTAAATTGCACTTTTTGGAGTGCGTTTTTCAACATTGTTTCTGTTTTAATAATTTATGTTTAAAAGACACGGTGAACGGACAAAAATGCCCCCACGGTTACCTTCTTCACCATTTTTTTTTTCAAAATCTTCCATCAATGGAGGTGGAACTGATGAATCGATGAACACATGTACACTGACGACGACGGTGGACACATGTACACCGACCACGACCAAACACAATAGCGGCTTTGATTTCTCTGAAAAAATGAAATATGTAACATTCTCTACAAATGAAGGGTTTCGAATTAGAGATTCAGTGTTGGAGAAGATGAACATAATAGAAACAGATGAGCACATAACAACAACCCATAAGTCTCGAAAAGCAATCACAAAGTCTCAGACACACAAACACAAAATCTCAGACAGCATACAAAAGTCTCAAAACACAAACACAAAGTCTCGGACAAATAAACATAAAGTCTCAGACACACAATCACAAGTCTCGGACAACATAAAAAAGTCTCACAAATCATACAAAAAGTCTCGGACGTCATACAAAAGTCTCGGAACACAAACACAAAGTCTTGGACACACAAACACAAAGTTTCGGGCAGCATACAAAAGTCTCGAACAACATTCAAAAGTCTTGGAAACTAAATTATATCTTCCCCACTCAAAAATCTCAACCCTCCACCACCGCGAGCCCAGCGGGGAGCTCGACCCCTGAGTGCGTCAGCGTAACGCCATTAAACTAATCCACTGAAGATGCATCGATAATGTTATGAAGTTAGTTTTGTTTGAGTTGAGAATAACTATACGGAGAAAAGTTAAAGTCAGACAAATAATAAAAAATGTGTAAAGTAAGGACATTTTTGGAAATCACTTATTTTGGTGTCTTTTAAATATAAATTATTAAAGTGGTGTTTATCGTGCAACACCAACTAAAAAAAAAGCCATAACCCCCAATTTCCTCGGTTTAAAGTACATGAATATAATAAATATTATTTTAAATGAAATCTACATGAAATTATTTTAGTCATTTTTAAAATTTCACGAGTCTGTGGATAGGGACGGAGCCATGATTATATTTCAGAAGGGGTGCCATGAAATAACGAGTTAAATTGATATATATCTTAGAGGTTATATATGTTGAAGAAAACATGAATTAAAAAAATGTTGTTTATATTTTGAAAATTTTAAAAAATTTCATTAATTGTTGAAAATGAATAATAATTTTTTATTGAGGTAAATTATCTTAATTTGTATATTTATGAAAAACATTTAAGGTGATACTTGAATTAATAATGATGAAAACATAATAAAAATGTTTCAACTCATATTGCAACTTATAACTTAGACAATTTAATCTATATAAACGTGACAAGTGAAATAAATCATAATTAATATTTATTCATTTGCCAATTGGCAAATCACTAGTTACAATATAAGTTTAGATATAAAGTTAACATAATGTTTAGAATTACTCTAAAAATAATATAACAAAAATCTATGTCCATTAATTCAAGATTCATTAGTGTTTAAGATTTAAAAAAAAATTAATTTAAATTGTAATCTTTATTTTTTTTCAAATATCTAAAAACTATTTTAATTATTAAAAAATTAAAAAGTTTTCTTAACAATTAAACATAATTACATGCCTATGTATACTTGACATGTTTTAACTAT
Organism: Dipteronia sinensis; assembly: GCA_033220585.1. Lineage (NCBI taxonomy): Eukaryota > Viridiplantae > Streptophyta > Magnoliopsida > Sapindales > Sapindaceae > Dipteronia > Dipteronia sinensis. The sequence continues at coordinate 3,763,976 of CM065644.1, forward strand.
ATAAATCAACGTATTTTTATTTTAAAATAAATAAATAACATGCTTAGCAAAAACTATATAAATAAATAAATAACATATCAAAAAATACTGGTATGGTATTAGAGTGAGATACGTTAGGTTATGAGATAAAGAAAAAATATTTTAAGAATATAATAAAATTAATTAAGATAGAATTGAGAAAGTGTAATGTTGATATGAAGAAAAAATTACAATTAATATAACAAAACATATTGTTGTGATTTACTTTTGATTTGTATTTGAGATATAAAGAAAATAATAAAATTTTGAATTCTATTTGAGATATATAGAAAAAAAAACCAATATATATATAATCAAATATATTTTCTATGTAATTGAGATAAACATTAATAGTGTATTTTATAAAAGAATTAGAAAATCTAAAAAATGAAATAGGGATAAAAACATAAAAATCTGAAAATTTAGGATGAAACTCAAATTAAAGTAGAGACAAATTTGTAAAATTGCAACCCCCCCCCCCCCTCTTCGATCCTAAGGTGGCTCTGTCCCTGTTCGTGGGTAGGTATGGCCGTATGGGTAAAGCCAAAACCCACGGGTGGAAACCCGAACATGAACCTACTTAATTTCATGAGGGTTTACGGTGGAGTTTGGTGTTAAAATTTTGGAAAAATTGCACAAACATACCTGACTTTTACACATATATGAGGTAGGATTCAGTTTTGCCTTGAATACAAGAAGATACCTTCGACCTTGGGTTTGACCGTTAGTTTTAACAATGGTGTTAACCACTAAAGGGTAGTATTATCATTTACCTATTAAAAAGCATATAATTGTTTTTGATAAAATAATTTTTTTTAATTTTTTTTTTTAAAAGCTTATCCTATTTTCTCCATCAATTCTTGCTTGTTGTCTCTCGTCTCCCCGTGTCCGATCGCTCCCTGGGTTTGATCGTTGTCGAGTTTTCGAAAATCGACTAAAGTGGTTGCTTTCTTGTCGTCTACGAGCTCGACGGCGGCGAACTCACGGTCGGTGATGGAGTTCTTGCGAAAGGTGAGCGATTGGAGATGCCGTTGTTAGTGGTGGTGATGCGTTTGGTGGGGGAGGAGTCCATAAAGACTTTGAGTTTTCATTGATTTTCTATTATTACTATTATTTTTGAGATTTCTGGGTTGATTTTTTTTTTAATTTGGAGTGTTTTTCTTTTGCCTTGGCTTGTAATCCATTGAGTTAAATGGATTTGGTGTTTTTTTTTTTGGGTCTTCTGTGGGTGTTAAATCAATGAAATGGAATGAGTGTAATTATGTAAATGGGATGACATGGAGATGGTAATTTTTTTTTTGTTGGTCTTGGCTGGGTGCTTATTGCATTGAGTGAAGTGGAATTTTTTTTTTTAGAGTGAGTGAAGTGGATTTGGTTGTTATGTTTTTGTGATTTTTGGTTGTTGATTTTTTATCTTCATCGGGTGTTTTGGGATGATCTCCATTGAAGATCTAGAAAATGAATTTCAATGGAGATCTATTGATTTTTTTAAAATATATTAAGATAATTTAAACAGATAGTGTTGAAGGGTATTTTGGTATTTTTGAGATTAAAATTTATATCATTGTTAAATTCAACGGTTAACCCCTAAGGGTATTTTCTAGTATTTTTGGCAAAACTGGATTTTGTCTCATGTATTTGATAAAATCGAGGTATGTTTATGCAATTTTCCCTAAAAAAAATTAGAGGGTTTGAATTTAACAAACCCCAATCAAAGCTGACCCATTGTCATCCATAATTGTCACGACGATCTGTCAATTAACGAAAATCTTTCTTTTTATAGGTATATATTTTACATCTTACTTATTCTTCAAATATCTTGTTAAGATAGATTGTGATTCTTGATCATGATGTTCTTGAGTTAGCATCTGTCAAAGATCGCTATCGATCCATTGATCAATCAAATCATCAACTCAATCTGGATATATGTTTAAAACGTGCATACGTGATATTTATAATATTAATGTCGCTTAATATCCCAGCGATAATCTTGTCAAATATATGGAGTTTCAGAATATATGTATCGATCTGTCCACATTTCAAAGGATGATCATGAAAACTATAAATATCACATCGACCACCTTGTAGCTCTCTAAGAGTTGTAACCTCATACTCTAAATTTCCAGATTCTGGAATAAAGTAATTTAACTAACTTCGATAAAGTCTACACCAGACTTGGAAAATTTGAACTCATCTAGTCATGATCTTAATTTGTACATTATTCTGCTAAAATCAATCAATCGATCGAAGGAATTTCTACTAATTATAACTTAATTGATCAATATATCCAAAACTTAGGTTTAGTTTGAAAAGCTACAAATGACAAACTGTGGATCGTAAGTAATAATAAACTAACAATATGTGCGCACACCGAAAAATTCAGTCAATTCTATAGAACATTCATCCACTTAATTTATATTCTTTTTTCTTTAAGAATCATGTTGATTTGTGATCAGGCCAATCACTACACAATCTTTTTTCCACAAGTAGTAGTTGAATGTTTATTATATATAATATCTTCGATCAGGTGGATTAATGATTGATTTTTCTCTTAATTAATTTATTGAGATCATGAATTGATTGAATTAGATTAAGGTTAGGTTATATATATATAATATGTATGTGTATATATAACTAAGTTTTTTTACAATATAAAATTAAATTATTCGCCAGAAAAAGGAATGGTTCTATAAACCTCTTGTTTTCATTGTAAAATTAGTTATAATAATTAATTCAGTGTGCTAGTTATATCCTCTTGAGATTTAGCTATATATTTAGAATTAAAAATGACAACGTGATAATGACCAATCATATATGTATTGAACGGTCTTGTATATCATACATGAAACCTTAATTTCATCCAGAAAATTAAATATTATGCCTTCAGCCAATTATATATTATCTTATGTCACGTATCATTTTATAACTCGAAATTATCTCTTGATTTTGCCCTTTTGAGCCAGATTTTCTCATCACTATATAGAAAAGGTCATATTGAAATCCTAATAATCATGTATTCTAACCCATCAATATCTTCATACAATAACTATAAGTATTTCATCATCATCATCATATATATATATATATATATATATATATATCATTGGGGAATTGAAAACTTATTCAGTGACAATTACTTGTAAAAACTATATACATTTTCTCACAACTCCATATATGCACATCACCTATGATGATGATGCAAACTATTTTTTATTACATATATATTGAGTCCTCATCGATCTGTATTCTGTCACTCTCTCATCTAACCATATCATGCATTAATTCCTATCCAAAGTTGACATTCCCCCACCGACGTTGCACACATAAATTCTATATATACATTTTATGATCATCAGCAAGGGCTTTTTGGTCAACAAATATTCACTACTGATCAATAATATTACAACGCATGCATGTAAGATTTTCTGATTGATTAATTTAGTCCACTTTAATTGGTAACACTTGGCTTATCCACATACAGTTTTTAAGATTCTGATAACAACTAGAGAGGGATTTTTTTTTTTTGCAGAAAATTAAACCACTCATGTCACTATCAAAATTTAAGGGTTTTCATGGGAATCAATCCAAATATCTAAAGGAACCTTCAACTTTCCACCTCTTCTCTTGCTGCTTTTTTTAATATAAAATTAATCAAAATCTCCACCACGTCACTCCTGCTCTATATATATAAGCTGTTTAATCCCTTCATTTTCATCATCCAAAAACAAACCCTAGCTAACAACAACAACAAAACATTTTCACTACTCCATTAAAAATCTCCTCTTCTCTCTTTTTATATATAATTATATACAGTTGTCTCACATTTCCTGCATTAAGGGAGACGTAAGTTGAATCATATACTATTATTATTATTATTATCATTGTTGTTAATCGACGATGGATCGGGTAGCAAAGCTGGCGTCGCAGAAGGCAGTGGTGATATTCAGCAAGAGCTCGTGTTGCATGTGCCATGCAATCAAGAGATTGTTCTACGAGCAAGGGGTGAGCCCGGCGATTTACGAGCTTGACGAGGACTCCCGAGGTAAGGAGATGGAGTGGGCTCTCATGCGACTAGGCTGCAGCCCTTCCGTCCCCGCCGTCTTCATCGGAGGCAAATTCGTGGGCTCTGCCAACACTGTCATGACTCTTCAGCTCAATGGATCCTTGAAGAAACTCCTCAAAGACGCCGGTGCTATATGGCTTTAATTACAACCATAAGCCACACACACACATATATATATATATATATGCCCTAACTAATTAATACTAAGTTTTTAATAACTAAAAATCGCATTCGGCTACTTTGAGTGTAAAAGGCTTACGACTAAGCCAACATCACATTCGACTACTTTTGAAGGTATATTTGTATACGAAAAAAATGACTAAACATAGAGTCTATATGATGTATACTTTATGTATATTTTCAATATATATAAATATGGAACTTTTTTGGAGTGTATAATTAATGTTATTCTATAATATAATATATCTGCTCAAGTACTTTTCTGTATTATTATATATACTTGTATATATAATAAGAATACTGATACTATACTTTACAATTAAATTAAAGGATGGTTTTGTTTAATCTCTCTATCAAATCCAGTTAAATTAATTTGATTTAATTGTATTATTCTTTGCATAAATATATATATATATATATATATATATATATATATAAACGATTGATCGTGATTCATGTAATTAATAAATAATAATTTAATCAATTATCAATGGTTCACCTGCCTTTGGAATAACCGCTGAAATTCCCTGGGATTACCTGGCCTAAACTGAAATGACAATATCTTTCAATAAAAATGGATAGATGGATATATTCTTCTTAAATTCCATCTTTTATACAGTAATGTTGTTCGATCGAATGATTTAATCGGCCTTTCGATCCGTGTGGGGTTCTTTGGGACAGCCTACAATTTTGTAAATTCATTAAAACACAAACCATTAAACTAGGTGTGGCGCGGTGCCTAGAGCTATAAAGATCGATGTTCCTCATTTTTAGTATCTTGCAATTTATAATTTTATAGTACAAAAGTTCTCGGTCGGCATGCATTGTTGTTTAATTTGTTCCATTATTACTTTGTTGCACACTATATTCGGATTCTTGCACATTATGTGGCGCCTGGCTTGATTAATTAGTACCAGAAATATAATTAATAAATCTGTGGTTGATTATATATTAATTAGGATCATCATTATTAATTGACATGACTTGTCAAGTAGAAAATAACATAAAATAAGCAAAAAAAAAGTTGGCAAAGTACGTTAATTTTTAAAGCAAATTTGGTATTAAAATAATTCTCAGAATAAATATTAACCATCATCAACGTACATACCCCCACGAGAAGGATCACATTTCAAATTACACAAACATCATGCCTTTCATGGATCAAATTATATTTTTCTTTAATGGGGATGTAAAGAAGAAGATCAAATTACATTTCAATTATATAGCGGTTATAATCCGTTAATCTTTGATGAAGTTTTTAACTTTGCTCATCGATCGAGCTCCAAGTCTGATCAATCTGTATATATAATTAACTTGAAATATTCTCATTAGTAAACCAAATTAATATCATGTAATTAATTTTTGCATACATATTGAATTAATGTTTTTGTGGAATAGGCAGCTAGCCAAGTCCAAGAACTCAACTTTCTCAGTGATATCATCCAAAGAAATCTGCAGATCAGATGCCGATACAAAGAGAAAAAGAGAAAAACAAAAACTGATACTTCAAACTTTTAGTGGCACACAATCTATATTGTATTCTTCTCCATTTCAGAAAAAGCAAATTAAAAGATATGGCCTTATATATTCACCTTGTCTAATTTATGTGTGATGGAATTTATTCCACTTTATCCTTATATATATATACCCAAAACAAAATTAAAAAAAGGCAAAAAAAAAAAATTATGGTTACATATATGATTATATATGCCTTCCACAAAACTCATCATATGCACGCATGTACATATATATAATATAATATTAAATTTCTCTTATGTTGTGTTTGTACATTGTAGTTGCCAATAAATTCACGTAAGTAATTTGACACAAAAACACGAATATATATGGAAGGTGGCAATTCTCCTTTATATTCACCTTTTTAACAAATTTTTGAAGATGTCAACCAGATGGGTTGATCCATTGTATACCTCTTATATCTAAAACATCATAATCGAGTTTACGTGTTTGAATAGTATGTTTTTTCCTTAAAATTCCGAATTTATTGTATAGTTTTAAGATGTATATATCGGACAACTAACACCCACTTAAAGTTTTGGGAGGAGATACAATCTGACGTATATCAGTAGAGACTAGTATAAAATCTCGATTGGATTCAAATTCCAATTGGACCGGTAGTTTGTGAGTACCAACTAATTTAACCGGTGAAATCGATAATGTTAGGGTGACACGGTTTGGATTTATTTATTATAAAAATAAATAAATAATGAGAAAAAGATTGGGTTTGTGTTTATTGGGCCTTATGGATGGCCCAATAAATCCATCTATAAGGCTTTCAAAGTTTAAAGTCCACCAAAAATGGACCGAGCTGAGCCAATCGTGTTGGGCTGTGAAGTGTGACCCTGCTGACATCATCCAACCCTATAGTTGGGATTGTAAAGGATGATAAAGGAGACACTCTTCAATATATTCAAACATATACAACCTACTTGATCACTTAAATCATGTTATATGATATGATAAATTTTTCTGCTTTGTACTTCTAAAATTCAAAATTTTAAATTACTAAATCTTAATTTATAGCATATTAACTTGTTGTTAATGGCTTTTTTTAAAACATATCGGTTGAAGTATAAATTAGTCTGTAATATAACAACATAACTCGGGGTTTAGTAATTAGTATTGTTACAAAAATAAGATTGTTTATTAAACCAATCAAAGATCGATAAATGATACATTAGTTATGATATCTATGTGTCAGTCATCCAGAACAATAGTTAGTTTTTATATCATATAATAATAATAATAATAATATGTTTTTAAGTAATATTATTTTGTTTAAATTTGGTGTTTAAATGATATAGTAACACTGTAAATTGTTCATTTAAATAATATAAATATATTACAATTTAATTGAATAGACTACCATGTTTATTTGGATACTAAATTTAGTGATAAAGTAATATTATTGTATATTTTTTTATTGTGAATTATTAATTTTTGGGGTTGGTTCCGACCCAACCTATGAGCTTTATGGGACGGCCCGATGGATAAGATAAAGAATGTTCAATGTTGTGGACACAAAGGAACTAACAGTTGGTCAACAATCATTGACCATAGTAAGCGTGCCACGTGCCTTCCAAGAACAGGATGGACGGCAGTCAATTAACCGTCCACTTTGACCGCCAAAAGTACTCCTGCTTATTTTGAGGGAGCCAAAGTATCTAATTGCATCTTTTTAAGTTGCAACTTCCTGTTTTTATTCTACATTTGTCATAATATGATAAAAGAATTGCCACTTTTGTTCGTATTATCAGGGTTGAAATTTGTTATTATATGGTTAAATATTGTTACAATACAATCATGAGAACTCCACCATTTTTTTTTGTTTTTTGTTTTAATATATATATATATATATTTATACATAAATTTCCAAGTCAATACGCAGTCATATAATTTTATTAGTGCGGTAGTTGAGGACCATTAGATTTACATACTTTGATTCAACGCACCGAGGAGAAAAAGAATATATATATATATATATATATATATACACGAGGAATTATCAAGTAAGGTATCCCTAACTTTAATTTCGATAAGGATATTAATGAAATCACATTGATTTTTATAAATTTTGATTGTGGATAATAAGTTTAATGAAATATACCTATAAATAAAATTTGGATAATTTTCAAGCACTATAACTATTTATATCCCGATTTTGTTAAATATAAAGGTATCGACAAATGGGAGAAATATAGGAAAATTCAAAAAAATAGTTTGAGTATTTAAAAATTCTCAAATTTTATTTATAGGTATATTTCATTAAACTTATAATCCACAACAAATTTCAAATCAAATTTTATAAAAATCGATATGATTTCATAAAATTCCTTACCGAAATTAAAGTTAGAGGTATCTCACTTGATAATTCCTATATATATGTTTTTTTATATTATTTGATTAGATTACATTTCAATCAACATAAGTTATTACATTAACTATAATGAGCCAATATAATATTATGATTCATCGTGAAATTATACTATTATATGATTACAATTATTGAATGACCATTGATCAATCAACCCAATGTAGCTTGATAGAAAAAGCGTTTATTTATCTGGGGATATCTTAAATTTGAGTAACTGCCACCTGCCCAACGTATCAACAATGCTACATGTCAAAAAATATACTTAAATATATTAACTAAGTTATATGGCAACCGGCGAGTTAATTTGTAGCATGATTATGAGATTACTTATTGTTTAATGAGAAACAAATCTCTTTAAGTAAATTTTGGGATAATGTATCATATCACTCAATTAAGAAAATAAAGCATTTGTTTGAATTGCATGCGATTCATAAATTTGATTTTAATATTAATTAACTATGATAAGTTTGCAATTTTACAATTTTTAATTCTTGAAATTATACTTGGTATTTAATTTTAGGATCATGCTATCAGGCATTCAGGCGCATAACATAAATAAATATTTAGGACCAGTTTGACATTGTTTTTGAAAAATTAAAATCATACTACTTTATAATTTTGATATAAAATGATGTTCGGTAAAACTTCTAAAAGTGATTAATTGATAATCTAGTAAGTTTTGACGATCATTATTATCTTTATGAAATCATGTTAAAATCATTGATATCTCATATTTCATCTCAAAATTAAATATAATTAATGAAAAAAAAAAATGAAACATGGTCTTAAAATCATCATACATATGCATACTATTTTGAGATATGCAGTAATTTTAAAAGTACAATTATCCAAATATCTGCTGATTAACTTTACAGTTGATTAATATAAATGCTACAGCAATACATAACTGACCCTTAGTATCCATTAGAACAAAATTTAGAGCTTGTTTGATTGTACTTTTAAAAAATATCTATTTGTAAAAGATCTACTTGTAGTAGATCTATTATAAATATAGTTTTAAAAAAAAAAATTATAATTGTTTGGTTTGTAGACTTTAAAAAAAAATATGTCTATTTGAAGAAGTACCTCCCCATGAGCTTTTGCCTAGTAGAGGTTTAAACTATATTAACCTCTACTCAATTTAAAATAGACAATCTCAGAAGCCCAACCAAATATCTCTAAAAAAAAACTCAAATAGACGCTTGTAGAACTTTTGAGCCAGTAGAAAGCTCAACCAAACGAGCAATTAGTGATTTATAGAAAGATAACAAATTAAAAATTTGAAAATAAAATAAATAAATATTGACATATGACATGCAAGTCGTTGTCCAAATTTGACCAGAGAGGGATATTTTGGTGGACAGATGTATGGAGATGGAGTAAAAGGAACTATGGATAGAGCAGCACCATATAAATCGCTCTCATTTTTCTCCGTTTTTATAAAATCGAAATTTTCGGTGCATCGAATATTATTATTACTATTATTATTATTATTATTAATATTATTATTATTATTATTGATAGAGTTGTGTTATTGGTTAATCCCTACCGATCTATTTATGTTTCACTTTTTTAATTATATAGTATTCGTTTTTTCCTTTATTAAATTATTCAAAGAGACAAAAAAAAATTTAAAAAAAATCTTATACAAAGTAAATATAATAAAACCCCATGTTCCTTTTTCAAAAAAAAAAAAAAAGTTCTTGTAATTTGTTCCTTAAAAAAAAATTATTAACTTTTAAACCTTAAAATTTATTTTTTTACACACATACTAAATATTATAGAATAATTGTCTGACAATGATATCAAACATTTGTAAGTATTGTCTGATAATGATATCAAGTATCTGGAAACAATTCATTATCTAGAAGTAAGTTTGAATTTTACTTTTTTTTATAATGATATCAAGTTGTTGTTGTTGTGTTGAAGCAACTATGTTTTTTTTTTTCAATTTTCTTCCCAACTATGAAATAAGAGAAGAAAAAAAAAACTAAAAAAAAAAGAAAAAAAATTTGTTCAATGAAGATGAGAGAGACATATACAAAGATCAAAGATCAGATGTTATAAGTTTAAAAAAAATAAGTAAAAAGATAATTTTATAAATAAATAACTAAAAGTAAAAAAAAAAACAATTAATTTTATTTAATTTAATAAAAGTCTTAAAAAATTGAACATAATTAGTTCGGCTGAGGACGTGTAAATAGCACCAATCTATTGATTAAGGTAACATTATATGACTTGAAAACAAGAAAAACATTTTGACTGTTGCGAGAAAACACTGTAATAAAATAATATAATTAAATTGTATAATTTTTTAAAATAATTAATTAATTAAAAATTGGATTCGGATAAATATTGCTTTGACTACCAACTTTGAAATGTTTTCATATATGTCATTGTAGTCAACAGTTGTGTTTTTTTTGTTGTTCAACAAACAAAATTTATTTAAAAAAAGGATAATTACCAATTAGGTTATGAATATTTTTAAAATTCCAAATTGTTTGTGATTGTTACCCAAGTAACCAAATTGATCCTTGTATTTTTCCCAAATGTCAAATTAGTCCATATAACTAAGTTTTGTCGATCAACTTTAGCTATGTAGGAGTAAACTTGTACCTTACTTATAAATTATATAATAATGACACATACACTGTTTTTTTAAACACATATGTGTGTGTGTATATATATATATTATAGGTTTTGATTTTTAAATAAGGGCAATTACCAATTGGGTCCTGGACTTTTTTTAAAATTTCAAGTTGTTTGAGACTTTTACAAAAGTGACCAAATTGGTCTTTACATTTTTCCCAAGTGCCAAATTAGTCCCTCTAACTAAGTTCTATCCGTCAACTTTAACTGTGTAGGGGTAAAATTGTATTTTATTCCTAAACAATATAATATTGACACATGCATCGTTTTTTTAACACATGTATATTTTTGTTTATTTTATTTGTGTGTTTTGATGTTTAAATAATTTTGAAAACATCGGTACAATATTAACAAAAAAAATAGTATATAAAAGTGATAAAAGACTAAACTGAGAATGAACGGTAACTTTGTTTTAAAAAATAAAAGTATAATTGACATTGTCTTATTAAAATATTTTTATAATTTTTTAGAGAATTTTAATAAAAAAATTTACAAATGGTGTTTCATTAATAATATTTTTAGATTTTATTGTTATTATAATGGAGAATTTAATACACAGAGACAAAATAACTTTGTTATAATATGACAAATAAAGGGTATTAAGGTACTTTAACTAAAATTATTAAAGTCAACTGTTATATTTAACACCGTTAAGCCATTAGAGGGGCCGATTTTGTCACTTCTAAAAAGAGATGGACTAATTTGACACTTGAAAAAAATGTGAGGACCAATTTGGTCACTTTTATAAAAGTCGCAAACAACTTAAAATTTTAAAAAAAGTCTAGGACCTAATTGGTAATTGCCCTTTAAATAATTTTGACAACAATGCTCGGATAATATTAAAAAAAACAATTACATATAAAAATGGTATAAAAAACTAAACTGAAAATAAATAGTAACTTTGGTTATAAAATATGGGTATAATTGACATTGTCTTATTAAAATATTTTTTCATTTTTTTAAATTTAATTAAAAAGAGTATAAATGACGTTTTATTAATAATATTTTAGATTTTATTATAATTATAATGGTGAATTTACATAAAAGACAAAACGTCTTTGCTCTAATATGACAACTAAAATGTGTTTATGTATTTTAACTAAATTTGTTAAAGTCAGATGTTATATTTAATACCGTTAAATTATTAAAGGACCAATTTGGTCACTTTTAAAAAAAGAAGGGTTAATTTGACACTTAAAAAAAATGATAACCAATTTGATTACTTTTGTAGCAGTCACAAACAGTTTGAAATTTCAAAAAACACCCAAGATCTAATCGGTAATTGATCTATAAAAAATTAAAAAAATGATATTGCTTCCCTCTCAAGTCTCAACATGCACTGTTTAAGGCCGCAGTTCACGAGGCAATTTTAGACTTCTAGTCGCCTTTGTCTTAAAATAATTAAAATATTAAGGTTAGTTAAAGAGCTTTTTTTTAAATAATATATAATAAAAACACTGTTTATAATTGAAAAATAATAACATTTCAAACCATCTAATCAAATAATTGTTTCTTTCTCCAAAACTTTAAAATTAAAACAAAATAAGATTCTTTTAACATATATTTCAATCTCAAAGTTTGCAAGCTAATTGCTCTTCGGGAGGGCCTTTTACTTGATCTATTCTATAATCTACATGTTGATACAGTAGAAGTTGCCTCTCTTAATATGGTTTTCATCTTTATCGATCTCGCCCCTCTTGTGGGGATCTAAATTTTCTGTTAATGATGTCAAAGCTATGTTCTTAGAAGTTGACATTTGTAAGAGTCAAGTGATTTCCAAAGCCGAAAATTCCTTGGCTCATAAGCTATCTCTGGAAGCTTTCTTTTCTGTTAGGGAGTGTCATTAGCTGGACTCTAGCTCTTTACCGCGTTTTTTTCTGTGTAATATTTGTTCTTTATATCAAAAAAAAATGTATATTGATATATATTTATATATTTAATATATATATATATACATAAATTTTCAAGTCAGTATATACTGATATAACTTTATTAATGCGTTGGATGTGGACCATTAGATTTACATATTTTGACTTAAAATGTATGCACTTATCAAAACTTCTCCATAATCAATGGTCCACATGTAACGCACTAATATAAGTTATATCATTACGCACTGATGAGAAAATGACTGTGTATATATATAGTACTCAAATAACATGTTTTAAATTGGATTAAATTTATTGTTTAGAATTTTAAAAAATAAAAGAAAATTATTCAGCTGAAACAAACAAAGAATGTCAAAATAATAGCTTATTTCTTTTAATTTATTTACTGTTTAAAATTAGAGATATAGATAATGCAACTTTGTCTAAATTTAGCGTCAAAATCTAATGTTCAAATATATGGTATTATTTTAATTCATTCATGTAAATTGTATAGATTTAGATGATTTAAATGAATGAATTAGAATGATACAACATCATTTGAACACCAGATTTGGACACCAAAATTATGCAAATTAGCATTAATCTAAGGATATATAATCTCAATCTAAAATGATACAACACACCTTAGATTTTTCCAAACAAAAAGACAGTTACTTTTTTAAAATATATTTTGAAAGAAGTGTGGTGTTGCAGAATCAGACAAATAACACAAAATGATAAATATTGAGAACATAAATGAAATTTGTTGCATTTGCATTTGCATGCATGCACACGTTGAATAAACAAACAAAACTACTCCACTGGATCCCATGTAAATCTTCATATATAAACATATATATCCAACCTTCCATTAAATAAATATTTGTCATTATTAACTTAATTATAATTTGTTCGTACTTTGTTTATATATATATATATATATACATACATACACTCTATTATCTTTGCTTTATTATCACATGAACCACGTGATTTTATACACTTTTATATTCCTGTGTTGAAGGCAATTGAAGCCGCCTGCACGTTATTTAACAGAGATTATACCTGTACAATTATCCATATTTTTTTTCTTCTCCTTTTAATTGGTCAATGATCAGAGACCGACAATCCTGGACAAGTAATTACAATTATTATGCTGTTGCTCAACGTACAAGTATTCACCGTTGAATTTTGAATATAATTTGCTTTTTTTTTTTTTTTTTTAGGGAATATATCATTTCGCCCTCGACTTTTGGCCTCGACTTTTGGCCTATTGTTAAGACGATAACATGTTTTTGTCATTTTTTACCGTTTTGCCTCCAAAAAACAAAGAAACGTTAAAAATACCACTTTTGTCACATTTTTCGTCCATTTGGGGCATTGACCGTTAAATACAAAGGGTATTAACGTAATTGACACTACCACACCAGTTTATCACCAACAGCAAACCGAAACCCAGATCTCCATCATCAAAGAAGTCAAAGAAACAAATAAAGGTAATCAAACCCAGATTCAAAATCTAATTAGACACAAAGAAACCATCCCCGTTCATGATCATCATCACCAATCTCAAACAACAACACCAATCTCAAACCACCTCTCACACAAACATCAGGAAAAAAAATTAAGAAAATTCAACAGTACTTATCATCAACACCAAACACAAACACAAACTGTGAACCCTGGGCTTTGCGTTCGCCACTGCCTTAGCCACCACGTCATCACCAGAAGGCAACACATGACGGCGATGCAACCAGACGGCCCACAATACGTGGATCTATACCAGATCGTGGCAGTGGAGAATCGAGATCGATCGCAGTCACGAGGAGATCGATTGGCTTACTTCTCAGCTCCTAGATAGATCAACGATCTTCTCGGCTCCCAGATCGAGTGCCGATTTTGATCCGTTTAAGGTGGTGGCTAGGGTTGGTGTTTGAGAGCGGTTGTGGCTCTGATTGGAGATCGATGATGATGGTGGAGATTTTTTTTGGTGGCTAGGGTTTTTTTTTGTGTTTGTTGAATGATTTAATTTTAAAAAAAATTTGATAAAAAATAAGATCCAGTGGAGAGATATCTTTTTTTTTCCTTTCAATTTAGTTTTTTTTTTTAAAATTATTTTTAATTATTATTTAAATTTAAATATAATATATAAAAAAAGATATCTCCAAAGATGGGCAGTGGAGATCAGATCTACAATTTTTATTTATAGTTTTAAATTATTAATATTTTATAAAAAAAATTGAAAATTGGATGAAAAATTTGAAAATTTGAATTCTTTTTATTTTTTTAATTCATGTTTTTTTTAAATTTATTTTTCATTTAATAAATATCTGGAGGGTTAAATAGTCATTTTCTGATTATTTTAAAGGATAAAACAATCATTTGACCATAAAGATTGACGGTCAACGGCCCAAATTGATGGAAAAGGTAATCGAAGGGGCATATAATACATTATTTCCACTTGAGGGGGGAGACCGACCAATATGGCGAAAACATGTCCTCGTCTTAACAATTGGCCAAAAGTCGGGGGGAAAAATGATACATTCCTTCTCTTTTTTTTAACAATATATATCTATCCATCTATCTAAATCAGATATTTCATTTGAAGTTTTTTACCGTTGGTATGATTCGATCCGCTAACTTGTTAGTCATTTGCTCAAACCCCAAGCTCGTGCATCTATCAGCAGAGCTATGCCCCTGCGGCCATCTAATTTGCTTTTACTAAAACAGTTTTTTATAGTTATTTTTCAAATAATATCATATTCAATATAGGTGTAGACCGTGTTAACATAAATTTACAACTTTAATAAATATCCATTTATTTCCGTTCAATTCAATAATGGAAATCAGCTCTCATGACCTAGCTCAGCTGGTAGATGAACGAGATTGAGGCTTGGATAAATGAATCTCAAGTCAGCAACTCTAATCCTTTCAATGACAAAAAGCTTCAAAAAAATACATAGTATAAATAGGTTGATAGATAGATATTGTCAAAAAAAAAATAAAATCTAAGAATGGAAATCTATCATTAATTTCGTTACTCTTTTCCACCATTAACGGAATAGTAGGAAATGAATGCACAAGTCATATATATAATTTAAATAAAAAATTTAAGTTAATATATCATAATCCTTCACTACATGGTTCGTAATGTATTCATGTTTTTATTTCTTCTCATGCATTAACATAATTATTATAAAAAAAATGTCATTTATGTATTGGAGAATTGATGTTGCTCATCTTAATTATCGAAATAAAAACTTTCACTACTTCTATATATCCTCTCATAAGTCATAAGTACTCCGGTGATTGTGGATTTATTTTTTATATCAGCGATAACCGATAGGTATTTAAGTATCACATTTGTTTATAAACTTATAAAATTATGATTTTTTTGTTGTGAGAGGTTTTTTTTTAGATCATGTTTACACACAAATAGTAAAATTGCGAGAAAAAGTTTATATTAAAGAGAAGAATAGAGAATAAGAACATGAAAAATACATAAAACAAGAGAATATATTGAAAGCAAAAAGATGTTCAAGCCATAGATTGAATGAGACTGATCCTAAATACAATTCTATATATGGGATATGGCAGGACAAAAAATAATGAGCTTGAAAGTTACACATCAATGGTTTGATTTGAATTTCACTTGAATATAATATTACCCATCTATGTTCATTTGACATAATTTATCACAGAAATCCCCAAGCAAAATGTCAATCCATAAAAAAAGGTTAATTTTTCCAACTATTTTGATAACATTGAATACCTTTAAAATGGCTAAAACCTTTTTCTCTTTTTTTTTTACGAGTTCTGCCGTACATTTATTATAAGAGCATCTCCAATGTAAAAATGATTTGTATATGAATAATTGTTGACATGACAACAATGTCAAGAGACTTGTTTCCTATGTGGCATAAATATGGACTTGATAGATAATCGACTTAAAATTCGGTCTCCAATGCTTTCGTTCAAAACACATTTTATTTTAATAACGTGTTCAATTTTATTTCTTTTTTTTTAAATATTTTATTTTCTTACCAAAAATAGATGAAAAATTAATGTCAATTTTAAATGTTTACCGAGTCAACATAAATTAGGAGTTGTGCAATAGACCGATTGAAAGTGGACCGTCATGTTGACAATGTCTATTATTTTTTTACCACGTCAGCTTGAGGCTGAATATGCACGGTTGCATTGAAGACACAATTATTAACAGAATGTCAATTTATTCTACGTGACATCTTTTTTTTTCCCACAAGTCACGCTTGCATTGGAGATGCTCTAAATGATAGGATAGAAAATTCAGATCTTCAAAAAATAAAAAATGTTATAGATCGACTTATTAATTAAACATCGATCAATTAACCTAAGTTTATTTATTTATTTATTTTTGATAAAAGAACAAGCATTGCAAACAAAGAGGAACAACATGACTAGAATCCAACCAAAGAAACTCTCTAACAGAGGAGAAAGCCATTGGAGCAAGTTTATGTGACAAGGAATTTCCAGAAACCTAAGTTTATTATATAAACAAATCCAAACAGACTGTCAACCAGCAACAAATTAAAAGTAATAATTCATTTCCCATTTTCATTTTTAACACTCCTATTAAAAATCAGAATGTGTCAAGTTGCTATGCCTCAAATCGATTATTTCATGGGGACAACAACTGGTTGCCATGTAAAGTTAAAGTACCATTGGATTTTATCAAGAAAAGTACCAAATTTTCAAGCAAAAACCTAAAAAATAAATAAATTTGGGAAACATAGAAAAAGTTGTGAAAACTAGTTCATGTTATTGAAACCTTTTGAATTTTTTCCCCAGATATATCTCATTTTTCTTAACATAAATACAAAAAAATATCATCAAAATTCATTAAATTTAATCATAATGTAGATGATTTGAATAGAATACTTAAAATGTTTTAGATATTCACTGTCTAATTAATTATATGAAATGAAAACGAATTACGATTGATCAATTTGAAGGTTTGATAGGAAAATAAGTTTCGTGTATAACTTAAAAGATCATTTTAATTAATTGTTATTTATAGAATTGTTTTTTTTTTTTTAAAGAGAATTGTTATTTATGGATTAGAGAAAGAAAACAAATCGTGGATAATGAACATGATAATCTAAACTTTATTCTTTGAAATTATAAATCTGAATTAATTATTAAATATTAAGTACTATGCAATTAAATGAATTATTTTTGGAAGTTAGGTTAGAAAAGCATCAAAAGATTATATTCTTCCTAAGCCTTGTGTGTAGAACATCTCTCTCATCTCGATTATCGTGAATTTCCCTTTCACGTATGTGGTAGGGTTTAAATCATACGATACGTAAACACGATACGTAAACTCGTCCGTGTATTGATTGACAATTCCGCCTAACTTGCTTGTCCTATGAAAATAATAAAATAATAATAAGAATAGTAAAACTTAATTTAAAATTAGTATTAAAAACATTTAAAATATATATATCTTTTTAAAGGA
Organism: Dipteronia sinensis; assembly: GCA_033220585.1. Taxonomy (NCBI): domain Eukaryota; kingdom Viridiplantae; phylum Streptophyta; class Magnoliopsida; order Sapindales; family Sapindaceae; genus Dipteronia; species Dipteronia sinensis. The sequence goes on from CM065644.1 coordinate 3,782,146, forward strand.
TTTACGATGGATAATAGACTCGAACCCACAACCTTTAAATGTAGCAGACCAACCATTAAATTAACCTCATTTTGTTTGATATTTAAAATATTATTAAATAGACACAATTATTTTAAAAGATATATTAATATTGTTGTAATTAATATTTATCATTTTCTCTAAGATAACTGATATATGTCTTAAACAAAGACAAAAGTTTAATTTATGGCTTGTATTCAATTCCAAGAATTTACATTGACGATTTGTCTATTATTTTTCAAACAATTTATTAATTAGACCATGGTCAATTTTTTTTTTCTGTCATCGAATGAAAAATATTATTGTTATTTTCATATGATTATCTATAAAAGATTTCTCATAATTTTTAATAAACAAAAAAAAAACAAAATTTAGGATTTTATTAAAAATTCAAATGTAATTTATAACTACACATAAAGAGTTTTCTTTCAATTTGATGAGGTTATATATCTCTGGTAATAAATTATTGTAATAAAAAAATATAAAGGTTTGTCGGTTTTATAATTAAAATTTAATTGTATTAAATTATACAAGTTTTTTCTACTGTCATATGACTTTTTTTTTTTAATAATTAAATTTCAAAGACGTTAGTTGGATCAAACATCATGACGTCACTCCTTTCTAGTATCCATCACCATCAACCGCCAGATCCAACGGTCACAAAACCACTCGTAAGCAAGATAAAACCGGGTACATCTACCGCACAGGATCGCAACCTTCCCTCTCTTTTTCTCTTTTTAATAGTTTTAAGCATGTGTTAAAGAATGTCCATCACTAGTGTGGAAGCACATCCCTAAAGTGGGACCCACCTACCCCAGACCGTGATGATTATTATTTACCGCGGTCGATTTGTAAATTCGTCAAGATACGAGGGTCAAAATGTAAAAAAAAAATTAAAGTGAAAAAAAAAGTTGCTAGAGTGGCAACTTTGTAGATATTTCTTTATATCATAAATACCATAATTACCGGATAATTATCAATAAATATCACATTTGACCCCTCCAAAATCTTTTTATTTCGATAAATTAATTATTTATTCGTTTTTTTTCCTCTCTTTTTCTTTCTTTTTTTCTTTACCTTCTCTTCTTGCACACCACACACACACACAAACAACAACAACAACAACACGCACTGTTTTTTCTTCGATTTGTTGATCTGCTTTTTTGGGTCTCGATCTTTCTCTTTTGATGGACACTCGAGATCCTAGAAAGACAAGCTCTGGTGAGAGTGAATGATTAGATGAGCAATTCTTGAGATGGGTTTTTAGTGTTTCCCCAGAAGAAAAAAAAAATGGTGAAGAGTGAGTGATTGTTTAAAAGGGGTTTTTTTTTTGTTTGTATCAAAGTTAAAATCTTTGTTGGGGTTTATTTTTTTTAACTGATAATTTGGTTGGATTTGATATGGGTGGGTGTTTTCCTTGTTTTGGATCATCCAATAACAAGGAAGGGAGTGGTGGTGGAGGTGTCAAGGAAGTGAACAAGAAGGATTCAGTTAAAGATGGTTCAATTGCTCAGTCTCATAATGGTAGCAGAGTTAGTTCAGGTTTAAAGTTTCTTCCTTTTTTGTTGTATCTCTATTCTATAGTCTACACAACTGTTTCTAGGTGTTCAATTTTGTATTGGATTGACAATTGCGTGTGTTGAATTTTGTTACTTTTTGGTTTTATTTTGAAGTTCTTTTTGGTGATGGGATGCTGTTAAAATTTGTTCTTGTTTTGATCTGATGCATCTGCCTCTGCTGCTGCTGCTGTTTATTTCTAGGTTTTACTGTTTTATTTTGGTGATGGATAATTTGTTTTTGGATTTTCTTATTGGCTTTATTTTTTAAATTTCGTGCTAATGGAGTGGTGCCAATAAATTTTCTGGAGATCTGCTCTAAATTTTGGAGCACAAATTATCTTGTTTCATGTTATCTGTTTATCCATAAAGTTTCAAGTCTAATACATAATAAATATTAGTAAGTGAAACTTTTGAATTGTCCCTATGTTGTATATCCTGGCAAGAAACAATTATGTTGTATACAACAAATGGACCAGAGTGGGTGTTTTGTGCTTACCGATAAATTGAATTACAGTGTCAAGTGATATTTCAGGATTTAGAATTCATATAATTCACAAGAAATTCTGATATTGTAAAACAACAAATTCTATGGAGAAAGACAAACTTAGGTTTCTCTCTTATTTGCTAACCTGACAAGCACCCTGGTATGCTACATGATTTTGATCTCTATAAGGATCAATCCTTGTTGCTTAGTGATTTAGTTTTATAGTGGCTGCGACTAAATTACAATGCAGAAACATGAAGGTTGTTGGGTAACCATTCTTGTAAATTCTATGCCTTTATGCTAGCGAGTTATATTTCACAGTTTATTCTTTATTACCTAAAATTTGATCCTTTACCATTTTTAACTCATTGCTATATTTAGACAAATCAAAATCTCGGGGTGGTTCCGATCCAAAGAAGGAATCATCAGTTCCGAAAGAACCAACCGCACATATTGCTGCACAAACATTTACATTTAGAGAGCTTGCCAATGCCACAAAGAACTTTAGACCAGAAAGCCTATTGGGTGAAGGGGGTTTTGGACGTGTTTACAAGGGTCGCTTGGAGAGCACAGGACAGGTAAGCTGTAACTGTTTGAGATTGATGTACATGGTATCTCATTTGAGGCTTGTTGTAGTGTTTGGCTTGTAGTAATGCACCGTTTTTAGAGTATAATTCTTTGATATCATCATTCCCCTTTTTTTAATATATTTTGCCACTCTATCATCAATTGTGTATTTTGATTGTAAAAAAATGGACATTACCGAGTTTCGTTGTCTTTGAAAATTTCTGGTTGCATGGAATGATTATTTTTGCAGGTAGTGGCTGTCAAACAACTTGACAGGAATGGCCTTCAAGGAAACAGAGAGTTTCTGGTTGAAGTTCTCATGCTTAGCCTCTTACACCACCCAAACCTTGTCAACTTGATTGGTTATTGTGCAGATGGGGACCAGCGCCTTCTTGTTTACGAGTTCATGCCTTTGGGTTCGTTGGAAGATCATTTACACGGTTAGTTGCCTTTACACATGAAATTGTGAAACCTGTTGTGCTTGGTTCAGTTCTGCTATCAATATGTCTTTCATTATGTACAACATGAAATCTAGTTTTTCACATAAAATGTGAATCACTAACAGCCATTTTCAGGATTACTACCTAAGTTCTTTTGTGTTATTCCCCCCAATGGAATTTAATTTAATTGGACAATATTTGGAGGCCCTTTGTCATATCATTGATCTGTGAAAAATTAAATCTATCTCTGGTTTATATAATCCCTCAGTGTAAATCTCATTATCTAAGAGATCCTTTACCTTGTAGAGCATTGGTGGTGCTTTAAGGAGCATGACATTAAAAAGAGCTACCTAGTTAGAGTAACGTTGATGAGATAATCCAAAAGTCCATAGGGTTTCACTGACTTGTGTACTGATGGTTTAAGCTTCCAAGCTAGATGATATATAACTGAATGGTATACAATAGATAGAGTTTATATACTTTTTGTTTACCTGTATCATTTTGGGATATAGTTTTCTTTTGTTGAAAACATTGTGCACTTGTTATACTGGATCTCCAGAGTGTAAATAGTATCAATTGAGTTTTGAACAATAATATCATTTGAAATCTTTCTTTTGCTTTGTGTACAGTTCAATATCTTTTAGTCAATCAATCAATAATAATATGATTGAACCTTGTTTGGCAATTGGCACTTTTGTCTACCAAAACTTTTCAAAAATGTTTAAAGGGCTGCATTTAATTTTTTAGACAAATCTCTTACTTTTAATGAAACATGAATGGCAGTGAGTAGCATTCGTTATCTCATAATTTGACTTATTAAAAGAAGATTGGGAATAAGACCTTTTGTCAGAGTATAATTAGTCTGTTCAAAAGCATCTTAACTTGTGCCTTGTCACTTATGTGATGAATGAGTTGCCATCTTTGTAAGGTAATAAAGGCTGCTATAAAGGAATGCCTAACATAAATTTGAAAGAAGTTGCTGCCCTGGAGTGTAGACTTGTGATCAGAAAATATTGAATTAACGACCACTGGATTTGGCTGCTATATTTAAGTATTTTACATCACCTTGTTTGATTTTTGATGGCGTGAGCACATTATTTGGTAGAAACTTTGATTAAGAAATTACGTTTATGTGCAAATATTGTTTTCCTTCCCACTGTTAGGGCTTTACTCTTTTTTTTTTTTTTTTTTTTTTTTTTGGTTTTTTGGGTTTGGGTCCTTTGTGGTCTACATTGATTTTCAAAGAATTGATAGTATGTTTGCAACTTTCTTTTATATGACAACCGATTCAATATCTGTTTCCAAAGAACTCTTATTCCATTATTTTTTTGGATGAAGCAGCTGAATTTGAAACATATATCAGTACTAGTTTTCAAGTGTTTCTGTATGAAATAATGCAACTTTCATAATGCACCTTGAGCTGGCTTGATTGTTTAGCTAGGTAACTATGGATACAACTAAACAAGTATTTGCTTGTCGTTTGTATTGGAAAGTGACTATCTCTTATGAATGTGGGTTATCTAATTCAATTTAAAAGGAGTCTGAGAATAGTAACCTCAGCACCCATTTGTCAAAGGGAAAGATGAAATCCTTGCCTTGGTTTTCATGGGTATTTTCCTAGTTGTGCTTACATTATGGAGTCTAATTAAAACCGGGGATGAGAAAATTATTGAGTTGTACTTTCCTGAAGGGCATGATTAGATTATTTTATCATCTATATTGAATTGTATCCATTCTAAATCCGTTTCATGTGAAATTGATTTTTTACTTGACGTATAACTTTCCATAGTAATCTAGTTTTAGTATGTTGGCTTGTTCTTAATTTTGGTAGCATTTTATTCATTATAATCGTTTACCTCGTTTCACTTGATCACTGGTAAAAAAATGTTTGAATCAGATCAGTGCATTTTTGTAATTGGGTTACAAGGATAGTTTTGTACAGCTTTTTGTGTCCTTCATTGAATATTAGACATCGATATGAATACTAAAGGCTCTGACACAGTGCTGTTTTTATGATAACGCAAATTACATATATATATATATATATGTGTGTGTGTGTGTGTACCAGCTGCAATGTATGCTGATAGGGGGAGTCTGATTTAAGATATCTTGTCAACTCAGTGAGAAGCTAATTGAATGTAACTAATTGTATTGCCGATATTGAATTTTGTCCATTCTAAATTCTATTCATGTGAAATTGTTGTTACTTGATGTTTCTTTGCAATTTTATCTTTCCAAAGTAATATAAAATTGTTTAAGTATATTGGCTTGTACTTAATTTTGGTAGTATTTTATTCATTATCTAATCTCTTTCCTTCGTTTCAGTTAATCGCTGGTACAGAATCAATGTTTGAATCAGATAAGTGCAGTCTTGTAAATTGTCTTGATGACTTCATTTTAAAATTTGTTTTCAGATCTGCCACCGGACAAGGAGCCCCTGGACTGGAATACGAGAATGAAGATTGCAGCTGGTGCAGCCAAGGGGTTGGAATACCTGCATGATAAAGCAAACCCTCCTGTCATATACAGGGACTTAAAATCATCAAATATCCTCCTCGATGAGGGCTATCACCCTAAGTTATCGGATTTTGGTCTTGCTAAACTGGGTCCTGTTGGTGACAAAACCCATGTATCCACTCGTGTGATGGGAACATATGGTTATTGTGCACCTGAGTATGCTATGACTGGCCAACTTACTCTAAAGTCAGACGTGTACAGTTTTGGAGTTGTCTTTCTTGAACTTATTACTGGGCGCAAGGCTATCGATAATACACGGGCTCCTGGGGAGCATAATCTTGTTGCCTGGGTAAGTATCTCTTGACTTCATTCTTCTATTTGATGTAGATCTCTTTCAAAATACGGTTGATGCATAATGAAATGATATCGCAAAACTTCTTAAAATGTGACTGAATTAGCATGAAATAAGGTTTCTCTTTCGTTTTGTTTTGTGGGGCGGTCTGTAGGCACGTCCACTCTTCAAGGATCGCAGGAAGTTTCCCAAAATGGCTGATCCGTTATTGCAAGGTCACTATCCAATGCGAGGACTATATCAAGCTCTTGCAGTCGCAGCCATGTGTTTGCAGGAGCAAGCTGCTACAAGGCCTCTAATTGGTGATGTTGTAACTGCACTTACATATTTAGCCTCCCAAACCTATGATCCAAATGCACCCAGCAATCAGAGTAGCAGAGTGGGTCCATCAACTCCCAGGTGTAGGGATGATCGAAGGAATATGGTGGATGGGCTGGATAGCCCGGATGACCTTGGACATCGAGCACGACATGGTTCTCCTTCCATCCATAAAAATTCTCCTGATTACAGGAAGAGGAACCATGTTAGGGAATTGAGCACTGGCTCAGATTTGGGAAGGAATGAAACCGGTGGTGGGTCTGGGAGAAAGTGGGGTGTGGATGATTTAGAGCGACAGGAATCTCAGAGAGACAGCCCTGTAAGTGTTGGGAGAGCAAGGGAAACTCCAAGGAACCGTGATTTAGATAGAGAACGAGCTGTCGCAGAGGCAAAAGTATGGGGTGAGAATTGGAGAGAGAAAAAGCGGGCAAATGCAATGGGGAGCTTTGACGGTACAAATGAGTGATCACATCGAAACTCTTGATTCATGTGACATTTGTCTCCTAGGAAAGAAATGCTGTGTGTGTATCATTCAAAGGGTCATCATCACACAAAAGAAAGGCAGATACACCATCACTCAACTGTCTTGGTTTCCATTTCCAACCAGGGAATGAAGAGTTATTATTGGCATTGCATGTATCCACTTTGACTGTTGTTGCTTGTCCCCAATATCACCCTTTGTAGTGTTTTTGAGTATGAAACTGAAATGCTTCAATCACGTGGTTGATGGAAGGAGAAGACACAGTAAAAGACAAGGGGATTTGGGGAAGGGAGTAATGTATGATTTGGGGAGTAGCTTACAGACAACCTCTGTGCAGAATGATGTATGCAACTATGTTGTTAATCTTTATGTATTTAGGGCCCTTTTTTTTTTTTTTAATATTTTTTTTTTTATCTTTTCTTTGAAGTTGGATGTTACAGGAGATTTGTGGGGAAGATGTATAATTTTTGGCCCAAGTAAATTATTGTCTGGTGTTGTAAGTTAAGTGGGGAGACTTGGTGGGTTTGGTGTGGATGTGCCTCAATTGGTGTTACATGTTTGATCTTCTTGTGTACTATCTCATATACAGTCTATAGAGTCTTGTGTATGGATTTCTGAGTCAAGTCATGGATTTTCGGCTTATACAAAACGGAAAAGGTTTCTTGCTATTGCTCTCTCTCACTCTCTCTTCACACATTGCTCCGTAATAACTTGTTCAGGTGTAATACTATCTTTTCCAATTTTCTCTAAAACTAATGCTCAAATGACAGTTAGATCATGAGTTTGGTGCAGTGAATGGTGTTTTAACATTTAACATTCTATTACAATAGTGGTTTGGCGGTGGATGGTGTTTATTTAGCCTCACTGGTGTTTGGGTTGTTGCATCTGTGAGGTTTATATATATAAATAAATATAATTTGGTTGAGAATAAGATATACATTTTGTTTTTCAAAAATCTCTCTCAATATGTAAAATAATATGTAAAATAGTTGCAGTGTTTGAAAAATTCTCAAATTTTATTTATAGGTAGATTTCATTGAACATATCATCCATCAAAAAATTCAGATCAAAATACATAAAAATGAATGTGATTTCATGAAAGTCTTTACCGAAATTAAAAGTAGGGATCTAATATATGAGTAATTTTCCAATGTTGACTTTTTACGATACACATTTTAAACACATTTGATGAAATTACATGGAATATATTGAATATTGATTTGATTTTTTGTATGGACGGTGAAAACATTGAAATACATTTATGGAAAAAATTTAAAAAAATTCGGGTGTAAGAACTAGTTTTTTCCGATTTTTTTTGAAGATAAAATATTTTAAAATAGGGAAATATAAGAAAAAATAATTCTCTAATTCAAAATTTATCCAAATTTTTACCAAATGTGTATTTTAATTTTCTTAGGATGCATACAAAAAATCTCATCGAAAAACATTTGATTACATACAATTTCATCAAAGGTGCTTAAAGTGTGCATCGTAAAAGTCTTCATTGGAAAATTACTATATATATATATATAGATAGTCCTTTTCTCCTTCAGTGCGCACTGATATAACTTATATCAGGGCATTGCATGTGGACCACTGATTATGGAGAAGTTTTGACAAGTGCATACACTTTGAGTCAAATTATGTAAATCTAATGGCCCACATCCAATGCACCGATAAAGTTATATCAGTGCGCACTAACTTGAATATATATATATACAATAATTTTCACATAAGTGTGCACTGAAAGAATTATATAAGGGCATTGAATGTGAGCCACTCATTTTACATATTTTGACTTGGTATGTATGCACTTGTCAAAACTCTTTTATAAATGAGTGGCTCACATTCAATGTCCTTATATAATTCTATCAGTGCGCACCGATAGGAAAACGATTCTATATATATATATATATATATATATATATATATATTTGATTGTGGGCTCAGATCCAATGTTTAGACCCAAGAAAGTTTGGAATTATAAATATATTTTTGCAACGATGCCGTTTCGTCTCCACAACCAAACCTAGGTTAATTCTTGGCTCTTTGTAGCCAAAAATACCAGTTTTGGTTTTCGATTTGCAATTTCAACCATTGATATCTCCAAACAATGCTACATTTCTGAGAAATTTGTATCCTGCCCAGGTGAGTGTATCTTATCGCCACTTCAATTTCAGTCGTCATGTTTAATTTTGTCTGCAAAACTTTGCTCCTCCGTTATGGTAGAAGACACACTATCACCAGCACCAACTACAATAAAGATTTTGCATTTCCATTATTTATCAAATGTCTCTCAACAACCACTCCAAATCAATACTCTTTTACTGTCTCTTACCTCATAAATTCATGTGGGTTCTCTCAAAAAACTGCTTTATCAGCTTCCAAGCATGTTAACTTTAATTCCCCCGAAAAGCCAGACTCTGTCGTTGCCTTGTTGAAGAGCCATGGTTTCTCTGAAACACAAATATCAATGCTCATCAGATGCTTTCCTCGGGTGCTTCTGGCAAGTCCTGAGAGAAACTTTTGCCCAAATTTGAATTCTTTTACTCCAAAGGCTTCTCAAGTCCCGAGCTTGCCAAAATCGTTTATTTATGCCCCAATATTCTGACCCGCAGTCTAGAAAACCATATAATCCCTACTTTTAATTGCCTTAGTGATTTGTTTAAATCTAGTGAGAAAGCCGTTGCTGTAGTTAAATACAATCCATATATTCTCCATCATGATGTTGAAATCTATATAACACCTAGTATCAATGTTTTGCGAGATATAGGTGTGCCAGAACGAAATATTTTCTTGTTTGTTAGACTGTGGTATCGCCTCAAAAGTATAAATTTCACTACTGTTAAAAATACTGTGGAGGTAGTAAAGGAAATGGGTTTTAATCCTTTGCATTCGAAGTTTATTCAAGCAGTTGTTGCTAAGGGACGTGGCAGAATCAATTGGGAAAGTAAGGTCGAAACTTATAGGAGGTGGGGTTGGTCTGAGGAAGAGTTCTTAGCTGCATTTCGAAAGAATCCATTGTGTGTGCTGTCATCCAATCGTAAGATTATGACAGCAATGGACTTTCTTGTGAACAAAATGGATATGGAGTCTTTGGCTATTGCCAGACGTCCGGATGTTATTCTGCTGAGCATGGAGAAGAGGTTTATTCCCAGAGCTGCAGTTTTTCAGTTTCTGCTGTCAAAAGGTTTAATTAAGAGGAAAGATACTAACCTGATAACATTATTTACGAGTCCTGAAAAATACTTCTTGCGAAAATTTGTGAAGTCATTTGACGACGCTCCTGAACTATTGAAGGTTTACCAAGAGAAATTGGGTATTTCGAAAATGACAAAAACATCTGTATCAAGGGAGAGGGATGCTGTAATTGTAAAATGATAACATATAAATTGAAATTTATTTGCATTTTGGTTGGTACTTGATCCGATTAAATTATGTCTTTAAACTTGCTTTTAGTTGAAGTCAGAGAGCATCTAGTAGACATTTGTTAGTTCTTTGCAACTTTTGCTTTCCTCTTGCTAATAACACCTTGACAAAGCATAAGCTTAGCAATGTGATGTTGTGGTTTATAGAGTCAAGCTGTGATGAAACTGTATTTTCTTTCTGTACAAAAACTCGTGCAAATGAGTGTCAATGCAGTAATCATATCAGGGAAACTCAGTAATATTTTGTCGTCACTGGTTAGCTTGTAAACTAGCTTGTATATTTCATTACAGTTTTCCAGGCTAAGTCAAATATAGAAACAAGTTTCTGTTTTCGATGGTTTTGATGGGAATGCTTGAATGATTTTTTGTTACTTTTACAGTTACATATATAGTGTGTCACTGTGTTGTGAAGATTAAGCTTATGGGGCACAATTGATGTTCTTCATTCTTTCTCTTTGGATGATGCAATAAACATCCTAATTCCTAGCTATACTTAGTCCTTGGAGTGCTTGCTATTGAAATATGTGGTTGTTGCATATTTGCTTTAATGTTCCCTTTTGTTCTTTGGACTGCTTGTTCTTAAGCACTTTGAATGGCATGTGTTGAACAATATCTAAAATAGTGATTTTCTTAGGAAGTCAAACCAAGTGCTTTTACGAGAAGCATTAGCAAGTGAAAGCTCTTCTTGTAAAAATGTTTTTAATCAGTATGCAACCATTTTGAAGTACATTTCAAAGATGTCATCAGCAAGCAAGCAAGCATTGATTTGCTGCAGAGCCATTCTAAAGTGGCTGGCAGCCTGGCAGTGGCGGCTTCCATGTAAACTTCTTTTGATTTATAATTTTGAAGTTTAAGAATCCATGTGTAGACTAGACTCCCATTATTCTTTTTATTTTCAAAAGAATAATGAGTGCCAAATTATCAAAACATGTATTCCAATAAGCAATTCTCATGTGATTTTGTTGTCTTTTTTTTTTTTGGAAAAAAAATACTATTACAATACATTTGGGGTTTGGGGAGTGGGATGTGACTAGAACCTCCAACCTCAATCAATGACGGAGCTAGCAATTCAAGTTTTGAGGCCATAATATAAAAACAAAAAATTTTAGGGGGGTCAAAGTGAAAGTATTTAAAATTTAGTAACAAATTTGTAATTTTTTTAAAAGGAGTTTCAATACCATAGTTTGAACTTTGAACCCTGAGATAATGTAGTTTCATTGAATCACAAGGTGTGGAGAGTTTTAATACTGCTTAGGTGAACTTGAACCTATACATAGAAGATCATTTTATTTCATAAACTGTAAACCTCCCCAATATTTCATTGACCGTTTGATTAACAGAGAGTTAATGGTGGAAATGGCAAAATGAACTTTTCAACAATGCAAGGATACTTAAAGATTAAAATTAAAACCCCCCCTAACCTTTCAACTATTGTTGGATGGGTAGAGAAAAATATGTTTACTAATATATTTGTTAAAAACAATTAACTTAGAGGGTATAATAGTCTTTTTAAGGGACAAGCAACAGAGTTTTAATGAGGTATTACAAATCAGGGGAGGTTTTTGAGTAAACACATACTTCCCTACTTATCCAATAATAATTGAAAGGTAAGGGTGAGTTTTTAATTTTAACCCGATACTTAAAAAAAAAAAAAGGCTAGGAAAACGGCGTCGTTTTAATTAGTTTAAAGTTTGAAACCAAAAGAGAGATGCAATTCAATAATTCATTTTGAGAACTACACGATGTCGTTTTATAATTACTCGAAAAAACTAATGAAATTTCGATTTTGATTTGCACCTTCGACTTCGACATCGACATCGACATCGACATCGACAATGGAGTTCAAACAATGCTAGATAGAAACCTAAGAAATTATGTCTTCGTCAGTCGTCCCAGGTGAGCGTATCCTATCGCCATTTCAATTTCAATTTCAGTCGTTATGCTTAATTTTTTCTGCAAAACTTTACTCCTCCGTTATGGTAGAAGACACACTATCACCAGCACCAACTGTAGTAAATATTTTGCATTTCCATTATTTATCAAATGCGTCTCAACAGACGCTTCAAATCAACACTCATTTACTGTCTCTTACCTCATAAACTCATGTCGGTTCTCTCCACAATCTGCTTTATCGGTCTCGAAATATGTCCACTTTGAATCCCCAGAAAATGCAGACTCTGTTTTTGCCTTCTTCAGGAACCATGGTTTCTCAGAGACACAGATTTTAAAGGTCGTCAGAGCTTATCCTCAAGTCCTTTGCTCTATTCCTGAGGACACCCTTTTGCCCAAACTGCAATTGTTTTACTCCAAAGGCTTCTCAAGCCAGGAGCTTGTAAAACTGATGTGTGTAGCCCCAAATATATTACTCAGAAGCTTAGAAAACCACCTGATTCCTACTTTAAACTACCTTGATAATTTGTTTCAATCTATTGGGATGACTGTTGCTGCTATCAAATGTACTCCATTTGTTTTCAGAAACGATGTTCAAACTTGTATAGCACCTAGTGTGGATGTTTTGCGAGGTTAGGTGTGCCAGATCGGAATATTGTCTTGTTTCTTAGAATGTGGTCTCGCTTTGTTAATTCAAGCAATACGTTTAAAGAGACCGGGGTAGCAGTGAAGGAAATGGGTTTTGATCCCGCGACTTCACAGTTTATTGTAGCGGTTTATGCTAAAGAACTTGGCAGAACCAAATGGGAAAGTAAGGTGGATATTTATAAGAGGAGGTGGGGTTGGTCTGAAGAGGAGTTTTCAGCTGCATTTCTGAAGTGTCCAATGTGTATGATGGCATCCAAGGAGAAGATTATGGCAGTGATGGACTTTTTGGTGAACAAAATGGGTTTGGAGTCTTCGGCTATTGCTAAACGTCCTGATGTTATTTGTCTGAGCATGGAGAAGAGTTTTATTCCTAGGGCTGCTGTTTTTCATTTTTTGTTGTCTAAAGGTCTGATTAAGAGGGAGAATACTAACTTATTTACGTTGTTTAGGTATCCTGAAAAAAACTTCCTGCGAAAATTTGTGTATTCTTATGATGAAGCTTCCGAGCTATTGAAGCTTTACCAAGACAAGTTGAGTCTTTCTAAGATGACTTAAGATCTTTATCTAGATACTAGGATCTGTTAATTGTAAAACGATCATATAATTCAAACCGTTTTACAGTTTCCTTGGAACTTGATCATGTTATTCCCTTGCTTTTAAACTTGGTTTATTTAGTTCAATAGTAATATTGTTTTCAAACTTATTTACGTTGTTTAGGTATCCTGAAAAAACCTTCTTGCGGAAATTTGTGTATTCTTATAATGAAGCTCTGGAGCTAAGCTTTACAAAGAGAAATTGGGTCTTTCAAAGATGACTTAAAGATCTTTATCTAGATACTGGGCCTCACTGTGTCACATCCTGTGCTTTCTTTGTCTATTTTATTGCCTGAGATTTCTCAGGACTGTATTGAACTTTTTCTATTTTGTTTTCAATGGTGTTAATATCTTCTATTGTTGTGCTTCTTAAATGCTGGGAATAATGCTTTCGGCTGTTTCATCGGATTATTGTCTTGAGGTACTTCACTTTGATCACCGGTTGTTAATTTCTCTATAATGTTATTGTTCTTAGTACCTTTTTATACTTTTATCGATGGTTTCGCATCATTCTGGATGGTGAGTGTTGGACATATTTCGTTTGTTCCCAATTCGTAAATGCCATTTTCTACATTTCTATTTCCTTCCTATTGGATGCACTACTTATCTAGTTTAGTGTTATTTTTCTGTTGTGGGTTTCTGGTTCACTCTTGAGTTTGATATGTCAAGGAATTGTTCTCTTATCAATGCTACTGTTGTATATGCCTGTAGATGTTTGCTTTTATATTTAATGTCCCCTTTGGTTATTTGAAGTGCTTGTAGTTTCAAGTACTTTTTTATAGCATGTAATCTGGTTAAAACATAGTTTATGTGCTAAAATCTTCTGATGGATGTTTCATGTTTCTTCTGTCATATTTCCATTTCAAGATGCTGGCAGATTATAATGTAAAGTACAACAACCAACTGTGAAATGGTAAAGCAATGACACATAGTGGAAGTATAAGAAATCTATTTTTTTTTTTACACTTGAAACTTGTTTTTGAGTTTGAAGTTTGGTAATCAAATTAAGGAGTAAATAGTACATTCTACCTATTTCAAAAAAAGTACATTTTATCATTTTATAATTCAAAAAAATACAACAAAACCAAGTTGGTGTAAGAATATTTGGGCCAATTTTTTTATTTAATCTTACACCAATGATGGGGATTAAATAAATGAGAGATTTGAATTGCTACCACATATGTGAAAGTGTAATTGCATAATTTCTTTATCAATAGTGGATATGCAATTAATTCAAATGAATTTTTTTCAAGTTCCTAAATAATGAATTACTATTTAATTTCGTCGCACCTTTTGGATTTGTATTTAGAAAGAAAAATCTATAATTTTGACTATATTTTAAAAACAACATTCTAGTTTCGAGTTTAGACAAAAATCTTGATATTATATACTAAATACACCTTGTATTTTTTAAATTTAGTTTTTAAAAAAACTCCCTAATTGCGTACCAAAAACATCCCTACAGGGAGGTTTTATTTATCAAATTAAAAATATGGGGGATGTGATTTGAAAAACAATCAAAGCTAGGGGCATTTTTGCAAATCTCCCCAAAAAATAACTTGTTGAATTCCGGTCTAAGGGACATCAAATTCAAACCTAGGGTTTTTGCAGCTTCAACTATTCAGTTTTCTCGCTCGATCTGTGAAGAAACCGTGTCAAGACTCAAGAGTATGTGATTATTGTTTCCAATTGTAGACTTTATGTTTAATTTTATCTGCAAAACTTCACTTCTCAATTATGGAAAAACCACTATCAGAGCTCAATCAACCCTAAAGTTTCAACATTTTCCATCTTCAATATTTATCAAATGCATCTCAACAACCAATTCAAATCAACACTCGTTTACTGTCTCTTACCTCATAAACTCATGTGGGTTCTCACCGCAATCTGCTTTTTCAGCTTCCAAACGTGTCCACTTTGAATCCCCAGAAAATGCAGACACTGTTATCGACTTGTTCAGGACTCATGGTTTCTCTGATACACAAATTTCAAAGGTCATCAGAGGTCATCCTCAAGTCCTTTGCTCTAGTCCCGACGACACCCTTTTGCCCAAACTGCAATTTTTTTACTCCAAAGGCTTCTCTGGCCCTGAGATTGCCAAGATTTTCTGTAGTTGTCCTACTCTTTTACTCAGAAGTGTAGAAAACCATCTGATCCCTAATTTTAACCATCTTAATGATTTGTTTCAATCTATGGAGAGGACCGTTACTGTTCTTAAATGCCGTCCATTTCTTCTCCATCATGGTACTGAAACCTGGATAGGACATATTTTCAATGTTTTGCGAGATGTAGGTGTGCCAGAATCGTATATTCTCATGTATATTTCAGTCCGGCCTCGCTTCTTCAAAACAAGCTTGGATTCGTTTAGAAATACCGTGGAGGAAATAAAGGAAATGGGTATTAGTCCTTTGAGATCACGCTTTATTCAAGCACTTGTTGCTAAAGAATATCCAAGGATCAATTGGGAAAGTAAGGTCGAAATTTATAAGAGGTGGGGTTGGTCTGAGGAGGAGATTTCAGCTGCATTTCGAAAGGATCCAAGGTGTATGCTGTCATCCAAGGATAAGATTATGGCAGTAATGGACTTCCTGGTGAACAAAATGGATTTGGAGCCTTCGTCTATTGCCAAACGTCCTGATGTTTTTCCGATGAGCATGGAGAAGAGGTTTATTCCCAGGGCTGCAGTTTTTCAGTGTCTGCTGTCGAAAGGTTTGATTGAGAGGAAGAATACTAAATTAATTGCATTGTTTACGCGCACTGAAAAATCCTTCCTGCAAAAATTTGTGAATTCTTATGATGAAGCTCCCGAACTATTGAAGATTTACGAAGAGAAGTTGGGTAGAATGAAAAAAAGATCTGTATCAAAAGAGAGGTATCAAAGAGAGGACTGCATAATTGTAAAATGATTACATCATAATTTCAAACTGATTTACGTTTTCCTTGGTACTTGATCTTGATGTGATCTATTTCTCTGCTGAAAATTGTTTTAATTAATCCATAGAGTATCTAGTCCTCATTAGTTAGTGTTTTGTTGTGATTTCTGTTTTTCGTATAAGCTTAGCAAAGGCGATGTTCTGTACATCATTAACTTCTGCCAAATCTAAAA
Organism: Dipteronia sinensis; assembly: GCA_033220585.1. Classification (NCBI taxonomy): domain Eukaryota; kingdom Viridiplantae; phylum Streptophyta; class Magnoliopsida; order Sapindales; family Sapindaceae; genus Dipteronia; species Dipteronia sinensis. Next base: position 3,798,487 of record CM065644.1, read on the forward strand.
ATTACTACTAGTGCTATTTGGTCCAATCCAAATTTCACTCTAAAGTAAGATGTTTACAGTTTTGGAGTTGGCTTTCTTGAACTTATTACAGGCACAAGGCTATTGATATACACGGGCTCTTGGGGAGAGCATAATCTTTTTGCCTGGGTAAGTACCTCTTCATTTCATTCTTGTATTTGATGTAGATCTCTTTCAACATATGCTGATGCATAACGATATGGTAAAAGTTCTTAGAAAGTCACTGAATTAACATAAAAGTTGTTACTCTTTCTTTCCTTCCTTTTGTTTTGTGAGGCGGTTTGTTTTGGCTTTGAAGTTATCATAAACTATCTTGTTTTCTGCAGCTACATGGATGGTACTTATGGTGAACAAGATCCAGAATTTGTTATTAGATTATGTCTTTGATTTTCTGCACTTGGGGTTAGACACAGAATTTAGTCCTTATTTATTGTAGTTTATTTGCAAATTTTTGTTTTCCTCTTGTTCATTGTCTCATGACTAAACTCTGAAGCATAAGCTTAGCAATTGTGATTCAAAACTATGTATACATTTACTCTTGCTGAATCTGAACATTCCTCTTGTTCATTTATTTTGCTTCAATTGAGTTAAATCTTGCAACTGTGATTCATTGAGGTTATTTGTTTGCCTTGTATGTTTGCGGATTTGATGGTGGGGATAGAACGTGAAGCACAAAAGGTGGTGTGTCAAATGTTACCTTTAATTCTGCAATTTACCAAAGTGATCTCACGTTGTCCGTAGTAGAATTAGTTTTTACAGCTACTAACTATATATGGTTCTTTGCAATAACATTCATTAGATTTTGTGCTTCCCTTTGCATTTCAGTTTTCCCTATCCTGAATTCTGAGGCTTATAATTTGTCATCACTAGTTTTATTCCAAGCATGCAATTTCTTTTGGAGTATGGTGAAATAGGATTTGAAGCACCCATCTTGATCGGAACAACGGGTTCGTTGGTTTCACATATTGAATCTCTGAAACAGAATTGGTTTGAGCTTGCATTAGCACTACTAGTACTGCAGAAGCATCGGTCTGCAACATCATGCATCATTGATTTGAGATTTATGGTCCAGTTATGATTCCATAAGTGTCTGCTGTGATATGTTTTAAGTTAATAGTTGAATGTGTTTGAGAGGTTAAGGATTTATTTGATTTAGAATCCAATTAATTTGAAGATATTGGGTTATAAAAAATTTAGTTGAAGTGAATCTAAATTCTAAACATTGTATTCAAGAAATCATGATATAAATTGTTGTTTCTTTTTTAATGAAATCCTCAAAAATATATTGGTTGCTTTTTTAGTTTTGACTTCCATAATGAATATTCTTAACACGGCATAGAAATATATAATACAAATATCTCTCAAATATATATATATATATATATGTATAAAACAAATTAAAATAATAAAAATACAAAGCCAATAAAAAAAATCAGAAAAAGAAATGAAAAGGTTTGGGTCGGGTTATGCGGGATCCCTTTAGGCCCAAACCAAATTCGAGTTTAAAGAAGGAGAAACGATGCGGTTTCGTTGCTTCAACAAAGCCTAGGTTAATTCTTGCTTCTTATTGCCAAAAATACAGTCAATTCAACCATTGAGATCTACAAACAAGGCTACATTTCTGAGAAAATTGTGTTCGGCCCAGGTGAGTGTATCCTATCAACATTTCAATTTCAGTCGTTATGTTTCCTTTTCTCTGTAAAACTTTACTCCTCCATTATGGTAGAAGATGCACTATCACCACCACCAGCTATAATAAAGATTTTGCATTTCCATTAATTATCAAATGCATCTCAACAGCCACTTCAAATCAACACTCTTTTACTGTCTCTCACCTCATAAATTCTTGTGGGTTGTCTAAAAAATCTGCTCTTTTATCTTCCAAATATGTCCAGTTTGATACCCCAGAAAATGCAGACTCTGTTATTGCATTGTTCAAGAGCCATGGTTTCTCTGAAACACAAATATCAATGGTCATCAGAGGTCGTCCTCAGGTGCTTGTGGCAAATCCTGAGAGAACACTTTTACCCAAATTTGAATTCTTTTACTCCAAAGGCTTCTCAAGTCCCGAGCTTGCCAAAATTTTATCTGTATGCCCTCATATTTTGTACAGAAGCTTAGAAAACCATATAATTCCTACTTTTAATTACCTTCGTGATTTGTTGAAATCTAGTGAGACAGCCATTGCTGTTGTTAAACGCAATCCATTATTCCTCAATCTTGATGTCGAAACCCATGTAGCACCTTGCATCAATGTTTTGCGAGATATTGGTGTGCCAGAACAAAATATTATCTTGTTTCTTAAACTTTGGTATCGCCACAGAAAATCATATTTGGCTACTTTTAAAAATACTGTGGAGGTTGTAAAGGAAATGGGTGTTAATCCTTTGAATTCACAGTTTATTCTAGCAGTTGTTGCTAAATCACATGGCAGAATCAATTGGGAAAGTAAGGTCGAAACTTATAGGAGGTGGGGTTGGTCTGAGGAAGAGTTCTTAGCTGCATTTCGAAAGAATCCATTGTGTATGTTGGCATCAAAGGATAAGATTATGCAAGTAATGGATTTTCTATTGAACAAAATGGATTTGAAGTCTTCAGCTATTGCCAAACGTTCCGATGTTATTATGATGAGCATGAAGAAGAGGATTATTCCCAGGGCTGCAGTTTTTCAATTTCTGCTGTCAAAAGGTTTGATTATGAGGGAGAATACTAATCTAATTACATTCATTAGGTTACCTGAAAAAGCATTCCTGCAAAAAATTGTGAATTCTTTTGATGAAGCTCCTGAGATATTGAAGTTTTACCAAGAGAATACATCATTGGAGAGGGATACAACATGAACCACAGAAGTGAAGTTGGTTCTTTGATGGTGGGGATAGAACATGAAGCACATAAGGGCGGTGTGTAAAATGTTACCTTTCATTCCGCAATTTAATGAATTGATCTTGCTTTATCAGAAATAGAATTAGTTTTTATAGCTACTAACTATATGGTTCTATTAATTATCTGACATTATTATATTTTGTGCTTCCCTTTGGATTTCAGTTTTTTTATTCTTTTCTAAATTCAGTGTTACTAACTAGTAACTATATGGTTCAATGTTGCCTTTAAGTGGTTGTGTGAATTGTTTCATACTATATTTGATTCTACTTGCAAACACATGAGTACGATAAAATGTCCCTTTGAACTTTAAATCCCATGAGGAAGTGTTTTGATGCACGCATGCAGTCTTGGCATATGGTAAAATGGGATTTGAAGCAAGCACCCATCTTGATTGGAACAATGTGTTCGTTGATTTCGCCTGTTGAATCTCTGAAATAGAATTTGTTTGAGAATGCAGTAGCTTTACTAGTACTGCAGAAGTATCAGTCTGCAACATAAGGCATCATCTAAAACAACTGATGCCTTCCTTTTTTTAAGAGAATATCTGAGCTTGACTTATTTTCACTTTTTCTTTTTTCTTCGGTCTCGCTACATGTGTGGCCCCTCTTAAACATACTTATAAAATGTGTATGGTGGGACTCAAACTCCTCACCACTGACATGGAAGGAGAGATGTAATACCACTATAGGTTGTTGAATGGTCAAGTTACAATGGACCTGAACTTTGTCTTTGACAATCCAATTCGCTGGTTAAAAGATGCCAACCTCATGTCTCTTTCGATCTCTGCAAAAACATACCAAACTTGCAGCTTCAACTGTTCTGTTTTCTCGCGCTGATCTCCAAACTTGCAGCTTACTGTAGAAGAAATTGTGTCAAAGTGTATGTGATCACATTCTTTTACTATTTCAATTGCAACCATTGTGTTTAATTTTATCCGTAAAAGTTTACTTTTTTATTATGGAAAATACAATATCAGAGCTTCATCTACCACTAAGTTTCAACATTTTCCTTTTTCAATATTTATCAGATACATCTCCAACACTTCAAATCAACACTCATTTATTGTCTCTTACCTCTTAAATTCATGTGGGTTGTCTCTTAAATATGCTTTATCAGCTTCCAAATATCTCCATTTTGAGTCCCCAGAAAAGCCAGACCCTGTTATTGCCTTGTTGAAGAGCCATGGTTTCTCTGTAACACAAATATCAAGGGTCATCAGAACTAATCCTCGGGTGCTTTGTTCAAGACCTGAGAGAAATCTTTTGCCCAAATTCGAATTCTTTTACTCCAAAGGCATCTCAAGCCATGAGCTTGACAAAATTTTCTGTTTGCCCTAATCTTTTCTACAGGAGCTTCGAGAAATATATAGTTCCTTCTTTTAACTACTTAATGATTTGTTTAAATCTAGTGACAAGACTGTTGCTCTCATTAAATGCAGTCCACATCTTCTGTTTTACAATGTTGAAACTTATTTGGTGCCTAATATTAATGTTTTGCAAGACAATGGTGTCCCTGAATTGAAAATTTTCATGTTTCTTCGACATTGGTCTCGAAGGTTTGGAACAAGCTCGGATACTTATAGAAATACTGTGGAGGTAGTAAAGCATTTTGGCCTGAGCCCTTTGAATTCTAATTTTGTTTTATTTATTATTGTTACAAGAGTTGGCAGAACCAAATAGGAAACGAAGGTCAGTATTTATAAGAGGTGGGGTTGGTCTGAGGAAGAGTTTTCAGCTGCATTTCTGAAGAATCCAAGGTGTATGCTGCCATCTCATGATAAGATTATGGCAGTAATGGACTTTCTTGTAAGTAAAATGCATTTGGAACCTTCGGCTATCGCCAAATGTCCGTGGTTATTGAGCTGAGCATGAAGAAAAGGTTTATTCATATGGCTGCAGTTATTCAATTTTTGTCGTCAAAAGGTTTGATCGAGGAAGAGAACACTAACTTGTTCTCAGCGTTCAAGTGTTCTGAAAAACTCTTCCTGAACAAGTTTGTAAATTCTTATAAAGAAACTTCCCGACTATTGGAGCTGTACGAAACGAAAATGGGTGTTTTGAAGATGCCAGAAAGATTAAAGAGAAGGGATGCAGTTTTATAATGCGATTGTATTACAAACTTTAACTTGATTCACATTTTCCATGTGTTACTTGATCGTATTAGATTATGTCTTTGATTTTCCGCACATGAAGTTAGACATAGAATTTAGTCCATATTTATTGTAGTTTCTTTGCAAATTTTTGTTTTCCTCATGTTCAATGTCTCATGACTGAACTCTGAAGCATAAGCTTAGCAATTGTGATGCATAATCATGTATACATTTACTCTTGCTGAATCTAAACATCCCTCTTGTTCTTTATTTTGCTTCAATTGAGTTATATCTTGTCTCTGTTACCTTTCATTATGCAATTTACTGAAGTGCCGGTGTTAATATTCAACAATCATCACCACCTTTCAATATGGCTTGTTGATAAAAGATATTTATTCAACCTGGTAATGTTTCAGATCGGAGTCGTCTATCCGTCGTGTCACCGTACATTAAAAAATTATATTTAACATGTTTATGAAATTTTTTATTTCGAATCTATAGGGAGGTGGACATGACTCGAATAGTTGAATGACCAAGTCAATCTCATTAACACGGCTGCAAAAGAATTATGAGGAGGGTCTTGGAAACCACGTATCTTCAATTCTTCATAAATAAGGATCGAATTTCCACCTACCCGCCACCACAATCCTATTTTCCAACGGTTCTTCTATTCCAAAGAAAAGAACTAGACTGTTTGGCAATGGCCAGCAAGAAAGCCAAGGTCGGAAAATAAATTCCGTTCAGGACTCAAGCAGAAAGTGATTGAGGATATCGAATTATTCGCCAACATTGCTTTGCCAGCAACGCTTTATTAAAAATCTCCAAGTCCTTGAAACTTCGAGTGATCCACACAACCGATGAAGATCCTTTATTGAAGCCTTAGACAGCCGAAATAATAATACTTGATTACAAAATGGTATCCAAATACAATCACAATACAACGTTGCTTTGCCAGCAACAATTTATTAAAAATCTTCAATTGATTGTTTTTTTTTTTTTTTTTTGCTAAACATAAAATAGTATCAATTTAGTCAAGTTCAATATCATCTAATTTCAATCTCATTTTAATCATAATCAATCCAATCTCGTGCACCTGATGGGTGCCTAATGGTTTTTAAATTATTTCAAATACAATTTCTGCAAAAATACTTGAAATTAAATCATGAAAATCGAAAAAATTAGTATAAAAAAATTGGAAAAATAAGAGTAGCGATATTTGAACCCCTCAAAAATTGTATGTACACTCCAATTTAATATTTTTTTTTGAAGATCCAATATTACTCTTGAGTAAAATTACTTAAAAGACTAAATAGTTTGTAAGTGTACCTGTAATAATTATTAATTGGTTTTATATTAATCATTTGTAAAAAAAAATAGAAGTTTCCTTAATTGTTTGAAATACATATATATAATAAAAATTTAAAAACTATTCTTTTTTCTAAAACCATAACTAATAATTTAAATATTATTTTCACTTTCTTCTACGGAATACAAAGTTTATTTTTTTTGAACGTATGTATTTGATACAGAGAAAAAAGTGGATGGAAAGGAAAAATGAGAAAAAAATTATAGGTATTATATGTGGGACCCACCATTTTTAATAAGTAGAGAGAAAATTGGTATTTGATTAAATTGAAATTATAAATTTGCCATTTTTTTAATCGCAACATATTGAAGACTTAGAAGGACGATTTCATTTTCAAGTTTTTTATTTTTGAATTTTTATAAAAAAATTAGAAGTTTTCGATAGATTGTTGGTGCCTATGATGGATTTTGTTTTTTGTTTTTCTATGTTTTACGTGTCTATTGTGAATTTGATTATATGAGTTTGATCATGTATCAGTACTATTTAATTTTAACTTTTTAATATATAATGTTTGACAACAGATTCATCCATTAATTTAACAAATGTTTTCGGATTTATATATTTTAATCCATTAAACTAACAGTATCTGGGCCCATAATTGTCGGCCTAGCCCAATAGTTAGACCCAATAGTTAATCCATTAATTTAACAAATGTTTTGGTAACGATTCTAGGTTAATAATTCTTGGTTCTTGTAGCCAAAAATACTAGTTTTTCGATTCGGATTTGCAACTTCAACCATTGAGGTCTCCAAACAATGCTTGATTTCTGAGAAAATTGTGTCCTGCCCAGGTGAGTGTATCCTATCACCATTTGAATTGCAGTCGTTATGTTTAATTTTGTCTGCAAATCTTTACTACTCGATTATGGAAGAAGATGCACTGTCACCAGCAGAAACTATAATAAAGATTTTGCATTTCCAGTGTTTATAAAATGCCTCTCAACAGCCACTCCAAATCAACACTCTATTACTGTCTCTTACCTCATAAATTCATGTGGGTTCTCTCAAAAATCTGCTCTTTCAGCTTCCAAACAAGTTCACTTTGAGTCCCCAGAAAACCCGGACTCTGTTATTACCTTTTTCAAGAGCCATGGCTTCTCTGAAACACAAATACCAAAGGTCATCAGAGGTAGTCCTCGGTTGCTTGTGTTAAGTCCTGAGAGAACCCTTTTGCCCAAATTTGAATTCTTTTACTCCAAAGGCTTGTCAAGTCCCGAGCTTGCCAAAATTTTATCTGTATGCCCTCAGATTCTGTGCAGAAGCTTAGAAAACCATATAATCCCTACTTTTAATTACCTTCGTGATTTGTTGAAATCTAGTGATACAGCCATTGCTGTTGTTAAACGCAATCCATTTATCCTCAATCTTGATGTCGAAACCTATGTAGCACCTAGCATCAATGTTTTGCGAGATATTGATGTGCCAGAACAAAATATTATCTTGTTTCTTAAAATTTGGTGTCGCCACAGAAAATCATGTTTGGCTACTTTTAAAAATACTGTGGAGGTTGTAAAGGAAATCGGTGTTGATCCTTTGAATTCACAGTTTATTCAAGCAGTTGTTGCTAAATCACATGGCATAATCAATTGGGAAAGTAAGGTCGAAACTTATAGGAGGTGGGGTTGGTCTGAGGAAGAGTTCTTAGCTGCATTTCGAAAGAATCCATTGTGTATGTTGGCATCAAAGGATAAGATTATGCAAGTAATGGATTTTCTATTGAACAAAATGGATTTGAAGTCTTCAGCTATTGCCAAACGTTCCGATGTTATTATGATGAGCATGAAGAAGAGGATTATTCCCAGGGCTGCAGTTTTTCAATTTCTGCTGTCAAAAGGTTTGATTAAGAGGGAGAATACTAACCTAATTACATTCATTAGGTTACCTGAAAAAGCATTCCTGCAAAAATTTGTGAATTCTTTTGATGAAGCTCCCGAGATATTGAAACTTTACCAAGAGAATACATCATTGGAGAGGGATACAACATGAACCACAGAAGTGAAGTTGGTTCTTTGATGGTGGGGATAGAACATGAAGCACATAAGGGCGGTGTGTAAAATCTTACCTTTAATTCCGCGATTTAACGAAGTGATCTTGCTTTGTCCGAAATAGAATTAGTTTTTATAGCTATTAACTATATGGTTCTATTCATTAACTGACATTATTATATTTTGTGCTTCCCTTTGGATTTCAGTTTTTTTTTTTTTAATTTCTGAATTCAGTGTTACTAACTATTAATTATATGGTTCAATGTTACCTTTAAGTGGTTGTGTGAATTGTTTCATACTATATTTGATTCTACTTGCAAACACATGAGTATGATAAAATGTCCCTTTGAACTTTAAATTCCATCACTATTTTTTTGATGCAGGCATGCAGTCTTGGCATATGGTAAGATGGGATTTGAAGCAAGCACCCATCTTGATCGGAACAATGGGTTTGTTGATTTCGCCTATTGAATCTCTGAAATAGAATTTGTTTGAGAATGCAGTAGCTTTAGTAGTACTGCAGAAGTATCAGTCTGCAACATAAGGCATCATCTAAAACAACTGATGCCTCCCTTTTTTTATGAGAATATCTGATCTTCACTTATTTTCACTTTTTTTTTCTTCGGTCTTGCTGCTACATATGTGGCCCCTCTCAAACATACTTATAAAATATGTATGGTGGGACTCAAACTCCTCACCACTGACGTGGAAGGAAAGATGTAATACAACTATACTAAAAGGTGATATGCAGCTTAATTTCATTTAAAAGTGTGAAAATTATTCTCTGGTTATTATTCCAAAGGTGATTATGCTGTGATCTGTTATGTTAATTGCTGAATGTTGAGGATTTGTTTGATTTATAATCTAATTATTTTGAAGATAAAGGGTCCATTGATTGATTTATAATATAGTTGAAGTGAATCTAAACATTGTATTCAAGAATAGAAGGGTCATTGTCTTGTTGGTTTGAGACTTCAAAATGTGGGGAGACCCCTGGTATTATAGATATAAGTTTACATTTTGCCTATTATACCACAAAATGCAACCATAAAGTGTGAGTTGCATTTCGGGCCTCCCAGTAAACCCATGATCCACAGTGATGTCGGCTTAAAAAATAAATTGTATTCAAGAAAAATGATACAATTTGTTGTTTTTTTTAATGAAATCCTCACATCAATGCATTGTGTGATCACATTTGGTAACTCAAATATATTTAAATTTAAAAAATCAAAAGTATCTATAATGAATATTCTTAACTCAAAATAAATAGATTTAATTTATATGTTATTTTCCTTCCACTTGTAATTATATAACCATTGTTGTTTTCTTGAATATTATCTTTTGTGATCGTTAAATAATCACATCGTATTTGGCTGCCTGAATGGTCAAGTTTTGAATACTCGATAGAATTCAAAGAAATTCATCACAGTTTTTAGGACATTCAAATGCATCTTAACATGTGCATTGTCATTTATGTAATAAACGAGTTGACATATTGATGAGGTAATATAGATTGCTGCTCTTGGATTCAATCTTGCCGTAATATTTAGCATTTTGCATCACCTGTTTGATGGCTTTATGACATGAATATGATCATGTCTTTTCGGTAGAAACTTAAAATCAAATGCATGTCAACAAACACTTAAGATCACCAATGTTTTAGTTTTACAGTCTCTTACCTCATAAATTCATGTGGGGGTTATCTTCACAATCTGCTTTTATTATCATCAGTTTCTGAATACATGTCCCCACTTTGTTCCCCAGAAATTGCAGAATATGTTATTACTTTGTTCAAGAGCCATGGCGTCTCAATACACAGATTTCAAAGGTCATCAGAGCCCACCCTGAAGTTGTTTGCTCTGGTTCATGAATCATGGCCGTCTCTTTCAACTGAGAAATGCCTCTCAACAGCCACTCCAAATCAACACTCTTTTACTGTCTCTTACCGCATAAATTCTTGTGGGTTCTCTCAAAAAACTGTTTTGTCATCTTCCAAACATGTTAACTTTAATTCCCCAGACAAGCCAGACTCTGTCATTGCCTTTTTGAAGAGCGATGGTTTCTCTAAAACACAAATATCAAAGGTCATCCCTCAGGTGCCTGGGGCAAGGCCTGGGAGAAATCTTTTGCCCAAATTTGAATTCTTGTACTCCAAAGGCTTATCAAGTCCCGAGCTTGCCAAAATTATTTCTTTATGCCCTGATATTCTGACCCGAAGTCTAGAAAACCATATAATCCCTACTTCTAATTACCTTAGTGACTTGTTTAAATCTAATGAGTTAAATGCAGTCCAGCTATTCTCAATCAGGATGTTGAAACTTATATAGCACCTGGCATCAATGTTATGCAAGATATAGGTGTGCCAGAACGAAATATTATTGATAATGTTTCTTAGAAAGTGGTGTGGCTTCAACAAAGGAAGGTTTGATGATTTTAAAAATAATGTGGAGGTAGTACATGAAATGGGTATTAATCCTTCGAGGCCTTACTTTGTTTTAGCACTCACCGCTAAATCATATGGCAGAATCTATTGGGAAATTAAGGTCGAAATTTACAGGAGGTGGGGTTGGTCTGAGGAAGAGTTTTCAGTTGCATTTAGGAAGAATCCATTGTGTATGCTGGCATCCCGTGATAAGATTATGATGGACTTACTTGTGAACAAAATGGATATGGAGTCTTCGGCTATTGCCAAACGTCCGGATGTTATTGTGCTTAGCATGGAGAAGAGGTTTATTCCCAGAGCTGCAGTTTTTCAGTTTTTGCTGTCAAAAGGTTTGATTAAGAGGAAGGATACTAACCTGATAACATTATTTACGTTTCCTGAAATAGCCTTCTTGCGAAAATTTGTAAATTCTTACGAAGAAGCTCTTCAGCTATTGAAGCTTTACCAAAAGAAGTTGGGTGTAAAATGCATCATCTTAACATGTTAATTGTCATTTATGTGATAAATGAGTTGACATATTGATGAGGAGATAATACAGATTGCTGCCCTCGAATTCAGTCTTGGGTAATATTTCAAGTCTTTTTGGTAGAAACCTTAAATCAAATGCATGGATATGATCGTGTCTTTTTGGTAAAACCTTAAAATCAAATGCATGTCAACAACCACTTAAAATCAACAATGTTTTTGTTTTACTGTCTCTTTACCTCATAAATTCATGTGGGGGTAGGTTGTCATTACTCATTACTTTGTTCAAGAGCCATGGCTTCTCCAATACACAGATTTCAAAGGTCTCTTACCCCACCCTGAAGTTGTTTGCTCTAGTTCATGAATCATGACTGTTTCTTTAAACTGAGGAAGTAATATTTGAGTGATTCTTTGTGATATTTGTCATGTTTAAACTTTAGTTGATTACCCACCAAGACTCAAAATCCTTCATATAAAAATGACCTAAAATAACCAAAATGTTACAGCTATAAAAATGACCAACTCAATGTAGTTAAAATGGAAATCAAAACACCAACTCAACTAACAAATTAGGTAACAAGGTCCGACTTCAAAATAAAGCTACATCATCATAATCTTGCCGCCGTTGTAGTACAGGGTGTCCACTTTCAAAAATATTAAAGTACAAAAAAACAGACAAATAAAATTATATTGTAAAATACATCCATCTAATCAAAGTTTTTCCAACCTGGTATGCATGATTCACTTTTTATTTGTAAAATTTTAATTTGATTTGCATATTATGTCTGATTTTCTTATCTTTTTTAAGGGAAAATTCAACATAAACAGATAATTTTTTCTGCTTATACAAAATAAAAAAGGTTTCTAGCTATTGTTCTCCTGTATGTTCATGCTCATTTTCATGTTGTTATTACCTTCTCTCTCTCTACTTTGGTCCATAAAAATTGCTAAAGTGTAATACTATATTCTCCAATTTACTTGTGGTAAGTCCTGAGAGAAATCTTTGCCCAAATTCGAATTATTTTACTCCAAAGGCTTCTCAAGTCCATATATAGCTTGCCAAAATTTCATCTGTTTATCCTAGTCTTTTAATCAGGAGCTTAGAAAATCATATAGTCCCTTCTTTTAACTACATTAATGATTTGTTTAAATCTAGAAAATCATAAGCATCTAGTACATATTTGTTATGGTTCTTTGCAACTTTTGTTTTCCTCTTGCTATCAGTCTCTTTACAAAGCATAAGCTTAGCAATGTGATATTGTGGTGTATAGTGTTGTTAATTACAGCTATAATATGTGATCCTCAGTGATGTCTTGTGAAGCGATATAGAGTCAAACTATGATGAAACTGTATGTTCTTTCTGTACAAAACTTGTGCAAATGGATGTCAATGTAGTAATCATGAGTGACTTACTAAATTTGTGGTCACTGGTAGCTTGTATGTTTCCTTGCAGTTTTCCTGGCCAAGTCAACATAGAAAACAAGTGTTTTCGACAGTTTTGATGAGAATACTTGCTTGATTTTCGTTACTATTACATATTGCATGTGTTCTGGAGATTAAGCTTATGGGTTACAATTGTGGTATATAAAGTGAAGATGAAACTGTATTTTCTTTCTGTACAAAAACTTGTGCAAATGGATGTCAATACACTTATGCAATAATCATATCGAAGAGACTCGGTAATTTTTTGTGATCTCTGGTTATCTTGTATATATCCTTGCAGTTTTCCAGGCCAATTCAATATAGAAATAAGGTTCTGTTTTTGACGGTTTTGAGGAGAATGATTGTATGATTTTTTTTTTACATATATTGTGTATTGTGAAGATTAAGGTTATGGGGCACAATTGATGTTCTTGATTCATCATCAAAACATCATGTTCTCCTGAGATTTTGTTGTTAATAGTTAAATGTCTGTTTCTATCATCATGTCTGCATTGCAAATCAAAAGCTCGTATTCAAACAGCATACTAATTATGTTCAATTATGTTGCTTCTTTTTTTTTTAGCTTATACTCTTCAATGATCTTCCTTTCAGGCCATGGCTGCTAGCTTTTATACAGTATTTTCAATGGTTGGTTCCTTTTACATTTGCTCATTAATGGTTATTATTGATTAATCAAAATAGTCAAAAGACGGCGTGGTATGATGCCACGTAGGATCATAGTTTAGGAGAGTAACTAGTCCATATTTGTTCAGGTAACGAGTAACGACGCCGTTTCAAAGCTAGGTTAATTCTTGGTTTTTTAGACAAAAGTAACAGTTTTTCGATTCGGATTTGCAACTTCAACCATTGACATCTCCAAACAATGCCCAGGTGAGTGTATCCGATCACCATTTCAATTTCATTCGCTATGTTTAATTCTGTCTGCAAAACTTTATTCCTCCATTATGGTAGAAGATGCACCATCACCAGCACTAGCTACAATAAAGATTTTTCATTTACAATATTTATGAAAGGCCTCTCAACAGCCACTTCAAATCAACACTCTTTTACTGTTTCTTACCTCATAAATTCATGTGGGTTCTCGCAAAACACTGCTTTATCAGCTTCCAAATATGTAAACTTTAATTCCCCAGAGAATGCAGACTCTGTCATTGCCTTTTTGAAGAGCCATGGTTTCTCTGAAACGCAAATATCAAATGTTATCAGAGTTCGTACTGAGGTGCTTGGGGTAAGTCCTGCGAGAACCCTTTTGCCCAAATTTGAATTCTTTTACTCAAAAGGCTTGTCAAGTCCCGAGCTTGCCAAAATTTCAACTGCATGCCCTGATATTCTGTGCAGAAGTTTAGAAAACCATATAATCCCTACTTTTAATTACCTTATTGATTTGTTTAAATCTTGTGAGAAAGTCGTTTATGCTGTTAAACACGCTCCATACATCCTCAATCTTGATGTCGAAACCTATGTAGCACCTAGCATCAATGTTTTGCGAGATATAGGTGTGCCAGAACGAAATATTCTCCTGTTTCTTAAAACTTGGTGTCGCCCCAGCAAAACAAGTTTGGGTACTTTTAAAAATGTTGTAGAGGACGTAAAGGAAATGGGTTTTAATACTTTGAGTTCACATTTTATTCTAGCAGTTATTGCTAAGGGACATGGCAGAATCAATTGGGAAAGTAAGGTCGAAATTTATAGAAGGTGGGGTTGGTCTGAGGAAGAGTTCTTAGCTGCATTTCGAAAGAATCCATTGTGTATGACGGCATTCAAGGATAAGATTATGGTTGTGATGGACTTTCTTATGAACAAAATGGGTATGGAGTCTTCGGCTATTGCCAAACGTCCGGATGTTATTAGGATGAGCATGGAGAAGAGGTTTATTCCCAGGGCTGCAGTTTTTCATTTTCTGTTATCAAAAGGTTTGACTAATAGGAAGGAAACTAACCTGATTACATTATTTACATATCCTGAAAAATCCTTCCTGCGAAAATTTATAAATTCTTATGAAGAAGCTCCACAACTATTGAAGCTTTACCATGAGAAGTTGGATATTTCGAAAATGACAAAAAAATCTATATCACGGGAGAGGGATGCTGTAATCGTAAAATGAACGTGGTTGTGATCATCTGGTTCAGTCTTGTGTTTGATATATGTAGGAAGTTTCACCGAATCAATGTTGTTGGTGTACATAGTTGTTTTGGTTTAGCTTTAATGTTTCCTCTTGTTATTTAAAAGTGCTTGGCTGTTGAAGAGAACATATTTTCTTTGTTGAAATCTTTGATGTCATATGGAGCAACTTTGGACAAGTCTCTCTCTGCATTGATTGTTTGGTTTTGAAGTTATATTTGGACTTTTGACTCAATGCAGTAATCATATCAGTGAAACTCCTAAATTTGTGGTCGGTTGTCACTGGACAGCTTTTATATTTCTTGAGTTTTCCTGGCCAAATCAACATAGAAACGAGATTCTGTTTGAGCATTTACAATTTGAGTTAAGGAATTCAGATTACTGATTTTATTGTAGAACCATTGTTTGAGCTTTTACAATGTGAGTTGAGCATTTACTTGCAATTCTAGAACCATTGTTGTTGCCATATTTACCTTATCTTCTTCATTTTATCATTTTATCGCATCGGGTTTGGCTTCCTCGATGGTTGAGTTTTGATAGCACGAAAGAATTCAAAGAACTCTCAATCACAGTTTTCAGTACATTCAAATGCATCTTAACATGTGCATTGTGCTGCCCTTGGATTCAGTCTGTCTGTAATATATCAAGTATTTTGCATCACTTGTTTGATGGGTTATGGCATGATCATGTCTTTTTGGTAGAAACTTAAAATCAAATGCATGTCAACTACCACTTAAAATAAAAAATGTTTTAGTTTTACAGTCTCTTACCTCATAAATTCAGGTGGGTTATCTCCACAATCTATTTTTATTACCCACTTTGATTCCCCAGAAAATGCAGATTCTGTTATTGCCTTTTTCCCTTCTCAGATACACAGATTTCACAACAGGTCATCAGATACCAACCTCTAAGTTGTTAGCTCTAGTTAATGAATCATGTCTTTCAACCGAGGAAGCAATATTTCAAGATGACATGGATCGTGTCGCCGTAAGGAGGCATTGCATTTGCCTTCACTTATCATGCATGTGTGACATTGTGGGGCAAAAGTGAGTCCCAGACTCCCAGTGATGTTAACATCAGCAAGAAGTATAAAAAGGAAGTAGATGAGGCTTGATTCAAATTTGCCTCGGATATTTAAATCAAATTTCAATGTTTGGCCAACATTGACTATAAAAGGAACAAATTACTGATAATAAATAAACATATATTAATTAAATGACATGAAATTAAGGCTAATGAATTAATAATATATACAGCTTACAAAAGTTGAGCCATCCTGTATACTCATTCCTTTAAGCGAATTATTCGCCAACATTGCTTTGCCAACAAAGCTTTATTAAAAATCTCCAAATCCTTGAAGGCTAACCCCACACAACTTTTGCTAAGCACAACAATGAAACTTCATGTGATCCCAACACTTCCCCACCAGAACTTAGCACACAACCGGTGAAGTTTTCTTTCTGTACAAAACAAAACTTGTGCAAATGGATGTCAACACAAGCTTATGGGGATTGATGTTTTTGATTCTTTCTCTTTGGACAGTGCAATAAGCGTCGTAACTAGATGATTTGAAGAACCATTTTTTAAGTGTTGAATGATTTTATTGGCTGCATTTTGTTTCAATACATTTCAAAGATATCGGTAGGTTTCTTAATGAGTTTTGAAGTTTCAATGGTTTGTAGTTTGTTGCTTCCTGACTCCTGTACCATTTTATAATGCATGTGCGGATGTGCCTTGCTTGCTGGTTTCATGTTAACATCTTTTGAAGTTTTGTTTTTATAGTTTATTAGTTTTTAAGTTTAGGAATCCATGTGTAGACTAGACTCGCATTATTCTTTGTAACTTGAAAAGAATCAGGAGTGTCAAATTAATAAAATATGTTATGATTTCAGTAAGCAATTCTCTTTCGATTTATTTTTTCTTTGAAATATCACATGCTTTAGTGGCGGTTCTGACTCGATAAATTATCAAATTGAATAAGTATCATTATCATCAAACCACGTGAGACATTCGAAAGTGTGTGTTGGTATATCATACATGATGTTACCAAATTTTGTATTATTTCAATCCAGTTTCATTATAAATAATTTTATCAAATATAATTGATTACAAAAGTGTAGATTTGAGACTTGCATAGTTTTTTTTTTGTTTTTTTTTTTTGAAATATTATTTGAGACTTGTATAGCTACAATAGAAATAGAAAGCCCAAAATTATAGCTTCAATCATTCATGTGTCAAAGAGAATACATCATGGGAGAGGGATACAACATGAACCACAGAAGAGAAGTTGGTTCTTTTATGGTGGGGAAAGAACATGAAGCACAAAAGGATTTCCTTTAAATTCTGCAATTTACTGACATTAGATTTTGTGATTCCCTTTGGATTTCAGTGTTTTTTTTTTTACTGAATTCAGTGTTACTAACTATATGGTTCAATGTTTGCCCTTAAGTGGCTGTTGTATGAATTGTTTCGTACTATATTTGATTCTACTTGCAAACGCATGAGTACGATAAAATGTCCCTATGAACTTTAAATTCGATCACTAGTTTTGAATTTTTGATGCAGGCATGTGGAATTGGCATATGGTAAAATAGGATTTGAAGCAAGTACCCATCTTGATCGGAACAATGGATTCGTTGATTTCGCCTATTGAATCTCTGCAATAGAATTTGTTTAAGCATGCATTAGTATTACTTATAAAATGTCGAGATCAAATGCTACATGTGAGACGCTTCACACACATACTTATAAAATGTATACGGTAGGGCTCAAATTCTCCACCATTTACGTGGAAGGAGAGATATAATACCATTACGCTAAAAAGTGATTTGCAGCTTAATTTCACTTAAAAGTGTTAAAGTTATTCTCCAGTAATTCCAGAAGTGATTCTGATGTGTTATATTGTTATGTTAATTGTTGAATGTGTGTGAGATGGTGAGGATTTGTTTGATTTATAATCCAATTATTTTGAAGATAAAGGGTCCATTGTTTGATTTATAATATAAAGTTGAAGACTTGAAATGAATCTAACCATTGTATTCAATAATAAAAGGTCCATTGCATCAGTGGTTTGAGACTTCAAAATGTAGGGAGATCCCCTACTATTACAAATATAAGCCTACATTCGTCTATTACATCACTAACGCTATGTTTGGTATGAGGGAGAGGATAGTAGGAGGGATGCATGAATTGAGAAGGAGAGAAAGTATGAGAAATGAAGAGAATAACATATATCATTCATGTTGTTTGGTATTGAAAAAATGGTTGAATGAATGGATTGGTATATAATTATAAATTTACTATATTACCCTTTTATAAATTGGAGAGTAATAAAACTGGGAGGGTAATATTGTCATTTTCAGCCATGAGATCCCTCCTCCAATGATGAAAGGATTGATTTTGATGGGTCTGAAAAGAGTTGAAATCCCTCCTCTTCTCCTCTTCTCTTCACTTCTCTCCTATCTCTCTAACCAAATACTGGATTAGGGCTCTCTTCCCACGGTTCTCCCTGCAATCATCTCCCTCCATCAATCTTTCCCTCTCACCAAACATAGCCAAGCGTGTGGAGAGTGGAGACCCCTCGAGTCTAAGTTGCATGTCCGGCCTCCCAGTAAACCTGACCCACATTGAGTGAGCTTAAAAATAAAAATATTGTACAGTATTCAAGAAAAATATACAATTTGTTGTTTATTTTTTAATTTTTCTATGAAATCCTCACATAAATGCAAGTGTGATCGCATTTGGTAACTCTCAAATTTATTTAAATTTTAAAAAACTCAAGATTATCTGTAATGATTATTCTCAACTCAAATCTAATATCTTTCAAAAAAAGAAAAAAAAAACTCAAATCTAATACAAATTTATTATAATTAAATTAAATAAATAAAACTTAAAGCCATCGAAAAATAAACCAAAAGTTAAAAAAGAAACAATCAGAAAAATAAACCAAAAAGTTTGGGGACTGAAATTGGGTCGGGTTATGCGGAAGCCCTTTAGGCCAAAACCAAATTTGAGTTATTTGTGTATCATTGAAACTGATTTAAGGTTAAACGGTGCCGTTTCGTCGCCACAACAAAACCTAGGTTAATTCTTGCTTCTTGTAGACAAAAATTCCAGTTTTTCATTTTGGATTTGCAACTTCAACCATTGAATTGAGATCTCCGACTCCAAACAATGCTTGATTTCTGAGAAAATTGTGTCCGGCCCAGGTGAGTGTATCCGATTACCATTTCAATTTTAGTCGTTATGTTTAATTCTGTCTGCAAAACTTTACTCCTCCATTGCAGAAGAAGATGCACTATCACCACCACCAACAGCTATAATAAAGATTTTTCATGTCCATTATTTATCAAATACCTCTCAACGGCCGCTTCAATTCGACACTCTTTTACTGTCTCTTACCTCATAAATTCATGTGGGTTCTCTCTAAAAACTGCTTTATCAGCTTCCAAAAGTGTTAACTTTAATTCCCCAGAAAAGCCAGACTCTGTCATTGCCTTGTTGAGGAGCCATGGTTTCTCTGAAACACAAATATCCAAGGCCATCAGATTACGTCCTCAGGTGCTTTGTGCAAGTCCTGAGAGAACCCTTTTGGCCAAATTTGTATTCTTTTACTCGAAAGGCTTGTCAAGTCCCGAGCTTGCCAAAATTTCATCTCTATGCCCTGATATTCTGGGTAGAAGCTTAGAAAACCATATAATCCCCACTTTTAATTACCTTGTTGATTTGTTTAAATCTAGTGAGACGGCCATTGCTGTTGTTAAATACAATCCATATATTTTCATACGTCCGGATGTTATTGTGCTGAGCATGGAGAAGAGGTTTATTCCCAGAGCTGCAGTTTTTCAGTTTCTGTTATCAAAAGGTTTGATTAAGAGGGAGAAGACTAATCTATTTACATTTTTTAAGTATCCTGAAAAAGCCTTCTTGCGAAAATTTGTAAATTCTTATGAAGAAGCTCCCAAGCTACTGAAGCTTTACCAAGAGAAGTTGGGTATTTCGAAAATGAAAAATAAAACATCTTTATCAAAGGAAAGAGATGGTGTCAATGTAGTTGATAACATTATAAATTCAAATTGAGTTGCATTTTCCTTTGTACTTGATGTTTAATGTTATATGGAGCAACTTTAAACTAATGCATTTTATTTTTTGTAAAGCACTAATTGTTCGGTTTTGAAGTTTTAGTTGGACACTGGACACAACGTTGTAATCATATCATTGAAAACTCGGTAAATTTTGTACTCACTGACCAGTTTGTATATTTCTAAATTCTAATCATGGGTGTGGATTTGATTTTTATTTTGTTATTTTGTTTCAACTTGCAATTCCATAACCATTTCTATTTTCTTGAATATCATCTTCTTTTCGTATCATTTAATCACGAGTTTGGCTGCCTCAATGGTCGAGTTTTGATGACACAGAACTCTATTTCATCCAAGGATGCGATGTTTCAAGATGGATCGTCATGGTAAGGAGGCATTGCATTTGCATATGATTTCACTTATCATGCGCAAAACTGCAAAAGTGAGTCCCAATGAAGCAACATTAGCTACAAGGATAAAAAGATGTAGACAAAGACTTAGAATCATATTTGCCTCGGATATGTTGAAATATATGTTAAATCAAATTTCAATGGATGGCAAACACTGACTATAAATGAACTGACATGAAATTAAGGCTAATGGATATGGATTAATAATATATAGCTTACAAAAGTAGATCCCTCCTATATACTCGGTTCGTTTATACAAACTACCCAAGACTACCACATAAAATCTAATACTATTCCGCACCAGTGAGAAATTATAGGTTTCAATCGAACCTAAAGGCAATATAAAAATAATCAAATGCTACTGCCGTAATAGAGCATACACCACCAGTTTGTTATAGGAGGTTTACCAAAAAAATTGTGTTTAATTTATTGAAATATCATTTCCTCCTCTTCCCCTGCAACATATAAACATAGCAAGTTTCAGTTTGTGGCCACAAAGACATTCAAAAACTCAGATCTCATTAATAAACATACCGAGCTGAGGTAGTCATCCATAGACAACTGCTTCCGCTTTTTTTGGGAACTAGGGCTCTCGGTTGGCTGCCTCCCACCAGCCGCCCGTTTTGAAGGTGTCATGTTCTGAAATGAAAACAAACCACATAATCAGATTCACCAGCTTCATACTCTGTTGTTTCTATTATTATTGTTTTCGGTTATGTTTTGGTTGGACATAGATGTTAAGCTTAATACGTCTAGTAATACAAATAAACATGCCTAACAGTAAGCATATAATAGCAATTATCAAAGCATGAGAAAGACCGTACCTTGGCAAGCTTCTTCTCTTTACGGGCCTGTCTCTCCCTCTCATCAAATTCTTGGTTCTCCTTCTCCACCAAACGAATTAGTGTATCACATCTCCTAGCAAGTTCTTGAGTTGTACGGGACTTCACAAACCAATCAAACCGGAACAAGGGTGATGTGCGGAATGCCGCCTTCAGTTCATCCCAGTTTCCATACCCAAGCTTGTGAACCATGCACATCTGTGTATATCATAGGGAGGCATGTCACCGGATTAAGGTCCAGAGAAAAGAAGTATCAGTTCATATAAAGATTGTAAACAATAAACAGAGATCTTACCATGAAACGGTCACATTCTTCATTGTACAACTTCCCTTTGTTCTGACCATACTGAATCTTTAATTCCATCCATGGATTCTTGTAGCGATCCAATTTCTTTCCAATGGCTTTCATGATCTCATCTTTCCGAGAAATTCTGGCCTCTCCTCTTTCAATGTTCTTGATGATCCTATCATAATCTTTAGCGCTCCAGCAAAAAATATAAATTAGACGATTGAATTAACTTTTATTATGACAAACTGCTACATGGCTCCAATGAATAACTCATATCATGTCGTCTAACATACTCAAAATCTAACAGAGTCCAACCACAGTCGGTAACTAAGAGTTCTGTTTCAGCAAAAGATATAAATTTCCTTGAAACCATCAAACTAAAGAGAGAACACAAGTAACAGGACCAGAAAGTCAGCACAGCGATTCATTCCAAAGCAAATATGCCAGCCAGGTTAAAATCAATAAAAAATGATGACCGATGACCGACTCAGTTCAAATCAACAAAGATGAAAACATATTTTGAAACAATAATTAAAATAAGTTATCCCATCAAGTGGCAAATATTCAAAGAAAAAAGTGTGTTGCCTGTGTTATCTATAAATTATGCTTCCAGGGGTATGTGATCCTGATACCTAGATCTGACAAATACAGAGGCCTCAGAGCAAGCCTAGTTCAGTTTTGTCAGATCAGTTTAAGCCTATAAAAAAAATGTAAAACTTGGCTATGCCCCCACCAACGATCAAGCCTAGATACACATAGGGGAACTTATAATGCATGCTGACAACAGGTCATCTAGACAGTTTGAACCATATATCTCAACCAAAAGATTTTAATTGAACATACAGTGTCTAACATCAACAAGATATAACTTACCGTTTAATTCCTTGTATCGTTCTTTAAAAGCTTTGGCATATCTTTCAACTTCCTCCTCAGATTTTCCTTCCATTTCTAAGGCAATACTTTTTATGTCATTCCGACCATACTTCTCACAAGCCCTAATGAAAGTATTGAAATCTCTTCTACTCCATGAAGAAAATCCCTGCATAAACCAACAGCCAAATTTCAGTAAAAAGGCCAATAAGCTTAACATTATCTTACAGCACATGTCTACTCACATCTTCCAATAATCGCTCCTTTTCTTCCAACTCTTCAGCAGTCAGTGGATCTCCACCTTCTACATATACACCAATCAGTAAGAAGTAGGAATAAAGAGTGATGATAATTAAGCAAGATATACAACAAACTACAAATAGATACCTTCAGGCTCATCCACATCAATTGTGTCTTTTATCTGATTCTTCTGATGTGTTTGCTGAAGATGAAGATATAAATGAGAGCATGCACAAAAATCAATCTATTTTGATATTTGAACTAATTAACAGCAGAATGTGTATACTGAGTCATATAATACTCACCATGAGGTAGCGTACTTCTTTCTCATACAACTCACTCAGCCTCTGAGTGTTGAAAAATTGAAAATCATGCCTGTTAACAGTAGGCAAAAAATAATCTTAAATACATGCAGCTTATGATGACAAAGAAGAATCTAAAAAGAAAACTGATTTCGCAAACTGCTTACAACTGAGGCATTCGAGGAATTCGAGGTTCCTTTGGTTTCACTTGACCACCTTGGCGCATTGTTTGCTTAAAGTATTCAGATTCAGAATAGCTGGACAAAGAGGAGAAACAAATATATTAATAATGAACAAATATATGCAACCTCAAAGCAAAAAAATAAGAAAGAAATAATTACTTGCGCTTCCGCTCTCTTTTTGGCGGTTCAATCCAGTTTTCACTAACGATTTTCTTGAAATCAAACTTGTTCTCATCCTTGATCAACAAGAAAGAAAACAAATAAGCCCCAGTACCAATAAATCACCGGAATGAATGCCTAACAAAAGCACTAAATATTACAAAGCAGATATCAACAGAACAGCACATAGCAGTTTACCTTTTCATCATCAAAATCATACAATTCAGCAGCTGCACAAGAATAAAATAGTAGCAACAATTATCATGTTACAACATTTATTTGATTACATATGAAAAACAAACTAAGATTAAAATAACTTAAAAGACAAACATCTTCAACTTCAAATTACATACTGTCATCCATTTTAAATTTGATGGCATCTTCTGTAAATTTCTTCATCTTGGCATCAAGTTCAGCTGTTGCCTCTTCTCCTTTAGCAATTATCCTGTCAATGTCTTCATCTGTAATTGTGCTATCCTTGGAACTGAAAACCATTTCAGCACCAAACCTCACCATCTGAAGCAGCTCATCTTTATTGACAGCTGCATAGGATCCAAGAATACTAACATCAAAATCTGTAACTGATACAAAAGTAAAAAAAAAAAAAAAACAATTAAAGCAGAAACCGCTTACTCTTCTGTTCAGCTAACCGTCCTTGTTGAATCACCAGTGCATCAAGAGCTAGCTTTTTATAAGCTCTCTCAATCACTTTTTCCTCAATAGTATACTGTTCATAATCAATCCGAATGAGTACACATACACAGGTAAGCTTCTAGCATAGCATATAAAAACAAATTCTAACCTCTGTGCAGAAGCGGAACACTTGAACTTCTTTCTTTTGACCAATCCTATGAGCACGATCCTGTGCTTGCAGATCAACTTGAGGATTCCTGCAATAATCCGCTAGCATTATTAAACTACAAATACCAACAAAGAAAACCATCACCGGCAGAAATAGAAAGAAACTCACCAATCACTATCATAAAGAATAACAACATCTGCAGTAGCAAGATTAATGCCGAGGCCTCCGGCTCTGGTTGACAACAAGAAAACAAACTTCTCACTTCCTGGCTTATTAAAGGCCTCAATGGAAGCATCCCGATCTTCTCCACCAGTATTACCATCAATCCGACAATATAGGTAACCACGAAACATTAAGTAGTCTTCAAGAATGTCCAGAAGCCTTGTCATCTGAGTTGTCATATCAACCACCCAAAAATCACTTACAAGGAAGAAAAAAAAAGTAGCATCATATTGCATCAAATGCAAATTTTATATTGAAAAATAATGCAGAGGTGTGCATATGAAAAAATAACTGGTAAATTCAGAAAAAAACTGCAAAGATTTTGTAGAAAATAATAAATCCCATGGCTACCCTAGTTATTCATGATATTACATAGAACTGACCTGAGAGAATATCAAAACCCTTGAATCACGCTCTTTTAACTTCGGAAGCAACTTGTCCAAAAGAACCATTTTACCTGAAAAATGAAATCAATAAGATGCTGACAGATTTAACAACCAAAGAATTTAGCAATTCAGAAGGCAAAGCTTACCAGCATTTGTTATAAGATGGTCCCCTGTAGTATAAGGAGGGCCAGGTTCAGCACCTTGGAATAGATATGGGTGATTACAGCATTTACGCAGCTGCATTGCTATGTTCAGAAGGCGTTTACGTTCTCCACCCGCATTCACAACTTCAAGATCTTTCTGCAACAACGCTTTATAGTACTGTTTTTGCATTTGGGACATGCCCACTTTCAGTATTGTTTCCTTTTTTGGAGGTAAGCCTTTCTCAACATCAGACTTCAATCTTCGAAGGAGAAACGGCCGGAGGACCTTAAAATTAATAAAACATAATTATTTATTGGATGAAACAGTGTATATATACACTTGATGACAATAATGTGGTGCACCTACCTTATGAAGTTGTTGGACAACTTCCTGCTGGTCATTATCACCAGAAATTTGGAACCATTCATCAAAAGTTTCAGCTGAACTAAATATCTCTGGAAGCAGAAAGTTAAGAAGGGACCAGAGTTCATGAAGATTGTTCTGCACATCAACAAAAAATAAATTAATTAATAAAACATAGTAACAAGGTCACATTTATATGAAAGGGAATTGATATACAAGACAAAGCATCAAAACAACTCCCACAACCAAGCAAAATATAATGAAGCAATGGGTTATATCAATTCAAAAAAACAAACAAGACAATAAGTACCTGAAGTGGAGTACCCGTGATAAGAAGACGGAAATTAGTATTATAAAGTCGCATTGTTTTGGAAAGAAGAGAATTTTCATTTTTTATTCGATGGGCTTCATCAATGATAATATAGCGCCAGCTAAAGCGGCGCAGGGAAGTCTTCTCCTTGATGGCCATTTCAAAACTTGTGACACAGACATCAAACTTCCCAGCAACCAATAAGTCCTCACGTATGTGTCTCTGCAAAAATAAGCATATCAAGCAACATTATATTCAGAAAACTGCAAAAGGCACAAAAGTATGTATTGAAAATACTCAGTAAATTACCCTCTCTTCAGGATTTCCAAGAAATTTTACAGCCCGCAAAGTTGGGCAGAAGCGACGAATTTCATTCATCCAGTTACCAAGGGTAGATTTTGGAGCAACTACCATATGAGGGCCAGTAATTCCTCTGAACTCGTGAAGGTAGCCCAACAAGGATATGGTCTGCAAGGTTTTACCAAGACCCTGCATTACAACAGAAAACATCAATAATAAGTAATACCAGAGCATAAGCATGAGATGGAAATCATTTGTCACAACAAAATAACTTTTAAACACCAAGCTCAAAGTACTGACTTCAATGTAATCATACGGTCAAGTTAACAAGGATCAACTTCAGAAGCCATAATTCTCATGCTTACCATTTCATCTGCAAGGATTCCATTTATGCCATTCTCATATAATCTTATGAGCCAGTTTAACCCAGCAAGTTGGTAATCCCTCATCTTTCCTTGAATGCCTGCAAAAATGAACAATTGCATCTTAAAAACAAGTTGTACCTCAACTCCAAAATATCACGTGGACAAAAGATATTCAATAAACAGAAGAACATTTGCATAATAACATAAAAACGCTTACTAGCAGGGTTACTATTAACATCGATAAAAGCAGAAGAAGCACTAACAGACAGTACCTAGAGGAGGTCGTCTAGGTAACTAAGTAAAATGCAACAACTAAAATCTGGACGAGAAGAGAGTTTTGACCTTAAATAGACAAACTTCTGTATAATCATAATATTCAGTTATATTAATATTATTAATGACAAAAAACAACCATCAATATTCATATGCATCAAGAATTCCAGTAAAAGCCAAGACAGTAATACACAATGATCTTCTGAATTTCAGATATAACAAGAAGATTGTAAGAGAAACTATAAACTATGAACACAACTGAAAAGTACTCAAAGCTCATATATAATTAAATAAATTTCAGTGACCTACATCCGCAAGACATCAACAGCAGGCAAGCACACAAACACATACATACAAGAGAGAGCAAGGGCTGGCACTTACAAGAGGGTTGTGTTAGCAGCCTTGTGTTGGATAAACCATCTTCTTCCTCCTTAAGGTATTCTTCGTCTTCTTCCTCTTCAGTTACCTTTGATGCATGGCGACCCCTAAATTCATTAACAAAAGAAGTTTTGTTAAATATGGATTGGCATTTAAATGCATAAACAACAAGCACATATTGCCGAACAAACACAAACGGTCATCTAATACTGTTTGAGACATCCAAACATTTATAACCCTTCTCCACAAAATAATAATCCCTTTGAAGGAGACTGGTATACCAGAACACCGGCTAAGGTTGACTTAAACAGCTAATTCTACCACCCAAAAAGATCCACTCTTTCAAGAAATCCAGATATTTATAACCCTTCTACACAATCAAATCCCCAAACTCATGTAAAATAGTTTATTCCAAACTAAGTTACCAAGTACTGCATGTTACTTTTAAAGACAGCAGTAGCAAGCTAAGAAGGAAGTTGAAACAAATCAACCAAAGCTTTGCCCGCATAATACTTTTGTGTACTTTTATAGACTAAATTCCAATTCGATTTTTTCAATTACTCCTTTGCATTCAAATGAATTGAGATTGAATTAAAGCAGACTCAAGTTCTCTTTGTCAGGCACAAATCAAATTTAATTCACTCACTCCTTTACATCTTTTTATATCCTTAGAATGTCAAGTCAACCTAGATCTTTACAACATTAGTGGTGCCTCTGATTCTCAATTTCTCATACAGTTCTGTGAGACATAGTCAATGGTTGCTCTTATCAACTAAAAGCATTTCAAATAATTTGCTCAGAATGATAACAATGTATAGAGAGAAAATAATCTTGCACACATGTATGGTGAATAAACAAAGTGGCATGAACAGATTGAGGTAAATAACAAGGTATAACTCTTTAAACAAGCATGAGGTGTACCTTCCCTTCACCCTCTTCTGAGATGCAGATTGATCACCTTTTGCAAAATGAGCAAACAACTCTGTTTGCTGCAAAAGATACTTCAATCGGCCCTTCCCTCTATTGTTCTGCCAATAAACCAAACATTAATAAACTTGATCAACATTCCCAATACCCTACAAGCACGTACAATAGAAATCTTAGTGAGCAAAACACACACACACCATATCAGCATCTATAGCGGCATTTTGTTCATCCAATATTTCTTGAATCTTTTGTTTCTTCAATTGTTGCATGTCTTTTAATCTGGCCTTCTCACGCTTGCTAATTTCTGCCTTGGTCCCATCATTTTCATCCTGCAGATAAAATTTAAAAATACAATCAAGCACCATTACCATGACACTTAGGTGACAGAACTTGACAGTAGTTTAAAAAGCATGCATATTCCAATACAAATTTGAATTGATTTTGGCTTAATCAAATTGGATATGTTAGTCCGCAAAAATTCTAAAACAAGGTGAGCTCCGATTCCAATGATCTTCATCGAACAAATGGATGTATAACTATCCATTTCATGATTTAACTGTGATTTTGAGTAACTGATTTTCATACTAGTTTTGTGTCACCCAAGGTCAAAGTAGCACAAGCTTGACATAGACTACTTAAGATAAAACAGAAATAAAATTAAAAATTAAAAAAAATGTTGAGGTACTATAATTCAATGGAGTTGATTTTCATCATTGAGAACCACATAAAACAAAATAACACAATTTTAAACCATACATTGAAATCCGCAAAACTCTTTGACATGAATGATGAACTTTCACCAATCACCCATTTCAGTAGCTAGATAAAATGCGTGAAATTGCACCAAACCGATCAACAAACCCACTATATTTTCATTAACTGCTTAGTTCCAAGTCAAAATCCCCAAATTTAACTCTAATGTTAATACAAAAACTTTCACACAGAAACCCTAACGATAACACTAACAAATAACTGAGATCCCATAGAAAACAATTTAACGCGATATATGAAATAAATTAAAAAAAAAACACTAAAAACAAAAGTATTACCTCTTCGACGTCGTCACCTTCGCCAGCAGCAGCGGCAGCATCTTCGTCGTCGGAGGCCGGAGAGTTGTCTTCGTCGGAGGCAGCCGAGCGAGCCACGGCCTCAAGCTCCTCCTCGTCGTCCTCGTTGATCTGATCGTTAACCTGCTCTTCCTCCGACGAACTGGAGCCGTCCGATAGGGAGTCGGAGGAAGATTCTCGCTGCTTCGAGGGTTTCGCCATAGTCGTGTCTCTCTCTCTCTCGTTTTTCGGTTCCTTAGATCGAGGGTTTTTTCTCTTCTTTTCTTTTCTTTTGTTTGAGAGAGAGAGAGAAGAGAGGACTGACCTTTTATAATTAGATGAGAACCAAAAGTTAATAAATTGGGTTTTGATGGAATTTTTGGAGTTCAAATTCTTGGAAATTTTGATGAAAATATTTGAATTATATCATTAATATTTTTAAATTATTTTCGAATTTTCATTGATGTGTTTAATATCGGTTTCTAAAATGTTAAAAATAATTAAATATTTCGAACAAAGTATCGTAATTAATTTTCGATAAATCGATAATTAAAATCAAAATAAAGAGTGGATGTAGAAATGTGGAAATTGGATTGTACATGAAATCATTTATAGCCGTACGATTTGGGAAAAGTGAATGGTACGGTTTAGAGTGGAATTTGGGGATTTCCCGCCACTTGTGAAAGGAATTGCTATTTCCCGCCTAGGAGTCTGTGGGTGTGGTCCGGCTTGGGTTGTGTGCATGGCTCGGACCATGAGGTTAGCCAGTAGACAATGAAGAGTTAACTTTGATATACATGGTTGTTTACTTGCTTTGTTGGTTAATTGGTTTGTGAATTTCATTTGTTTTATTATATGGTTTGATATCGTGTGTGTATATATATATAAGACTATGTTAACGTGTTTTTAAAAATTCAAAAGATCGTTAAATATTTTAAAAATTGGTATGGTTTTGATCTTATTGTAATTTATCAATTCTTAACGTATTTATTGACGGCAACACGTGTTGACAAAATATTTGAATGTGAGTAAATGTAAAATTAATATTGTTAGCGATGAAATTTGGTAAATGAGAAGTCTTAGGACAACTTGCCATGTAAGTGAAGTCAATCGATTCACATGAAAAATGTTGAATATGAATGATTTCATCAACAATTAGAAATTTAGATCGTTTAAGGGATTAAATGAGTTTAATATTTCAATAATCTAACAATGACATAATGTTTGCATTAATAACACATGTTTATAAAATCTTTAAATGTGATCAGATGTAAAATTAATGTCGTTAACAATTAAATTTGATCAACAAATAAGTTTACAAACAGCTTGCCAAGTAGGTGAAATCAATCGGGTGACATGAAAATGTATAATACGAAATCTTCCATCAGCGATTGAAAACTCCAATCATCCTAGAGACTAAATGGGTTGGAATATTCCAATCATCTAATGATACATAAGTACATAACGTTCACATTAACAACGTATGTTAACAAAATATTTGAATGTGAACAAATATAAAATTAATGTCGTTAACAGTAAAAATTTGGTCAACGTAAAAGCCTACAAACAACTTGTCACATATGTGGAATCAATCAACCTAGCGGTTTACACGAAAATGTTAGGTACGAAAAAATTACATAAACAATTGGAAATTCTGATCATCCAAAGGATTAAATGGGTTGAATATTCTAATCATCTAAAGATGAAATTGATATGCATGTCTGCTTACTTATACAAATTTTCTAGAACTATACACACATAACGTTTATCGGTTCAAATTTTCAATATTTTTTTCGAAGGAATTGAATGAAAAACAAAACATAGAACATAACATTGCAATGGACTTTTGGCCATAACATAATCCTCCACGCAGTGATGGAAATCTTCCAACCAATCTCTCTGGAAATGTCATCCAATATGAAGCATCAATAAAAATGTTCACCGTTTTAGACTTTTTGGTTCTCTACCGTTAAAAGATCGGATCCAACACATTTAGAAAAACATTATTGGGTGGCTTGGCTTTCTACTAAACTATAACTAAATTTTAAGTTAAATTCAACATATTTATGATATTATATGATTAGATCATGACTTCAAAAGACTTGAAATATTGATACCAACTTTTATAATTGATTATGACCTAAATCCTCTATTTTCAATCTATTGCATCATTTAGCAAACTTTAAATCAAAACTTCTATTTTTGTAAGTTGTAACATTACTTTTAAACACAACATCAGATAAAATAGACATCATTTTATATCCTTTGTTACCTAACCATGAAACGCAAGATTAAATGTTGAATTGTTAGCTCCAACCATATTCATGTCACGAATTCGTATCGTTACAAAATCAAGATTGTGTGCGAGATTCTGCATCTGAGAATTTCCGATAAAATAACAAACGGAAAAAGAAAGTGGCTTTTGCTCAAAATCCCAAATGGGCCAAAGCCTAGCCCAAAAGCAGAAGCTTCAAAAATGGGCTTTGATTCAATCCAAAAGAAGACAAGAGTCATGTGCACAAGGCATGCTAAATTCTTCAAACGAAAAGACGAATTGAAACAATTTTTATCTCATGTACGTACATTTTTGAGTATATTAATATATATAATTATATGTATACTATATTTATTATTATGATTGAAGTTATGCTGTTGATATAGTAAAAGTGTGATGATATATATTAATACATCCTAAATATACTTAAAATTACGTGCTCATAAGAAAAAAAATTATAAGACGAGATTGGTTCGATAGTAATTACAGATATAGTCCTCCTTACAAAATCCGAATTCATGTAATACCGTAATACTAAAACAAAAAGGACTGTGTCAAACCACCTATTCCATTCCTATCCCATTCCTATCAAAAAATTTCAAAACAGTGACCAGATGCAGCAAATTCACGTCACCTCCAAATAAATTTACCTAAATACCCTCACACTCAACTGAAAACTCCAAAAGCAACCATCTTCAACGGCAATTCAACGAAAGGGCAATTTAGGTAAATAAAACAAACAGAACCAGAGAAAATACGTGTTCGTTTTATATATAATTACCTGTATTTTGATTTCGCTTCTGTTCTAGTATTTATATATTAATTATTAAATATTTATTATCAGTCGTCTTCCTTTTATCAAATCAAAGAAAGTCAAAATCAAAGAATCGAATCCTGCAATCAACTCTCCTCATCACATCAAACTTTTCACGGTCGTTGGACCCGGAGCCGGAACAATCGGATTGTGATCGGAGCTCCGAATTCGTTGTTCTGGTGGTGGGTGGGTGCACGCACTAGGACTGAATTGTTTGTAATTGTGTAATTATGCCCTAATTTACTGGCGGAGGTGGTCATTGTGTAAATTATTTACTGGATTATTTGTTTGTTTGTTGTTGTAGTTGTTGTTGTTGTTATTGCAGAGTATGGAACGGAGAAGATGGATGATATTGTTGGTGTTTATGTGTCTTTTTAGCTTCTCATGTGGTAGAGGTAATTTATTGAACTCATCAATAGGAAATTTTGTTCGTCTTTGTTTTGATTGGTTTGTTGGGTTCATGAAATGGTATAGATGTTTGGTGAACTGTAGTTTTGTTTTTTGTGTGTGTGTGTGTGTGTGTGTCAGTGGTTGCTATGTAATGGAAATCGTTTGTTTTTTTGTAGTCATGATTGCCACTTAGTAGTTATGTTTTCAAGTAAATAGGCTCTTCGTAGAGGATGTGCATGTAACTGATGTCTGATGTCTTTGATATATATTATTTTCCGATGCCATTGAATAACGATTGTTATTGAATTCTTGTGAGAGTAATGTTAGGGCGAGTGGGAGGATTATGCATTTCTATGTGCTGGTGAATTTTGTTCTGATGATTGTTTGTTGCCATTTATGGGCTTTCGTGGGATTTGTTTCGTATGACTTATTATCTTATAATAGCAAGGCTTTTTCTTTTCTGTTTTGTTGTTGCAGAACTCAAGGTTAAGCACAAGGATTATGATTCCCGAATTTACAATCATACTCTTGCTACAATATTAGTGGAATATTCTTCTGCGGTAAGTTTTCTGTTCCCAATTAATATTGAAACTTAGTATGGTATTTGGGTTTGAGGTTTCATGTTTAGTAACTTTTTCAATACATTTGTTGAAGTGAATTAATACGATTTTCTTTTGAAATACCTTCTTCATTGTAACTTATGAGATGGGGAGGACCTTTTTATGTTTCTTAGTCATCCCAAAAATACAACCAATGAAATGATAACTAAACAAGAAGTGGCATTTAAAGTTTATCAGGAGATCCTATGGAAGTTTTAAGCTTGGCTTTAAAAAGCCAAATGATGCCATCTCCTTGTTTTATTTGATGGTTTAAAATCGAGAAGCCCATTCTCTTAGTGTATATCTGCACAAACTTATAATTATGATCACCAATTCACCTAGTTGACTTGGGTTCTAAAGAAAGGACTGACCACTTATCTTAATCTCTGGGAGTTAATCTGGGTGGTTATTCATTCATTTTTGTCAAGTCATTACTGCATTAACTCAATAACCTCTTACCCTCAATTCCTGATCTTATCTCAGATAGAGGTACTTGCATTAAGAGATTCCATAACTTTGGTGACTGAAATTAAGATTGCACTTGCAGGTTTACATGTCAGATTTGACAGAACTGTTTACTTGGACATGCCCAAGGTGTGATGGTTTGACTAAGGTACCTGGATTGGTATACTATTTTTCACGTTTATGTTCAAGTAGGTTTTTGCTTAAAAAATTAATTTATAATTCTTCCCTGAATGGAAACAGGGATTTCAAATTATAGAGCTGATTGTTGATGTCCAGTACTGCTTACAGGTATATTTTTAAGTGTGGTTGCATATAAATAATAGTATGGAGCCCATGGTAGATTTCTTTTTATTTTCTACTCATAGTTTCTATTCTGATATATCTATGACCACCAATTGTTAGGCATTTGTCGGAGTGGCAAAGGATCTTGATGCTGTCGTAATTGCCTTTAGAGGGACTCAAGAACACAGGTGTGAATTTTCTATCGACTTAGCTATTTTTCTACTTCTGTTGAAAATGTACTGAATGGATTTTTCACAAGTTGAGCTAAGTAAATATGATTCTCTCAAGTTCTGTGGCTTGGCTCTGCAATCGAACTGTATTCTTCACTATGCAAGAATATAAATGATAAAGAAATTGGAAAAAAGAAAGACTGTTTAGTAAAAGGTGTAGAATGATTTTAAGGTGTTTGCTGATTAGTGAATTGACTGCCATGTACTCACAGCATACAGAACTGGATTGAAGACTTGTTCTGGAAACAGCTTGATTTAAATTACCCTGACATGCCGGATGCAATGGTATGTGTTGAAAAAATGATTATCTGAATTTTGTCTCTACTCTTATGTGTATTTTAATAATATTGTTGTAGGGCCTAGGTTGTGTGGAGTGGAGGAAAATAATCCATGTAGCTGATTGAGGCTCAGTTGAGTTGAATTGGCCATACCAATCGTTGTTATTTTTGCATTGTTTCAGGTGCACCATGGATTTTATAGTGCTTACCACAACACAACTATTCGCCCTGGAATTCTAAATGCCGTTAAAAGAGCAAAGAAGATTTATGGAGACCTTAAGATCATAGTGACGGGGCATTCGATGGGAGGGGCTATGGCTGCCTTTTGTGCTCTTGATCTCACAGTAATTCTTGATGATCCTATTGTCTTAAGATGTTTGTTGTCAAAGTAGTTTTATTCTGGAAGCTTGCCTGTTCAATTTTTAATGGTTGTGTTGAATGAATTTTTGCTTATTCCCAGGTTAATCATGAAAATCAGAATGTAAAGGTGATGACATTTGGACAACCTCGGATTGGCAATGCAGTTTTTGCAACTTACTACAGCCAACTTGTTCCTGATACAATCCGAGTCACAAATGACCATGATATTGTTCCTCATCTGCCTCCATACTATACTTATTTCCCCCAAAAGACATACCATCACTTCGCAAGAGAGGTAACAGTTTGTTTACTAATATTGCCAATGTATAAAGCTTAAACAAGTCATCAATCCTTCTTTATTACATTTTAAGGGTTTGCTTATGGTTCTGTAGCATAGCCTGTGGCAGAAATTGCATTATTTTCTTAAGCATTCTTGTCACTTTGGCCAGTATGCCTGTTAATAATATTAATGTGGTTGTACGATCTTATAATTTATAAAATTGCCCTGAGTTAATCGAAATTATGAATGAGTCACAGTTATTCATGAAATTCATTGTGGATTTCAGATAACTCAAATGATGATTTCTGCATTTTTACCACAGCTCTACTATATTCCATATAAGAAAACATTTTAGGTTCTTCTTGGAATCATCATTAACATCTATTTTATTATTGGCTTGTAGAAGTATATTCATTCTTAAGATCTAAATCTTACTTGCAGGTATGGCTATATAACATTGGACTGGGAAGTTTGGTTTATAATGTAGAGAAGATTTGCGATGAATCAGGTGAAGACCCAACCTGCAGCCGGTAAGTGTACTTGCTTGTGATCTTTGAAAAATATATATTAAAATGTTGTGATTGCAACCATTTCTTTTTTACTTGGGATTGAAAGAAGTGTTTGTTGGAGAAGATGCTAAGACCTCTCTCGACGTTTTATGTGCAGGTCAGTGACTGGGAACAGTATTTCGGATCATTTGGTTTACTATGGTGTTGAGTTAGGATGTGATACATGGGTATCGTGTAGAATTGTGATGGATTCACGTATAGAAGAATACAGCAATACTGATCTCAAAGGAAATTTCGTTGTATCCAGGAATTTTACAACCCCCATTTTGAAATTGAATACAGAGTCAGAAGCGGGGGGGGGGGGGGGGGGGGGGGGGGGCGAAACTTTCATAATTTCGTGTTTGGGTGGGTCAGCATGTGATATCTCTCACTTAACAGCTACAAGCTCAATGTTGGAGTTTCAAACCAAATAAGACAGTTCTCTTTCTTTCATCGGATCCCTTGCACAGGTATATATGATTAATACCCTTGCAACGGGGTAGGGTTCCGAAGGAATCTATGTACATAGCTATTGATTGTTTGTGTATATGATCACCCTTGTCAATATGTTAACCGACACCATCCTATTAGTTGCATTCTTAATGTGGTCCTTCATGTGTACAAAATTCAAGTTACTGTACGAATTATTAATGATTTATGTTATCTGGCCGTTATCTCATTTTGTCATTGTATTCTGCAATGGTGTTCTGTGGAAAATTTGCATTGTGCAATGGTGTCCATTTTCACTCCTTGAATGACATTTTAGTGTTTCAAAGCTGTATTCATATTGCCGCCGTTGTTAGTCTGGAACTTTGATACGATCTCCAACTTTTTCAAACAAAAAAGATTACTAATCTCATGATGATATCCATCAATGGGGTTTGTTACGAGTTTGAACGTAAAATCTGTAAAGTTTGAAGGTGGGACTGTTAAAGGTGGGACTGTTAAATCTGTCTGGTCTAGTTTGATGCAAGTTTTTGTAGAAATGGACAAAAATCTTATTATATTTCTGGGCAGAGGGACTTGACTTAAACATCAAATTCATGTTTCTGTTTTTCTATCCTCTTCTTGGTATTAGAACTAAATTTTTACACATTTTATAACCTTTAATCAACAAATAAAATGATCAATAAAGTGTTCTAAATCCACAAAACCAAATCCTCAAGTCCAAACATTTTCCTTATTTAAAACAGAAAGTAACTATACAAATTCTTCTTTCAAACACTATAGACTTCCAAGCTCTTATTAATTCTAAGAATTCCAAACAACAGATGAAGTGTTTTTCAAGCTCATAGCAATGGTTCCTGCAACATTTGGACCAGGGAACAACAATAAGCTAGCCTCAGTAAATCATAAAAATCTTGACACATAGTTCCAATCTTTTGCCTCTTCTTGAATGTATGTGCTTTTTCTACTGCATAATTCTATTTTTTTCCCTTCAAACAGTCTTCTGATCATCCTTGGTTGGTGAAGCAATCAATTGTTCCTGCTCAAACATGATATTGTTAAGTTTTTTTCTTCTTCAAATAATTTAAGATTGAATTGTGTTAACATGTATCCTAAGGACGTACGTAGATAAAAAAAACGTGTAAGGCTACATATTACCTGATTAATTAACTCTAAAAATAACTTCACTAAGGGTAGATATATAAAATAAATAACTGGGTTTTGGAATTATTACTCAAAACACCTTTTTAATCATTCTGCAGATTCTTCTTCTCTACATTAGCAGTTGCAGCAGCTGAAAGTGAAAGCACTTCTGTTTCAATATCTTTTGCTTTTTCTTTTTCGGCCGCTGTTTCCTCCATACTCAGATTGTTCGATTCCTCATAAATAATGAGATTATGGGTCTATTTATATGTGCATAGAACCCTAATCCTTGTTGTACAAATAAGGAAATGTGGTAGTATTTAATTAGAACTTGTTACTTGTTGAAGTCGTATTTAACTCCTTTCCTGTTTCTAAGATCTTACACGTTGAATTAGAATATTCGTAGGACTTCTAGTTGAGTAGTCCGTTTAGGACCTATTTCCTGATTGGTGTGCAATCTTCGAGAAGGGTAGAGTTATTGCTTGATCTGGACTCTCTGATATGTAAGCGGAAATAATAATATTTCCTTATCGGAATGTGGTTCTAGATTTCTTGTTCGAGTAAGATTCTTCTTTGTATTTAAATCATAGTTGAACTTGTGTTACTATCTTGACTGAGCATCTCTTGGCCGACTGTTTCCCAACCTGACCGGGTCCCTTTTCCCTAATCGGTTTTGCTACCCGATCGGGTTTAGACCTATCTTGGCCGATCGGTTTAGTTTGACTATCCCTCCAGTAACATCAACTTTGACTTTGACGAATGTTGACTGGTTGACTTTCCCAACCGTGCTTATTTTACCCGATCGGTTTACTATACCCGAACAAGTCTATTTTGCCCACTCGGTTCATCCGACCACTCACCAATCACTAGAGACTGTGATTCTTCTCTGATGACATGGTCTGCCATATATTCCGAATTATCCGCTATCTTTGCTGACATGTCACACTACCGAAAAATCCTTATAACAATAACAATCACATAAACACAAATATAAGAGAGTAAGGGAAAGAGACATTTGACACGTCATTTTTACATGGTAAACCTCCAAAAAGGAAACATCCACGGGTTGAACCATTCAACCACCGCCGACCAACACCATCTTTCATTAGTTGGATAAAAGTACACTCTCAAAATGACTAATCCGCATGATTGTCTACTTCCTATTGGATACCCTTCTATCCTACCCACGGTTCTTTTACTAATGAAAAACTTGCTAGCACTCAATTTAGACGCTGCATACCTCTAATTGAATTCTCCATGCTCAACCTACGGATCTGCATGATCCTATTCGAGACTTCCTTGCTCAAGCTAGAGCCGCATGTATTGAGTTGGGTAATATTGAATTTTAAAAAGGAAATATCGCCACTCTTATATTTTTTCAACCCGATCACTATTGAGTTGGGGTTGGATAGAAACCCCCACCCCAAGTTGGATTGGGTATTTCAAATTTCTTGGGTGTGTACATTTCCTGCATCTGTCCTGTTCCATTTACTATAAGAAGAAAAATGAATGAATGAAATCAATAAAAATATTTGTTCTTTTTTTTATTGACAGAAGAAAAATATTTATTATATATATTTATATTTATTGGTGAAAAATACATGAGCAGAAACACATCCTGCACAGAAAAAATAAATTAACAGGAGATCGAAAGCTATATAATTATATATATACTCATAAATGACACAACCGAATAAACTATTTTTTTGAATCGTAAAGCTATAGGCCGGTATATGTTCAAATCCAACATGTTATGAAAAACTGAATCATAAACCAAATAAGTTGTTTGTTTCAAAAAAAGAAAAAAAAACCAAATAAGTAGTTTGAATATTTCATCAGTCTTGAATTTGTGTAAAAAGAATTAGTCAATTTGCATCATAATTCAACGAGTCAAATCACTCAAATGGACAAACAACATCGGGTTTGGAAGGATAGGGCCGGCCCTGACTATTTTAAGGCTCGGGAAGAAAATCTAAGATGGACCTCTTGTTCATATTATACCAAAATATCTCAACAACAACCAGTTATAAATTGTAAAAAACTCTATTGGACCTCTAGTTATACTAATATCAATATGTACGAAATATTAACAAACGTGCTTTTGGACATTTGTTTATATTGAACCCAAAATAATTTTATTTTGGACCTTTTATAATTTTAGGTATTTTATAATAATAACAAAATTTTGAACTTTTTATAATTTGAAATAAAACTAAAATAAGTCTAAAATTAATACTAAAATCATATAAAATTGGACCGTTGAAAGAAGGGACCTGGGACGGCCGTCCATGTGGAAGGAGTCAAAATATGTTTTCATGTTTTTCATCGAATAATCATATCATACCTAGTATATGAGACAATGACTCAGTCAACTGCTCAAAGACAATGAATGAAAGCTTGCCAATGTACACTGTTAGCACTATTATATTACTTTGTAAAATAAAACACTGCTTGATTTTTCCTTAGAAAAGTCAAATATGAATCATAATTCAAACAACGTTGTATATAATTTTCCACATGATGATCTTCTTATGATTGCATTGACATGCACCTAATCGTCCCAAAAACCTCTTTAAGCTGTGAAGCATATGCAACAATTCGATCACTTATTTCATCAAAACCCACCTCTCCAGCATCATATATATTACTTGCTTCATATATATGGATGTCAAAGGTTTCCACAAAAAGAAGTCCATTTTGTGCTTCTTGTGCTTCGTTTTTCATTTTCCTTCACTTTATGCAATATCGTTCAACTACTCCAATTTCTTCGACAATCCCAAGATAAGCACAACTCGTGATGCTGATATCACATCAGATGGAATTCTATCACTCACTAAAAATCAAGCAGACGGGACTAATGAAAACAGCGTTGGCCGCGCTGTATATGCTGAAGAGATGCATCTTTGGGATGCAGGCACAAGTCAGTTTGCAGATTTCAGAACTCATTTTTCCTTCAACATATCGGTGCTTCAGGGTAAATTTGGTGGGGATGGATTGACTTTCTTCCTTGCCCCAAATGGCTCGAAGGTTCCTGACGATGCTAAGGGAGGCTGCCTAGCACAAATCACTAATTGCTCTAATTTGAAACAGTCAGAAACTCCGATAGTGGCTGTTGAGTTTGATACCTTCAAGAATCGTTGGGATCCAAGTGATAATCATGTAGGTATCAATATCAACTCAATCCAATCGGTAACAAATCTGACGTGGGACACAAGTATGAAAAATGGGTAAAGAGCTAATGCTTGGATCTCTTATAACTCTCAAACAAGTAACTTAAGTTTGTTCTTGACCTACCTTGACAACCCAGTATTTCTTGGCAAGTCTAGCCTTTCTTATGAGGTTAATTTGTCAAAAGTTCTGCCCGAATGGGTCAGTGTAGGATTTTCTTCTGCAACTGGTGCGGGTGTAGAGATTCATAACATCCTTTCATGGGAGTTCAATTCAACAGAATTGATATCAGACGCTATGGAATTGATAACAGACCCTAAAGGTGGTGCAAATATTGGAGTGGTGATTGGTTCTGTAGTTAGTGGATTGGTTTTAGTTGGCGGGATTATATCGACAGTACTGGTTTACGGTTGGAGGCAGAGGAGTAGGAAGGCAGAAGATCAGGAGAGTACTGTGGAGTCAGATGATCATTCCATGGACAATGAATTTGAGCATGGATTGGGGCCTAAGAGGTTCTATTATGGCGAAGTGGCTCGTTCAACTAATAACTTCTCCGAAGAAGGAAAACTTGGTGAAGGAGGGTTCGGAGGGGTTTACAGAGGATTCTTATCTGATATGAACTTAGACGTCGCTGTTAAAAGGGTCTCAAGACACTCTAAACAAGGCAAAAAAGAGTACATTGCAGAGGTAAAAATCATCGGTAGATTAAGACATAAAAATCTCGTACAACTCATTGGTTGGTGTCACGAAAAGGGTGAATTACTTCTTATTTATGAAATCATGTCAAATGGTAGTCTTGATTTTCATCTGTTTAGAGGGGAAAGCGTGCTTACTTGGAATGTAAGATATAACATAGCCCTCGGATTGGCCTCTGCATTGTTTTATCTCCACGAAGAATGGGAACAAGGTGTTGTGCATAGGGATATCAAATCGAGCAACGAAATGCTGGATTCAAATTTCAATGCCAAGCTCGGAGATTTTGGTCTGGCCAGGCTTATGGATAATGAGTTAGGCCTCAAGACTACAGGTTTAGCCGGAACATTTGGCTACATGGCACCGGAGTACATTAGCACTGGCAGGGCTAGTAAAGGATCTGATGTTTATAGCTTCGGGGTGGTAGCTTTGGAAATTGCATGTGGAAGAAGATCAGTGGAACCCAAAAATGTAGAATCTCAGATATCACTAGTAACTTGGGTTTGGGAGGCATATGGAAATGGAGACGTAGCTGATGAAAAATTGGGCAGCGATTTTGACTTGTTAGAATTAGAGTGTTTGATGATTGTTGGACTTTGGTGTGCTCATCCGGATCATAATCTAAGACCATGTATGAGACAAGTTTTACAGGTTCTTAATTTTGAGTTGGCTTTGCCAAATCTTCCACAACAGATGCCTGTTCCTAGATTTGATCTGCCTACTTCTTCAACTAGCTCAACTGAGCCCTTATTGTTTACCTCTTCCTCTGTTTGACTTGGTAAATTAGTCATTATATTTTTTGAACTATTTCAATTTAACCTTCATCGATGTAGGTGGGAGAAGTATATCACTTAGTCAACACTATCTTATCGACTTGCTAAATTATTTTGGTTTCACAGAATTTGTAAGTTATTAGTTCTTGTTTTATTAGAATAAATAATGTTATATATAATTGTTTCATCCTATCATTTAGATAACTTTTTCTAATGTTTTGATCATATCCTAAAATTCACACTTTATACTATAGGCTCGCTCAATAAATTTATTTTCTACTAAATACTTTGAATGAATTTTTTTTAATATAAATAATTTTACATTAGAAGAAAAACATAAAACATTTTGAAAAACATCAACCACCAAACATAATCCCATTTCCAAATAAGATCACGTTCATTCTTAACAAATTCCACAAATAAAATAACTTTTAAAATAAATAAACACTATCATAAAAAAAACATACAAACGTTAACAATGTATAAACAAAAATTAAAAAATTTAACTTACAAATAATATAAAACAACTCTCCATCGGTCTTGTTCGATCAAATATCAAACTACCCGTATATGGGTCTTGTTCAACAACTATATGTGGTTTTTTTTGTTAGTAATTAACTTGAATTAATTTTAGGTGGATTTTTTATATCCATTATTATACTTTCGTAGAGATATGTAAACGTTAAAAGTCAATGAAAATCTATAAATATCTATGAAAGTCTTTTGAAATTAAAGTTTATGAAAGTCTTTTAAAATAAAAATCTATAAAAGTTTTTTATAATTATATAAAGTCTATTGTAGTGGTCAGAATATACACGGTCTAATTTATAGGTCCACAATTTAATAAGAATTCAAAAATAGGCCTTAAAGAAATCAGGCCCAGAGTGGACAACTAATTGAACCATGATAGACCAAAGCCAAGCCTAATCCACCGAAGTATAAGACCATCACTTCGCAAGATATGTTAGTCTGGAACTTTGATACGATCTCCAACTTTTTCAAACAAAAAAGATTACTAATCTCATGATGATATCCATCAATGGGGTTTGTTACGAGTTTGAACGTAAAATCTGTAAAGTTTGAAGGTGGAACTGTTAAATCTGTCTGCTCTAGTTTGATGCAAATTTTGTA
Source organism: Dipteronia sinensis (assembly GCA_033220585.1). NCBI lineage: Eukaryota > Viridiplantae > Streptophyta > Magnoliopsida > Sapindales > Sapindaceae > Dipteronia > Dipteronia sinensis. The sequence goes on from CM065644.1 coordinate 3,841,066, forward strand.
GAAATGGACAAAAATCTTATTATATTACTGGGCAGAGGGATTTGATATAGACATCAAATTCAAGTTTCTGTTTATCTATCCTCTTCTTGGTATTAGAACTCTAAATTTTTACACGCTTTATAGTCTTTAATCCACAAATAAAATGATCAATTAAGTGTTCTAAATCCACAAAACCAAATCCTCAAGTCCAAACATTTTCCTTATTTAACACAGAAAGTAACGATACAATTCTTCTTTCAAACACTATAGTCTTCCAAGCTCTTATTAATTCTAAGAATTCCAAACAACAGATGAAGTGTTTTTCAAGATCATAGCAATGGTTCCTGCAACATTTGGACCAGGGAACAACAATAAGCTAGCCTCAGTAAATCATAAAAATCCTGACACATATAGTTCAAATCTTCTGTTTGTTCTTGAATTTATGTGCTTTTTCTACTGCATAATTCTAGTTTTTTTTCCTTCTTCAAACAGTCTTCTGATCATCCTTGGTTGGTGAAGCAATCAATTGTTCCTGCTCAAACATGATATTGTTAATTTTTTTTTCTTCAAATAATTGAAGATTGAATTGTGTTGACGTTTGTCCTATTGAATTGTGTTAACATGTGTTCTAAGGACGTACGTCAATAAAAAAAACGTGTAAGACTACATATGAACTGAAAAATCATCTCTAAAAATAACTTCACTAAAGGTAGATATATAAAATAATAACTGGGTTTTGGAATTATTACTAAAAACACCTTTTCATCATTCTGCAGATTCTTCTTCTCTGCATTAGCAGTTGCAGGAGCTGAAAGTGAAAGCACTTCTGTTTCAATATCTTTTGCTTTTTCTTTTTCAGCTGCTGTTTCCTCCATCAAATTCTCTTCTTTGATCTTCTCACTCACACCAACTTCTATATAGAATAACATTAGCAAATAAAAAAAAAACAACAATTATATATATAGTCCTTCTCCAGTAAGGATCGGACCTAAAATTTTTCATACAGTCTTAAGGATTATCGCATCACATCCTTAAGACCGTACAAAAAATTTCAGGTCTGTTCCTGAACAGAGAAGGACTCTATATATATATTAACAATAATCAATTCATGTTTATTAATTAATTATACAAACCAATTTTGGTCTCTCTTGCTGTAGTTGTTGTTGTAGTAGTTGATTCTTCAACACCTACATCAACTTTCTCAAATTTGTCATCGAAAAAAACACTCTCCTTCCCAGATTCCTGTCTTGGAGTCAAGTACTCAGACTTCTCAGATTTTCCTTCTAAGCCAAACCCATCAATGGAGGAGGACTCCTCCTGATCTTCTTTTCGCGACGAAAAGAATCGATTTGGTGACTCTTTTGATATCAATCTTCCTCCTCCTCCATTCTCATTATTCAACTCATCTTTATGATCATGACCACCTTCCTTTTGTTCCACCAATAATGAATTTGTTAGATCTGTCTCCGTGTTCTTCGTAGATGCGTCAGTATTATTAATAACACATTTTTTACGGGTGACTAAGGTGTTTCCCGTGGCAACACCGTCGTGTTTCGATTTTCCACAACCCATATTAATAATTTTATTGAAATTAATTTCTACACACAGATGGGGGGAGAATTAATCTAGGTTGTGTCTCTAGTTTTGCTGTATATAGCTTTTGTTCTTGAGATTTTTTTTTTCTTTTTTTGCATGAACTTGCATGGTTTGATACTTTGATATGTATAGTGTTTTTTTGATTAAGGAACAGTTTTGTTGTTGTTGGGTTTTGAAGGTTGAAATGGGTCAAGTACTCACATTGGCAACTGACATATTAGCTGGATTTGGTTTCTCTGTTTTAGGCTTTTTGATTATGTTCACAAAAGAGCAACAGCAAAATAAATAATATTGCCTAATTTAATTATTTGAACATTATTTAGTTTTAAAACAAACTTCTATGTTTTTTTTTTCTTTTGAGGCAAACAAACTTAGATTTCATGGTTGTTGATTTCGACATGTTCCAACATACCTTTGTTCTGATTAGTTTAGATTTCAAAATAATAATAATAATAATAATACTTAGTTGATTAGTAATTAATTATAACATGGTTTAATGAGCTTAATTTCATAGTGAAACAAGGTTCATACAATTAATCTTGTTTGTAATTGAGCAGGGGTGGCGCTGGGATGGTGCAAGAAGTGTACCTGTCATGGGCCCATAAAAAAATAGTTAAATTGGTGTGATGAGATGTCTAAATATGTCTGGTTTTTAAGCTTAAATTAGCTTGATGAAATATCTAAATAGATCCAATTGTTAAAACTATGTCTGATAATAATAAAACAGTTTTTTTCTTCCTAGACCATTGAGATGTTAGGGCCAGCCCTGTAACCTGTAATTGAGTCTCTCCTCTTTTTGAGGTTTAAAAACTGACAAAGCCTCGTGAGTCACTGCTCACTTCACATTTTCTTTTAGAGATATTAAGATTTTAGTCTCTCTAGTTAGCGTTAATCTGAGTTTGGTCCACTAGTTTTTGGAATTACTAATTTTAGTCCACTGGTTCTCTGATAATACCTATTACAGTCCCTACCGTCCAATTCGGTTAGATTTTCGTTGACTTCCGTTAGGTCAAAGTTAGATTTTCGTTAACTTTAGTCAACTAATTTTTGGAATTACTAACTTTAGTCCACTACTAAAGTTAGTAATTCCAAAAACTAGTGGACCAAACCCAGATTAACACTAACTAGAGGGACTAAAATCTCAATATCCCTTTCTTTTATTATAAGATGTTGCATGCACATTCTCTTGATACATATAAATATATATATATATATATATATATATATATATATACAGTCTTTCTATTGTCAGTTCGTCATGAGATTAAATATATCAGGATATTGAATGTGAACCACTCATTTATGAAGTAGCTTTGACAAGTGCATACACATCAAATCAAAGTATATAAAATGAGTGGCTCATATTCAATGTCCTAATATATTTAATCTCAGGACGAACTGATAATAGAAAGACTGTATATATATATATATATATATATATATTATATATATCAAGAGAATGTGCATGCAACATCTTATAATAAAAGAAAGGGATATTGAGATTTTAGTCCCTCTAGTTAGCGTTAATCTGGGTTTGGTCCACTAGTTTTTGGAATTACTAATTTTAGTCCTTCTATAACAGTCTTCGTTAAATCTAACGGAAGTTAACAAAAGTCAGCGACATAGCTAGCCCCCAGAGGATATAGCTCAGCTGGTAGATTGACGAACTTGAGGTTTGGACAAATCACTCACAAGTCAGCGACTCTTGTCTAAATACTCAGATTAACAAAAGATTTAAATTCTTTCTATAGTTCTATTAGTTTGTGATTGGTTTTTCTTCAAAATAAATAAATAAATCAGCTAACATGCTATCTCGGATTGGTCACAATTATACGATGAGATTGTGAGTTCAAGTAATATCCCTTTATAAATCCTAAATTATGAGTTCGAGTCATGTTCCACCATAAATCCCAAATTATTGTAACAGAAAAAAAAAACTAACATGCTATTTCATTTCACTTCTCACATGTGTAGGTATTTGCTAATTAAGAACTCGGTAAGAGAAAAAGTTTACCGAACTTAATTTCTGATTTATTGTGAATTTGTGATCATATATGTGAAATGTGTGCGCAAATCAGAATTAATCCCTTATTAATGAAAATCGATTCCCTTTGACCGATGTTAAAGATTTGAACTTTTATATGAATGTGTATCAACTACTAATGTATTTGGTTACATCCAACTAACACGTTGATGGATAATAATTTTAAATTATTAATGGCCAGATCAATTAAATATCGTCATTTTAGTAATTTTAAACTTATCAAAATTACTAAAATGATTAAAATTCAATAATTTCCTTTTCCATAAGAGGAGTCACTCTCAAGTCAGATCCGACGCCACCCGTACTTCAAAACGTAATTAATGGCCATCGACCCTGTAAGAAGCTCAGCCTCAAACATAAACACCTAACCAAGAGAGATAGAAAAACAACCCTTCACACTTCACAAAAGATCTACAATTACGGAAGACGCCCTCATAACTCCCAACGCCTGGAGAACTCAAGGTGACACCATTCATATTAACTTTGATCCAACCAGGAGCAGGAGGTGACCAAACTGCACTCTTGATAACCGAAGCCCTAGCTGGGCGACCACAGAGACCAAAGCGTCGAAAAATTAAAAGATCATCCAAGCAATTACGCAGACACCCAATCTACAAATGGTTAGCATCAGAAATCGCACGCCAAACCAAAGACAGAGCAAATATGAAAATCCACTACCTTGCCCTCAAATATCCACTAGTTACGGACGAACCACACACTCCAAACCACTGCATGGATAGTTACCTTCCATAAACCCGCACCTGATCACTAAACGAAACCGACATTGTCTGCGAGAAGAAAGCACTCCACGAGTCAGCAGAAACTCGTCTTTGAAAAGCCAAGAAAACAACCTCCAAAAGAGCAACCGTCAGAGGACACTTAAGAAAAGGATGATCAGCTGATTCACTACTAACACCACAAACATTGCAACGGGAAGCTAACTGAAACATAGTCATGTAGAAGCGATCCTCCATAGGGAGCATATTCAACAAAAAGACGCCAAGTCAAAGCTGAACGGGAAGGAGGAATAAGCGGGACCAAACATCCCTCCACCACGGGAACTGAGGAAATACTCGAATCATTCAGGATTAAGCCGTCTTGCAAGAAACTCTACTATACCGGGAATAAGCCCACACCAGAGAGTCTGTAACTGGAGAAATCGCAATCCTATCAATTCAAAAACAAGGATCCGAAAAAAGGGTTAGAAAACAATCATCAAGAACCCATATGCCATCTTAAATAAAATCAGAAACCCTCGCCCAAAGAGGGATAACCAAATAGTTAGGAATCTTTAGAAGCTTCAAAATAGGCACCCCCAGCCAATTGTCGCCCCAAAAGCCCCGCTGAGAATTCTCACCAATGAGCCAAATACCCTCCTTAAGAAACTCAAAATAATGTGCCCGAAGAGAAGACCAAATCAAAGAAGTGACATATCCCCCATGCGGCTTCCGAAGCTGTTCGAGATACCGCTCCCGTAGAAACGAAAAAGAAAAACCCTAAGAGGTCATAAACTTCCAAATGAGCTTCCTTAAAAGCAAATCATCCAGTAGCCCAAGGTCTTTCAAACCAAGACTACCTTGAGAGTAAGGCCTACAACAACAACGATCCCAAACAACCCGGATCAGCATAGTCTCTGCACAAGAACTTGTCTACAAACAAATTCTCGATTTACGATTAACCAACTGAAATATACAGGCATGGTTAAATTTCCAAAAGCTAACCTAGAAGAGGTGAATAGGTTTTAAACCTCTTTTCAATCCCATGAAACAAACAAAAGTTTATCCCTCTAGATAACTTGTATCACAACACATTTAATCATGAAGACACATATAAACTATTGAAAGACATATTCAATTAAGCATGTCGATAAAGGTATATAACTTGCAAGTGAAAATATCTAACTAAAACATAAATCAATTCTAGCTTGTATATATATTAATCTTCAATATTCACAAATACAAGTGTATGAATAACTATATACAATTATATTAACTATTAACAAATACAAGAGATATGTACAAATTGATCTAGAAGAATGTTTGCTTCTCTTTCCTTACAACAATCTTATTTACAAGAAAATGTAGATTTGATGATCTAAAACAAGATATAACAATCACATAAACATAAATATAAGAGAATAAGGGATAGAGACATTTGACACGTCATTTTTACATGGTAAACCTTTAAGGGTTGAACCACTCAACTACCTCAGAGCAACATCATCTTTCATTAGTTGGATAAATGTAAGGGTGCACATGGTTCGGTTAAACCGGTGGTTCCAAATCGAAACCGTTCGGTGAAAATCGAAACTGTCGGTTACGTTACCGGTTGGAAACCGGTTTTGAGGGGGTTTGGTTACGGTTACGGGGGGACCAAAAACGGTATAAAATCGACGGTTTAACTGCCTGTTTAAAAAAATGAAAAAGAAGAAGAAGAAGAAGAAAATCATCCAATAAGAGACTGCCACATGGCGAAAAGTTGAAAAAAAAACGGTCGGAATCTAAACCGGTCGGTTTCGGAACCAAAACCAAACCAAAACCAAAACTGAACCGTCTAACCGGTAGTTTAAAATCGAAAAACAAACCGGATAGGCTGGTTTCGGTTACGGTTAGAGCTTCCTACGGAACCGAAACCACGTAATCGAAACTGACGGTTTAAACCGAAACCGCCCCGGAATCGAACCGTGGGCACTTCTAGATAAAAGTACATCCTCAAAGCGATCGATCTTTATGCTTGTCTACTTCCTATTTGATATCCCTTCTATCCTACCCACAAACCTTTTATTAGTGAAAAACCTGCTGGCACTCAACTTATAAGCCGCATGCCTCTAATTGAGTTCTCTTTGCTCAGCCTACGTACAAATCCGCATGATCATAGTCAAGACTCCCTTGCTCAAGCTAGAACCGTATGTATTGAGTTGGGTAATACTGAGTTTTCAAAAAGGAAACATCGCCACTCTCATATTTTTTCAACCTGGTCACTATTGAGTTGGGTTGGATATAGGGATGGGCGTGGTGCCCTATTGGGGTGGGGGAGGGTCCCCCCACCCCCATCCCTATTTATGAAACCTCCCCCCATCCCCGCCCCCAAACCCCATTTGGGGGAAATGGGGATGGGGGTGTTTGGGGGAGGTTCCCTTGCCCAGCACCGCCGTCCCCCATTTCCCCTATTTCTAATCTTAATATTTTTCAATCCGAAATCTGAAATTTATAATTCTCAATTCAAAATATGGTGATTCGTAGGATCGAAATTAGATCATTCCAATCCTACGAATCACCATATTTCGATATCCAATCCATATAATTGTCTAAAATTAATAGAAATAACTATAGTAATTTAGTATTACACATAAAAGTCTAAACAAATTCATAAAAAAACTTGGGTCGTTTGTTTTTTTGTTTGAAAACTGAACAGTCCTGAATTTTTCTGAAGAATTAATAGTGACTGAAATCTGAACTTGAATAACATGTTTGTTTTTTTTTCCTCACATCTGAATGTATTGTCAACCCGTTTGTTTTTTAAAAGTAAAATTGTCTGAAACTAAGTAATTTTACATTTATACATATGTTAAAGAATTATACATATAATATGGAATAAAAACAATTCAAAAATAATAATTATATATGAACACAAATGATTATGATATTCTTCTTCGATTACAAATAAACTTCATTTTTACTAAGAAAAGAAAGTTTTTTTTTTCAAAAAATAAAAGGGGCAGCAAGAAAACTCACATAAAACACTCTAAAAATAATAATATATAAATACATCACCCTAATATTATAATGAAGTATTGATATTAAACACCAATATGAGAAGTGATTATGAGTTCTTTTTATTTTTAAAGCCATTTAAAATAAACAATATATTAAAACAAAGATTTATTTACAATATATAATTATAATAAAATTATAAATATATTATATATGGGGATAGTATCGGAAGAAAAGATTTTGGATTGCATTTAATGCAATTCAAGTGATTTGCAATTAAGTGAAAAGTCAAGATTTCTTACTTTTTATTTTAAGTTGTTTTTTGTTATTTTTAAGTTGTTTGACTACTTATAAAAACAAACAAAACAACTTAATAATTATGATTCAGACCCATTAAGTTTTAAGTAGGAAAAAACAAACTGCCCCTAAGTACATTTAATTGTTAGATAGTTTTAGTGGTGGAATAAAAAATAATAAAGTTAAAGTTACTTTAAGAAAAAAAAATTATATATATATATATTATATACATACAGAGAATGTGGCCCCACCCCCACCCCCATTTAAAGAAATAGAAAAATAGAAAATGGAAAAATGGGGGTAGGGGTAGGTCCTCCTACCCCCATCCCCATTTAGGTTTTGGAGGTAAAATTCACCCCCACCCCCACCCCAAACCCTATTTGAGGGCAAATGGGATGGGGCCTCCGTGGGGGAAATGACCAACCCTAGTTGGATGGAAACCCCCACCCCAAGTTGGATTGGGTATTTCAAATTTGTTGAGTGTGTAAATTTCCTGCATCTGTCCTGTTCCATTTATTATATTAACAGATAAAAAAGTATTGAGTGAAAAATCATTCAACTGAATAAACTATTTTTAAACTTCAACATCGGGTTTTGAAGGAGTCAAAATATCGGGTCAAAATCACTCAAATGGACAAACAACCTCGGGTTTTGAAGGAGTCAAAAAATGTTTTCAAGTTTTTCATTGGATAATCATATCAAAACTTGTATACGAGACAATGACTCAATCAACTTCTCAAAGAAAATGAAAGCTTGCCAATGGATGCTGTTAGCACTAATATACTACTTTGAAAAATAAAACAATGCTTTATTATGATAATTGAGAAGATGAAGCATATACAACTACCGGTTTAAATATTCTAGATGATTATTTTTGTCACATCCCCACATCGTTAGTGAGTGAATTTCATAACTTACAGTATATATAAGTCTTGTCTCTACTAACTAAGTAGATGAGTTTGGGTACATTATGGGTGAACAACGCTAGCAAAGCTCATGAAGCAAGCACATGCACCAATTTTGACAGTGCTTCAGGGTCGATTTGGTGGGGATGGATTCAATCTGATTGGCATTCATATAAGGATTTGTACTGACTTGATCAATCAATGAATGAAATTAATAAAAAAATTTATTCAAGTAATTACAATTTTAATGGTTGAAATTTTATGAGCAGAAACTCCCGGGTCCTGCAATGAATGAAATTCAATGTGTGTAAAAATAAGTTGTTCGATGTCATCATCAGTCTAGCTAGAATTTGGGTAGCTAGAATTTGGGTAGAAAGACTTGGATAGTATACAAATAATGGTTGATTTTTCCTTAGAAAAAGTCTAATTTGCATCATAATTTAAACAACGTTTTTGGGTTTGGAATTAATGGTTGATTTTTCCTTAGAAAAGTCTAATTTGCATCATAATTCAAAAGTCTTCATTGGTTTGGAATTAATATTGTTATAATTTTCCACATGATGATCTTCTTGTGATTGCATTGACATGCACCTAAATATTAAATTAATAAGTTGTTCGATGTCATCATCAGTCTAATTTGCATCATAATTCAAACGTCGTCAATGGGTTTGGAATCAATGGTTGATTTTTCCTTAGAAAAGTCTAATTTGCATCATAATTCAAAGGGAAAATTGCACAAACTTCCCATGAGTTTAACCAATATTGCACTCATATGTAACTTTTGTCAAAATTGCACATACTTCCCCTGCTTTTTATCGATTAATTGTTTAACTAGCCTTAAAATTTTAAATGACTAAATTACCCCTATGTTAATTATTATATTTGTGGATTTTATTATGATAAAATAAATTAACTAACCATTTTTTTGTTTACACGGTTATGGATTTTATTACAAATAGAACATAATTAATTAACTAACAATTTTTTATTTAAAAAAACATTTTTTAAATAAAAATAAAAACAAATTGATAAAAATGTTTTCTTTTTAAAAAAATGGTTAGTTAATTAATTAGGTTCTATTTGTAATAAAATCCCTAACCGTTTAAATAAAAAATATTTGTTAGTTAATTAATTTTATTATAATAAAATCCTCAAATATAATAAATATTATAATAAAATAACTAATTCAGGGGTATTTTAGTCATTTTAAATTTTAAGGCTAGTCAAACAATTAGTCAATGAAAAGCAGGGGAAGTATGTTTAATTTTAGCAAAAGCTGCATCTGAGTGCAATATTAGTTAAAATCATGGGAAGTTTGTGCAATTTTCCCTAATTCAAACATCTTCATTGGTTTGGAATTAATATTGTTATAATTTTCCAATGATGATCTTCTTGTGAGCAGAAACTCCCTCGTCCTGCAATGAATTTGGGTAATTTTAATGGTTGAAATTTTATGAGCAGAAACTCCCTCGTCTTGCAATGAATGAAATTCAATGTGTGTAAAAATAAGTTGTTCGATGTCATCATCAGTCTAAATGGTAATTTTAATGGTTGAAATTTTATGAGCAGAAACTCCCTCGTCCTGCAATGAATGAAATTCAATGTGTGTAAAAATAAGTTGTTCGATGTCATCATCAGTCTAGCTAGAATTTGGGTAGAAAGAATTGGATAGTATACAAATAATGGTTGATTTTTCCCTAGAAAAAGTCTAATTTGCATCATAATTTAAACAACGTTTTTGGGTTTGAAATTAATAGTGGAAATAGATGAAAATGACCACTCTCAAGTTTTAAAAACCAAATATAGCCCTCGATGGAAATAATTACAAAAATAGCCAATCTTAAATTTCACTTTCTCCCAAATAACCCATCAAAGACTAAAATGCCCTTTCCATTTAAAACAAGCGAAATGACCAAATTACCCATTAAATTTTTAAGGGACCAATACACCCTTCCTCTCCCTCACGCACAATCAAATTAATTTCCAGCAGAAAGGGGATTTGTAAATTAATATAGATTCGGAGAATTGATGATCGGATTTTAAAATCATCCCGCGCAACTTGAATTCTCAGCGAACTTCGCAGCGGTGTCATGGTCCGGTGAGATGAAGAAAAGCTCCACGAAATCTGGTTTGGCGAGAGGTTGAAGATGAAGTTGAGTCATGGGGTGCATTAAGAAATCCACTTGAATACATTTAGAACCTAATTTTTGTCCTTATTATTGGGGTGCATTTAAAAGTAGGCTAGGATGCTTTTAAAAGCCCAACTAACCAGCCACCCCAAAACTCACCGTTTCACTTCATCAAGTGTCGTGCAAAGCTGGCCATTTACATATAGACCCCTGTACTCTTCTATGATATCAAATTATTAAATATGTTCTCATCATTTTCAATGTTGTCCCTTCTATTTAAATTTTGAGTATTTGTAACATGATTCAACAATGTAAAAAGTGACAACATTGTAAAATTACAAAATATTCGGGCTAAAAATATTAAGAACCGGGCTCAAAATACTGATAACCGGGCTCAAAATATAAATAACCGGGCTCAAAATATTTAGAACTGAAGCTCATTCACAACTCCCTTACTTTACTCCATATGCTTAATGTCCTTAAGAGTAATGCATTTTGTTGCTTGGGCATGATTTCGGAAACGGACTCAAAATATTAAGAACCGGGCCCAAAAAACTACAAACCGGGCTCAAAATGTTTATAACCAGGCTCAAAAAGTTGATAACCGGGCTCAAAATATTTAGAACCGAAACTCATTCACAACTCTCTCAGTTTACTCCATACGCTTAATGTCCTTACGAGTTATGCACTTTGTTCGGAGTGGTGAATCAGCTTCGGTTCTAAATATTTTGAGCCCGGTTATCAGTTTTTTGAGCCCGGGTTTTAATATTTTGAGCCAGGTTCTTAATATTTTGAGTCTGGTACATATGTTTTCGATCAAACAATACGTTTTTTATATTTTTAATTATTTTTCCGGGTCCGCGGGATAGTTCCCACATGAGCTAACTATCATCTGGTTTGAAAACCTGAAGACGAAATCGTGCCTGAGAGACAATGCGTAACTCCAAAGGACATTATGTGTGTGTAGTAAACTAAGAGTTGTAAATTAGATTCGGCTGCAGGTTTTCAAACCAGATGATAGTTAGCTCATGTGGGAACTATCCCGTAAGCCCGGAAAAATAATTAAAAATATAGTAAAAGTAAAATTTAATCGAAAACATAAGTTCCGGGCTCAAAATATTAAGAACCGGGCTCAAATTACTGATAATCGGGCTCAAAATATAAATAACCGGGCTCAAAATATTTAGAACCGAAGCTCATTCACAACTCCCTTAGTTTACTCCATACGCTTAATGTCCTTACGAGTTATGCACTTTGTTCGGAGTGGTGAATGAGCTTCGGTTCTAAATATTTTGAGCCCGGTTATCAGCTTTTTGAGCCCGGTTTGTAGTTTTTTGGGCCCGGTTCTTAATACTTTGAGTCCGTATCCGAAATCATGCCCAAGCAACAAAATGCATAACTTTTAAAGACATCAAGCGTATGGAGTAAAGTAAGGGAGTTGTGAATGAATTTCAGTTCTAAATACTTTGAGCCCGGTTATCAGTTTTTTAAGCCTGGGTTTTAATATTTTGAGCCCGGTTCTTAATATTTTGAGCCCGGTACTTATTTTTTCGATTAAATGTTACGTTTTCTATATTTTTAATTATTTTTCCAGGTCCGCGAGATAGTTCCCACATGAGCTAACTATCGTCTGGTTTGAAAACCCTTAGGCGAAATCGTGCTTGAGAGACAATGCGTAACTCCAAGGGACATTAAGCGTGTGTAGTAAACTAAGAGTTGTAAATAGCTTCGGTAGCAGGTTTTCAAACCAGATGATAGTTAGCTCATGTGGGAATAATCCCGTTAGCCCGGAAAAATAATTAAAAGTATAGTAAATGTAAAAATTAATCGAAAACATAAGTTCCAGGCTCAAAATATTAAGAACCTGACTCAAAATACTGATAACCGGGCTCAAAATATAAATAACCGGACTCAAAATATTTAGAACCGAAGCTCATCCACAACTCCCTTACTTTACTCCATACGCTTGATGTCCTTAAGAGTTATGCATTTTGTTGCTTGGGCATGATTTCGGAGACGGACTTAAAGTATTAAGAACCGGGCCCAAAAAACTACAAACCGGGCTCAAAATGTTTATAACCGGGCTCAAAAAGCTGATAACCGGGCTCAAAATATTTAGAATCGAAGCTCATTCACAGCTCCCTTAGTTTACTTCATACGCTTAATGTCCTTACGAGTTATGCACTTTGTTCGGAGTAGTGAATGAGCTTCGGTTCTAAATATTTTTAGCCCGGTTATCAGTTGTTTGAGCCCGGGTTTTAATATTTTGAGCCTGGTTCTTAATATTTTGAGCCCGGTACTTATGTTTTCAATTTAATGTTAAGTTTTCTATATTTTTAATTATTTTTCCTAGTCCGCGGGATAGTTCCCACATGAGCTAACTATCGACTGGTTTGAAAACCCGCAGGCGAAATCGTGCTTCAAAGACAGTGCGTAACTCCAAGGGACATTATGCGTGTGTAGTAAATTAAGAGTTGTAAATTAGCTTCGGCTACAGGTTTTCAAACCAGATGATAGTTAGCTAATGTGGGAACTATCCCGTAAGCCCGAAAAAATAATTAAACATATAGTAAAAGTAAAAATTAATCGAAAACATAAGTTCCAGGCTCAAAATTCTGATAACCGGGCTCAAAATATAAATAACCGGGCTCAAAATATTTAGAACCGAAGCTCATTCACAACTCCCTTAGTTTACTCCATACGCTTAATGTCCTTAAGAGTTATGCACTTTGTTCAGAGTGGTGAATGAGCTTCGATTCAAAATATTTTGAGGCCAGTTATCAGTTTTTTGAGCCCAGGTCTTAATATTTTGAGCTCTGTTCTTAATATTTTGAGCCCGGTATTTATGTTTTCGATTAAATGTTACGTTTTCTATATTTTTAATTCTTTTTCCGGGTCCGCGGGATATTTCCCACATGAGCTAACTATCGTCTAGCTTGAAAACCCGCAGGCGAAATCGTGCTTGAGAGACAGTGCGTAACTCCAAGGGACATTATGCGTGTGTAGTAAACTAAGAGTTGTAAATTAGATTCGGCTGCAGGTTTTCAAACTAGATGATAGTTAGCTCATGTGGGAACTATCCCGTAAGCCCGGAAAAGTAATTAAAAATATAGTAAATGTAAAAATTAATCGAAAACATAAGTTGCGGGCTCAAAATATTAAGAAGCGGGCTCAAAATACTGATAACCGAGCTCAAAATATAAATAACCGGGCTCAAATATTTAGAACTGAAGCTCATTCACAAGTCACAACTCCCTTAGTTTACTCCATATGCTTAATGTCCTTAAGAGTTATGCACTTTGTTCGGAGTGGTGAATGAGCTTCGGTTCAAAATATTTTAAGGCCAGTTATCAGTTTTTTGAGCCCGGGTCTTAATATTTTGTGCCCGGTTCTTAATATTTTGAGCCCGGTATTTATGCTTTCAATTAAATGTTACATTTTCTATATTTTTAATTATTTTTCCGGGTCCGCGGGATATTTTTCACATGAGCTAACTATCGTCTGGTTTGAAAACCCGCAGGCGAAATCATGTCTGAGAGACAGTGCGTAACTCCAAGGGACATTATGCGTGTGTAGTAAACTAAGAGTTGTAAATTAGATTCGGCTGCAGGTTTTCAAACCAGATGATAGTTAGCTCATGTGGGAACTATCCCGTAAACCCGGAAAAAAAAATTAAAAATATAGCAAAAGTAAAATTTAATCTAAAACATAAGTTCCGGACTCAAAATATTAAGAACCGGACTCAAAATACTGATGACCGGGCTCAAAATATTTAGAACCGAAGCTCATTCACAACTCCCTTAGTTTACTCCATACGCTTAATGTCCTTAAGAGTTATGCATTTTGTTCGGAGTGGTGAATGAGCTTCGGTTCTAAATATTTTGAGCCCGATTATCAGTTTTTTGAGCCTGGGTCTTACTATTTTGAGCTCGGTTCTTAATATTTTGATCTCGGTACTTATGTTTTCGATTAAATGTTACATTGTCTATATTTTTAATTATTTTTCCGGGTCCGCGGGATATTTCCCACATGAGCTAACTATCGTCTGGCTTGAAAACCCGCAGGCGAAATCGTGCCTGAAAGACAGTGTATAACTCCAAGGGACATTATGCGTGTGTAGTAAACTAAAAGTTGTAAATTAGATTCGGCCGCAGGTTTTCAAACCAGATGATAGTTAGCTCATGTGGGAACTATCCCGTAAGCCCGGAAAAGTAATTAAAAATATAGTAAATGTAAAAATTAATCGAAAACATAAGTTGCGGGCTCAAAATATTAAGAACCGGGCTCAAAATACTGATAACCGAACTCAAAATATAAATAACCGGGCTCAAAATATTTAGAACCGAAGCTCATCCACAACTCCCTTACTTTACTCTATACGCTTGATGTCCTTAAGGGGCCGTTTGGTATGGGGTAATCAAAATAATGTGATTCTCGGGAAAGTTAAACACTGGAATGTGATTCCCGGGAAACTTGTGTACATGTGTTTGTTTGGGTTTAGGAATATTATATTGGATTCCTGGGAATATCAAGTAAAAGTGATTGGTTGTATATGGGAATTTGTTTATTTATGTATTAAAAACTAAAAAATTAAAAAGATAAATTCAAATCTCTTTTTCTCTCTCCAGAAACATCTCTCTCTTTCCATCTCTATCTTTCTCTGTCTTTCTCTCCGATCTTGTTCTTCGTCGTCGTCGTCGTCGCAGCTCGTCATCGTCATCGCAGCTCGTCATCGTCGTCGTCGTCCTCAGCTCGTCGTCGTCCTCAGCTCATCGTCATCCTCAGCTCGTCGTCGTCAGCTCGTCGCTGTCACAGCTCATCGTTGTCGTCCTCAGCTCGTCGTCGTCGTCCTCAGCTCGTCGTCGTTGTCAGCTCATCGCAGATCGTCGTCGTCGGGTCGGGTTCTTGATCTTCATGGTCTGTAATTTTTTTTTTCTGGTGTTCACTTGCTGTAAATTTGTTTTTTGGGTATTGATGATGCTGTTTGATGATGTTGTTTTGATGAAGATGAATTTGTCAATGGTTTAGTTGATGAAATTAAGTTTCGAAATCTGGAAATTTAGTGTTTGGGTAGTGAGAAAGTGTAAGAAAATGTAGAAATTTTTTGGACGAATTGTTTTTAAATTTACCAATTGTTATTTTTTTTATTAAATTTGGGTCTCACTGTGGGAATTTGATGAAGGGTAATCTGAAACCCACCTGTTGGGAAGGGTTTCAGATTACCCATTTTGAGGGTAATGTGATTCCCATGGGATTCACTTTCCCGGGAAACCAAAAACCTAAACCTCCTACCAAACATAGGAATGTGATGAGATTCTCATTCCCATGTAAAGATGACGGTATACCAAACGGCCCCTAAGAGTTATGCATTTTGTTGCTTGGACATGATTTCGGATACATACTCAAAGTATTAAGAACTGGGCGTAAAAAACTACAAACCGGGCTCAAAATGTTTATAACCGTGCTCAAAAAACTGTTAACCGGGCTCAAAATATTTAGAACCGAAGCTCATTCGCCACTCCGAACAAAATGCATAACTGTTAAATACATCAAGTGTACGGAGTAAAGTAAGGGAGTTGTGAATGAGCTTCGGTTCTAAATATTTTAAGTCCGGTTATCAGTTTTTTGATCCCGGGTTTTAATATTTTGAGCCCGGTACTTATTTTTTTGATTAAATGTTACGTTTTCTATATTTTTAATTATTTTTCCGGGTCTGCGGGATAGTTCCCACATGAGCTTACTATCGTCTGGTTTGAAAACCCGCAGGCGAAATCGTGCTTGAGAGACAGTGCGTAACTCCAAGGGACATTATGCGTGTGTAGTAAACTAAGAGTTGTAAATTAGCTTCGGCTGCAGGTTTTCAAACCAGATGATAGTTTGCTCATGTGGGAACTATCCCGTAAGCCCGAAAAAATAATTAAAAATATAGTAAATGTAAAAATTAATCGAAAACATAAGTTCCGGGCTCAAAATAATAAGAACCGGGCTCAAAATACTGATAACCGGGCTCAAAATATAAATAACCGGGCTCAAAATATTTAGAACCGAAGCTCATTCACAACTCCCTTACTTTACTCCATACGTTTAATGTCCTTAAAAGTTATGCATTTTGTTGCTTGTGCATGATTTCGGATACATACTCAAAGTATTAAGAACCGGCCCAAAAAACTACAAACCGGGCTCAAAATGTTTATAACCGTGCTCAAAAAACTAATAACCGGGCTCAAAATATTTAGAACCGAAGCTCATTCACCACTCCAAACAAAATGCATAACTCTTAAATACATCAAGCGTATGGAGTAAAGTAAGGGAGTTGTGAATGAGCTTTGGTTCAAAATATTTTGAGCTGGGTTATCAGTTTTTTGAGCCCGGTTCTTAATATTTTGAGCCCGATATTTATTTTTTCGATTAAATGTTACGTTTTCTATATTTTTAATTATTTTTTCGGGTCCTCGGGATAGTTCCCACATGAGCTAACTATCGTCTGGGTTGAAAACCCGCAGGCGAAATCGTGCTTGAGGGACAGTGTGAAACTCCAAGGGACATTATGCGTGTGTTGTAAACTAAGAGTTGTAAATTAGCTTCGGCTACAGGTTTTCAAACCAGATGATAGTTAGCTCATGCGGGAACTATCCCGTAAGCCAGGAAAAATAATTAAAAATATAGTAAATGTAAAAATTAATCGAAAACATAAGTTCCGGGCTCAAAATATTAAGAACCGGGCTCAAAATACTGATGACCGGGCTCAAAATATTTAGAACCGAAGCTCATTCACAACTCCCTTAGTTTACTCCATACGCTTAATGTCCTTAAGAGTTATGCATTTTGTTCGGAGTGGTGAATAAGCTTCGGTTCTAAATATTTTGAGCCAGATTATCAGTTTTTTGAGCCCGGGTTTTAATATTTTGAACCCGGGTCTTAATATTTTGAGCATGGTATTTATGTTTTCAATTAAATGTTACGTTTTCTATGTTTTTAATTCTTTTTCCGGGTCCGCGGGATATTTCCCACATGAGCTAACTATCGTCTGGTTTGAAAACCCGCATGTGAAATCGTGCCTGAGAGACAGTGCATAACTCCAAGGGACATTATGCGTGTGTAGTAAACTAAGAGTTGTAATTTAGATTCGGCTGCAGGTTTTCAAACCAGATGATAGTTAGCTCACGTGGGAATTATCCCGTAAGCCTGGAAAAATAATTAAAAATATAGTAAAAGTAAAATTTAATCGAAAACATAAGTTGCGGGCTCAAAATATTAAGAACCGGGCTCAAAATACTGTTAACCGGGCTCAAAATATAAATAACCGGGCTCAAAATATTTAGAACCGAAGCTCATTCACAACTCTCTTACTTTACTCCATACGTTTGATGTCCTTAAGAGTTATGCATTTTGTTGCTTGGGCAAGATTTCAAATACGGACTCAAAGTATTAAGAACCGGACCCAAAACACTACAAACGGACTCAAAATGTTTATAACCGGGCCCAAAAAGCTGATAACCGGGCTCAAAATATTTAGAACCGAAGCTCATTCACAACTCCCTTAGTTTACTCCATACGTTTAATGTTTTTACGAGTTATGCACTTTGTTCGGAGTGGGGAATGAGCTTCGGTTCTAAATATTTTGAGCCGGGTTATCAGTGTTTTGAGCCTTGTACTTATTTTTTCGATTAAATGTTACGTTTTCTATATTTTGAATTATTTTTCCGGGTCCTCGGGATAGTTCCCACATGAGCTAACTATCGTCTGGTTTGAAAACTCGCAGGCGAAATCGTGCTTGAGAGACAGTGCTAAACTCCAAGGGACATTATACGTGTGTTGTAAACTAAGAGTTGTAAATTAGCTTCGGCTGCAGGTTTTCAAACCAGATGATAGTTAGCTCATGCGGGAACTATCCCGTAAGCCCGGAAAAATAATTAAAATATAGTAAATGTAAAAATTAATCAAAAACATAAGTTCCGGGCTCAAAATATTAAGAACCGGGCTCAAAATATAAATAACCGGGCTCAAAATATTTAGAACTGAAGCTCATTCACAACTCCCTTAGTTTACTCCATATGCTTAATGTCCTTAAGAGTTATGCATTTTGTTCGGAGTGGTGAATGAGCTTCGGTTTTAAATATTTTGAGCTCGGTTATCAGTTTTTTGAGCCCGGATTTTAATATTTTGAGCCCGGTTCTTAATATTTTGAGTCTGATGTTTATGTTTTCAATTAAATGTTACGTTTTCTATATTTTTAATTCTTTTTCCGGGTCCGCGGGATATTTCCAACATGAGCTAACTATCGTCTGGTTTGAAAACCCACAGGTGAAATCGTGCCTGAGAGACAGTGCATAACTCTAAGAGACATTATGCGTGTGTAGTAAACTAAGAGTTGTAATTTAGATTCGGCTGCTGGTTTTCAAACCAGATGATAGTTAGCTCATGTGGGAACTATCCCGTAAGCCCGGAAAAATAATTAAAAATATAGTAAAATAAAATTTAATTGAAAACATAAGTTCCTGGCTCAAAATATTAAGAACCAGGCTCAAAATACTGTTAACCGGGCTCAAAATATTTAGAATCGAAGCTCATTCACAACTCCCTTACTTTACTCCATACGCTTGATGTCCTTAAGAGTTATGCATTTTGTTGCTAGGGCATGATTTTGGATACAGACTCAAAGTATTAAGAACCTGGCCCAAAAAACTACAAACTGGGCTCAAAATGCTTATAACTGGGCTCAAAAAGCTGATAACCGGACTCAAAATATTTAGAACCGAAGCTCATTCACAACTCCCTTAGTTTGTTCCATACACTTAATGTCCTTACGAGTTGTGCACTTTGTTCGGAATGGTGACTGAGCTTCGGTTCTAAATATTTTGAGCCCGGTTATCCATTTTTTGAGCCCGGGATTTAATATTTGGAGCCCGGTTCTCAAAATTTTGAGCCGGGTACTTATGTTTTCGATTAAATGTTACATTTTCTATATTTTTAATTATATTTCCGGGTCCGCGGGATATTTTCCACATGAGCTAAATATCGTCTGATTTGAAAACCCGCAGGCGAAATCGTGCCTGAGAGACAGTGCGTAACTCCAAGGGACATTATGCGTGTGTAGTAAACTAAGAGTTGTAAATTAGATTCGACTGCAGGTTTTCAACTAGATGATAATTAGCTCATGTGGGAACTATCCCGTAAGCCCGGAAAATTAATTTAAAATATAGTAAAAGTAAAATTTAATCGAAAACATAAGTTCTGGGCTCAAAATATTAAGAACCGGGCTCAAAATACTGATAACCGGGCTCAAAATATAAATAACCGGGATTAAAATATTTAGAACCGAAGCTCATTCACAACTCCCTTAGTTTACTCCATACGTTTGATGTCCTTAAGAGTTATGCATTTTGTTGCTTGTGCATGATTTCGGATACGGACTCAAAGTATTAAGAACCGGGCCCAAAAAACTACAAACCGGGCTCAAAATGTTTATAATTGGGCTCAAAAAGCTGATAACCAGGCTCAAAATATTTAGAACCGAAGCTCATTTACAGCTCCCTTAGTTTACTTCATACGCTTAATGTCCTTACGAGTTATGCACTTTATTCAGAGTGGTGAATGAGCTTCGGTTCTATATATTGTGAGCCCGGTTATCAGCTTTTTGAGCCCGATTATAAACATTTTGAGCCCGGTTTGTAGGTTTTTAGGCATGGTTCTTAATACTTTGAGTCTGTATCCGAAATCATGCCCAAGCAATAAAATGCATAACTCTTAAATACATCAAGCGTATGGAGTAAAGTAAGGGAGTTGTGAATGAGCTTCGGTTCTAAATATTTTGAGCCCGGTTATCAGTTTTTTGAGCCCGGGTTTTAATATTTTGAGCCCGGTTCTTAATATTTTGAGTCTGGTACATATGTTTTGATTTAATGTTACGTTTTCTATATTTTTAATTATTTTTCCGGGTCTGCGGGATAGTTTCTCACATGAGCTAACTATCGTCTGGTTTGAAAACCCGCAGGCAAAATCGTGCTTGAGAGACAGTGCGTAACTCCAAGGGACATTATGCGTGTGTAGTAAACTAAGAGTTGTAAATTAGATTCCTCTGCAGGTTTTTTAACCAGATGATAGTTAGCTCATGTGAGAACTATCCCGTAAGCCCGGAAAAATAATTAAAAACATAGTAAAAGTAAAATTGAATAGAAAACTTAAGTTCCGGGCTTAAAATATTAAGAATCGGGCACAAAATACTGATAACCGGGCTCAAAATATAAATAACCGGGCTCAAAATATTTAGAACCGAAGCTCAATCACAACTCCCTTACTTTACTCCATACGCTTAATGTCCTTAAGAGTTATGCATTTTGTTGCTTGTGCATGATTTCGGATACGGACTCAAAGTATTAAGAACCTGGCCCAAAAAACTACAAACCGGACTCAAAATGTTTATAACCGGGCTCAAAAAGCTGATAACCGGGCTCAAAATATTTAGAACCGAAGCTCATTCACAACTCCCTTAGTTTACTCCATACGCTTAATGTCCTTACGAGTTATGCACTTTGTTCGGAGTGGTGAATGAGCTTCGGTTCTAAATATGTTGAGCCCGGTTATCAGTTTTTTAAGCCCGGGTTTTAATATTTTGAGCCCGGTTCTTAATATTTTGAGCCCGGTACTTATATTTTCGATTAAATGTTACGTTTTCTATATTTTTAATTATTTTTCCTGGTCCGCGGGATATTTCCCACGTGAGCTAACTATCGTCTTGTTTGAAAACCCGCAGGCGAAATCGTGTTTGAGAGACAGTGCGTAACTCTAAGGGACATTATACGTGTGTAGCAAACTAAGAGTTGTAAATTAGATTCGGCTGCAGGTTTTCAAACCAGATGATAGTTAGCTCATGTGGGAACTATCCCATAAGCCCGGAAAAATAATAAAAATATTGTAAATGTAAAAATTAATCGAAAACATAAGTTCCGGGCTCAAAATATTAAGAACCGGGCTCAAAATACTGATAACCAGGCTCAAAATATAAATAACCGGGCTCAAAATATTTAGAACCGAAGCTCATTCAAAACTCCCTTACCTTACTCCATACGTTTAATGTCCTTAAGAGTTATGCATTTTGTTACTTGGGCATGATTTCAGATACGGACTCAAAATATTAAGAACTGGGCCCAAAAAACTACAAACCGGACTCAAAATGTTTATAACCGGGCCCAAAAAGCTGTTAACCGGGCTCAAACTATTTAGAACCGAAGCTCATTCACAACTCCCTTAGTTTACTCCATACGCCTAATGTCCTTACGAGTTATGCACTTTGTGCGAAGTGGTGAGTGAGCTTCGGTTCTAAATATTTTGAGCCTGGTTATCAATATTTTGAGCCCGGGTTTTAATATTTTGAGCCCGGTTCTTAATATTTTGGGCCCGGTACCTATGTTTTCGATTAAATATTACATTTTATATATTTTGAATTATTTTTCTAGGTCCGCGGGATATTTCCCACATGAGCTAACTATCGTCTGATTTGAAAACTCGCAGGCGAAATCGTGCCTGAGAGCCAGTGCGTAACTCCAAGGGACATTATGCGTGTGTAGTTAACTAAGAGTTGTAAATTAGCTTCAGCTGCAGGTTTTCAAACCAGATGATAGTTAGCTCATGTGAGAATTATCCCGTAAGCCGGGAAAAATAATTAAAAATATAGTAAAAGTAAAATTTAATCGAAAACATAAGTTCCGGGCTCAAAATATTAAGAACCGGGCTCAAAATACTGATAACCGGGCTCAAAATATAAATAACCGGGCTCAAAATATTTAGAACCGAAGCTCATTCACAACTCCATTTGTTTACTCCATACGCTTAATGTCCTTAAGAGTTATGTATTTTGTTGCTTGGGCATGATTTCAGATACGGACTCAAAGTATTAAGAACCGGGCCCAAAAAACTACAAACCGGGCTCACAAAGCTGATAACCGGGCTCAAAATATTTAGAACCGAAGCTCATTCATCACTCTCTTAGTTTACTCCATACGCTTAATGTCCTTACGAGTTAAAAACGTCTTGAAATTAAAATTTAATCGAAAACACAAGTACCGGGCTCAAAAGATTAAAACCCAGGCTTAAAATAATAATAACCGGGCTCAAAAAATTAAACACCAGGTTTAAAATACTGATAACCGGGCTCACAATATTAAGAATCGGGCTCAAAGGATTAATACCCGGGCTTCACATTGTACGCCCTGGTCCCGTGAATATACTGGCCCCGCATCGTAGTTCCCTATCTATTCCATCCATTTAAGTTTAGGGTTCGGCAGGACCCCTCCTGTGATGTTTAGGGAGTGTCGTGCCAAACGGATCCCTTCCAGTTAGTCATCTGAAGCTAATTCACAACTCAAAGTTTACTCCATACACTTAATGTCCTTAGAAGTTATGCACTTGGTCTCCCGGACTCGCTTTTGGATGCGGGTTCTAAAACCAAATGATAGTCACCTCATGTGAAAACTCTCCTGTGGTGCCTGAAATATAATTAAAAATAATTTTAAAGTAAAATTTAATCGAAAACACAAGTACCGGGCACAAAAGATTAAAATCCGGACTCAAAATATTAAGAATCAGACTCAAAATATTAAACACCGGGCTCAAAATATTAAATACCGGGCTCAAAGTACTGATAACCGGGCTCAAAATATTAAGAACCAGGCTCAAAATATTGATAACCGGGCTCATTCTACTGTTGAATTAGAAGAGAACGGCGAACCTTAGAGTCTTCTTTGACCTCATTCTTCAGTTTTGATAATGTTTCGTACTTTATTTAATTAATTAAACTCTCGATTGTGGTATTTAATTTTGGGCCCGGATCTTCGTTTTTGGGCCCGGGTATTCATCTTTTGAGCCCCGTTCTTCAAATTTTAGGCCCGGTTATCAGTGTTTTGAGCCCGGTTCTTAATATTTTTAGCTCGTTTACCTATCTTTTTGGCCCGAATTTTAATTTTTTGGGCCCGGATATTTTGTTTTAAATTGTTTTTATTGTTGTAGTGGATCATGATGTTTTATATGTTTGTATGTCATGCCCTTATCTTGGATAATCTCTCCTAATAAATTAAACTCTCAATGGTGTATTTGATTTTAGTCGCGGGTATTAGGGGGGTGTATTGGATTGAGATTTTAATAGACAATTTTGAGATGCAAGGATTTTATGGATTTGCAAGACTATTAGGATTATTAAGATTGTTAGGATTATACTTTTAGGATTATTAAGATTGTTAGGATTATACTTTTAGGATTATTAAGATTATATGGACTAGACTTTTAGGATTATGAAAGAGTCTTTAGATTTTATTTATAGACTATTAGGATTATCTAGACTTTATTTTATGATTTTTTGGACTTTTAAAAATACGACTTTCAAGAATCGATTGTAGTGCTCTATAATCTTGTTAAGGGCAGTCACTGATCAACAAAGCAAAGAGATGTTCAAGAATTTCATTACAGTGAAGTAGCAAGGCACAAAACAAGACAACTCAAAGACCCAGAAAGTGAATTCAAATTGGGGATTCATGAAAGATTCTTTTAGACTAGGAAAGAAACAACAACAGAGCAAAGCCACTGGACCAAATTTGATTTTGCTATTATCCATCTGATTATCACTCCTATTATTCACATACCCACCACCAGATTTTGACATCACCAGTTCACCAACATATGATCCTCATTTTCAGTAACAACCATGATAGAAAAAAAAAACAGTTTTTGTTGCATATTACTATCTGATTATGATTATAATGATTCTCTCAAAACCAAAACACAAAAGTACAAAATTTCGATAACAAACTAGAAACCAGAAAAGAGCGAAGCAAGAGAGAAGCTAAAGATGATTTTGAGTAGAGGTGAGCACCCAAACAGCCAAACCGATCAACCCACCCAACCCAAACCAATTTAAGCGGGTTGGTTTGGTTTTGTTTTGTTAAAGAAAAAAAAATGAATGGATTATTTTTTAGTAACCCGATTGGTTTGGGTTGGTTTGTGAGTTGTCTTTTATCAACCCATATAACCCAACCCAAATCATTACATACTTATATATATATATATATGTATATATATATATATTGTCATATAAAAAAATTCAAATTTAACCTAATTTTATATTATATTTATGTTCAAGGTTACCGCTTCCCCAGTTCAAGTTCTAACTCCCTTTATTTATTCTTAAAGCTATTTCATCTCATCTGAAGTTGTTGGCACTAAACAAATTTATTGAGGATAAGTATCTATTTTGTTATTATTATTATTATTGTTTCGTACAAAAACGCATTAAGCAATACGATTTACTTTTTTATATAAGTTTTATCCGTTCTACACTTGAGTTTTTTTTTAACTATTATTATTATGTACTTGGGTTAAATTTAGTATTATTGTTTATCTTATATCTACTTATATTGATATTATTATATTTGTTCAAATAAAAAAAATGTAATTATTTTCTTAAACCGACAAACCAAACCGAACCAAACCGATTTTTATTGGTTTGGTTTTACCTTATAATTGGTTTGGTTTTGGTTGTAAAAAAAAATAAACTGATTAAATAATGATTTGGTTTGGGTATCGTCAAACCCAACCCAAACCAACCCATGCCCACCCCTAATTTTGAGTGAGAGAGAAAAGTCTAGAAAGTATTGAGGGAGAGGGCAAGACAATTTTGGGTTCAAACTTTTTATACAAATCACTAAAAAGTTTGAAAAATCCATTTTGTCATGAAATCCTAAAAATCTTGATCTCAATCCAATACCACCAGACAATTTGCTGCCACTTGAAAGTCTAGATCAAATACCACAAGACAATATAGACTTAAAAAAAAAATTAAAAGTATGATCTAATACCACAAGACAATATAGACTTTTAAAAAAAATCTTAAAAATCTAAATCCAATACCACAAGACAATATGAACTTTTTAAAAAAATCTTAAAAGTCTTGATCGAATACCACTGGAGTTATCTAACTTGTTAAAAAGTCTCAATCCAATACCACCCGACTTTTACTTCCCCAAATTGTCTAATAAAATCTTGAACCAATACACCCCCCTTAATCTTTCCCGTCTCGGGTATCCTCTTTTGAGCCCGGTTCTTGTGTTTTTGATTAAATTTTACTTTTCTGACCTTTTTAATTATTTTACTGTTGAATTAGAAGAGAATGACGAACCTTAGAGGCCGGGTAATAATCTTTTGAGCCCGTTTCTTAATATTTTGAGGCCGGTTATCAGTATTTTCAGTATTTTGAAATAACTACACCCTGAATAAGAAAAGAAAAAAGTTAATTAAAAATTTAAATAGATTGATTCCGGGCTTCACATTGTAAATTTACAATGTTGTCACTTTTTACATTGTTGAATCATGTTACTTGCAATCATGTTACAAATACTCAAAATTTAAATAGAAGGGACAACATTGTAAATGCTGAGAACATATTGAATAATTTGATATCTTAGAAGAGTACAGGGGTCTAACTGTAAATGGCCAGCTTTGCACGACACTTGATTAAGTGAAACGGTGAGTTTTGGAGTGGCTGGTTAGTTGGGCTTTTAAAAGCATCCTAGCCTACTTCTAAATGCACCCTAATAATAATGACAAAAATTAGGTGCTAAATGTATTCAAGTGGATTTCTTAGTGCACCCCATGACTCAACTTCATCTTCAACCTCTCGCCAAACCAGATTTCGTGAAGCTTTTCTTCCTCTCACCGGACCATGACACCGCTGCGAAGTTCGCTGAGAATTCAAGCTGCGCGGGATGATTTTAAAATCCGATCATCGATTCTCCGAATCTATATTAATTTCTCAACATTACATTGGTCTTTTGCTTATACCAAATTAAAAAAACAGAAAATCATATAGTATCAAACAATTATTGAGTAGAATTTGACCACAAATTGAAGAAGGAAGTCGAAGATCCACTTCCTGTGGAGACGACCACGAAGTTCGCAATTAACCTTTTGTCTTTTCTTTTTTTGAAATATTTTTGTCTGTTAATTTTAGGAAAGTTGAGAGAAGGGTAATTTGGTAGTATTGCATTGAACGAAGTAAATTATTGAAAATTTTTTTGAAGGGTAATTTGGTAAATTCAACTGTAAAAAGAACAAAAACACAAGATTTTCAATCAAAGGTTATTTTTGGTTTTTGAAAACTAAGAATGACCATTTATGCAAGTCCCCAAATTAATATTGTTATAATTTTCCACATGATGATCTTCTTGTGATTGCATTGACATGCACCTAAATATTAAATTCCATTCCTAGTGCATGCCTAATCGTCACAAAAACCTCTTTAATCTGTGAAGCAAAAGCAACAATTTGATCACTTATTTCATCAAAACCCGCCTCTCCAGCATCATATTATTATTACTTGCTTCATATGGATGTCAATGATTTAAAACCGCTTAAAAAGATGTCCATTTTGTGCTTCTTGTGCTTCGTTTTTCATTTTCCTTCACTTTATGCAATATCGTTCAACTACTCCAATTTCAAAGACAATCCCAAGATAAAGACAACTGGTGATGCTGAAATCATCACATCAGATGGAATTCTATCACTCACTATTAATCGAGCAGACGTGACTTTTGATCACAGCGTTGGCCGCGCTGTATATGCTGAAGAGATGCATCTTTGGGATGCAGGCACAGGTCAGATTGCAGATTTCACCACTCATTTTTCCTTCAATATGTCGGTGCTTGAGGCCGTTCCGACTGGATTTATTGGGGATGGATTGACTTTCTTCCTTGCCCCTAATGTCTCGCAGATTCCTGACGATGCTTGGGGAGGCTGCTTAGCACTAATCAATAATTGTTATAATTCGAGCCAGTCAGAAACTCCAGTAGTGGCTGTTGAGTTTGATACTCTCAAGAATGAATGGGATCCAAGTGATAATCATGTAGGTATCAATATCAACTCAATCCACTCGGTAACAAATCTGACGTGGGACACAAGTATGAACAATGGGTCAAGAGCTAATGCTTGGATCTCTTATAACTCTCAAACGAGTAACTTAAGTTTGTTCTTGACCTACCTTGACAACCCAGTATTTCTTGGCAATTCTAGCCTTTCTTATGAGGTTAATTTGTCAAAAGTTCTGCCCGAATGGGTCAGTGTAGGATTTTCTTCTGCAACTGGTTTGGCTAAAGAGATTCATTACATCCTTTCATGGGAGTTCAATTCAACAGAATTGATATCAGACCAAGGTGAAGATGCTAATAAAGGTGGTGCAAATATTGGAGTGGTGATTGGTTCTGTAGTTAGTGGATTGGTTTTAGTTGGCGGGATTTTATTGACACTGGTTTTCGGTTGGAGGAAGAGGAGTAGGAAAGCAGAAGATCAGGAGAGTACTGTGGAGTCAGATGATCATTCCATGGACAATGAATTTGAGCAAGGAATGGGGCCTAAGAGGTTCTATTATGGCGAAGTGGCTCGTTCAACTAATAACTTCTCCGAAGAAGGGAAACTTGGTGAAGGAGGGTTCGGAGGGGTTTACAGAGGATTCTTATCTGATATGAATTTAGACGTCGCTGTTAAAAGGGTCTCAAGACACTCTAAACAAGGCAAAAAAGAGTACATTGCAGAGGTAAAAATCATCGGAAGATTAAGACATAAAAATCTCGTACAACTCATTGGCTGGTGTCACGAAAAGGGTGAATTACTTCTTATTTATGAATTCATGTCAAATGGTAGTCTTGATTTTCATCTGTTTAGAGGGGAAAGCGTGCTTACTTGGAATGTGAGATATAACATAGCCCTCGGATTGGCCTCTGCATTGCTTTATCTCCACGAAGAATGGGAACAAGGTGTTGTGCATAGGGATATCAAATCGAGCAACGTAATGCTGGATTCAAATTTCAATGCCAAGCTCGGAGATTTTGGTCTGGCCAGGCTTATGGATAATGAGTTAGGCCTCAAGACTACAGGTTTAGCCGGAACATTTGGCTACATGGCACCAGAGTACATTGGCACTGGCAAGGCCAGTAAAGGATCTGATGTTTATAGCTTCGGGGTGGTAGCTTTGGAAATTGCATGTGGAAGAAGATCGGTGGAACCCAAAAATGTAGAATCTCAGATATCACTAGTAACTTGGGTTTGGGAGGCATATGGAAATGGAAGGCTAGTTGACGTAGCTGATGAAAAATTGGGCAGCGATTTTGACTTGTCAGAATCAGAGTGTTTGATGATTGTTGGACTTTGGTGTGCTCATCCAGATCATAATCTAAGACCATGTATGAGACAAGTTTTACAGGTTCTTAGTTTTGAGTTGGCTTTGCCAAATCTTCCACAACAGATGCCTGTTCCTAGATTTGATCTGCCTACTTCTTCAACTAGCTCAACTGAGCCCTTATCAGTTTACCTCTTCCTCTGTCTGACTTGGTAAATTAGTCTTTATTAATTTTTGAACTATTTCAATTTAATGATTTGGGGAAAAAGTACACTAACTCTCGAATCTACTATCTTCAATAGTGTAGGTGGGAGGGGTGTATTACTTAATCATCCCTGTCTTATTGGTAAATTAGTTTGGTTGTGTGGATTTGTAAATTATTAGGTCTTGTTTTATCAGAATAAATGTTAAAATTGTTTCATCCTATCTGATAGGAAGGAATCCCATAAAACAACTTTCCATCAGGTCTTGTTTCATTATCTTTTTGAAACTGCAAATTTTATAAAAGGCCAAGGGCCAAGGGACAACAAGCAAGCAGACCAGAACGTCTGCAAAAGAAGAAAAGGAAGAAAAAAAAACACCCACAAAACAGAGCACCCCAAGCCAAGAGAACCCGACCATCGAGAAAGGCCACCAACACAGAGAAGACCACCTAAACCAAGCAAGACAGCAACAACCAAAAACACAAGGCTAACCGCACAAGACTAAACAAGGGGCAAGAAAAACAAGACCTCACCAAATAAACCAAGAAACAGACCAAAGCAGAGCCTAACAAAAACATAGCTGAGAACAGCACCACAGCAAAATCATACATCGCTCCATTCCACGAAATCTCCCATCATGCTTGACCCCATCTTTGCCAAGCTGTCAGTAAAGGAATTATAGATTCTAGAAGCAAAGACAACCTGTAAGTCCCCCGCATTCAACAACATACCCCGAATTCTTGTTCATTATCACTCATCCACATTGGGAGATTGAGATTGAGATGGCGTATATTGTTATGTTAATAATAACTAATTAAAATAAATATGATGATCCTTATTATGTTATAGTATCTAACATGAGTTATCCGATTATGAATTTGAAAAATCAATATTTCGTTTTCACTTTTCAATGATACAATATAGTGTAAATGTGTAATGAAGATTGACCATTATATATATATATATATACATTTATTACATACGGGTGTTATATTGTTATATTAAATAAACGATGTCCAGTGCTATATGCCTATATCCACCGGAGGTATATAAATAATTAGTTAATATTCATTACACTAGATTGTACAATTGAAGAATGAAGATTAACGATCTCAATAATAGTATCATGCTGAAAATTTTGTTAATGTGAAAAGTTTGACTAATACTAATAAAAAATAAAATTTAAATAATATGGTAAATGAGTTGTCATCATCACATAAATCATGAGATGATGTGATAAATGATATGATAAAAACAAATTACCTACTATATCATTTGAGTTAATTTTTTAGATAATCTAACATTATTGAAAATTTATTAATTGAATAATGACTATATGCAAAATGTAAAATTACAAAAGTGACACGATGATATAATTTAAAGTTTGGTTTTGTTTATATTACAAGGTACTTAAGTGATTTTTATTAGATAGATTGCTTAAGGTATTAGGACAACCGTTAACAATTTGCATAGTAACATTTTTCTATTAAAGGCATGAAATCAAATGTTATCATCCAAGCTTCTACTACATGGCGTTTGTTTTTACATTTGATATGGGCAATTGGGTTCATCTCTCTTCTCCAACAAGTGAGAGAGAGAGAGAGAGAAAGGTATAGATTACGTCTTCCAACTGTTTGTCGAAAAGCCCACACGAGAGATTTTGCCTTGAATTTGTCACTGTAAGTCTTTTTTTATTTCTTTCTTTCGGCTGTCTTTGTCCGACTCTCGATTTCTATACGCTCAAATAATGGTTCCTGGTCCCTTCATTTCCAAGTCACCACTCTCTTATCTAACCCATACTAATTCAACTGCCCCACCACTATTCTTGATCTGTTTCCATTTTTTTAACACTAAAAAAAAAACTTTCTATGTGTTCTTGATAGATTAATCTTATGACCCTCTAACTTATAAAATGAAATTATGAGTTCGAGTGATATCCCTTTTTAAATCTTGAATTTTGGGTTACAGCTAAATTCATCTTTAAATCCCAAATTATTGTAATAGTTAAGAAAAAAAACTAACATACTATTTCATTTCACTTCATATGTATAGGTAATATCTTGGACTCATTTACTAGTTAGGAAATTTGGTTAGAGAAAAAGAACTTAATTTCTGATTTATTATGATATTAGTTGTGAAATGCTTGGGCAAATCATAATTAATCCTTTATCAATGAAAATTGATTTAAAGATCTGAACTTTTTAATCCCTAAAAAAAAAAAAGATTTGAACTTTTATATGAATGTGTATCAACTACTAATGTGTTTGGTTACATTCAACTAACATGTTGATAGATTTTAATTTTACATTATGTAGATTGCATGAAACTGTTACTGACAAGTGACATATATTGAGATTCAATTCCAGATTTGATCATTATTGTTTGAATAAAGTTTATATCTTGATGGAGGGTTATTTTATATATATATATTATTTTATTACTTGTTTCTTTCTCATTGAAGATTGAGACAAACTCAAAGCAACAACAACCTATCTTCCCAAATCAGGAAACTCTCTCACTTTCTCTATCTCTTTTTTTTAAACGTCGTTGGCTTTGCCTCCCTCTGTTGCTCCTGCAATCTCCATTCCTACACTTATGGAAGGCTCAGCCAATGAACGTCTTGATTTTGGGAAGATGGGTTATGGGTATCTGTTACCTTTCTCTTTCACAAAATATGATTATTGTTGTTGACTTGTTGGGTTCTGTTTATTTTTTGAATATTCACATGATTTGATATGTTTTTCTTACTGTTCTATTGTAGATGTAAGCATTACAGGAGAGAGATCTTTGAATGCCGCCATTGTCACAACGAGGCTGTGGTATTGCCAAAGACATTCCCTTTTATGTCTTCTTCTTTGTTTAGCTCAAAATATTTATTTGGTTCATTTTAGCTTGTTGAGAAACATTTACTTGTCTGTGTATTTTGTTTGTTTAGCTTGGAATTTTGATGGAGTAATCTTATTTCTGATCTTGGGTTGGTTTGGTTGTTTTATTTTGTTATCAGTCTGATTTTGTGGTTACTGTTATCAGAAACTTGCAATTTGAACAGTTGGTACTTTGCAACCATTTGTTTTGATAAAATGGTATAAATTCTATATTGATTATCTAAAATCTTCTCTTCTCTGTTGATCTAGAGCTTCAAAATTTTATAATTATTTCTTCTCAAAGGTACTACTTTTTGTGCTGATGATTTATTGACTTAAAGAGAGATCAAATCCACAAAATGTTTTCATCCATCTTTTTTCTGAGCGGAAATTTGGACTGAAATCATTATTAGCTCTATGTGTTCTTGCAATGCATCAACAGTAGTAGTTGATGCACGGACTTGATGTTCTAGGTTGTTTTGCTGTTCTAGTCTGTGTCTTGGTTCTATCTACAGAATACAAAATATTTTATGATGATTATAAAACATGTTATTTTATATAAAGACCTCGAGCAATGATTAGCTTTTATCCTGCAGATTACAAAGCATCGATCTCATTTTCCATTTCTTGTCGAGGGATTATGACAATTGCTATTTTTTCTTTGTTGATATTATCAGTTAGGGCCTTAGGGTTTAAGAGTTACTTTAGGTTTTCATATCATTATTGCGGTTACAATTCGGTTTTTGATTTTCATATCCTGATATGTTTATAATCATGTTGAGCATTTTTGTCATTCTATCTTACTTTTTTTATAATGATAATAGATAACTACCTTTCAATGTGTGTGCCTCGAACTACTCTCTTTTTAATTACTCACCGGAAACTTTCTTGTCATTCAATTTCATTCCCTGTAATTAGTTTTATCATAGCATCTCTTTTATTTTATGAAGATATTAATGATTCTTATTAAGTGTTCAGGGTCATGCTATTCAATTGGTTTGCGACTTTGCGTGATAATCATCTGTGCGTGGAGAATTCCATGCGGCATCACTGCCCCATATGTTATGAGGTCAGTATTGCAATTACTTTGAACATGTCAAGAAGTGGAAGAATTTTCAATATCCTGACACTATAATTCCATGTATCCTCTAGTACCTTTTTGATTCGCTCAAAGACACTACTGTTATGAAATGTGGGCACACTATGCACTGTGAATGTTACCATGAGATGATAAAGCGTGACAAGTAAGCGAAAACGAGCTGTTCTTTTAATTTTCGGTTCAGTCGATTTCAAGTTTAAGTATCTGCGTTTAGTTTTTCAATTTGAATCCGTATCATCATGCAGTTACTGTTGTCCCATATGTTCCAAGTCTATCATCGACATGTCTAGAGCCTGGAAGAGAATAGACGAGGAGGTACGCTTATTTATTTAGCTCACTTAATTGTAGCTAGTTACTAATACTGTTTGTCAACCCTCTAAAGTAATCACGTTTATTAATTTATACTTTGAAATTTTACGAAGATTATTGACCAGTTGAATGAATTTTTTGCTGACTAATTCATTACTCCTTCACTGATTCTCAATGCAGACTAATTCGTTAAAAATTTACTTGTTTTCAGATTGAAGCAACCATGATGCCTGAGGACTACCGGTATTATAGTCGAGACTCCCTTGCTCAAGTTAGAACCCCGCATGTATTGAGTTGGGTAATATTGAATTTTCAAAAAGGAAATATCGCCACTCTTATATTTTGTCAACCCGGTCACTACTGAGTTGGGTTGGATGGAAACCCCACCCAAAGTTGGATTGGGTATTTCAAATTTCTTGAGTGTGTAAATATCCTGCATCTGTCCTGTTCCGTTTACTATATTAACAGGTAAAAAAGTATTGGAATGAAAAATCATTCGGTTTTTGGATATGTCTCGTAGAAGAAAAATGAACGAATGAAATCAATAAAACTATTTATTCTTTTTTTATTGACAGAAGGAACATATTTATTATTACAGTATTAATTTTTAATTGGTGAAAATACTTGGGCAGAAACACATATCTTGCGCACACAAAATATTTAACAGGAGAAAGCTATATAATTATAAAGTAATGTTAGGTTTTCCAAAAACTTTCCCAAATGTCTTTCCTAATGATGTTGGCATATGACGTGTCAACATATGATATTGATAAGTCACGTGCCAACACCATTTGGGAAGAAATTTGAAAAAAAATTTAGGAGGTCTAATATTACTCATAATTATATATATATATATATATATATATATATATATATTCATAAATGACAACTGAATAAACTATTTTTTTGGATTGTAAAGATATCGGCAGGTATATATTCAAATCCAACATGTTATGAAAAACTGAATCATAAACCAAATAATTTGTTTGTTTCAAAAAAGAAAAAACCAAATAAGTAGTACGATTTCATCAGTCTTGAATTTGTGGAAAAAAAATATAGTCAATTTGCATCATAATTCAATGAGTCAATTAATCACTCAAATGGATAAACAACATCGGGTTTGGAAGGAGTCAAAAAAATAAAAAAAAACCTTCTATATGAGACAATGACTCAATCGACTTCTCAAAGACAATGAAAGCTTGCCAATGGATGCTGTTAGCACTAATATACTACTTTGAAAAGTAAAACACTGCTTTATTATGATAATTAAGAAGATGACCCGTATATACAACTACCGGTTTAAATTTTCTACATGATTATTTTTGTCACATCCCACATCGTTAACGGTATATATAAGTCTTGTCGCTGCTAACTAAGTAGACAAGTTTGGGTTATGGGTGAAGAACGCTAGCAAAGCTCGTTGATTGCCCTATAAAAACCTCTTGAAGCAAGCACATGCACCAATTTTGACATATCGGTGCTTCAATCAATGAATGAAATTAATAAAAAAATTATTCAAGTAATTCTTTTAATGGTTGAAAAATATTTGAGCAGAAACTCCATCGTCCTGCAATGACTAAATTCAATGTGTGTAGAAATAAGTTGTTCGATGTCATCATCAGTCTAGCTAGAAAAGTCTAATTTGCATCATAATTCAAACAACGTCATTGGGTTTGGAATTAATGTTCTTATAATTTTCCACATGATGGTCTTCTTGTGATTGCATTGACATGAACATAATCGCCCCAAAAACCTCTTTATTCTGTGAAGCAAATTTAACAATTTGATCACTTATTTCATCAAAACCCACCTCTCCAGCATCATATGGATGTCAATGATTTAAAACCGCTTAAAAAGAAGTCCATTTTGTGCTTCTTGTGCTTCGTTTTTCATTGTCCTTCACTTTATGCAATATCGTTCAACTACTCCAATTTCTTAGACAATCCCAAGATAAACAGAAGCCGTGATGCTTTTATCACATCAAATGGAATTCTATCACTCACTAAAAATCAAGCAGACGTGACAAATGAACACAGCGTTGGCCGCGCTGTATATGCTGAAGAGATGCATCTTTGGGATGCAGGCACAGGTCAGATTGCAGATTTCACCACTCATTTTTCCTTCAACATATCGGTGTTTCGGGGTGGATTTGGTGGGGATGGATTGACTTTCTTCCTTGCCCCAAATGGCTCGAAGGTTCCTGACGATGCTAAGGGAGGCTGCCTAGCACAAATCACTAATTGCTCTAATTTGAAACAGTCAGAAACTCCGATAGTGGCTGTTGAGTTTGATACCTTCAAGAATGGTTGGGATCCAAGTGATAATCATGTAGGTATCAATATCAACTCAATCCAATCGGTAACAAATCTGACGTGGGACACAAGTATGAAAAATGGGTCAAGAGCTAATGCTTGGATCTCTTATAACTCTCAAACGAGTAACTTAAGTTTGTTCTTGACCTACCTTGACAACCCAGTATTTCTTGGCAAGTCTAGCCTTTCTTATGAGGTTAATTTGTCAAAAGTTCTGCCCGAATGGGTCAGTGTAGGATTTTCTTCTGCAACTGGTAAGGGCGTAGAGATTCATTACATCCTTTCATGGGAGTTCAATTCAACAGAATTGATATCAGACCAAGGTGAAGATGCTATTCCACCAATGTCCAATAAAGGTTGTTCAAATAATGGAGTGGTGATTGGTTCTGTAGTTGGTGTATTGGTTTTAGTTGGCGGGATTATATCAACACTGGTTTTCGGTTGGAGGAAGAGGAGTAGGAAGGCAGAAGATCAGGAGAGTACTGTGGAGTCAGATGATCGTTCCATGGACAATGAATTTGAGCATGGAATGGGCCCTAGGAGGTTCTATTATGGCGAAGTGGCTCGTTCAACTAATAACTTTTCCGAAGAAGGGAAACTTGGTGAAGGAGGGTTCGGAGGGGTTTACAAAGGATTCTTATCTGATTTAAACTTAGACGTCGCTGTTAAAAGGGTCTCAAGACACTCTAAACAAGGCAAAAAGGAGTACATTGCAGAGGTAAAAATCATTAGTAGATTAAGACATAAAAATCTTGTACAACTCATTGGTTGGTGTCATGAAAAGGGTGAATTACTTCTTATTTATGAGTTCATGCCAAAACGTAGTCTTGATTTTCATCTGTTTAAAGGAGAAAGCATGCTTTCTTGGAATGTGAGATATAATATAGCCTTCGGATTGGCCTCTGCATTGCTTTATCTTCACGAAGAATGGGAACAAAGTGTTGTGCATAGGGATATCAAATCGAGCAACGTAATGTTGGATTCAAATTTCAATGCCAAGCTCGGAGATTTTGGTCTGGCAAGGCTTATGGATAATGAGTTAGGCCTCAAGACTACAGGTTTAGCTGGAACATTTGGCTACATGGCACCAGAGTACGTTAGCACTGGCAAGGCTAGTAAAGGATCTGATGTTTATAGCTTCGGGGTGGTAGCTTTGGAAATTGCATGTGGAAGAAGATCGGTGGAACCCAAAAATGTAGAATCTCATATATCACTAGTAACTTGGGTTTGGGAGGCATATGGAAATGGAAGGCTAATTGACGTGGCTGATGAAAAATTGGGCAGCGATTTTGACTTGTCAGAATTAGAGTGTTTGATGATGGTTGGACTTTGGTGTGCTCATCCGGTTCATAATCTAAGACCATCTATGAGACAAGTTTTACAGGTTCTTAATTTTGAGTTGGCTTTGCCAAATCTTCCACAACAAATGCCTGGTCCTAGATTTGATCTGCCTACTTCTTCAACTAGCTCAACTGAACCCTTATTGTTGACCTCTTCCATTGTCTGACTTGGTAAATTGGTCATTATTAATTTTTGAACTATTTCAATTTATTGATTTGAGAAAAAAAGTACATAACTCAAACCTACTACCTTCGTTATTGTAGGTGGGAGGGGTATATCACTTAGTCATCCCTCTCATTCCTGTCTTATCGACTTGGTAAATTTGTTTTGGTTGTGTGGATTTGTAAATTATTAGGTCTTGTTTTATCAGAATGAATGTTATAATTGCTGTTTCATCCTATCATTTAGATAACTTGTTCTAATGTTTTGATTATATCCTAAAATTCACATTTTTATCTTTGTAGGCTCATTCAATAAATTTATTTCCTACCAAATACTTTGAATAACTTTTTTATTTTTTTTAAGATAAATAATTTTACATTAGAGAAAAATATAACTTTTTAAAAACATCAACCACCAAACATATGTTTCATTTCTAAATAAGATCACATTCATTCTTAATAAATTTCAAAAATAAAATAACTTTTAAAATAAATAAACATTATCATAAAAAACATATACAAACGTTAACAATGTATAACAAAAAAAAATTAACTTACAAATAATATTAAACAATTCTCTATCGGTCTTGTTCAATATCACTAATCCATATTGGGAGATTGAGATGGTGAATTTTTGGTGGGAATGTTTCAAATGCGAACAAACAAGATGAACTAAAACACTTTACCATTCATCAACATCAGGAGATTGAGATGGTGGAATTGTTATGTTAATAATAACTAATTAGGATAAATATGACGATCTTTATTATGTTATAGTATCTAACGTGAGTCATCCAATTATGAATTTGAAAAATCAATATTTTGTTTTCACTTTTCAATGATACAATATAGTGTAAATGTGTAATGAAGATTGACCATATTATATATATATATATATATATATATATATATTTATTTATTACATACGGGTGTGATATTGTTATATTAAATAAACGATGTCTGAGTGCTATATGCCCATATCCATAGGAGGTATATAAATAATTAGTTAATAGTCATTACACTAGATCGTATAATTGAAGAATGAATATTAACGATGTATTTAAAGTTTCTTTTTGTTTGTATTACAAGGTACTTAAGTGATTTTTTTTTATTAGATATAAGGACAGCCATTAACACTAGAGATTTTGCCTTGAATTTGTCGCTTTAAGGGGTTATTTATTTTTTTGTTTGAACACCGAACAGTTCTGAATGACATATAGACTGAATAGAGACTAAAATCTGAATTTGAATGACATGGTTTTTTTTTCTCACATCTGAATATACTGCCAACATGTTTGTTTTTTAAAAATAAAACTGTCTGAAAATAAGTAATTTTTGTTGAAAATCAACTAAGAAATAAGTAAATGAAGATGAAGAAAGAGTGAGAGATGAGAGACATGAGAGAGAGACAGAGAACAAAACTGATGTATATATATTCTGTGATCAACCCAACACAAACGAAATGAAACATATACATATAGCCAAAGAGTAAAGTGGGAGGCGGTTGAAAGGGAGAGATATTTGTGTGTGATTTGTATGATGATGGCAAGTGGGGAGGCGGTGGATGATGAAGATATTTGTGTAATACATACAAGTGGTCAATAAAGTCACATATTATAACACCCCCCCTTGGATTTATACCACTTGTATTAATATTCTAGGAAAAACCCAATGGGATAAAATCCGAGAAAAATGTATACAATGATCTCTTTGGATCTAGTGGGGTTGGACATTAAAAACTATCTCATTAAAAACCTTGTCAGGAAAACCCAGTGGGATAAAACCTAATCGAAGGGAAAAAGAGTATAGTGTATATATGTCTAAATTTATTGTTTTCTTCAAAACATTTCTCATATTTATACTTTGCTAGGGAAAACCCAGTGGGATAAAAACCTGAGCAAAGATATTCATTGATCTGTCGGATCAAAGTAATATTTATGATGATTTTCTGGACAAAGTAATATATATACGATGATTAGCAAGATTAAAGTAATATTTACAATGATCCTTTTGATCAAGTCAACATATATACGATGATCAACTGGATAAATGTAATATTTATGAATCAAATAATTTTGGGTGTGCTTATAGAATTGCCTCATTAAAACCTTATCAGGAAAACCCAATGGGATGAAAAACCTGACTGAAAGGAAAAAGAGTACAATGCACATATGCCCCAAATAATTAATATACTTTATCTGATATACTCCCCCTGGTGGGACGCTCCCCCTGATGGGACGCTCCCCCTAATAAAAGTTCTTTTAAAGCAATCTTCTAGATTGTTGAACTGAAGTACACTGATGTTTATTTCACGAAATGAAATAACAACATAAATGATGGGAGGGAGTATCAGCAAAGATTTGCTTTATGAAGTAATATCCATATGGAATCTTTTTAGAATCCTTTCAACATATTCTGATTGATGGACACGCATTCCATTTAATCTATGCTCGACCTTCAGGTCGAGACAATGTTTTCCTTCTCATTTCCTTATGAGGACACATGAGTATATAATATGATTATTATATCTTTATCTTTATCAGATATTAACTGAGACGGCTATACCACATCCGTTCAAATTGTTTTTAATCCATATAAGGATTTTTGTATGTTCATCAAATACAGATTACGAGATCTCGATTTATATGCTTCTAGCATTTTAGAATCCTTCAGGATTTATAAATATCTGCATTGAGTGAATCATATAGATAAATGATTACTACGTCTACGAGCCGTATTTCAAGCCTTTTAAAGGCAGCCAAATTTATCAACAACGTAATCGTATTCATCAATTGTGAATACCAAGTTTCTGTAAGAAACCTCGCACTACGAGTTGTGCTTCATATCTCACAATCTCGTTTTCTTATTACGTTTCAGTATAGAGACCCATTAGTATCCAACTAGTTTGACATCTTTAGGTGTCTGGAATACTATTGGTCCAAATACTTTATGTCTGGCTTATGAAGTCAATTCTTCTTGAATTGCTTCTTCCATCTAGGCCAATCATGCATGTTATCTACAATCATTGATATTATGAATATCATAATTATCATTTTATAATTTCAGTAGCGCTACTGTGTATAAAAATACATTATTAATGATTGTTTCCTTATGATTCCACATTTCTCTCATATGACTCATAGAAATTTTCTCAATTTCTATGCTCTTGTATCTCTGTTGAGATTTCTTCCATTTTAATGGATTTAGCTATTTCATAGACTCCGTATGATTTATAGAATTTCTCTCAATTTCTATATTCTTGTATCTTTGTTGAGATTACTTCCATTTCAATGGATTTAGTTATATCATAGACTCCGTATGATTTATAGAATTTCTCTCAATTTCTCTCAATTTCTATATTCTTGTATCTCTTTAGATATATCAGACTCTTATAGAGTTGATTTAGAGAAAGTGGATTTATTTATAACTCGAGTTTTGTTTACTCTTAGGATCCCAATAACAATACCTTTCAAAAGGTTTATAAACTTATGACATAGATCATATGATTTATTTATTGCCCTTTTCTCTGATCGTTTTTCAAGAACAATCACCCGGCCGGGGTTTATGAGATGACAATTTATAAAATCAGGTTACCTTTAATATATCAGGTAATAGATTAATAATCCTCTGATGATCAATTATTTTTCGTATTTAAGAGATACGAAGATTGAAATGAGACACGTATATAGAGAGAAAACCGAACGGGTATCTCTATTTTGTATATAAGTAACTTTTCATTTACTTTTTCTCTTCTAGAAAAACTTTCCCAATTGGGAATTAATCAATATAATACTATGCAGATTGTGCATATAAATATGAACTATCAGAAGTTTAAATGATCTAATAAAAGATTACTCAAAATCAATATTAATCTCAGATTGATATAAAAGTCTTATCTTAGATCATGTCAGATATGCAATAAGGGGATATGCAATACAATTAAATATCTTAAAAGTGAGTAAGTCCCTATATGGAATTTGGTAATTGTACCGAAATAATGAGGTTCTCGCAATTACCTGGAGAAGTTTGATAAGTGATCCCCTAATCCATTTTGATTATAACTATATCTGAAAACTGGATGTTGAACATCAATCTCAGCTGCTTTATATTATTGAGATGTTTGATAATGAACAAACATGTGATCATCCCCTAGATGCATCAATTAGAACCATATAATAATGAAATGGGTCATTTAGTGGATGAATATATCCACATATATCTCCTTGAATTCTTTGTAAGAATGATGAGAAATCAAAACCAACTTTCAGAATAATATGGTTTTACTGCTAGTTTCCCCTGTGAACATGCAGTACATAAGTACTCACTGGATAAAGAATCTTCTAGTTCTTTATTAGATATCCATGAGTATTTTCAATGATTATACTCATCATTGTAGATCCTGGGTGACCAATACGGTCACGCCAAAACACAAACATTTTCGGATCTGGGAACTTTAGATTCATGATTCATAACTGCATAAACATCTACACTCTTTATAATAGTGTTTTATAATCCAGATGATAAAACACGCAGCTTTTCTATAATAAGTTTCTGGCCTGAATCATGAGGAGTAATGCATATAAATATATATATATATATATATATATATATTAAACATTCTCATTACTAATAGTTTCAATATGATATTCATTCCTCCGTATATCTTTGAAACTAAACAGATTCCCTTATATTCTGCTTGAATGATATAAAGTATCATTGATACACAATTAATACCATCCGGTAATAAGATTTTAGCTCTTCTAGAGCTTATAATCAGATCCGCTGGATCTGGTCTGGTATTAGACTTATATGTCTTTGAACAAAGAATATTTCTTTAAGTTCTGCTCGAATAATATTAAGTATCACTGATACATGATTTAGTATTGTTTGATAACAATATCATGGCTCTTCCAGAGCTTTCTATCATGGCTCTTCCAGAGTTTTCTATCAGATCCGTTGGACGTGATACAATATTAATATTTACTCAGATCAAAATCAAATTCATAAAATATATCTGAAATGATAATAATCTTTTCAATAGGTTTATTCTATAAACCTCGCCTCTTATCATTCACAAACATCCACTCTTGGGTATGTTTTGATATCTCATGAATATAAATATATCCAAATTCTCTCTTGATACTGCTCCATCATGAGCAAAGTATAAAATGGATAAAATATCATTTATAATCTTATTACACGTGATATTAGGATCTTAAATCCTTTTAAGATACTCACAACATCATACTGGATGTGTAGACCCGTTTTTTTTAATTGAATGATACGTTAGGATCTTAAATCTCTTTTGTGATAATCACAGCATTCTGCTGGATGTGTATGAAATTGATACAATATTATTTCCAATTTCATTATTTGTTAGGATCTTAAAACTCTTCTTTATGAGACTCACAACATCCTACCGGATGTGTATGAAATAGATAAATTATTAATTCCATTTTCTTTATTCGTTAGGATCTTAAATCTCTTTTATAATATTCACAACATCCTACTGGATGTGTAGATCCTCTTTTTTTTTTCCTTCAACTGAATGATATGTTAGGATCTTAAATCTCTTCTATGATACTCACAGCATCCTACTGGATGTGTAGCTCATTCTTTCAAATAAATGATATGTAAATATATCACTTGATATATATGAGATAACTTCATATAACTTCATATTATGAACGTGTTTGAAACCCCAGGTTCCAAATAATGAAGTATGACATTCATTTATAATA
Source organism: Dipteronia sinensis (assembly GCA_033220585.1). Lineage (NCBI taxonomy): Eukaryota > Viridiplantae > Streptophyta > Magnoliopsida > Sapindales > Sapindaceae > Dipteronia > Dipteronia sinensis. The sequence continues at coordinate 3,883,916 of CM065644.1, forward strand.
CTGAATCCAGAATTCTAAGTTCTCATCGGTTTTCAAAACCGTACCAACTTAAATATAATAATTCCAAAAACTTTAAGTTCTGGTTAGTTGGTTTCGCCGATCTCATATATACGATATATTACGTATAAATAATATGAATATTTAACAATTTATTTGGAGACATAGCATAAGCCAGTCCTGAGACACTGCATAAGCCAGTCCCGAGACACGGCATAAGCCAGTCTCATATATTGCATAAAAATAAATGCTGAAAATTTAAACAGTTTATTCGGAGACACATCATAAGCCAGTCCTGAGACACTGCATAAGCCAGTCCCGAGACACTGCATAAGCCAGTCCCGAGACACTGCATAAGCCAGTCTCATATATTGCATTAAAATAACAGTTTCAGGGTCATAAGATCACCTTAGACACAACATAAGCCAGTCCAGAGACACAACATAAGCCAGTCTCATATATTATATAAAAAAATAAATGTCAGAGTCAGAGTCAGAGTTATAGTCAGTATATATAGTTATATATATATATATATATATTTATATATATATATATATAGGTTCCGTTGACGGCATAGCCATCTTGTACGTTAGGATTTTTAACCCTTTTTTATGATATTCAGAGCATCCTTCTGGATGTGTATGAAATGGATAAAATATTATTCCCATTTCATTATACATTAGGATCTTAGATTATTTTTATGATGCTTACAACATCCGACTGGATGTGTATATTTCTCTGAATATTTCTTTGAATATTGCATCAACCATGTATTTAATACTGGATCCAGATTTACATGTTCTGGATATTCCATCGTGCCCGAAAACAGAGTTAATAAAGCTTAAATAAGTCAAAATAATACTTACAAGCAGTATTAGCTGAAACGGATGGCACGGTTGCGTCTGAAACGGATGGCACAGTTGCGTCCGGAACGGTCGAAATAGCTGGAAACAAGTCCGAATCGGCTGAAAACGGGCGAAAAATGCACCGAAACGGACGAAAAACATTTCTGGCTGATGTGGCGCTGACATGGCGCGACTGCTGACGTGGCAGCATCGCTGGCTGACGTGCACGCTGACGTGGCATGCACAGTTCGCTGACGTGACGCTAGCGTGGCAGCCTGATGATGACGTGGCGCTGACGCATGCTGACGTGCGCTGACATGGTATGACACATGCGCTGACGTGGCGGTGACGTGGCATGACATATGCGTTGACGTGGCGCTGACATGGCAGTGACGTGGCGCTACAGTGTCGTCTTCAACCTTGGAAAGCTGCTGGAAAAACTGGAAAAAATAGGTGTTGACCGGACTTTGACCGGACCTAGAGACTTCGTTAGACCTCCGTTTGAGACGCGGTCAGCGGGGTCAGAATCGTCTTTCCGAGACGAATACAACGGTATCCTCCGAAAAGCGATCGGAGCACTTTGAATTTTCTGGGTATTTCGAAAAATCAAAATCAAAAATAAAAACTCTTGAGAACTTTTCTTTGGATGTTCTAGACTATATTCGTGCTGATAACGTGTTGAAAATCAACTAAGAAATAAGTAAATGAAGATGAAGAAAGAGTGAGAGATGAGAGACACGAGAGAGAGACAGAGAACAAAACTGATGTATATATATTCTGTGATCAACCCAACACAAACGAAATGAAACATATACATATAGCCAAAGAGTAAAGTGGGAGGCGGTTGAAAGGGAGAGATATTTGTGTGTGATTTGTATGATGATGGCAAGTGGGGAGGCGGTGGATGATGAAGATATTTGTGTAATACATACAAGTGGTCAATAAAGCCACATATTATAACAATTTTACATTTATACTCATACTAATTAAAAGAGGTAATTTAACATACATCATTCTTTATAACATTTTGTATTTTTTTTTTGCAAACAAAGTTCAATTTAACAAAATAAAAAATTAATCAAAGAATATAATTTTACATATTCTGCAAACAAAGTTTAAGTTAAATTTATTGTCAATAAAAAGTTCTAGTTCAAGTTCAAGTTCAATTTTATATGTTGTCCACGTTTCCGGTGAATATAATTTATGAAACCATTTTTGTTTTTTTTTTGTTTCCTGGATCATATATACCGGAAACCAAATAAAAAAAAGGTTCTTGAATTTTTTATATACAATAATTTTATAACGTTTTCGAGCCACAAAATCTACTTAATATGATAGACAAATTTATTGAGTACTATATAAATAGTTAGATAAAAATAAATAAATAAAGAATTCTTACCGGAATTTGGCACGAGAGAAATTCAATTGTTCAATCCTTGAAAAATTTCGTTACGAGAAATAATTAGGGTTTTTTTTTCTTTTCTAAAACATGTTTAAAATAAGAAATATGTTAAAATAAAATTTTTACACTATATTAAATTAAGATAAATTTGGAAATATATCTTTTTTTGGAGGATAGACTTGGAAGAGAATATTTTAATTGTAATCCAGTGATTTTGAATTAAGTTAAAAATCAGGATTTTTTACTTTTTATTTTAAGTTGTTTTTTGATATTTTTAAGTTGTTTGACCACTTAAAAAAACAAACAAAACAAATGGATTTTATTCAGACCCATTAAGTTTTAAATGAAAAAAACAAACGATCCCTAATTTTTTTTATTTTTTTTATTTTTATTTCTTTCTTTCGGCTGTCTTTGTCTGACTCTCAATTTCTATTCGCTCAAATATCTAACTCATAATGATTCAACTACCCCAGGCCAGCACTATTCTTGATCTGTTTCCATTTTTTTAACATAATAAAAAAAAAAACAAAAAAACTTTACATGTATTCTGGATAGCGGGGCCGGCCCATGGGGTAGCAAACCCAATATTTCCCAATATTTTGTTGGGGCCTCCAGATAGTCCAATATGTTTTTTAATATTTTGGGATCTCAGATCCAATTTATTTTAGTATAAGAAGGGTTCAGTTTTAAATATTATTTTGTTTTTGTTAATAAGACTCAATTATCCATATCTAATTCAATTTAATATATATAAACATCAAAACTCAAATGATTCTAACAAATTAGATTTAGTTTTACATCATTTGAGAGTCCAATTGGATTTTCTTTCTATAAAAAAAAAATCCAATTGAATTGCTAACATTTCTTTGCTAATCTAGTCAAAATTGTTACTCACTTTCTCCGTGACTCCGTCGGAATCCACTTTATTTGCTAACCTTTTTATACTAACCTAGTCCAATTGAATTGCTAACATTTCTTTAATTATAATAATTTTTCGAACAATACTCGGGTACTGACCAGTCGGTACCCAAAATACTGACACTATCAATGAGAGCGTAGCACATGACCCAATTTTTGAGATAAATGTAAAAAGTAAATAAAAAAACGACTTCCTACACTCTCATTGGTGAAGTTAGTATTTTAAGCATTTTTCTAATTTTTATATGGGGACTCGATTTTTGTTAATATCATTCAATGGCTCAGGCACAAAATGTTTGTAGACGACCCTGTTGGATAGATTAATCTAACGATATGACCCTCACACTTATATAATGAAATCGTAGGGTTTAAGTCATGTCCCTTTATAAATCTTAAATTTTGGCACATGGATAGGTAACATTTTGGTCGTATTTGTTAATCAGAAAAATTGGTAAGAGAAAGAACTTAATTTCTGATTTGTTATGATCATGGATGTGAAATGTTTGTGAGAATCAGAATTACTCCCTTATGAATGAAAATTGATTCCCTTTGGACCGATGTTAAAGATTTGAACTTTTATATGAATTTGTATCAACTACTAATGTGTTTGGTTACATTCAACTAACATGTCGATAGATATTAATTTTACATTATTTAGATTGCACGAAACTGTTACTGACAAGTGACATATATTGAGATTCAATTCGAGATTTGATGATTATTGTTTGTATAAAGTTTATATCTTTATGGAGGATTATTTTTTATATATATTATTTTATTACTTGTTTCTTTCTCATTGAAGGTTGAGACAAACTCAAAGCAACAACAACCTATCTTCCCAAATCAGGAAACTCTCTCTCTCACTTTCTCTATCTCTTTTTTTTAATCGTCGTTGGCTTTGCCTCCCTCTGTTGCTCCTGCAATTTCCATTCCTACACTTATGGAAGGCTCAGCCAATGAACGTCTTGATTTTGGGAAGATGGGTTATGGGTATGTGTTACCTTTCTCTTTCACAAAATATGATTATTGTTGTTGACTTGTTGGGTTCTGTTTATTTTTTGAATATTCACATGATTTGATATGTTTTTCTTACTGTTCTATTGTAGATGCAGGCATTACAGGAGAAGATGCAAGATTAGAGCTCCTTGCTGCAACGAGATGTTTGAATGCCGCCATTGTCACAACGAGGCTGTGGTATTGCCAAAGACATTCCCTTTTATGTCTTCTTCTTTGTTTAGCTCAAAATATTTGTCTATGTGCATTTGTTGATCTTGGTTTTTTGTGGTTTTTATTTGTTTTGGTTCATTTTAGCTTGTTGAGAAATATCCACTTATCTGTGTATTTTGTTTGTTTAGCTTGAAATTTTGATGAATCAATCTTAATTCTGATCTTGGGTTGAGTTGGTTTTTTGTACTTTGTTTGCCTTTAGTTTTGATCCATAAAAACATGTAGAACAACATTTGATTCTCTACTTTTTTGGTTTTCTTGATTCATAAAAGGAAATGAGTCTTCTTTTTTGATCTGGGTGTTTTCTGTATTCCCTTTTGGATCATCAGGGCATGTTGAAGAACCCCTATGATCGGCACGAAATTAATAGACTGGAAGTTACACAAGTAGGATTTCTCTGTCTGCTTGCTAATTCTTTGGTTTCCAAATTCATTGTACTTGAATCCACAATGACTAAGATGCTGGAAATTTTTGTCTGTTACAGGTTATTTGTTCTGTCTGTGACACTGAGCAGCCGGTAATATATGTGTTTCTAGATTTGCAATGAAGAATTTTTCTTATATCTTTTCTTCAATATATCAATTGATTTCATCTGTATTCCAGGTTGCTCGAGTTTGTACGAATTGTGGCGTCAATATGGGGGAATATTTCTGTGAAATTTGCAAATTCTACGATGATGATGTAATTATTCTTTCACTCAAAAGGAAAAAAAAGAGAATATTTAGGGAAAGATTACTCTTTTAGTGTTGTACATATATCAAATCTTTTTTCTTGGATCAAGATTTGGCATTTGACTCATGATCCTAGAATGTTGTTTGAACATTTCTTCTCTAGTACTAACTTAGGATTAAACATGTTGCAGACTGTGAAACAGCAGTTTCATTGCCATGATTGTGGGATCTGCGGGTCAGCGAGCAAGTTTTTTCCGCTTCCTTTTGTTCCTTCGTATTAATGTTATTGATTATTGTAATTATATGATTTGTGGTATGAATTGTTGTGATCTAACATATAATATTATAACAGAGTAGGTGGTCGTGAGAACTTCTTTCACTGCGAGAAATGTGGTACGCACTTGTGATCAGTCTGATTTTGTTGTTACTGTTATCAGAAATGATAGAGAGGTATAGATTAGTAATTAATTGATAGCCTGGTTTAATAATAATAATACTTCGTAGATTAGTAATTAATTATAACCTAGTTTAATGAGTTTTATTTCATAATGAAACAAGGTTCATACAATTAATCTTGTTTGTAATTGAGCAGGGGCGGCCTTGTGCTGGTGCAAGAAGTGTACCTGTCCTGAGCCGATAAAGAAAATAGTTAAATTGGTGTGATGAGATGTCTAAATATGTTTAGTTTTTGAGCATAAATTAACTTGATGAAATATAGTAACGATATTTGTACCCCTTAAAAACCGTATGAACACCCAAAATTAGTATGTTTTTAAAAATCCAATAATACCCTTTAGTAAAATTACTAAGAGGACTTATTGTTTGTTAGTACATCTACGAATAATTATTAATTAGTTTCCTATTTTAATCTTTTTCCTATTAATGGGTTGATATTAACATATATCATAAAAACTCTTTCCATTTTAATAAACCCTAGATTCTCTTTTAAATATATTTTCAATATCTTTTAAAGAAATACAAATTGATTACTAGTATGGAAATGAATCAAAATCATAATACAATTGTGAAAAAGTAAAGTTTAAATTAATTTTTATTAGAAGAACAAAATCATTATGTATATAATCAGACTTTTAAATTAACTATATTATCTATACTTTTTTATTTCTTTCAAACACACTATAGACTTTTATTTATTTATTAATATTATATCTTTTTTATTGTCAAAAAAAAAATGCTCTTCAATTTCATCGAACACCTATCCTTTTTTTTTGGAAATACCATTTAATATATATCTACTTCCACATCACTTGAGACATGACACAAATCTTGCATCCCTACAACTCTCTCAGACGTATTGTGGTTCTCCAATAAAAAAAAATCTTTAAATGGATTTTTAATGAGAAATGGAGTTAGATTTTGAAAAAAACCAAGAAGGGAAAAAAGTAGGGAAGAAAAAAAATAGTAAGAGAACTAAAGGTAACAACAAAATTTGAAATAATAATAAAGTTAATTAAATAACATAATAAATTAATAATGGTTATAGATGGTGTGTATTTACAAAAATACAATATAGTATAATTAAAGAAATGATATTTTTGGTATTAAGTGAGGTTTATTTACAAATTTGAGATTTTTTAAAATTTTTGATGGATGTAATTACGAAAGGGGTGTAGATACAGTTTTAAAGGAGTGTCATTATCACCACTCGATGAAATATCTAAATAGATCCAATTGTTAAAAATATGCCCAATAACAATAAAACGGTTTTTTTCTCCCTGGACCCCTGAGATGTCAGGGTCGGCCCTATAACCTGTAATTGAGTCTCTCCTCTTTTTGAGGCTTAAAAATTGACAAAGCCTCGTGAGTCATGCCTCACTTCACATTTTCTTTTATTATAGGATGTTGCATGCACATTCTCTTGATATATATACTCAATATGCTTGTGTAGACCACATAGGGCATAACTCGACTGATAGATGGACAAACTTGAGGTTTGGATAAATGGCTCTTAAGTTAGCAGTTCGAATCCTATCAATAATAAAAATCTTTAAAAAAAAATACATGATCTAGATAAGCAGATAGATAATGTCAAAAAAAAAACGCTTGTCTAAATACTCAGATCAATACAAGATTTAAATTATTTCTATAGTTCTATTAATTTGTGATTGGTTTTTCTTCAAAATAAATAAATAAATCAGCTAACATGCTATCTCGGATTGGTCACAATTATACGATGAGATTATGAGTTCGAGTAATATCTCTTTATAAATCATAAATTATGGGTTCGAGTTATGTTCCTCCATAAATCCCAAATTATTGTAATAGTAAAAAAACAAAATAAAAACTAACATGCTTTTTCATTTCACTTCTCACATGTGTACGTAACGGATCAAGATCCCCTACCCATCTTATTTGTGCTCATCTTTTCAACATCTAGTGAAATGTGACATCCAAACAAATGAAGGGTTAAGATTAATTTGTCTTATTTTTTTTTTCTCTCTCCACTAATCAAATGACATCGTATCTTTATAAAAAAAAAGAAAAATTTTCTTCTTCTCATTTGTTTCAGATCAAGCTCCGTTAAATTCCAAAAAATTAAAAAAAAATTAAAAAAATTGAGGAGATCATCAATCTTTACAATCCTAGATTCATCAACACCCAGAAACCAATTTTTTTTTATAAAAAAAACAAGGATTTCCCTTCCCTTTCCTTCATATTATCAGCAACCAAATAAAACAAAAACTCATTTCACAAACCCATAAATGAAATTTAGTTAAAAAAATTGAAAAAACAAAAAAAATTAAAAAATAACATTGATGCATCTTCAGATCTTCATCAATGGAGAAACAGATGGAACTCCATCAAAATCGTCACCACCAAACGGCCAAACACAAGCACGAAATCGCACTAGTCAAACCACTACCAAAATCCAAACACTAAATCCACGAAATCGCACCACCACCAGACCACCAGTAAACCACTACAAAACCCAAACATGAAATCACATGAAATAGGAGAGAAATAAGGCAGCGAGAAGATGGACCGGAGATCGGAATGGAGGAGATTGATGGAGATGGATTCACAAAGAGAGAGAGAGAGAGAGAGAGAGAGAGAGAGAGAGAGAGAGAGAGATGAACCAAATTTGAATGGTGTTGGTGTTGGTGTTGGTGGAAGATGATGATGATGGTCGATGTGTGTGTTGGACTGGTGATGTTATTTTTTTGAAAGATTTTTTTAATGGATTTGCAAACTTTTTATGTTTGGAAAGATTTTATTTTATGGTTTGTGTATTGTAATTCAATATGTGTTTGTGAAGAAATGAAGATTAATGATATGTGTTTGTGAAGAAATGAGGATTAATGAATTTGGGATTGTAAAGGCTGATGATGTTCATTTAAAAAAAACATTTCGTTTGATCCGTATTATGAAACAAACAAGAAGAAAAAAAAGTTTGAGGTAATGGGATTCAAATACGATGTCGTTTGAATAGTGGAGAGAGAAAAAAAATAAGACAAATTAATCCTAACCATTCATTGTTTGGATGCCACATGTCACTGGATGTTGAAAAGATGAGCACAAATAAGATGGGTAGGGGATCTTGATCCATAGGTAACATCTTGGACTCATTTGCTAATTAAGAAACTCGGTAAGAGAAAAAGTTTACCGAACTTAATTTCTAATTTATCGTGATCATATATGTGAAATGTTTGCGCAAATCAAAATCGATTCCCTTTGACCGATGTTAAAGATTTGAACTTTTATATGAATGTGTATCAACTACTAATGTGTTTGGTTACATCCAACAAACGCGTTGATAGATAATAATTTTTCATTATTAATGGCTAGATCCATTAAATATCGCCATTTTAGTAATTTAAAAATTATCAAAATTACTAAAATTACTAAAATGATTAAAATTCAATAATTTCCTTTTCCATAAGAGGAGTCACTCTCAAGTCAAATCCGACGCTACTAGTACTTCCAAACTATTGAAAAACACATATAAACTATTGAAAAACATATTCAATTAAGCATGTCAAACAAAGTCTATAACTTGCAAGTGAAGATATCTAACTAAAACATAAATCAATTCTAACTTGTATATATATTAATCTTCAATATTCACAAATACAAGTGTATGATAACTATATACGATTCTATTAACTATTAACAAATACAAGAGATATGTACAAATTGATCTAGAAGAATGATTGCTTCTCTTTCCTTAAAACAATCTTGTTTACAAGAAAATGTAGATTTGATGATCTAAAACAAAATATAACAATCACATAAACAAAAATATAAGAGGGTAAGGGATAGAGACATTTGACACGTCATTTTTATAGTAGTAAACCTCCAAAGAGGAAACATCCACGGGTCGAACCATTCAACCATATCCGAGCAACACCATCTTTCATTAGTTGGATAAATGTAAGGATGCCTACGGTTTGGTTAAACCGGCGGTTTCAAATCAGAACCTTTCGGTGTAAACCAAAATCGAAACAGTAACCGGAACCGCCGGTTACGAAACAGGTTAGAAATCGGTTTTGAGTCGATTTGGTTACAGTTACGGGGGACCAAAAACTGTGTAAAACTGGCGGTTTAACCGCTTGTTTTTTTTTTTAAGAAAAAAGGAAAAAAAGAAAATCAGCCAATAAGAGACTGCGAAGTGGCAAAAAAGTTGAAAAAAACCCAGTCGGAACTTGAACCGGTCGGTTTTGAAACCGAAACCTTAACTGAACCGCCTAACCGGCGGTTAAAAACCGAAAACCAAACCGGATAGGCCGGTTTCAGTTTTGGTTAGAGCTTCCCACGGAACTGGAACCGGCGGTCTCAAACCAAACCCGTCCCGGATCCATATCGTGGGCGCCTCTAGATAAAAGTACACACTCAAAGCGATCAATCCGTATGATTGTCTACTTCCTATTGGATATCCCTTCTATCCTACTCACAGGCATTTTACTAGTGAAAAACTTGTTGGCACTCAACTTAGAAGCCGCATGCTTATAATTGAGTTCTCTATGCTCAACTTATGTACAGATCCGCATGATCAAAATCGAGACTCACTTGCTCAAGATAGAACTGCATGTATTGAGTTGGGTAATATTGAATTTTCAAAAAGGAAATATCTCCACTCTTATATTTTTTTCAACCCGAACACTATTGAGTGGGTTGGATGGAAACCCCACCTAGTGGTGTAAAAGGGGGCCGGCCCGGCCCACATCGGCACGGCCCCTCGGCCCGTTTTCCTAAATGGGGGCCCGGCACGGCCCTTCCGTGCCGTGCCGCGTGCCGGGCCGGGCCGGCCCGTTGGCCAAATGGGCCGGCCCATATTTTAAATTTTTTTTTTATATATTATTATTTTAATATAATAAAAAAAATGTTTATAATAAATTAATAATAGATTATAGATACATTTTTTATTTTATTTAATGAATTAATTCAAAAAATAAATAAAGATAAAACATGAAAGAAAAAAAAAGTAGATAAAAATATGAAATGAAGAATTCTTTATTTATTTCGGACTTTCAGTATTACATATTTACATGATTGCCTCATTAAAAACCTTACCAAGAAAACCCAGTGGGATAAAAACTTGGTAAGGGAAAAAGAGTGCATGAAAAGTGGAATGTGTGGGAGTATTTATAGAAAAAATAGAAAAGTGGGTAAAAATATAAAATACAAGAGTTGAGGGGGCAAATTGTAATTTTCATAGTTTTTTTAAAAACATAACCGTTGGCTGATGTCAGCCATGACGTCAGCCAACGGTTATTTTTTTAAAAAAAAAAACCATTTTACACTTAAATTAAAAAAAAAAAAATCTACGGGCCCAACGGTCGGCACGCCGTGCCACAAACCCTTACCCGGCATGTGCCAAGGATGGGGGCCGTGCCTGGCACGGCCCGCCATCCTTGGCAGGCCGGCCGGACTGGGCCCTCCAGGCCCGGCCCATATTTATACCACTAACCCCACCCAAAGTTGGATTGGGTATTTCAAATTTCTTGAGTGTGTAAATTTCCTGCATTTGTCCTGTTCCATTTACTATATTAACGGATAAAAAAGTATTGGAGTGAATAATCATTCGGTTTTTGGATATGTCTAGTAGAAGAAAATGAATGAATGAAATCAATAAAACTATTTATTCTTTTTTTATTGACAGAAGAAAAATATTTATTATATACATTCATATTTATGAAAGAATTAATTTTTAATTGGTGAAAAATACTTGGGCAGAAACACGTATATCCTGCACACAAAAAATATATAACAGGAGAAAGCTATATAATTATATAATTATATATATATATATATATATATATATATATATATATTATATACACACACTCATAAATGACAACCGAATAAACTATTTTTTTTAATTGTAAACCTATCAGCCGGTATATATTCAAATCCAACATGTTATGAAAAACTGAATCATAAGCCGAATAAGTTGTTTGTTTCAAATAAGAAAAAACCAAATAAGTAGTCCGATTTCATCAGTCTTGAATTTGTGGAAAAAAATTTAGTCAATTTGCATCATAATTCAACGAGTCAATTAATCACTCAAATGGACAAACAACATCTGGTTTGGAAGGAGTCAAAATATGTTTTCAAGTTTTATCATCGTATAATCATATCATAACTTGTATATGAGACATTTGTCAAAAAAAAAAAAAAAACCTTGTATATGAGACAATGACTCAATCGACTTCTCAAAGACAATGAAAGCTTGCCAATGGATGCTGTTAGCACTAATATACTTCTTTGAAAAATAAAACACTGCTTTATTATGATAATTAAGAAGACGTCGCGTATATACAATTAACGGTTTAAATTTTCTACATGATTATTTTTGTCATATCCTACATCGTTAGCGAGTGAGTTTCATGACTTACAGAATATATAAGTCTTGTCTCCGTAACTAAGTAGACAAGTTTGGGTTATGGGTGAAGAACGCTAGCAAAGCTTGCTAATTGCCATATAAAAACCTCTTGAAGCAAGCACATGCACCAATTTTGACATATCGGCGCTTCAGGGTCGATTTGGTGGGGATGGATTCAATCTGATTGGCATCCATATAAGGATTTGTACTGACTTGATCAATCAATGAATGAAATTAATAAAAAAAATTATTCAAGTAATTACTTTTAATGGTTGAAAAATATTGAGCAGAAACTCCATCGTCCTGCAATGACTAAATTTAATGTGTGCAGAAATAAGTTGTTGGATGTCATCATCAGTCTAGCTAGAATTTGTGTAGAAAGAGCAGACTCCATCGTCCTGCAATGACTAAATTTAATGTGTGTAGAAGTAAGTTGTTAGATGTCATCATCAGTCTAGCTAGAATTGTATAGAAAGAATAGTATACATAATTCAAACAGCGTTTTTGGGTTTGGAATTAATGTTGTTATAATTTTCCACATGATGATCTTCTTGTGATTGCATTGACATGCACCTAAATATTAAATTCCATTCCTAGTGCATGCCTAATCGTCACAAAAACCTCTTTAATCTGTGAAGCAAATGCAACAATTTGATCACTTATTTCATCAAAACCCACCTCTCCAGCATCATATGGATGTCAATGATTTAAAACCGCTTAAAAAGAAGTCCATTTTGTGCTTCTTGTGCTTCGTTTTTCATTTTCCTTCACTTTATGCAATATCGTTCAACTACTCCAATTTCTTCGACAATCCCAAGATAAACACAACTGGTGATGCTGATATCATCACATCAGATGGAATTCTATCACTCACTAATAATCGAGCAGATGTGACTAATAAAGACAGCGTTGGCCCAGTTGCATCCATGATTGATCTATGTCATTTGATTATGTTGGTATACGTGACCATTAATGGGTTTAGTCACAGCGAAATGTGACGAAAATCGCTTTGATCCTATATCGGTATAATCAATAGACGAGATTGTTCGGATATACCCTAAATTTGTTATAGCAAAATTTTGGAGCTCATAAAGTCATACACATTTGTAAAGTTACATATGTGGTCCAGTTGGAGATTGTTGGAAAAATTCCATCATATGGGGCCACACATGTAAATATTAAATGTGTTTGCTATCTTTTGGTTAAGGCTAAATTAAAGTGATCTAATTAAGATTTAAAGTTTAAGGCTTAAGGGTGTAATTGTCATGGAATTAATGTGTAGATACCAGAGTGCTATATCTAATTTGATGAGGGGCTGAATTAGAAATAGCAAAACATATAATAATATGTTTATTATATTTAGGGTTATGGTCCCCAAATTACAAGATCTTTTTGGCTTTTCTGTATCCCCATCAACAGAGAAGAGAGAACACTTTTGTGTCCCAAGAATCGTGATAATTTGGAAGAACACAACCCGTTCACCAAACTCGGGACAATGGATTCAGGTACACTTCAGTTTATTTTTATCTCTCTTTTCTCTTGAATTGACATGGGTTTAGTAATATGTATTTAAGGTTTGATTAATCATGATATAGAAACATGTTTAGGTTATTATCGGATTATTTTTGTGCCTATGCATGTTAATTGTATGTTAATCGAATCACTTACAGCAAATGCAACAATTTGATCACTTATTTCATCAAAACCCACCTCTCCAGCATCATATGGATGTCAATGATTTAAAACCGCTTAAAAAGAAGTCCATTTTGTGCTTCTTGTGCTTCGTTTTTCATTTTCCTTCACTTTATGCAATATCGTTCAACTACTCCAATTTCTTCGACAATCCCAAGATAAACACAACTGGTGATGCTGATATCATCACATCAGATGGAATTCTATCACTCACTAATAATTGAGCAGACGTGACTAATAAAGACAGCGTTGGCCGCGCCGTATATACTGATGAGATGCATCTTTTGGATGCAGGCACAGGTCAGATTGCAGATTTCAGAATTCATTTTTCCTTCAACATATCGGTGCTTCGGGACGTTCAGGGTGGATTTGTTGGGGATGGATTGACTTTCTTCCTTGCCCCTCATGGCTCGCAGGTTCCTGACAATGCTACTGGAGGCTGCCTAGCACTAATCACTAAATGCTCTAATTTGAACCAGTTAGAAACTCCAATAGTGGCTGTTGAGTTTGATACTTACAGGAATGGTTGGGATCCAAGTGATAAACATGTAGGTATCAATATCAACTCAATCCAATCGGTAACAAATCTGACGTGGGACACAAGTATGAAAGATGGGTCAAGAGCTAATGCTTGGATCTCTTATAACTCTCAAACGAGTAACTTAAGTTTGTTCTTGACCTACCTTGACAACCCAGTATTTCTTGGCAATTCTAGCCTTTCTTATGAGGTTAATTTGTCAAAAGTTCTGCCCGAACGGTCAAAAAGCTAAAAAAAAAATACTAATCTAGATATCTTGATAAATAAATACGGTCAAAAAAAAAAATTTGCCACTTAGAACTTTATAAGCAATTCATGATATATTCAATTGAATTGCCCGCTGCATGCACAAAACTATTTGATTAATATGCCTTGAAGCAACTCACCTGCGACTTGAAAAATGAACATGGAGCAGTTCTTGTGGAAAATCTCCTGACGATCTGATGACTAACATAGTAGCATAACATTATGTTCAAATTCTTTTTTCTTTTTTTTGAATAAACGGGAAACAAGGAGCAGAAGCCGCAGAACAAACAAGGGAAAAGCAGGAAAAGCAAAACAGCAAGAAAAGAAAGCACTGGAACAAAACAACTGCAGGGAAAGCAATTAACTATGTTTATCAGCTAACACTAATTCCCGAACATCTACTTTCACAATATCAGGAGAAAAATATTAGGAGAAAACTCTCTCTATATGTGCTTAAATACTTTATTATAAAATGTGTATGATCTTAAGTCACATACCATTAACGCGAAAGGGAAGGTGCACTAACATCTATATTATTAGAGGTGTGCGAGAATCAATATGACATTGACATATACATTGTATTTTTCTAAATTTAAAATCATATCATGACGAATTGACAGAAAAAATATTATATATATATATATATTACATGCTGGTGTGATATTGTCATATTAAAGAAATGATGTATCGAGTTCGAATCGATATATGCCCATATCCAAATGCGGTGTGTGTATATATATATATAATTTTTCTATTGTCAGTTCAAACTGATATAAGATATATCAATTCCTTACATGTGGACCATTTGATTTAAATGTTTTGACTTGGCCGCATGCACTTGTCAAAACATCTTTTAAATCCAAGACAATAGAAAGACTATATATATATATATATATATATATAATAACTCAATATTCATTACATTAGATTGTATAATTGAAGAATGAAGATTAATGATCTCAATAATAGTATTATGGTGAAAAGTTTATGAGATATACTATACAAAAAAACAAAAAAAAACGCTTATCATCGCCATATAAACCATAATAGTATGTGATAAATGATATGGTAAAGATAAATCACATAACATATTATTTGGATTAATTTTTTTTTATTGTCTAACATTAGTGAAAGTTTATTAATTGAATAATGCCGACATGCAAAATGTAAAATGACAAAAGTGACAAAATGATGTAATTTAAAGTTTGTTTTTGTTTTTATTACAAGGTACTTAAGTGATTTTTATTAGATTGTTTAAGGTATTAAGACAGCCGTTAACATAGTCAAAATTTTCTATTAAAGGCATCAAATTCAAATGTTACCATCCAAGCTTCTGATACATGGTTTTTGCTTTTACATTTGATATGGGCAATTGGGTTCATCTCCCTTCTCCAATAAGTGGGGAGGAGAGAGAGAGAGATTACGTCTTCCAACTGTTTGTTGAAATGCCCACGAGAGATTTTGCCTTGAATTTGTCGCTTGCAGTCCTTTTATTTATTTATTTCAGCTGTCTTTCTCAGACTCGATTTCTATTCGCTCAAATAACGGTTCCTGATCCCTTCATTTCCAAGCCACCACTCACCACTGTCTTATCCTATCGCTAACTCACAATAATACAACTATTCTTGATCTGTTTCCATTTTTTTAACATAAAAAAAATCTTTATCACTTTATGTGTATTCAGTTAACATGCTATCTTGGACCGTTCGATTTAGTGTTACGGCCATCGCATTTACAATACGAGAATTATTGTAATAAATATTTTTCTTTTTTAAACTAATATGTTATTTCATTTGACTTCTCAGATATGTAGGTAACATTTTAGACGCATTTGCTAATCAGAAAACTCGGTAAGGGAAAAATATTGTAATTTCTAATTTGTTATGGTTATAGCATTATTTGAATCTCATTCACAAATCACGAATTAATCCCTTACCAATGAAAGTTGATTATTGATTCCCTTCGGACCAATGTTAAAGATTTGAACATGTATCAACTCCTAATGTGTTGGTTATACATTCAACTGACATGATAATTTATTAAAGTATTAATTTTTAATGGGGTAATTTCACTCGAGTTCTTTTTTTTTTCTTCGAATTGTCAACTATTTAAACGTCTTTTTCGTATTAGTAACTCTAATCCTTTCTTTTTTCAAAATACATCACTTTAGTCTATTTGATTAAATTTCTAACAGTCAATATAAAATGTCCATTTTCCCCTAAGGGGCCGTTTGGTATGCAGTCATCTTTACATAGGAATGAGAATCTCATAGCATTCCCATGTTTGGTAGGAGGTTTGAGTTTTTGGTTTTTCGAGAAAGTGAATCCCATGGGAATCACATTACCCTCCAAGGGGGTAATCTGAAACCCTTCCCAACATGTGGGTTTCAGATTACCCTCCATCAGATTCCCACCTTGAGACCCACATTTAATTAAAAAATAATAATTGGTGATTTAAAAAACAATTCGTCCAAAAAAAATCGACATTTTCTTACACTTTCTCACTACCCAAACACTAAATTTTCAGATTTCAAAACCTAACTTTTATCAACTAAACCATGCGCAACTTTACTTCATCAAAACAGCATCATCAAACAGCATCATAAACACCAAAAGAAAAAAAAAATTACAGCAAATAGCAAAAAAAAAAAGATTTGGGTGATGATGAGCTTCGATGATGTGGAGGAGACGACGGGCTGCGACGATGACGATGTATCCGGCCGAAGGAGACAACGACGACGACGACGTACCTAGTCGGAGGCGACGATGACGAAGATCAAGATCTGGAGAGAGGCAAAGAGAGAGAGAAAGATGGAAAGAAAGAGATGAAATGGATCCGGATTCTGGAGAGAAAGAAAGAGAGAGGAATGAAATGTATTTTTTTTCTTTTGTTTTTTTGGACAAAGAACCTGCTATTTTCAAGCATGACGTCCGGTAAAATGGACTTTAAATTTCTTTTTTAATTTTTTAGTTTTTAATAAATAAATAAAAAAACAAATTCACATGTACAACCAAACACTTTTACTTGATATTTCCAGGAATCCGACATAATATCCATATATCCAACCAAACACATGTCTACAAGTTTCCCAGGAATCACATTCCTGTGTTTAACTTTCTCATGAATCACATTATTTGATTACCCATACCAAATGGCCACAAAAGGTTTTTTTATTACATTTTAATTTTCCAAAAACAATTTCAATTACTTTTCATATTTTAATATTAAATAAAAATCAAATTAAGAAAAACAAATATCTTCTTAAAAAAAGGATTTTTTTTATTACAAGTAGACTATTAATTTAAATATTAAAAATTAAGATTAAAAAAAATTACAAAACAGAAATATATATAAATATATATATATATATATATATATATATATAGGGGTGAATTCATAAAGAGCCAAAAAATTTATTGGTTTATTGTTTTTAGCCACAAATTTATATTTTATTGTTTTCATCACTTTTGACCATTTTTGGAAAAAATTACCCCTAAATTTGAAATTATAGAATAAAAAAAAAGAGGGTCAATTGAATTTTGTCGGTAACAAACAAAGAAAGAGAGAAAGGAAGAGAAAAAGAGAAGAGATTTTCGTCGCTGGTCTCGCTGTCGCTGGTCTCGCTGTCGCTGGTCTCGCCTAATCCGCCGCCCCTCTTGCCGTCGACGAGGGCCCCCTTGCTCGTCAACGCCGTCGCTCTCGGTCGTCGACACTGTCTTCAGCTACAGTCCACAGTCGCTGCTGCTACACTTGTTCGTCGAAGCCGATGCTTTTGTTCATCGACGCCATCGCCCTTGCTCGTTAACGCCGTCGCCCTTGCTCGTCAATGCCGTCTTCAACTACTAGTGAGTTAACCGGCATCAATTTCTTCTATTTCGATTGTATGTGCTTCTATTTATGGGGTTAAAATATAGGGTTTCATTAAAAAAAAATTGATGTCTGTTGATACTAAATTATTAAGTAATTTGAGTTCAGATTCACCTAAATTATTAAGTAATTTGAGTTCAGATTCACATATTTAATTAACATAATTATGAAAAAGAAGCACCTGCATCAATTTCTTCTATTTCGATTGTATATGCTTCTATTATGGACTAGCAGCTAAACTATGATCTGGATCAGTATTTGGCTGTTTGAGAGACAGTTTTGGTCATTTTAGATTACCAATTGTGCTGGTTAATTTAACTGCTTCAAATATTGAATTGTTCAGAATTGGATACTCAAATGTCTATAAGCTTCTTTTTAATAAGCAGCTTGTTTTCAGTGTTTGTTTAAATAGAGGAAACATTAGATGTTTCCAGCACTTTCAATTTGGCTTTTAATGACTTTTGGATATATTCATTGTCTAGTTTAGTTTTTTCCCCATCTTGAAGGATGTAGAAAATGAAAAGCACTTCATAGCTAGTACTTCTCTAATCCATATCAATCCATATCAGTCCTGGATCTAGTCCTGTTCTGAAACCACACTAGATGTCTAGACGCCGTGATGACATTAGGAAGAAAATAGTGAGTGTAAAGGATGCGGTCATCTAGTTTTGAAGCTCTTATACTGTTTTTGATATGGGACATAATTCCCTTAGTTATGATTTTTGTATTATTTGTCTAATTTGCTACCCAATAAATGATGATTCTATCGATAAACCAAAATAATCATTGATGAGGTAAGAATGCTCGATGAATACTTAGAGGAGCATTGACCATTAGTTGATCACTGATGCCAATTCTTTGTATTTAATCAGTATATGTATTTAAAAATAAATTGGGTATTGAATTCGGGTTTATTGTTTGTAGCTATTGTTGATTTTAAATTTATAGTTTGATGTTAGTATAGGGATGTGGAAGAAGATTAGTTAATGAATAAGTGTAATGGGGTGTGGCATGACAGAAATGTGATTTTGTTCAAAGGGAAGGGTTCAGCTGATTCTGATATTTGGACTAAAGCTTGTAATTACATCTCTTCTGTTGCAGACGCTTTAAATTGTGAAAAGAAGTAAAAGGGAAGTGGGAGCATTGTACAAAAATGGAGAGCTCCTCCCGTTGGATCTTTCAAAGAAATATAGATGCAAAGTAATTAAGTGCTGCACTTGTTTTTGAAGGAATTGCCTTTGTTGAAGTCGGTGACGTAAGAGCAGCAATGGAAGATCTTTTATGGGCTTTTGACAAGGGGTGGTTTCCAGTTTTGAATTGAGTCAATGCTTTTGGAATTGTTAATTCGTGTACAGTAAATTTTGATAGTTAGAGTGATGTGAATAACATTGTCTTTGATATTCTTTTTTTGATAGATAGATACATAGTAGATACAGACAGGTGATAATTGAGTTAATTACAAGTCGGTTGATTTCCATGATACATGTTAGTTGCATTGCAATTTACATGTCAGATGATTTCCATGTTACATGCCAGTTGTATTAAAATTTACATACCAGTTGGACTCAGAGTTATATGCCAATTGATTTTTGATTTGCAATTTACATGCTGATTGTATTCATTAGATTGTATTCAAATTGTTGCACCATTCATCCAACCAAACTGACCACGTATACGTAACTTCTATCATGTAACATTACTGGAATTTGTTTTCAGTATAAGTCTTTTTCAACTTTAGCTAACTGGCATGTAACTTGAATTTGCACTGACATGTAACTTGAAATTGCACTAGCATGTAACTTCTATCATGTAACATTACTGGAATTTGTTTTCAGTATAAGTCTTTTTCAACTTTAACTAACTGACATGTAACTTCAATTTGCATTGGCATGTAACTTGAAATTGCACTAGCATGTAACTTCTATCATGTAACATTACTGGAATTTGTTTTCAGTATAAATCTCTTTCAACTTTGACTAACTGGCATGTAACTTGAAATTGCACTAGCATGTAACTTGAAATTGCACTAGCATGTAACTTCTATCATGTAACATTACTAGAATTTGTTTTCAGTATAAGTCTTTTTCAACTTTAGCTAACTGGCATGTAACTTGAATTTACACTGGCATGTAACTTTTATCATGTAACATTACTGGAATTTGATTTCAGTATAAATCTCTTTCAACTTTAACTAACTGACATGTAACTTGAATTTGCATTGGCATGTAACTTGAAATTGCACTAGCATGTAACTTCTATCATGTAACATTACTGGAATTTGTTTTCAGTATAAATCTCTTTCAACTTTGACTAACTGGCATGTAACTTCTAATTGCACTAGCATGTAACTTGAAATTGCACTAGCATGTAGCTTCTATCATGTAACATTACTAGAATTTGTTTTCAGTATAAGTCTTTTTCAACTTTAGCTAACTGGCATGTAACTTGAATTTACACTGACATGTAACTTGAAATTGCACTGGCATGTAACTTCTATCATGTAACATTACTGGAATTTGTTTTCAGTATAAATCTCTTTCAACTTTAACTAACTGACATGTAACTTCTAATTGCACTAGCATGTAACTTCTAGCATGTAACAATACTAGAATGTCTTTTAACTATGAAAATGAATTTTAATTGGCATGTAACTTCAAATTGCACTGGCATGTAACTTCAAAATGCACTAACATGTAACTTCTAGCATGTAACAATACTGGAATGTCTTTCAACTATGAAAATGAATTGTAACTGGCATGCAACTTCAAATTGCATTGGCATGTAACTTCAAATTGCACTAACATGTAACTTCTAGCATGTAACAATACTAGAATGTCTTTCAACTGTGAAAATGAATTTTAATTGGCATGTAACTTTAAATTGCACTACCATGTAACTTCAAAATGCACTAACATGTAACTTCTAGCATGTAACAATACTAGAATGTGTTTCAACCGTGAAAATGAATTTTAATTGGCATGTAACTTCAAATTGCACTAGCATGTAACTTCAAAATGCACTAACATGTAACTTCTAGCATGTAACAATACTGGAATGTCTTTCAACTGTGAAAATGAATTGTAACTGTCATGCAACTTCAAATTGCATTGGCATGTAACTTCAAATTGCACTAACATGTAACTTCTAGCATGTAACAATACTGGAATGTCTTTCAACTGTGAAAATGAATTTTAATTGGCATGTAACTTCAAATTGCACTAGCATGTAACTTCAAAATGCACTAACATGTAACTTTTAGCATGTAACAATACTAGAATGTCTTTCAACTGTGAAAATGAATTTTAATTGGCATGTAACTTCAAATTGCACTGGCATGTAACTTCAAAATGCACTAACATGTAACTTCTAGCATGTAACAATACTGTATTTTGTTTTCAATACAAGTGTCTTTCAACAGTGACTAACTGGCATGTAACTTCACATTTCACTGGCATGTAACTTGAAATTGCACCAGCATGTAACTTCACATTTCACTGGCATGTAACTTGAAATTGCATTAGAATGTAACTTATGGCATGTAAAAATACTGGAACTCAACTTAAACTGGCATGTAACTTATGACATGTAACTTGAAATTGTACTAGCATGTAACTTATAGCATGTAAAAATACTGGAACTCAACTTAAACTGGCATGTAACTTACAAATACACTATCATGTAACTTACAAATACACTATCATGTAACTTTAACATAAACTGGCACGGTGGTTGTCTTTTTCACGGTGGTTGTCTTCTTCACGACGGTTTTCTTCTTCTTCACAGCAGAAAATTCCAGCTCTCACCGTCGATTTCTTGTCCAGAAATTTCAGCCTCTTGCCCATAAAATTCCAGCTTCTTGCTCAGAATATTTCAGCTCTCACCATGACTTCTTGCCTAGAAAATTCCAGCTTTTCCCTTGTTGCCCAGAAAATTTCAGCTGTCTTCAGCTTCCCCAGAAACTTTCAGCTCTCAACAGAAATTTCGTTGCCCAGAAATTTCTTTGTTACTTCGTCTTGCCCAGATTGAAGATTTCGTGAGACCAAGGTGAGACCGAGATTGAAGATTTCGACACTCAAAAATGTCGTGAGAGAGAGAGAGAAAGAGAAAATTTCGTGTGAGAGAGAGAGAGAGAGAGAGAGAGAGAGAGAAAATTTCGTGAGAGAGAGAATATTGTAAATGAAAACAAAATGGAGGGATTTGGAAATAAGAGAGCAAAATTTTGGGGGGAAATAATGGGGGAAAGTAAAGACAAAAGAAGGGTATATTTGGAAGTTCAAAGCTAAAAATGATAAGTATAATCAAAGATATATATTTGGCTAAAAACAATAAACTCATAAATTTTTTGATCAGTTCTTGCAATTTCCTCATATATATATATATATATATATATATATATATATATATGAGATCCAATGGTTGTGGTGGTGATGGTGAGTTTTTTGGATCCATGTTTTTTCCAAAAAAGAAAGGGCTTGATGTGGAGGTGAAAAGATAGGGTAGAGAGAGAAGGAGAGTTAGAGAGAGAAAACAGAGGAGAAGATAAAGAAGATAGAGATGGAGATGAGAAATCAAATGGGTGGAGATGAGAAATCAAAGAAGATAGAAGATAGAGATAGAGATGGAGATGAGAAATCAAAGAAGATAAAGAAAATATTTGAGCAGAAACTCCATTGTCCTGTAATGACTAAAGTCAATGCATGTGTGTACAAATAAGTTGTTCGATGTCATCATCAGTCTAATTTGTATCATAATTCAAACGTCGTCAATGGGTTTGGAATTAATGGTTGATTTTTCCTTAGAAAAGTCTAATTTGCATCATAATTCAAACGTCTTCATTGGTTTGGAATTAATGTTGTTATAATTTTCCACATGATGATCTTCTTGTGATTGCATTGACATGCACCTAAATATTACATTCCATTCCTATTTCCTAGTGCATGCCTAATCGTCACAAAAACCTCTTTAATCTGTGAAGCAAATGCAACAATTTGATCACTTATTTCATCAAAACCCACCTCTCCAGCATCATATGGATGTCAATGATTTAAAACCGCTTAAAAAGAAATCCATTTTGTGCTTCTTGTGCTTCATTTTTCATTTTCCTTCACTTTATGCAATATCCTTCAACTACTCCAATTTCAAAGACAATCCCAAGATAATCAAAACTGGTGATGCTGATATCATCAAACCAGAGGAAATTCTATCACTCACTAATAATCGAGCAGACGTGACTGATAAATACAGCGTTGGCAGCGCTGTATATGCTGAAGAGATGCATCTTTGGGATGCAGGCACAGGACAGATTGCAGATTTCACCACTCATTTTTCCTTCAACATATCGGTGTTTCGGGGTGGATCTGTTGGGGATGGATTGACTTTCTTCCTTGCCCCTCATGGCTCGAAGGTTCCTGACGATTCTAAGGGAGGCTGCCTAGCACTAATCACTAATTGCTCTAATTTGATCCAGTCAGAAACTCCAATAGTGGCTGTTGAGTTTGATACTTTCGAGAATCCTTGGGATACAAGTGATAATCATGTAGGTATCAATATCAACTCAATCCAATCGGCAACAAATCTGAAGTGGGACACAAGTATGAAAGATGGGTCAAGAGCTAATGCTTGGATCTCTTATAACTCTCAAACGAGTAACTTAAGTTTGTTCTTGACCTACCTTGACAACCCAGTATTTCTTGGCAATTCTAGCCTTTCTTATGAGGTTCATTTGTCAAAAGTTCTGCCCGAATGGGTCAGTGTAGGATTTTCTTCTGCAACTGGTCAGGGTGTACAGACTCATTACATCCTTTCATGGGAGTTCAATTCAACAGAATTGATATCAGACCCTAAAGGTGGTGCAAATATTGGAGTGGTGATTGGTTCTGTAGTTGGTGGATTGGTTTTAGTTGGCGGGATTATATTGACAGTACTGGTTTACGGTTGGAGGAAGAGGAGTAGTGAAAATACAGCTCTTAACCTTGTGTCTAACAACCTAGAGGGGGGGTGAATGGGTTGTTAATCGATTATTACCAATTTTTCGATTAGTCAATATTAATAATATAACCCAACATAAACAAACATACAAAATCAAGTGTAAAGTGCGGAATAATAAATAACACTTGATTTTTATGTGGAAACCCTTAAACAAAGGGAAAAACCACGGGCTATCCTTCTAGTCACACACGATCCTCAAATCCACTATATGAGTAAAAAGTTACACCCTCAAGTGATACTCGGACTCTCACTCTAGATAACCTCAGGCTATGGACACTACCACTCGCCACTCTTGGTTCTATCCCTAGTGATATCCACTGATACACTACTATTGGCGTGAGCACATCCTACTCTACCCGCAGGCCTTTTACAATGGATTCTTGACCAATGCTTGCCAACCACAACTTGGTTGCAAGACTTCAATGCTTGTGCAACTTCACCCCGAAGCCACAAGACTTTGACTCAATGAAGAGAATTATGTGTCTATGTGATCATGTAAATGATGCTCAATGCAAATTATGCTAGACAACACAAATTGCTCAACTAGGAGTTTATAGAAACAAATCCAAGTTGTCAAATGTCTAAATGCAAGGCATAAAGACTTAGCTAGATGTTATCAATAACAACCAATCCTAGCTATCACAAACAATCACAATGAATCAACAAATATGCTCACAATGTATTCAACATAAACTTCGCATATATTCATGTGATTAAGACAAGACATTTAATTATTCACTAAATGCAAGTCTTAGACAAAAGTCTATCAACAAACAAACTCAATTAGATTTGTAGAGAATTTCCAACAAACTAATTGTTACACAAAATATGCATAAACATTCAATAAGCTTAACTAGTTGATTAAAAATCAATATTTCAACCTAGTTATCAATGAATCTCAAATAAATGTTTATGACCTAGGTTTTAGGCAAAAATGACCTAATCAATTAAGCTATCAAAATACAAACCCAATCATGTTATCAAGACCCATAAATATGCAATAATAGAGTCTAGGTATTTAATCATGCAATAAATACCTAATCTAGAGTAAGAAGAACAATAAATGATATTCAAAGAAGTTCTTGCTTACCTAGTCATGAAACAATGAAGACCCATGCTCAAATGATGTTGAATGATGCAAGATGGAGATGGGTTTTAGGTTTGGAGAGTCAAAGAAGCTTTCTTAAAGCTTTCTCTCTCTAGGAGCTCTAGCCTCTCTCTAAAAATGAATTTTTGAGCTCTTGGTCGGTCAAGAAGAGAAGAGGAAGAATATATATGAAGCCCTAGTTAAAACTACGTCGTTTTGAACTTGGAAAACAGAATCCCGTCAAGACCGCTTGCTAGACCGCGGCTCAGGTAAGTGTCCAGACCGCGGTACATACAGTAGTGCACCGTCTGGACAACACTGCGGTTGGGACCGCTGTGCGTGCAAGTGCACAGGTCGCGGTCCATGTCGCGCATGACGCACTGGAGAATACCGCTCCGTGCGCCGCGGTGCAAGCAAAGCCTGCCGAGCGGTCTAGGACGCGCTAAAGGGAAAAGTCCCTTTTTAACACTCAAGAAAAAGGTCTATCTTACATGAATGTTGTGCAAGTGTGAAGTGAGTGAGATGCACACAATGAAGCACAATTAACATGTCTAACATGTTATCAAATAAGATGCAATGCAAGATATGATATCTAATGTAAGCTAGTGAGTGTTTTAGAAAAGGATGCACACTTATACAAACAAAAAGGAACACAAATGCAAGATAGACAAAACATGCATGAAGTGTGTGTGTGCACCTAAACTCTTCAAGAGACAAAGTCAAGTGAGTATACCTTTTGCTTTTGAAGTCATGGAGATGCTTGGAAGCTTGCCAATACGGACCTAAGCTACCCATTACACAATCATCCCCAATGTGGTGGTTTGTCATGAAATAAGCCAATCATAAAATCGAGGTGCCTTGAGGTGCCTTGAAGAATTAAAGAAGGCCAAGGTCAAACAACCTCAAGCTCAAGGCAAGAGCAAAGCTTCATCCAAGCAATCTTCCACTCAAGGAAAGTCCACACAAGCCTTGGCATCACAACCAAAGCCTAGGCAATCCAAGAAGAAAGGACAATTCCTTGAGAAGCCAACCACCTCCTTTAACAAGTCAACTATCAAGAAAGGAGGTGACCATAAGTGGCATGCTCAACCAAGGTGGCATGATCAACCGACTCAACCACCTCTACAAGCAAAACCACATAGGTGCCACAAATCGGCTCAAGCTCCAAGGAAAAGCAAACCGATGCACCATCAAAGACAACCTCATCAACATGGCGATGTCTCGATGAGATCTCAATGCTATGGTATAAATCCTTACTTTGTACCCACTTGTCATTATTGTGGTATGATTGGTCACTTAAGACCAAATTGCTTGAATTACATTAAGAGGTGTAGATTAAAGAGCATGAAAGAAAAACGGTTGAAAAAGGGGGCAAGTTTGCATAAACCTAGGGAACCTAGAAACATGTCTATGACCACTGAAAATGTGAAAGTGGAACCTAGGTGGGTTAGAAAGAATGAACCCGCTTGCCTTAGTGCCCATGTGACTCCCGTAGATGCAATTAGGTCCATTGGACTTGGTAGGTCTATAGGAGCTCATGTCTCCCATTGACTTGGTTGGAATTGACCCCATGAGGGGAGCTCAAGCAAAGAGAGCAATCTTGCATGATTTGCTATATGCAAAAAGTTGGCTTATTTTATGCTCTTTTACGATTGCTTGAGTGTGCTTGGTGAATAACATTGATTAATAATTGTATAATGTTTTTGATTACACCATTGCACGGTTGCTTTGTATGATAATGCATGACTTCTATTATTGCTTGAGCATGCTTATCTTTTTGAGGAATGTTCTACTCGTTAGTACATTTGATTGACCTCAAATTATTCTCCATGTTCATGATTCCTAGATATGCATTCTTAAGCTCTCTCTTGAAAAGGGCTACTGGCATATGACGTGGAGCCGCCCAATGTTGGAAAAGGCCACTCATTTGAAACCGAGTGAAAGTCATCAAGAGAGTTACATTAGCATGATAAACAGAAATACATGCTTGCTAGGAATATGGAGAAAAACAGAAAAAGGAGAAAAACAGAAAATGTTGTTATATGACTGTTATGTGTGGTGTTGCATTGCTTATTTTTGACATCAAAATTGTTGATTGATGATGTATCTTGCAATGAAGAAAAGATGATATACTTTTGTTGTGATTAGTACACTTGCACACAAATGCTTGGATATATATCTTCTTATCATAACAACAGGGTCTTAATTGGTTTGACTTCATTTGGAAATCCTGTTGAGTGTTGCTTTGATTGATTTTTATGCATGAGAATAATAGTATTTTGTATTACATGCTAAGTAACCTTTCACACGCACACATTTTTTGAATATAATCTCCTTGAATCTCTCTCAATTATTTAAGTTGCATAAAGTTTGTGTATATGATTATGCAATGTAATTGTGCGAATAGCTCTCTTTGTTAAAGCGACCCGATAGGGGGAGCTCCTTTGCCTATCTCATGACAAAAAGGGGGAGAAGTCTTGAGAGAAATAGGGGGAGTGAGAGATATAAAGGGAGTATTGTTTATGCTATGCTTTGGGGAGAAATCATGAGGAAGAGTAACCTTTTAGGGGGAGCATTGCACATGCATTCTGTGTATTGCTTTATTTGTATTTAAGTGCAATACTTGTTTTTATTTGTTCACCTCACATGCACTTGTTCTTGGAAAGTGCTTCTTGCTATTGTGTGTAGATACATTGATAATTCTACAAGGAGTTTGAAGATATTGAAGATTTAGATACTAGGTATCTCTTTTGTATTGTAGAAGTGATCATGGACAATAGCTTTATTTTATTTTGTGAGGAATATTTGTGAGTGGTTGTTTTGTCATGAAATAGCCAAAGGAGGAGATTGTAAGGACCTCGATTTTATGATTGGCTTATTTCATGACAAACCACCACATTGGGGATGATTGTGTAATGGGTAGCTTAGGTCCGTATTGGCAAGCTTCCAAGCATCTCTATGACTTCAAAAGCAAAAGGTATACTCACTTGACTTTGTCTCTTGAAGAGTTTAGGTGCACACACACACTTCATGCATGTTTTGTCTATCTTGCATTTGTGTTCCTTTTTGTTTGTATAAGTGTGCATCCTTTTCTAAAACACTCACTAACTTACATTAGATATCATATCTTGCATTGCATCTTATTTGATAACATGTTTGACATGTTAATTGTGCTTCATTGTGTGCATCTCACTCACTTCACACTTGCACAATATTCATGTAAGTAAGACCTTTTTCTTGAGTGTTAAAAAGGGACTTTTCCCTTTAGCGCGTCCTAGACCGCTCGGCAGGTTTTGCTTGCACTGCGGCGCAAAGAGCGGTATTCTCCAGTGCGTCATGCGCGACATGGACCGCGACCTGTGCACTTGCACGCACAGCGGTCCCAACCGCGGTGTTGTCCAGACGGTGCACTGCTGTATGTACCGCGGTCTGGACACTTACCTGAGCCGCGGTCTAGCAAGCGGTTTTGACGGGATTCTGTTTCCCAAGTTCAAAACGACGTAGTTTTAACTAGGGCTTCATATATATTCTTCCTCTTTTCTTCTTGGCCGACCAAGAGCTCAAAAATTCATTTTTAGAGAGAGGCTAGAGCTCCTAGAGAGAGAAAGCTTTAAGAAAGCTTCTTTGACTCTCCAAACCTAAAACCCATCTCCATCTTGCATCATTCAACATCATTTGAGCATGGGTCTTCATTGATTCATGACTAGGTAAGCAAGAACTTCTTTGAATATCATTTATTGTTCTTCTTACTCTAGATTAGGTATTTATTGCATGATTAAATACCTAGACTCTATTATTGCATATTTATGAGTCTTGATAACATGATTGAGTTTGTATTTTGATAGCTTAATTGATTAGGTCATTTTTGCCTAAAAGCTAGGTCATAAACATTTATTTGAGATTCATTGATAACTAGGTTGAAATATTGATTCTTAATCAACTAGTTAAGCTTATTGAATGTTTATGCATATTTTGTGTAACAATTAGTTTGTTGGAAATTCTCTACAAATCTAATTGAGTTTGTTTGTTGATAGACTTTTTGTCTAAGACTTGCATTTAGTGAATAATTAAATGTCTTGTCTTAATCACATGATTATATGCGAAGTGTATGTTGAATACATTGTGAGCATATTTGTTGATTCATTGTGATTGTTTGTGATAGCTAGGATTGGTTGTTATTGATAACATCTAGCTAAGTCTTTATGCCTTGCATTTAGACATTTGACAACTTGGATTTGTTTCTATAAACTCCTAGTTGAGCAATTTGTGTTGTCTAGCATAATTTGCATTGAGCATCATTTACATAATCACATAGACACATAATTCTCTTCATTGAGTCAAAGTCTTGTGGCTTCGGGGTGAAGTTGCACAAGCATTGAAGTCTTGCAACCAAGTTGTGGTTGGCAAGCATTGGTCAAGAATTCATTGTAAAAGGCCTGCGGGTAGAGTAGGATGTGCTCACGCCAATAGTAGTGTATCAGTGGATATCACTAGGGATAGAATCAAGAGTGGCGAGTGGTAGTGTCCATAGCCTGAGGTTATCTAGAGTGAGAGTCCGAGTATCACTTGAGGATGTAACTTTTTACTCATATAGTGGATTTGAGGATCGTGTGTGGCTAGAAGGATAGCCCCTGGTTTTTCCCTTTGTTTAAGGGTTTCCACGTAAAAATCAAGTGTTATTTATTATTCTGCACTTTACACTTGATTTTGTATGCTTGTTTATGTTGGGTTATATTATTAATATTGACTAATCGAAAAATCGGTAATAATCGATTAACAACCCATTCACCCCCCCCCCCCCCCCCCCCCCCCCCCCCCCCCCCTCCCCCCCTCCCTCTAGGTTGTTAGACACACGTTAAGAGCTGTATTTTCAAGTAGAAAGGCAGAAGATCAGGAGAGTACTGTGGAGTCAGATGATCATTCCATGGACAATGAATTTGAGCATGGATTGGGGCGTAAGAGGTTCTATTATGGCGAAGTGGCTCGTTCAACTAATAACTTCTCTGAAGAAGGGAAACTTGGTGAAGGAGGGTTCGGAGGGGTTTACAGAGAATTTTTATCTGATCTGAACTTAAACGTCGCTGTTAAAAGGGTCTCAAGACGCTCTAAACAAGGCAAAAAGGAGTACATTGCAGTGGTAAAAATCATTAGTAGATTAAGACATAAAAATCTCATACAACTCATTGGTCGGTGTCACGAAAAGGGTGAATTACTTCTTATTTATGAGTTCATGCCAAAAGGTAGTCTTGATTTTCATCTGTTTAGAGGAGAAAGCATGCTTTCTTGGAATGTGAGATATAACATAGCCCTCGGATTGGCCTCTGCATTGCTTTATCTCCACGAAGAATGGGAACAAAGTGTTGTGCATAGGGATATCAAATCGAGCAACGTAATGCTGGATTCAAATTTCAATGCCAAGCTTGGAGATTTTGGTCTGGACATGCTTATTGATAATGAGTTAGGCCTCAAGACTACAGGTTTAGCCGGAACATTTGGCTACATGGCACCGGAGTACATTGGCACTGGCAAGGCCAGTAAAGGATCTGATGTTTATAGCTTCGGGGTGGTAGCTTTGGAAATTGCATGTGGAAGAAGATCGGTGGAACCCAAAAATGTAGAATCTCAGATATCACTAGTAACTTGGGTTTGGGAGGCATATGGAAATGGAAGGCTAGTTGACGTAGCTGATGAAAAATTGGGCAGCGATTTTGATTTGTCAGAATGAGAGTGTTTGATGATTGTTGGACTTTGGTGTGCTCATCCAGATCATAATCTAAGACCATGTATGAGACAAGTTTTACAGGTTCTTAATTTTGAGTTGGCTTTGCCAAATCTTCCACAACAGATGCCTGTTCCTAGATTTGATCTGCCTACTTCTTCAACTAGCTTAACTGAGCCCTTATTGAGTTATTGTTGACCTCTTCCGCTGTCTAACTTGGTAAATTGGTCATTATTGTTTTTTGAAGTATTTCAATTTAATGATTTGGGGGAAAATCCATAACTCGAACCTACTACTTTCGTTAGTGTAGGTGGGAGGGGTGTATCACTTGATCATCCCTATCTTATCGACTTGGTAAATTAGTTTGGTTATTAGGTCTTGTTTTATCAGAATAAATGTTATATTTGTTTCATCCTACATTTAGATAACTTGTTCTAATGTTTTGATCATATCCTAAAATTTACATTTTATCCTAGTAGGCTTACTCAATAAATTTATTTTTTACCAAATACCTTGAATGATTTTTTTAAATATAAATAATCTTATATTAGAAGAAAAACATAAAACTTTTTGAAAAACATCAACCACCAAACATAGGTTCCAATGTTCCATTTCCAAATAAGATCACACTCATTCTTAACAAATTTCACAAATAAAATAACTTTTAAAATAAATAAACATTATCATAAAAAAAACATACAAACGTTAACAATGTATAAACAAAAATTAAAAAATTTAACTTACAAATAATATAAAACAACTCTTCATCGGTCTTGTTCGATCAAATATCAAACTACCCACATATGGGTCTTGTTCAACAACTATATGTGTTTTTTTTTGTTAGTAATTAACTTGAATTAATTTTTGGTAGATTTTTTATATCTATTGTTATACTTTCGTAGAGACATGTAAACGTTAAAAGTCAATGAAAGTCTATAAATATCTATGAAAGTCTTTTGAAATTACAGTTTATAAAAGTTTTTTAAAATAAAAATCTATAAAAGTTTTTCATAATTCTGTAAAGTCTATTGTAGTGGTTAGAATATACACGGTCCAATTTACAGGCCCACAATTTAATAAGAGTTCAAAAATAGGCCTTAAAGAAATCAGGCCTTGAGTGGACAACTAATTGAACCATGATAGACCTCAAAGCCAAGCTTAATCCGTCAAAGTATAAGACCATTGAAAACACGTGGTCAACAATGACTTGATTTACAATCAAATCAGGTGTTGCAAAAATCCCAACGTCTGACAAAGCTTTCATTGAAAGCTTGTGATCCGCGCACCTATAATGAGCTCAAACGTTGAAGGCTCTTGAGTTTCTCTATAAAAGCCAGACCGCTTCTCAAAGGAAGGGACCTGAATTTTTCTCTCTACTCTGTGCGAAACTCTCTCTCAATTCAAACTCAAATATTCACTACATTTATTGCGGCTCCCACCCCCATATTAACTACTGATCCTCCACCCAGTTGAGGTCGACCCGATAGTCCTCAAAAGTCGATCAACCTAACCCACAGTCGACCATGTCGAACGAAGGAACTCGCCAAGGCGTCGATCTATCAAACTTATCGATATCCAATATCAACACGACCCTCGTTCGAGCCACTACAATACAATGAATCCCCAAGGAATTGATCCACCAGTATCATCAATACCTAGAGTTGACCCCCACAAAATCGACCCACGGCTCGATCCTAAACATCAAGCGACACGGTTTGCTATTTTCTACCTTACCTCTTGTTTCTTTCATCCAACATAACTGCCTTAAGTGTCAGGAAAGTCCCTCCAAAGAGAACATCCTCTCATGTGGTTCGTTACTTGCTCTATTCTCTTGTTTTACAGGTTGTCAGTGCCCATATTGACTATAAAAATTAATTATAGATCCGATCGACTACATCTATAAAATTCTATAAAATTCTATAAAATCTACAAAAGGCATCCACTTACAAAAGTTTTTAGAAGTTTTTTGAAATTCTATATGAATACACCCTCCTTAAATTCTTTCTATAATTCTATTAGTTTGTGATTGGTTTTTCTTCAAAATAAATAAATAAATTGTGAACATATCTGTTTTGTAATTAATTAATTTCAACCCGTTTCACATAATAACATTACAAAATAGTTAATTACCAATTACTGTTGTAAATAATGAAGAACAAATGAAATAACAAATAAAATAAGTAAAAGGAAACTGAGGTCAAGTAAAGAGATGAGAGATGAGAGACGAGAGATATAAGAGATGATGTTGTATTAATATTCTGGGGAGTTTTTCACAGCCAACCTCTTTACAAATGAGATCACATATTATATATGTAAAATAAGAGAGAGGCTAATATGATAATATTACAATATATATAACTTAATCATGAAGTAATCTAATGTTCAAGTGGGTGTGACATAATCAAGTGGGTGTTAGGCGGTGGATGACGAAGATATTTGTGTAATATATACAAGTGGTCAATAAAGCCACATATTATAACAATTACGAAATATTCTTCCTCATAATCTATTTTTTCACCCTTTGTTTTATAAATATATAAATAAGGCTGCAAATGTTAATGTAAGGAAGATAAATGTGCAACTTGCATCCATATGTAGTAAATTAAATTGTTAAGTCATATATACAACTTGTTGAAAGCCACTGTCAGTCGATGAATCCCTTATGGATCACAAAAATAAAAATAAAACAATAACCCTAATAATAATAATAATAATAATAACAACAATAACGTATATAAAAACAATTTGTCGCCGCCAGGGACATATCAACTAGTAGATGAACGAGTTTAGAGTTTGGACAAATTAACGGCTTGAAATCGAGTAAAAAGCTTCAAAAAAAATACCAATCTAGATATCTTAATTAATAAATACGGTAAAAAAATAAATAAAAAAATTCGCCACTTAAAACTTTATAAGATATTCAGGATATATTCAATTGAATTGCCCGCTGCATGCACAAAATTATTTGATTAATATACCTTGAAGCAACTCACCTACGACTTGCAAAATGAACATGGAGCAGTTCTTGTGGAAAATCTCCTGACGATCTGATGACTAACATAGTAGCATCACATTATGTTCAAATTCAACCTTCAATGAATCTATGATTATTTTATCGAACATCTATTTTCACAATATTAGGAGAAAAATATAAGTAGAAAACTCTCGATATATACTTAAATATTTTATTGTAAAATGCATATGATCTTAAGTCACATATTATTAACGTGAAAGGAAAGGTGCACTAATATCTATATAATTAGAGATGTGCGAGAATCAATATGACATTGATATATACATTATATTTTTCTAAATTTAAAATCGATTAAGAATTTTTGGTGGGGATGTTTCAAATGCGAACAAACAAGATGAACTAAAACTCTTTACCACTCATCCACATTAAGAGATAGATTGAGATGGTGGATATTGTTACGTTAATAATAACTAATTAGGATACATATGACGATCTTTATTATGTTATAGTATCTAACATGAGTCATCCAATTATGAATTTGAAAATTCAATATTTTGTTTTCAATTATCCAATCTAGTGTAAATGTGTATTGAAGATTGACCATTATATATACATTTTTTCTCCTGTCAGTTCGTCCTGATATATTTAATATCAGTTTCTTAATATGTATCATAGATTATGAAGAAGTCCTGACAAGTACATATACTGGGTCAAAACAATTAAATCTAATGACCCACATTTAAGGAACTGATATATTTTATATCATGAAGAACTGAAAGAAGAAATATTATATATATATATATATATATATATATATATATATATTACATGCTGGTATGATATTGTTATAAATAAATGATGTATCGGGTTCGAAACGCTATATGCCCATATCCAAATGAGGTATAAATAAATAAATATATATATATATATATATATATATATATATAGATATAATTAGTTAATATTCTTTACACTAGATTGTATAATTGAAGAATGAAGGTTAACGATCTTGATAATAGTATTAATGTGAAAAGTTTATGAGATATACTGTACAAAAAAAAAAAAAACTCATGGCATCGCTATATAAATCATGATATGATGTGATAAATGATATGGTAACGATAAATCACATAATATATTATTTGGATTAATTTTTTTTTTAGTTGTCTAACATCAGTACAAGTTTATTAATTGAATAATGCCGACATGCAAAATGTAAAATGAAAAAAGTGACAAAATGATGTAATTTAAAGTTTGTTTTTGTTTTTATTACAAGGTACTTAAGTGATTTTTATTAGATTGTTTAAGGTATTAGGACAGCCGTTATTCCGGTAACATAGTCAAAATTTTCTATTAAAGGCATCAAATTCAAATGTTACCATCCAAGCTTCTGCTACATGGTTTTTGTTTTTACATTTGATATGGGCAATTGGGTTCATCTCCCTTCCAACAAGAGAGAGAGAGAGAGAGAGGTATAGATCTCGTCTTCCAACTGTTTGTCGAAATGCCCAAACGAGAGATTTTGGTTTGAATTTGTCGCTTTCAGTCCTTTTATTTCTTCTTTCTTTCTTCCTTTCTTTCTTTCAGCTGTCTTTCTCAGACTCTCGAATTCTATTCGCTCAAATAACGGTTCCTGATCCCTTCATATTCAAGGCACCACTCACCACTGTCTTATCCTATCGCTAACTCATAATAATTCAACTATTCTTGATCTGTTTCCATTTTTTAAACATAAAAAATTTCTTTATTGCTTCATGTGTATTCAGCTAACATGCTATCTTGAACCGTTCGATTGGACGGTATGACCCTCACACTTATCCTTTATCCTATGAGAATTATTGTAATAATTATTTTTTCGTTTTTAAACTAACATATTATTTTATTTTACTTCTCACATATGGAAGGTAACATTTTAGATGCATTTACTAATCAGAAAACTCGGTGAGAGAAAAATATCGTAATTTCTAATTTGTTGTGGTTACATTGTTATTTGAATCTCATTCACAAATCAGAAATTAATCCCATACCGATGAAAATTGATTATTGATTCCCTTCGGACTAATGTTAAAGGTTTGAACATGTATCAACTCCTAATGTGTTCGTTATACATTCAACTGACATGATAATAGATATTATTTTAACATTATATGTGGATTGCATGGTGAAACTGTTACTGACACATTTTGAGATTTGATCTTTATTGTTTGTATAAAGTTTATATCTTGATGGAGAGTTATTTTTATATATTATTTTATTACCTGTTTCTTTCTCTTTGAAGATTGAGACAAACTAAAAGCAGCAACAACCTAATCTTCCCAAATCAGGAAACTCTCTCTCACTTTTTCTATCTTTTTAGTATCGTCGTTGGCTTTGCCTCCCTCTGTTGCTCCTGCAATTTCCATTCCTACACTTATGGAAGGCTCAGCCAATGAACGTCTTGATTTTGGGAAGATGGGTTATGGGTATGTGTTACCTTTCTCTTTCACAAAATATGATTATTGTTGTTGACTTGTTGGGTTCTGTTTATTTTTTGAATATTCACATGATTTGATATGTTTTTCTTACTGTTCTATTGTAGATGCAAGCATTACAGGAGAAGATGCAAGATTAGAGCTCCTTGCTGCAACGAGATCTTTGAATGCCGCCATTGTCACAACGAGGCTGTGGTATGCCAAAGACATTCCCTTTTATGTCTTCTTCTTTGTTTAGCTCAAAATATTTGTCTATGTGCATTTGTTGATCTGGTTTTTTTGTGGTTTTTATTTGTTTTGGTTCATTTTAGCTTGTTGAGAAACATTCACTTGTCTGTGTATTTTGTTTGTCTAGCTTGAAATTTTGATGAAGCAATCTTAATTCTGATATTTGGTTGAGTTGGTTGTTTTGTACTTTGTTTGCCTTTAGTTTTTTTCCATAAGAACATGTTGAACAACATTTGATTCTCTACTGGAAATGAGACTTCTTTTTTGATCTGGGTGTTTTCTGTATTCCCCTTTGGATCATCAGGGCATGTTGAAGAACCCCTATGATCGGCACGAAATTAATAGACTGGAAGTTACACAAGTACGATTCTCTGTCTGCTTGCTAATTCTTTGGTTTCCAAATTCATTGTACTTGAATCCACAATGACTAAGATGCTGGAAATTTTTGTCTGTTTCAGGTTATTTGTTCTGTCTGTGACACTGAGCAGCCGGTATATATGTGTTTCTAGATTTGCAATGAAGAATTTTTCTTATATCTTTTCTTCAATATATCAATTGATTTCATCTGTATTCCAGGTTGCTCGAGTTTGTACGAATTGTGGCGTCAATATGGGGGAATATTTCTGTGAAATTTGCAAATTCTACGATGATGATGTAATTATTCTTTCACTCAAAAGGAAAAAAAAGAGAATATTTAGGGGAAGATTACTCTTTTAGTGTCGTTCATCTATCAAATCATTTTTCTTGGATCAGGATTTGGCATTTGACTCATGATCCTAGTATGTTGTTTGAACATTTGTTCTCTAGTACTAACTTAGGATTATTCATGTCGCAGACTGTGAAACAGCAGTTTCATTGCCATGATTGTGGGATCTGCAGGTCAGTGAGCAAGTTTTTTCTGCTTCGTTTTGTTCCTTTGTATTAATGTTATTGATTATTGTTATCTGATTTGTGGTATGAATTGTTGTGATCTAACATATAATATTATAACAGAGTAGGTGGTCATGAGAACTTCTTTCACTGCGAGAAATGTGGTACGCACTTGTGATCAGTCTGATTTTGTTGTTACTGTTATCAGAAACTTGCAATTTGAACAGTTGGTACTTTGCAACCATTTATTTTGATAAAATGGTATAAATTCTATATTGATTATCTAAAATCTTCTCTGTTGATCCAGAGCTTCAAAATTTTATAATTATTTCTTTCTCAAGGGTACTACTTTTTGTGCTGATGATTTATTGACTTAAAGAGAGATCAAATCCACAAAATGTTTTCATCCTTCTTTTTTCTGAATGGAAATTTGGACTGAAATCATCAGTAGTAGTTGATGCACGGACTTGATGTTCTAGGTTGTTTTGCTGTTCTAGTCTTTGTGTCTTGGTTCTATCTACAGAATACAAAACATTTTATGAGGATTATAAAACATGTTCTTTTATATAAAGACCTCGAGGGATTACAAAGCATCGATCTCATTTTCCATTTCTTGTCAAGGGATTATGACAATTGCTATTTTTTCTTTGTTGATATTATCAGTTAGGGCCTTAGGGGTTAAGAGTTACTTCAGGTTTTCATATCATTATTGCGGTTACAATTCGGTATTTGATTTCCATATCGGGATATGTTTATAATCATGTTGAGCTTTTTTGTCATCCTATCTTACTCTTTTTATAATGATATATAGATAGCTACCTTTCAATGTGTGTGCCTCGAACTACTCTCTTTTTAATCACTCACCGGAAACTTTCTTGTCATTCAATTCTATTCCCTGTAATTAGTTTTATCATGGCATCTCTTTTATTTTATGAAGATATTAATGATTCTTATTAAGTGTTCAGGGTCATGCTATTCAATTAGTTTGCGTGATAATCATCTGTGCGTGGAGAATTCCATGCGGCATCACTGCCCCATATGTTATGAGGTCAGTATTGCAATTACTTTGAACTTGTCAAGAAGTGGAAGAATTTTCAATATCCTGACACTATAATTCCATGTCTCTCTAGTACCTTTTTGATTCGCTCAAAGACACTACTGTTATGAAATGTGGGCACACAATGCACTATGAATGTTACCATGAGATGATAAAGCGTGGCAAGTAAGTGAACACTAGCTGTTCCTTTAATTATCGGTTCAGTTGATTTCAAGTTTAAGCATCTGCGTTTAGTTTTTCAATATGAATCCGTATCATCATGCAGATACTGTTGTCCCATATGTTCCAAGTCTATCATCGACATGTCTAGAGCCTGGAAGAGAATAGACGAGGAGGTATGCTTATTTAGCTCACTTAATTGTAGCTAGTTACTAGTACTGTTTGTCAACCCTCTAAAGTAATCACGTTTATTAATTTATACTTTGAAATTTTACGAAGATTATTGACCCGTTGAATGAGTTTTTTGCCGACTAATTCATTACTCCTTCACTGATTCTCAATGCAGACTAATTCGTTAAAAATTTACTTGTTTTCAGATTGAAGCAACCATGATGCCTGAGGACTACCGGGACAAGAAGGTATATCACAATCTTGTTTATATCTATATAATCACGGTGCTCGTCTCTAGTTCTTTTATTTTTGATCTCCCCCATATTTCATCAATTCAGAGGTCCTCAAGCAGCTATTTAATGCCTCCTAGATTAGCTTTTAAGCTTGGTATATGATGTGTCCCTAAGCCTGAACTCGAAATACATTGTTTTCATATATTTGTGGCACAAACAGAAATACTTGTATGACCAATGAAATTAAAAAAAATTCAATCTTTAGCATAAGTAAAAGCAGTTGAAGGAAGATGTGAGGAATATAGATTTTCTTTTAAAACCATGAGTAGAGATGTTCAGCTATTTATTCTATATTTGGCTGAAACTATATATAATTTGCAGGTTTGGATCCTATGCAACGACTGCAATGACACGACCGAAGTTTACTTCCATATAATTGGGCAGAAATGCAGTCACTGCAGTTCGTATAATACCCGAACAATTGCTCCCCCAGTTATGCCTCAATGACAAGATTATGGCTCCGATAAAGCGGCACCTGAAAGCTTGCACCCCCCTAAAGCACAAAGCAGGAGGGGAATTTAAAGATTGCATTGTCA
The DNA here is from genome assembly GCA_033220585.1 of Dipteronia sinensis. NCBI lineage: Eukaryota > Viridiplantae > Streptophyta > Magnoliopsida > Sapindales > Sapindaceae > Dipteronia > Dipteronia sinensis. The sequence continues at coordinate 3,923,716 of CM065644.1, forward strand.
ATCATTTTCAAATTCTATTCCTTGACACTATACTATATTGATTCTGTATAATTAAAATTTACGTACGGTTCGAAAATACCGTAACATTTCATTGTATTGTATGTGTGCACCAGAAAAAAAACCTCTTCTCAGCTCATATCCTTCCTCCAATTTGTGGAGTCAAAAGCACCCAAGTAATGGCAATGGGTTCTTACTTCTTAGCTTGTTGTAAACACTTCATATAGTAATTAAGGATACAATATTTCCCTCTTGTGGACTACCAACTATTATCTTAACCGTTTGATCGTATCGAACTAGGATCAAGATCCTCAGTTGATCATATCGTTTTGCTAAGTTTTTGAACAATATTTATCTTTATTTCTAATGTATAAAAAGCTAATCACTGGTAACCGTCTCGTAACTAAATAGATTCTGTATAATAATGGTATGAATCTTCGTGAATATGTTTAACACGGGAATAGGAGATCATATTTCTTTATGGGTTCAAAATAATATATATTGGGCCTTTGGGCTTTTTGATTCGGCCCATTTTGCACAAAACGCAAGTCCACAACAACAACCTTGGACCGCTGCTCCACACGAACACACCCTTCTCTCTCTCTCTCTCTCTTCCTCCTAAAACCCTGAGCATTTTCCTTCGTCTCTCTCTCACTCTCTCTCTCTTCTAAAACCCGCTGAGTACACTCATCATCAACCGAGTCCTAACTCGGACGATTCATAACGCCATGCAAGTGTTCTCGAACGCGCGTCGACTCAGTATTAGGGTTTTGAGACCCTCGGTTCTGCTAAACTCAGATCACCGACTCCTCTCTCCCGATATTCAAATCCTCGTATCGTCCAACGCTTCGCATCAGCATCAACATCATCAATGGCAACACAGCAATACCTTCTGTTCCTGCTCGCTCTGCTCCTCAGGTCGCTCTCAATTCAAAATCTTTTTTTTTCTTTTTTGGTTTTGTTTTCTATGCTGGTTAGTTATCAAAGCACATGAACATCATTAAAGCTATTTGTGAATATGTTAGGTCTAATTTGTTCGTTTTATTTATAGTCTCAATAATAATTCGATGAATTGCTTTTAAAAAATGTTAAATATGCTAAATTTGTTTATCTCCAAAATTGATTCAAGGAAATCGCTTGCAAACTCCAAGAGATATGATGTATTCAATGATGACATCAAAGGTTTCCTTTTCGTCGGAAACTACGAGTAGTGTTGAAGGCACTCCCACAGGTTCTTGACTAAATATTTTTGACATTTTTGTGATTGTTTTTGTGTTTCATTGTGTGATATTTGTTTTATATTGTGATATTTGAATGCAGAGACTGTGAAGGAGCTATCTGATAAAATATTGGAGTCTGTGAATGTTAAGCGAACTATGTCTCCAAATTCTTGGACGTGGTCGTTGATTGAAAATTGCAAAAACCACGAGGATATCAAAATTCTATTCGACGTTTTGGAGAATCTCCGAAGATTTGTTAGTTTCTAATCTCATGTTTTGATATTGCACCTTTACTTGTCCACGTTTTGATTCGGCTGTGCTTGAGTTGGTTTTATGCTTGGGTTTTGGTTGCAGAGATTATCGAATCTTCGCATTCATGACAATTTCAATTGTAATCTCTGCCGGGAAGTTACTAAGGCATGTGTTCGTGTAGGAGCTCTTGACTTTGGTATGCCTTTGAAATATGTTTTTAAATTTGTTATGTTATAGCATTGGCTGCTTCCTAATGTGAATATCAATTCTGCTGACAATCTATTTCTTATTGAACTTAGTTAATTTTGCTTGTTGTTGGTGGTTTCGTCAAGATTCCGTGAGAAGCTATGTAGTTAAATTGCTAATTGGCATCTGGAACTTTGAACCTGTCAAGCTCATTAAAAAAAAATGCTTCATCTGCCGTGTAGTTTGTGTCATGTAATTTCATGATGAAGATAATTTTGCTTCAACGACTTTTTATTTTTTTTTTGCAGCAAAGAAGGCCTTGTGGAAGCATAATATGTATGGATTGACTCCTAGTGTTGGATCTGCTCACCATATACTGGTATTAATGGCTTTTGACTCCTTAATTTGGTTGTTTAGATTCTTTTGTGCTTCACTTTCGGATATATTAAGTTTTTCCTGTCATTTAACTGTAGTTGTATGCTAAAGATCACAAGGATACTAAACTCATGGTGGAAGTAATGAGACTTTTAAAAGTGAATTGCTTACCATTACAGCCTGGTACAGCAGATATTGTATTCAGGTATGTTGGATATGAGTTATGTCAATTTTTCGTTTGTGTTCTCTTCAAAATCGTCCCAGTTGAAGCTCAAGGAAGAAAATATATCAAATTTGAACTTAATATTGATGTCCAAAGGAAATTCTCTATCAAATTTAAATTTGAAGCGTGGTCCTTTTCCAATTCTCCAGGCTAGGATCCTCTTGAGTTTTGCTCATTCTGTCTGGAATGCATTTTACATTTACATATATTGGAATTTAATTTAGGTAGACGTGTATATTAGACCAGATTGTTTCTTGAGTAACAATTAATATCATTTAGTGAGTTTTTAATCAGCTTGTGTCAGATTACTCTCTGAATTGTCGATTCTGAAATTGTACATCCACTATCATCTGGTTAAATTTAGGATCTGACCCTTGATCATGTTTGACCCACATAAACCTTAGTGGTCATCATATTGCAGACTTTATTACTGGAGTTATTTAATTTCAAAGTAACTGCATATCACTAGTTGATGTTGACCTATCATATTTACAAGTATTCATTACATATTGCTTTAGTTCTTGTCATGTTTTAATATTGTATTCCATCCCATCCGAACAATTGCAGAATTTGTTATGATACCGATGATTCGGAGTTGATCGCTAAGTATGCAAAAAGGTTTGTCATGGCTGGAGTAAAACTACGAGAACCTTCGTTTGAAATATGGATGGAATTTGCTGCCAAAATAGGTCTTGACAAGTCACCAGTACTCTTATTATATTTACATCAAATCTGTGTTCATTTTTTTATCTTATAGATCAGCTCATTATTGAAGAACAGATAAAAATAATAATAGAAGATGACATCACTAAATACAAGCACACGTGATTCAAAGCTCCATTCAATTGCCATATGTCGATGAGTAAGCTTGGTGGAAGAATCCACTATATTCTACCTTAATGGTCAATATATTAGAGTGGTGAAAGAGAGTGGTGAAACGGGTGAAATCCAATACATATCTATAATACTCCCCCTTGGATTTTCACCATTTGTACCTTAATTTGCTAGTCCACCCAAAACTAGATCTCCCCCTATACATTGACCATTAAGGTAGAATATAGTAGATTATTCCACCAAGCTTACTCATAGACATGTGGCAATAGAATGGAGCTTTGAATCACGTGTGCTTGTATTTGGTGATGTCATCTTCACCTATAAATGTGCTTTGCTTTGTTATTTAGTTCAGCAATTTTGGAATCATCAATAACAAAGGAGCAATAACAATTCTCCTCTCTTTTCATTTATCTTCTGTTATTATTTCGGGGGAGATCTAGTTTTGGGTGGAATTCAATCATTAAGAAGTGAAATTGTTGATAAAGTTTTTCAAAGGAACTAGTTATGTTGTGTGTCTCTTGTGTACTGATTGTATTTCAGGTTGTTTCCCCATTGGGAAATTTTTAATTAATGTTCATTTTGATGAATTCTTGAGTTATGTCTTTTGTTTCGATGCCATTGCTGTGGCAGGCATTGCATGGGTCAGCTTATAAGGGTAGAATTCATTTGTGTGTGTGTGTAGAGAGAGAGAGAGAGAGAGAGAGAGAGAGAGAGAGAGTCTGTGTGGGGATTTGCTATTGAAGCATACCGAGACAGTTATTTGCTGACTGACATTCATTCATATACATGTCAACTTTTCATTGTGCGACTTCCTTCAATATGGCCAATGATCCAATGTATCTCTGTGTTGGAGTGAGAATTTGCGCTTCAAAACAATTTTTGAGTTAATGGAATACTTTCTCTTGTGCTTAGGGTTAATTTGTTGTTAAATGAAGCCCTTTCTGATTCACAGGAGACACTGAATCACTTTGGAAAATTGAGAAGCTGAGATCTGAATCGATGAAGCAACATAGTCTGGGGACTGGTTTTTCATGCACTAAGGTAGTATCATATGTATCTTCTATTCATGTGGCATGCTTCAACTTGAAAATTATTTTTGAGATGTAAAATGTAATGTCATAACTCAGTGAATCGATTTTTGTTTGCCTCCTACTTGGTTCTTTTTTATCACGGTCCATCTTTGTGTGTATGTAACCTTCTTTTGTTTAAAATTTACAATTGTTGCTGTCTTTGCAGGGTTTTCTACTAGAACGCAAGCCCGGGGAAGCTGCTGCTGTCATTCAAATTCTTAATCAGGTAAACCAGGTACCTTTTGCATGGTTATAAACTTATAATGGAGTCCACAATCACTTCTTTCTGAACTGAAAAGAAAAAGAAAAAAAAAATCAGCCTTTAACCAAAATATACCTCTATATTAAGTGCAGCTTTTAACCAAAAAATTGCTAACATTTGCATCACTGCTGAGTTTCTAGAAGGCAATAACACATTTTGCTACATTTGTGTTTGGACTTCCTATCTATTATCTCTGAGACAAAGGACTACGAACTTCCAACTGTTTATGAGGAACTGCTGGTCAAATTATTAAACTCAATTATTTTAGGCTATTCATCAAATGAGTAATTTTGATGTCAACTCTTTTTCAATTCTCATCACGTCTATTTTTGCAGTTTAATGTTAGGATTTTGGTACTTTTATGTAATGCTGTCCTGTAGTATTTGGTCTTTCTGTCGTGGCATTATATAAAACTTGCTTTATGCATGCCAGACTTTGTCCGATGCAAAGAAGCCGGGTATTATGGTTGAACTTCAAAAGCTGGTAAATGAGTGGCCTTTTGAAGTAATAAAGCGACAAAAACAGGAGGACAAGAAGGTATGTTTAATAATATGCTATTACTTTGAGAATTTCAAGCTTATATGTCTGTTTTAATAGTGCACACCTGCTAGAATATGAGCTTACACAGTTTTATACCCGTTCATTTTATTGATCAGGCATTAGCTACCGCTTTAAAATCTGATATTCCGGCCATGGTTGCTGCTCTATTAAGCGTGGGCTTGAAAGTGAGTGTCAATTTGGACGACCTGGCAAGGGAAGAAGGAGTTCTATCTTAGTGGCTCAAGTCAAACAAAAATTGAGGATGTCATCTGAAAAGCTTCTTTGTATCAAGAATCGGCAAATGACCATGTTTCAGGCACTAATTGCGGACAAAGTGTTCTTCAATAACTGCACTCTTCGCATAAGACGCTTTCAAAGTCGTGGATTTTTCATTGATTATAACAAAAAGTGAGAAAACCATTTACACTTTTTTGGCTATAGCTGTGGTTGAGTTCCATGTTGATCATTTCTTACTGTATTTTTAGAACCCGAACGGTAAATTAAAGCTGCCGGGCATATCTAGTTTCTGTTACGATGATTTTGTAGAAGAATTATTGTGCATTGATGTTTCTATAGTTTATTAAACCACTTCCTACGCTGCCAGTTTTTGCCATCGAGAAAAAAAAGAGACCATTTGCAATAGAAAATCTTTGCTTTGGACTTTTGTTTTTGATATTATACTGTATGATGAGGAATTGTTTTTTTATTGTTTTATTTTATTACGATGACTTGAACCTAATAGATTGTTAGGCCGAATGAATGTTTTTTACCATCAAACCAAACTACAATGACCTGTATCAATTATACATCCATTCATAATCTTGAAACCTAATCTCTGATGTGAGTAAAATAGGAAAGTGTGGATTGTAAAGGAATCCAAATAAAGAAAAACAAAACCACCCACATGGCTTTCGTTTTTGACCAAAACCGTTTTGCTTCCTATAAATGGATTGTTTCTTGCAATAAAATCAATAACTTGTTTGTTTGTTTATATGCATAACAATCCGTACTTGAATGAACAAAAACAAAACAAATCAAAATGTCTCTTTTGATCCTCTCTACTTAGTATTTTCAAACAATTATTTGTTATATGCTTGAGAGAACATAAATTTCATCTCTATAAAACCAGTATATCTCTCTTAATCTTCCCAACAACACAATCTTTATTCCCATCAACACATGCTGTGACTGTCAATGTCAATTGGCCATGGTTTACTGCAACATTACCTGCCAAAACCTCAACTCCATGCTTATGGAAAACCATGAAAATCTCTGTCACCATTCCATGTCGAGCTAACGTTTGGATCCCGAAAAAAACCACGTTGCCAGAGACAGTAACGTTAACGTTAACGGAAGAGTTCCGGTTGAAATACGTAGATATCTTCCCATTAGCCACCATTGATGATGATGAATTCTTCTTCTTCTCCAATCTTTTTATCTCTTCTTCAAGAACCCCAATATGAGAAATTGTTTCATCAATAATTTTATCTCTTGATGCCTAAAAAAAATAAAATTTGGAATAAAATTTGTTACACTAAACTAAAGAACAGCTAACCCAACGCAATGAGGACCATGACTCAGAACATGAAATGTATATACCAAAACCCCATAAATTAAAACTAAATCAAGATCATAAACATGTATCATGTATAGAACCCATTAGCATGAAAAAGAGATCACCATATTCATCAATCAAAGTCCTTAAACATCAATTAGCATTCTAAATAAATAATAATAAAATTAAAAGAACAAAAAACCCACACACAAAAATCAATAATAATAATAAAAAAAAAGAATTAAAAGACAATGAATATTATTGACCTTGGGCATGAGATTGGGAAGCATAGTTTGAAGAGTCATGAAGTTGTCTTTCATCTGATCTGTCTTCTCTTTTTGGCTCTTAATAACATTAATCTGAACCATTTCTTCTTTATAATCGCCATGATCTCTGCTGCAACGTTTTCTCGATGAGCTCGAACTTTTGTTTTCAATGGCGGGTCTACCAGCATCGGCTTCTTGATGCAAAGGCAGTGATAGGTCTGAAAATGGCGGTATCGCAGAATCACTGTATCCCTGCATCAAACTCAGTAGCAAGTTATTTATTTCCTTGTCTTCTTCTTCTTTGTTTTTCTGTTTACTGCTCATGTCTGATGTCTGTCGTTCTGTTTTTTCAATAATGATGATTGAAAACCATTAACAGAATGTTATTCTTTTCAGAGACTGCAGCAGAAGAGAGAAAGATTCTGCATGCAGTTTTCACTCTTACACGTTATTTATGTTTTTTTAATATATATAAAAAAATATAACAAACTATTACGATTGGGCTACCAATACCTACTAAAATCAGACAATACATGTGTATCAGTTAGAATCTTCAATACCACATTAGGAAAGTGCACTAGCATCTATATTAATAGGTGATTTGCTAACTTATCTATGTTGTTTTGACTTTTTCTGATTTTCTGTTTTTTTTTTTGTCTATTTCTATTATTGTTTTTAAGCCAATATTTGATGGGGTCTTTTTCTAGTGCCAAAATTGCTTCTTCTTCTTTTAATTATTATTTATTTTATATGAATTATGCTAAATGTTTATATGTTTTTTTTAGGATTTAGGAGAATAAGCAGATCACTATTAGATCATCTTTGAATATTACTTATTAGCTTATAATGTTTAAGATATTTGGATTCAATATAAGTTTTCTTAATTTAATAACACCTAGTTTTATTTTTAGTTTTTAAAACAAATTTTATGCCCTTTTTTTATTCTTTATATAGGTAAATGTTTTATTCAAATTCACATTCTCCTATGACCTAGGTAAAACTCAAATCGTGATTGGATATGCTTTTTGTGTCACTACTCATAAACATGATAACTTCATATATATTACTAATCATAATCCATTAACATTTGGTTAATTACACCCCATGGGTGTAGGTTAGTCAGCGGTTTGAATCCTACTAATTGGTAAAAATTTCAACCAAAAATACATGATGGTGGATGGATATAATATATATATATATATATATATATTAAAAAAAACATTTGGTTAATTGCTAATACGTGACAAGATCATTCAACCGCATTCTAATAGAAAATTGATGGTTTGTACTTAAAAATTTGTCAAAATGTATATATTTATCAACTAAATCTACATTTAAAGTGCTTCTTAAAAACAAAATTGACAGATACATTTTCTTAAAGATACTTTTAAATACATTTGGAGATCGAAAATAACTTTTGAACTTATAAGTAGCTTCTCTCACCTTAATTATTTTCAAACAAAGTTGCCACAGAATAGAGGTGTCCACGGTTTGGTTAAACCGGCGGTTAAAAACCGAAATCGAAATTGAAAAACCGGAACCGAAACTGAAACCGAAACCGACGGTTACAAAACCGGTTGAAACCGGTTCGGTTTCGGTTTCGGTTTAGGCTTTGGAAAAACCGCCCAAAACCGGCGGTTTACATAAAAAAAAAAAAAACAGTCCAAAACAGCCCAAAACCGTCCAAAACCGCCTAAAACCGTCCAAAACCGGCGGTTTACAAAAAAAAAAAAAACCGTCCAAAACCGCCCAACCGCCGGTTAAAAACCAAACCAAAACCGAAATTTTTCGGTTCGGTTTCGGTTCGCCATCTCCACGGAACCGGAACCGTGGACGGGTCTACCACAGAAGGAGAAACGAAGTAAAAAAAAATAACTAACATTTTTTTAAGGGAGAGAACTCGATCCTGCAAAACCCGTTATGCAAATTTGAGGAGTTGATGGTTGAAATTGGTGTCAGATACATAATTTTAAGGTTTTGACCCAACAGTTGGTAAGACATAGTTTGGAAGAATTTCAGGCATAAATTGCTTTTATGGTCTTTAAATTTGTTTTAGGCAAGAACATAGTAAAATAGAGTAGTCAAAATATTTCCCAAATAGATGAGGAAGACTCGGTGATAAACCCCTAGTGATAAACCCCTCGTACATATACGGGCTACACCCAAGACATTGTGGGTTTGAATAATGGAGTCATGCCTCTTCCCTATATTACAAAATATTGTAATAATTAAAAAATAAAAAATAAAGGTTTGGTGGTCACACAAAGATAAAGTACCGGAAAAAGCCTGAAAAATCAGAGGACATATATTTTGTTCTGTTTTGACAAAAAAATATCTGTACATTGTGTCATTAGGGTTTACAGGACTATAGGAGTATAGACGTATAGACGTATAGTCGACTAATATTGTGGAAGTAGATATTTGGACGGACCGTATATGAACTGTTTGATCTCGGGAGGTTCTGTCAGACCCTGACCCGATTTGGTGTCAGAATTTATCATAATACTTCAAAAAAAAATTCTTAATTTTTAAAACCAAATACAAGTAATGAAGTGACACACTGCCCGATTAATTTCATAAATTTTGTTTTTTGAGTGACGATAATGACACCCCTTAAACGTACACCCTTTTGTAATCATACCTATTAAATGTACACCCTTTTGTAATCATACCTATTAAATGTACACCCTTTTGTAATCATATCTATTATGAATTTTTTAAAATCTCTAGTTTATAAATAAACTCCACCTAATGTCAAAAATATAATTCTTTAATTATAATATAGGCCAAATTGCACTGAACCCCTTGAGGTTTGGACAAACTGCACTTAGATTGATAAGTTTCTTTATTATACACTAACACCCCCAAGACTTAAATTTGACTTTAAAAATACCTAAAATGCCCCTAGTTATATTATTTTATACTTTATTTTTTTACCTTTTAAACAAACACTTTATAAACTTTAATAAAATAAAAAAATTAAATAAAAGATATGATTCATTAAATAAATAAATAGCTTTAAAATATTAAATAAATAAATAGTTTAAAAAATTGTAAATAAATAAATAGTTTTAAAAAATTAAATAAATAAATAGTTTTAAAAAAATTAAGTAAATAAATAATTTAAAAATTAAATAAAAAAAGTTTTAAAAAAATCAAATAAATAAATAGTTTTAAATAGATAAATAGTTTAAAAAATAAATTAAAAAATTAAAAAACATTAATTTTTTTAAGAATATCCATTAATAGAGACAAGATAAGCTCTAAATATCCAAGGAGTGTTGGGAACCTTGAAGTTTCTCTCACCATCATCTTTACCATAAAAGTTTGGATATTTAGAGCTACTCTTGTCCCTACTATTAATGGATATCCTTAAAAAATTTAATGTTTTTAATTTTTTTCATTTATTTATTTAATTTTTTAAAACTATTTATTTTATTTTTTTAACTATTTATTTATTTTATTTTTTTAAACTACTTTTTTATTTTTTTTATTTTTAAAATTATTTATTTTTTAAACTATTTTTTTATTTTATTTTTTTAACTATTTATTTTTAAAAAAACTATTTATTTATTTATTTTTTTTAAATATTTATTTATTTAATGAATCATATCTTTTATTTATTTTTTTATTTTATCACAGTTTATAAAGTGTTTGTTAAAAAGATAAAAAATAAATAAAATATAAAATAATATAATTAGGGGCATTTTAGGTATTTTTAAAGTCAAATTTAAGTCTTGGGGGTGTTAGTGTATAATAAAGAATCCATCTAAGTGTAACTTGTCCAAACTTCAAGGGGTTCAGTACAATTTACCCTATAATATATTGTAGTTTTGTAAGTACACAACACCTACACCTATTATTATGTTATTTATTCAACCTTATTATTATTATTTAAATTTGTTATACTAACTTTAATTATTTCATTGTTCTTTCTCTGCCCTCACTTTTTTTTTTCTCCTCTGTTTTCCTTCTTCAAAATCAAACTTCATTTTTTCTTACTTTCTTTTTCTCTTATCATGTCAAGCAACAAACAATTCTCTTCATTTCTTCTTGATTCTTTAATGTCCATAAAATCACTTCGATTATGTATTTTTTCCGGTTAGAGATCCACTTTATGTTTGTGAGAGTTGTAGGGATACAAGATTTGTATCAAATCTCAATTGATATTGAAGTGAAAAAAGTTAAAAGTATTTGATGAAATTGAAAAATAACTAATATTGATAACAAAAAAATCAATGAAAAACATGTTTAAAAGAAAAAAAATATAGATATTATAGAGTTTACGATGCACAATGATAACTTTGTTCTTTTTATAAAAATTAATTTAAAATTTTTTCACAACCAATTTATCTAATGATTTTCATTTATTCTTCGTACTTAATTAGCAATTAATTTGTATGTCCTTAATAGAAATTGAAAATATATTTGAAATTAGTTTTAAAAGAGAATCTAGAGTTTAAGAAAATAGAAAGAGTTTTAATGATATATTTTAATATCCAACCATTAATTGGGAATTTTCTTAAATGAATTAATAGGAAATTATTATTTCCTTTAAAAAAACATTAATATGAAACTTTTATTTTTACAAAAAGATTAAAATAGAAAACTGATTAATAATTATTGGTGGATGTATTTACAAACTATTTAATTAAGTCTTTTCGGTAAATATAGTCAACGATATTATTGGATTAAAAATAAAGATAATAATTTAAAGTATACATACAAATTTTTAAAGGCGTAAATATCGTCATTTTTTTTATCTCACCCACACCACAAATAAGGTCTTAAAAGTTGAAAGCTATGAACAAAACCAAACCAAACCAAATTTAAATTCCACATATTCTCTAGCTGAGTTTCTTGAGTCTCAAAGCACCAAATGCTACGAGCAAGAAAAATGCCAGTGAACCAAGCAGAGACAAGAGAAGAGAAACAGCAACTAGGTCACAAAATTTCCCAAAAACACCGCACACTTTTTTCCATTGCACGTGTGAGTTTCCTTGGTAGCCAATGATGCCGACACTACCCGCAGCTCCGATGCCGGAAGAGAGCAGAGCCACCATTGTTAGATCAAGAACAATGATCACCATCACTAGTCCTCCTCTACACTTCCCACCCTTGTTTGCAAGAACTAGCAGAAGAGAAATTGCCGCGTATGCACATGCTATTGCATTTGTCACCACATGATATCTAACCCAAAAAAATAAAATAGAAAATAAGGTCACGATATAAATTAGATCATGTAACTGAATCGTGATTATGGATAGAAGCGAAACCAGCTTTATTAAATTTAGAGAGACCGGAGACTATGGCAATAAATTTCGTAAATAAATGTAAATTATTGATAAAAACTCTGGGGAAAAAATTAAATCAATTTTTTGTTTTGGTGAGAAAAATTAAAATAATTTAACTATAATATAAAATTAGCTTCGCCCCCTGATTACGAGTCAAGATGGAAATAGTCGGGTGATTCGGATCCAGACCTTTCACATCGGATACTACTGGATTCATGTCAAATTTATCTCCGACAAAAGATATCATTAATTACTTGGGGCAGAGACTTGTCACTTGTAATATATAGCTTTAATGGAGATGCTAATTAGCAACTGCAATTGAAAATTTGCTTTCGAAAATTAATGGGTATATGACTTATGAGGTAGTAGCCTTGAAGTAAAATATTGTTGAAATATTAAAATTAAAATAAAATAAAAAACCCGACAGGTTAACAGTTTGGAGTTGCAACTGCATTTTTATACATCACACATCAATGAATACAGTAGAAAGTGCATTAAATATTAAAGGGTAAATTACATTAAACTCCTTTGAGGTTTGAGCAAGTTACACTTAGATGGAAATGTTTCTTTATTATACACTAACACCCCCAAAACTTAAATTTGACTTTTAAAATACCTAAAATGCCCCTAGTTATATTATTTTATATTTTTTTTTACCTTTTAACCAAAAACTTTATAAACTTTAATAAAAATATGATTCATTAAATAAATAAATAGTTTTAAAAAATTAAATAAATAAATAGTTTAAATAAATAAAATAAATAAATTGTTTAAAAATAAATAAATAAATAGTTTTTAAAAATAAAATAAATAAATAGTTTTAAACAAATAAATAAATAGTTTTAAAATGTAAATAAATAAATGAAAAAAAATTCAAAAACATTAAATTTTTTAAGGATATCTATTAATAGGGACAAGAAAAACTCTAAATATCCAAACATTTATGGTAAAGATGATGGTGAGATGCTTCAAGGTTCCCAATACTCCTTGTATATTTAGAGTTTATCTTATCCCTATTAATGAATATTCTTAAAAATTAATGTTTTTAATTTTTTCATTTATTTTTTAAACTATTTATTTATTTGATTTTTAATACTTTTTTATTTAATTTTTTAATTATTTATTTACTTAATTTTTTAAAACTATTTATTTATTTAATTTTTTAAAACCATGTATTGATTTAATTTTTTAAAACTATCTACTTATTTAATTTTTTTAAACTATTTGTTTATTAAATTTTTTAAAACTATTTATTTATTTAATGAATCATATTTTTATTTAGTTTTTTATTTTTATTAAAGTTTATAAAGTTTTTGGTTAAAAGGTAAAAAAAAATAAAGTATAAAATAATATAACTAGAGGTATTTTAGATATTTTAAAAGTCAAATTTAAGTTTTGGGGTGTTAGTGTATAATAAAGAAATTTTTCTATCTAAGTGTAACTTATCCAAACCCTAAGAGGTTCGGTGTAAGTTACCCAATATTAAATCTATTTTTGTACTTTGATTTTGGATACTTTCCCTTTTTTGGTTTCAAAGGTGGAGGCAGGAAATTTTGCTCTATATTTTAGGGTAGTGTTAACCTATGCCCTAAAACACTGTAAAAAAAATATTAACACTGTATTTATTGCTTTTAATCATCATAAATACATAAACATTAGAGCATCTCCAATGCTATTATGCATTTTTGAGTATCTAAATAGTGACACATCAGCATTTCTATTCAATATGAGCTCACTTTTAATTTTTTTTTAAAGAAATGCATATTCACATCTTCAATGCAATTATCTAAAATCAAATATGTATCTATTTTTTAACCAATCATAATAAAACAATTATTACATTCACTCTCCTCTTTTATTTTACAATTAAATGAGCTTCAATATTATTGGTGGAAATAGTTAGAAATCCTAGTCAGCATTTCTAGGAGAGTTTCTAGAATTAGAAACCCAACTTCATATTCTCTAACTTTTTTTTTACCACATCATCTCCATATTCAACATAGATAATTGTATTGGAGAGAATTTTTCTAACTTCTTTAGTATCTATCCTATGTGGCACTCCATTTTCTCTAAATGCATAATAGCATTGGAGATGCTCTTACAATAAATACACTTTGACATTCTATATATAGTTTCTTAACATGTGCCCTTACTTAAGGGCACAGGTTAACACTACCTTATATTTTAAGTTTTGCTATACATTTATCAAATCAAACTTAAGACAAGATTTTTTTTTTAAATGTTTCGGTTTATTTAAATTTAACATTTGATAAATAACTTTGTCATGTATTTTTTTACTGAAACAACTTTATTAAATATGCATAGTAAATTCACAGTTTTTTTTATATACCACGTTTGGTGACATCAACTCAAATATGTGATATTGTTAAACTGCCTTCAACATTGGTCAAGGCTGTAGATATATCAAATAATATTTTTTCATTTGCATATACATATATATTTATATATATATATATATATATATATATATATATATTAGTATTAAGTAAAAAAAAAACCATTTGCTAACTATTGAAGCAGGAAATTGTAGATACATAATTAGCCGACATGCATAAAAATGCAAAACTTCAGATAATAAAAAATTTAAAATTAGAAAAACAAAAATTTTATGTCTATACTGCTATTTTGTAACTTTATTTGAAACTATCATAAAAACAAGAGTAATGCTACTTTGTCTAAATCTGGTGTCCAAATCTGGTGTCCAAATGATGTGGTAATACCCTAGTCCATTCATTTAAATCATGCAAATATAATACAATTTAAATTAACAGATTATAATGTCGTCACATCATTTGGACATCAAATTTAGACAAAATAGTATTATTGTAAAACAATTCGATTAACTCGATAGATTGACTCAATTTATTGATGCATTGAGTACTGTTTAGTTAATATTGTTACATCAAATAGGGATTTTTTTTTTCTCCATAGTATTAATAATGTGCTCTAACAACTATAAAATTATAAAAGAAAAATATTTATTGTATTTATTATCTCAATTAATGTAATAAATGTATTTTATAATAAATGTATATAAAATACATGTGCCATACCTTTTATAGCACTGCCCTTTATTTGCTTCTTCTTGTAATTAAGTTATTATTATATGTACGGTCATGGAACATTTAAGAAGATGCATGATAAATTCCAATTTTTTTCATAAATTTAAAGTTTGAATAATTAAACAACAAAATAAAAATAATTGTTTGGTTATCATTTTTAATATCAAATTTTTGTTCAATAAATTTTAGAAAAAAAAAATGTTATCTATTGAAAAGAGTGTTGCAAAATGCTAATAAGGTAGCAAAGCAAACCCAGAAGTGGGTTGCATATAACTTTCAACTGCACGAGATCCACGAAATCCTAATAATAGAATTCCGCACGGAAAATCCCACGGAATCTTAAGAATCGAATTCTGCTTAAAAAAACCTATGGGATTTCGTGAGTCAAATTTCGTACGAAAAAACCCTATAGAATCCCGAAAATCGAATCCTGTATGAAAAAACTTACGGAATCACAAATTCTGCACAAAAAAACCCATGGGATCCCGCACATGATAAAGAGTTAAAATATATAGGCAGAGAACTTACGTGAAGGCAGAGAGATAATGCCATCTAGCAGAAACAGGAACATTAACAGGAGGCAAAGTGACTATAAGTTTGATAGGAACAATCTTTGTCTGCTTGTCCATCCCAAGAACAATTGCTGCAGCTAGTGTTAGAATCAGAGCCAAAACCCTCAAAACAATGTCTAAGGTGCTCACTTTTCTCTGGGTTTGCACCAATATTTTTCTCTCCACTCCATCCATCAGATCAGAATATATCCCGAGAAACAAACAGAAAATAAGACACAGAGTAGAGAGAGCTAGAGTTGGAGTAGTACTACAGAGTGAGGAGTAGTGCTGCTAGTAAAAGCTTATGAGATAAGGAAGACAAGATGGATATATATTTATATATAAATAGATATAGAGAGAGATGTGAAAGGGAAATTAATAAATCAAGGTTCGGCATTGTTAGGTAGGAGAGCAAGTGTTTAAATGCATTTACAACGACTCAAATTTCAACTTGTATTTTACATTTCATCTTAGTGCGAGTGGTGGTGTGCAACTTTTCTTACAAGGTAATTGTAGAGTAGATACTTTCAGATCATAAGAATAGATATTTAGACCGTATATATAATGTTTAATTTAATTCGGTAGATCTTGATAGACCCAGAGACAAAGTCAGTTCCAAGAATCTAAGGGCCAATTTGAAAAATTACTAATGTTTTAATAAAAAATACAAATAACAAAAAATAGGTTGCAAATATAAATTAACTTTTACAAAATTTGTGGGCTTGGGGAGTTAAATGGTCCCCTCACTCACTAACGTGACTTTGTCACTGGACAACCCCTTAAACCCTGTGTAATATATATATATGGGAATTGTTAGTTTAATTTTTTTTAATATACCATATTAATTGTTAGTTTAATCTATTGATATGCATGATAAGTGAGATATCCAAATTAAATATATGTAGTATATTACTATATTGGTATATAAGTAAATCTACATGTTAAGTCAAACAAAAGTAACATATTAGAGATTGTTTAATCTTCATATAGTAGATATTAAAAAAAAATCAAGGATATTTATATATTAATATTTGGAAGACATGCAATAAATATTGATATCGGCTCATGTTGTCAACTTGTGTAACTCACGAGTTTATATATGAATGTGAATTCACACTGCGAATAATTCCTATATATGTGCATGTGATGATATATATAGCTGCAGTCAATTCTAAATAATAATTTAAAACCAAATTAAAGTGAATATAGATTCACATTCTTAGTCAAACTTCTCAGCTGTATGGGCTTAGTTAAATTGATTCTTCCAAAAACTATATACATAAAATAAATAAATAAATTATAATGTGTATATATATATAAATTTAGATTAAAAATATTTAATTAAAAAGTGATGTTAATTAAAAAATGTTTAAAATCATTTTTTAAACTACTAAATTTTAAAAAAATTTCACTTTAATCCTTTTTTTAAAATTTTTTTTTGGTATAATTACCCTCCCAAACTTGAATTTGTGGCTCTGACCCTAGTCTGGAGACTTCACAATCTCCATTACACTCATCAAGTTTCAAACCTTGATATCATGTATATATTGTCTCATATTATACATAAAACCAAAATAATTGTTCATGGGAGATATCTCGACGCGTTATAGTATTTGATCTTGATAGGTTCTAATAACAAGCCTTCTAACCGGTGATGTTAATGCGGTAAATAGATATGATGCATGAGATCGACATGTGGTATTTATTATTATTATAATTTTTATAAACATATGGCATTTAATTAGCCAGAAATTGCCCATAACAACTTATTGTCTTCCATTATTTAGGGTTTGGGATACAGGGACTGATTACTGATCCCCACTTTATGCTATATTAATAATTCATTGTCCAACGTTAAATTTGTGATATATTATGTTATTTTCGTAAGCACATATAACATTTTATAAAACCGTGCGCAAGTAGACATTAATTAACTCAATCATTCAATAAATATAATATCTATATGATTTTAAATTCAAATGTGTGGTCACGATCGAATTACTGTATCTGATAATTATCAAATAGTTCACTGTTGACGCAAATTATATATTTTATTGCAACTATAATACTAGAAGCAAAATTATTATAATTCACAATCTTGGCTGTAGAGAAAATCAATTGAAATTCTATACAGCCTAAAACTTAATTATTCTCCACCAGCAATATCGTAACTGTTTGTACAACATACAGGCTACAGCTCACAAAATCTGTCGCCGTTGTATTATATATTATTATTGAAACTAACATTTATTGAGATTGAGTCGGAAGTCGATCTATAGAGATTGGATTTTGATCATTTCTTTACCTTATCTTTTTTTCGATCTCACCTAATATTATAACATATAAATATTATAATGAATGTGTAGTTAAGATATAATTGGTTTCCACAACTACTTTGTCAACAATCAACCATATGATGTAAAAAGAGCGGGAAAAAGATGAGATAATGAGAAAATCAAAATCCATAGAGATTAGTGAGATCAAATATTATTAGGGTGGACATAATATTTTCTTGTAGTGGTACACCGTATACCACAACATTAGGAGAGGTTTCTCCATTTTATCTTTTTATGAGCGAAGTGAGATTGAATAAATCAAGGTTCGGCATTGTTGGGTAGGAGAGCAAGTGTTTAAATGCATTTACAACGAAGCGGCTAATTAAGTGTTTGATGCATACATCAACTCAAATTTCAACTTGTATTTTACATTTCATCGTAGTGCAGTACGAGTGGTAATGTGCAACTTTTCTTACAAATTAGTATCGTAAGAGTAGATATTTTCGGATCATAAGAATAGATATTTAGACAGTATAGATAATGTTTAATTTAATTTAGGTAGATCTTGATAGACCCAGAGACGAAGTCAGTTCAAAGAATCTAATGGTCAATTTGAAAAATTACTAATATTTTAATAAAAAATACAAATAACAAAAAATAGGATTTAAATATAAATTTACTTTTACAAAATTTGTGGGCTTGGGGAATTAAATGGTCCCCTCACTCAATAACTTGACTTTGTCACTGGACAAGCCTTTAAACCCTGTGTAATTTTAATATATATATATATATATATATATATATATATATATATATATGGGAATTGTTAGTTTTTTTAAAGAGTTGTGCCTATTGGCACATCCCCTACTAATCTGTTCATGCGCCACTTTTTAAAATTTTGATTTAATTAAATAAAATTAAATTTTTTTGTTTATTTCCAAAACTACCAATTTTACTTATTTTCAAACTTAATACATACCTTATATAATCTCTCTATCTCTGATCTCTGTATCTGTTTATATCTCTCTCATCTCCATTGATTGATTTATTTCTTTTTTCTTCTTATTTCTTTTTTTTTTGGTTTTTTTTTCTTTTATTTCATGATGGAAAAGAAAAAAATAAAAAATAACAGGGTACTTCAACACAACTACAGATTGATATCATTCTAAAGAAAAAATAAACTTCAAACTTATTTCCAGAGAATGAATTGTTTCCCGATGCTTACTATCATTGTCAGACAATTCTTGATTTATGTCATTCTTAGACAATTCTTCAAGATGTTTGATATCGTTCTTAGACAATTCTTTTATATTCTTGATATCGTTCTCAAACTCTTCCATAATATTTTATACGTACGTAAGAAACAGATTTTAAGGTTTAAGAGTTAAATTTTTTTTTTGAAGAAACATATTACTGGGTTTTTTTTAAAAAAAAGAATGTGAGATTTTAATAGATTTACTTTGTAGAAGATTTCTTTCCTAAATTGTATGTCTCTTTAAGTAATTTTGATAAAGGAAAAAAAAGAATATTATATAATTAAAAATGTGGGGCATGAATAGATCAGTAGGGGGTGTGCCAATAGCACCACTCTTTTTTAAATATATCATATTAAGAGCTTGTTTTGTTGGGCTTTTGAAAAATCTCTATTGGTAAAAAATCTACTTGTAGTAGATCTATTAGAAATAGAGTTTTTTTTTTAAAAAAAATCTATTTGAAGAAGTAACTCCAATGAGCTTTTGCTTAGTAGAGGTTTAAACTCTACTAACATTTACTCAATTTAAAATAGACAATCTCAAAAAGTCCAACCAAACATTTCTAAAAAATTCAAATAGATGTTTGTAGACCTTTTGAGCCAGTAGAAAGCTCAACCAAACGAGCACTAATTGTTAGTTTAATTTTTTAATACCATATTAATTGTTAGTTTAATCTATTGACATGCATGATAAGTGAGATATCCAAAATAAATATATGTAGTATATTACTATATTAGTATATAAGTGTATCTACATGTTAAGTTAAACAAAAGTAACATATTAGAGATTGTTTAATCTTCATATAATAGATATTAAAAAAAATCAAGGATATTTATATATTAATATTTGAAAGACATGCAATAAATATTGATATCGGCTCATGTTGTCAACTTGTGTAACTCACGAGTTTATATATGAATGTGAATTCACACTGCGAATAATTCCTATATATGTGCATGCGTAAATGTGATGATGCATACAGTATATAGCACTATAGCAGCAGTCAATTCTAACTAATAATTTAAAACCAAATTAAAGTGAATATATATTCACATTCTTGATCAAACTTTTTTGGTATAATTACCCTTCCAAACTTGAATTCGTGGCTCTGACCCAGGTCCGGAGACTTCACAATCTCCATTACACTCATCAAGTTTCAAACATTGATATCGTGTACATATTGTCTCATATTCTACATAAAACCAAAATAACTGTTTATGGGGGAGATATCTCGATATATTATAATATTTGATCTCGATACGTTATAGTATTTGATCTCGATAGGTCCTGATAGAAAGCCTTCTGACCAGTGATGTTAATGCGGTAGATAGATATGATGCATGAGATCGACATGTGGTATTTATTATTATTATAATTTTTGTAAACATATGGCATTTAATTAGCCATAAATTGCCCATAACAACTTATTGTCTTCCATTGTAGAGGGTTTGGGATACAGCCACTGATTACTGATCCCCACTTTATGCTATATTAATAATTCATGGGCAATTACCAATTAGGTCCTGAACTTTTTTTTAAATTCCAAGTTGCTTACGACTTTTATAAAAGTAACCAAATTGGTCCTCATATTTTTTTCAAGTGTCAAATTAGTCCCTCTCTTTTTAGAAGTGGCCAAATTGGTCACTCTAATGACTTAACGGTGTTAAATATAACAGTTGACTTTAATAATTTTAGTTAAAGTATGTAAATACCCTTTATTTATCATATTATAGTAAAGTTATTTTGTCTCTATGTATTAAATTCTCTATTATAATTACAATAAAATCTAAAAATATTATTAATGAAACACCATTTGTACATTTTTTATTAAAATTCTCTAAAAAATTCTAAAAATATTTTAATAAGACATTGTCAATTATACTTTTATTTTTTTAAATAAAGTTACCGGTCATTCTCAGTTTAATCTTTTATCACTTTTATATAATACTATTTTTTTTGTTAATATTATATAAGTGATGTTTTCAAAATTATTTAAAAATCAAAACACACAAATAAATAAACAAAATAAACAAAAATATACATGTGTTAAAAAAATGGTGCATGTGTCAATATTATATTGTTTAGGAATAAAATACAATTTTACCCCTATACAGTTAAAATTGACAGATAGAACTTAGTTAGAGGAACTAATTTGACACTTAAGAAAAATGTAAGGACCAATTTGCACTTTTGTAAAAGTCGCAAACAACTTGGAATTTTTTTTTAAAAAGTCCATGATCCAATTGGTAATTGCCATAATTCATTGTCCAACATTAAATTTGTGATATATTATGTTATTTTCATAAGCACATACCTTAATTAACTCAATCATTCAATAAATATCATATCTATATGATTTTAAATTCAAATGTGTTGTCACGATCGAATTACTGTATCTGATAATTATCAAATAGTTCATTGTTGACGCAAATTATATATTTTATTGCAAATATAATACTTGTTGATTATTAGCTCATCAGGTGTTGATCCAATCCAGAAGCCCAATAACAAACCTTATAAGACCCAAGTTCCTAGTCTACAGCATCAGCCAGGCCCAAAAGGGTTTAAAAGGAAACGGTGACAATTTTTGTGGTTATCCTTATCTCAACAGATCAGTATGCTGAGTCACAGATTTTTAATCCGATGTGGAGCTGCGTGATTGGCTTCAGTGGATTGCTTGCTGAGTCAGAAGATAGGCATAAATAAACGAAGCTAAAGAGAGAGAAAGTCATTCGTTTTGTTTTTCTCAAAATTAGGTTTTTTAGAGTTCTCTTTTCTCTCAAAAGTTCTCGATTGTTCTTGAGTGTTCTTGAGAGAAATATAGCGATCTTCATCTTCTTGTGTTGTATAATCTGTATGTTTGTAATCGTGTGAGGCCTGAGTGTTCTCTGAGTACTTTTCTTGTAAAAGCTGAGTGATTACAGTGTATATTTGTAGATTTGAGAGAAGTTCTTAGGGTCTGGTTGCTTGTGGTAACAGATCTAGATAATTCTGGGTCTTCTGGGTTTGTGTAAGGGTTAGTTTAGTGTTTTTGGTTTGTAAAGAATACTCATATAGTGATAGAGCCCTCTCTGTGTAGGCTCAACGTGGATGTAGGTCTTTTATAGACTGAACCACAATAAATCTTGTGTCGATTTACTCTTCTAGCTCTACTCATATCTTTCTGTGCTTATATTTCTATTTCTGCTTAAATTGATTCTCAGATCCTTAAGAATACTTTTCTTGACTCTGTTCTTGTATCTGCTATCATTCAGATGTGCAGATTATTATTCTAAGAACAGATCAATTAGGTTACTTGATTTAAGGATTTATTAAATTTGTATGTTGTTGTTTACTAGTATTTGTATATTTCTTGTTTTGTTAGTAAGTGAATCTTACAGGTATAAAGAACAGGAAAGGAGTGTTAAGGTTTCAAACTGTCTCTGAAACCTAACAGTGGTGTCAGAGCCTCATACTAGCAGCAACGGCGACCATACAGGAGTCAGATCCACCGGCGACAGAACCTTCAAGCCTTGAAGAGTCCTCTGGAGAAGAAGGGAGCTCCAGTGAAGCGGAGAGCACCCAGGATCTGCAACCAGATCACCAGTTTGGTAACTTTAATAGTTATGTTTTCAATATGAAGTTTGAAATAGATAGATTTGATGGCACTGGGGATTTCGGGATTTGGAGAAGGAAGGTGAAAGCCTTACTTTCCCAACAGAAAATCCTCAAGGCCATTGAAGGTGTTGATAAACTGCCTAGTAGTCTTTCTGATGAACAAAAGCATGATATGTTAGAAATGTCATTAGGAACCATCATTTTAAATTTGTCTGATAATGTCTTAAGAGAAGTAAATGATAAAACTTCTGCATGTAGTCTCTGGAAGAAACTTGAAAGCCTATATTTGACCAAGTCTTTGACTAATAAAATATACTTAAAAGAAAGACTTTTTAGTTTCAAAATGGACCCTAGTAAAACTCTAGGAAAGAACCTTGATGAATTCAAGAAGTTGACATTAGAACTAGCTAATGCAGGAGCAAATGAGAAGCTGAGTGAAGAGAATGAGGCTATCATTCTCCTAAATTCACTGTCTGACTCCTTCAAGGATGTCAAGGCTGCTATTAAATATGGCATGACTTCTCTCACACTTGAAGAGTGTGTATCAGCTTTAAAATCTAAAGAATTAGAGCTTAAAATTGAAAAGAAAGACAGTGGGGAAAACTTATTTGTTAGAGGAAGGCAGCCTGTAAAACCTAATGGTAACAGCTCTAACAATAAAGGTAAACATAGGAGTAAGACACATAATCACAGATCACAGTCTAGGACTAGAAATGGCTCTAGGAAATGCTACTTTTGTGGCAAAGAAGGCCATATTAAGAAATACTGCTATGAATTTAAAAAGAAAATGCAAGATAAAACTCAAACTGATAGTGATGCTGCCATTGCATCTAATTCCTATGAACCTAGTGAGGTTTTAGCTGTGAGCACTGAGGATATGAATTCTGAATGGATCCTTGACTCAAGCTGCTCATTCCACATGTGTCCTAGGAGAGAATGGTTCACTGAGTTCCAAGAACTCAACAGTGGCAGTGTGTTGATGGGTAACAATCAACATTGTAATGTGGAGGGAATAGGATCAGTAGGAATTAAAATGTATGATGGGATGATTAGGGTCTTTAAAAATGTTAGATATGTGCCTAACCTTAAGAGAAATCTCATTTCTCTAGGTATCCTAGATGAGGAGGGTTACTCCTATAAGGCTGAGAAATGTATCTTAAAAGCCTCTAAGGGTTCTCTTGTTGTCCTTAAAGGTGACAAGAAGAATGGGCTGTATGTTCTTAGAGGTGAGACAGTCACCAATGAGGCTGCCAATGTGGCTTCTAAAAACAGTGACAACAGTGTGTTATGGCACATGAGATTGGGTCATATGAGTGAGAGAGGTATCTTAGAGTTGAGCAAGAGAAATCTCCTAAATGGGGATCAAGTTAGCAAGCTAGAGTTTTGTGAGAATTGTGTCATAGGAAAACAGCATAGAATCAGCTTTAGCAATGCTCAACACACCTCAAAACAGATCTTAGAATATATACATGCTGATCTAGGAATAGATATTTTCTGTCCCTCATTGATGATCACTCTAGGAAACTTTGGCTTTATCTTTTAAAGTCCAAAGACCAAGCTTTTGAGAGCTTCAAAGCTTGGAAGAGGTTGGTTGAAAACCAAACCTCTAAGAAAATTAAAACTCTTAGAACTGACAATGGATTAGAATTTTATAGTGAGAGTTTTAATAAATTCTGTGAAGAACAAGGGATTACTAGACATAGAACAGTAAGACATACTCCACAACAGAATGGAGTAGCTGAGAGAATGAATAGGACTGTTCTAGAAAAGGTTAGATGCCTACTTATAGGGTCTGGTTTGAACCAGAATTTTTGGGGGGAAGCTGCAGCTACTGCAGCCTATCTGATCAATAGGGCTCCCTCCACTGCTATAGGACTTAAAATCCCTGAAGAAATCTGGACAGAGAGGCCTCCTAGTCTAAAACACTTAAGAGTGTTTGGGTGTGATGCCTATGCACACCAATCTGAAGGGAAGTTAGAACCTAGATCCTTGAAAGGAGTGTTTCTAGGTTATCCTTTAGGTGTTAAAGGTTATAGAATTTGGTTAAGGGACCAAAAGGGTTTTAAGGTGATAATAAGTAGAGATGTAGTATTTGATGAGTCTAGGATGCCTTGTAAGGATAAGAATCAATCATCTGAATCTGATCCAGATCCTTTAAAGGATGATGGAAACAAGGTTCAGGTGGAAGTTGGCAGCCCACCACTTGATTCAGATCAGGTTGTAGATGATAGGGCTGCCCATTCTGATGATCTACATCAGGTGGAAGAGGGTCAGAATCAGCCTGAGGACAGCGAATCTCTAGCTGATTATGAGCTTGTTAGGGATAGGGATAGAAGGGTAATTAAACCTAACAGTAAATTTGCAAATGCAGATTTTATATCTTTTGCATTGTGCACTGACCAAGAACTGGAGAATTCTGAACCTAGGACATTTAGTGAGGCTGTCAATTGTATTGACAAGCATAAATGGCAGCAAGCCATGAAAGAAGAGATGGAATCTCTTGAGAAAAACCAGACATGGATTCTGATTAGAAAACCTGATAAACAGAAGGTTGTTGCATGTAAATGGTTGTTTAAAATAAAAGAGGGAGTAGGGCAGAATGATCCCATTAGATATAAGGCTAGATTAGTGGCAAAAGGGTTCACTCAAAGGGAAGGCATAGATTATAATGAGATATTTTCCCCTGTTGTGAAATATAAAACCATTAGGATCATTCTTGTTTTAGTTAGCCATTACAACTTAGAATTAGAGCAATTGGATGTTAAAACTGCTTTTGTGCATGGAGACTTAGATGAAACCATCTATATGTCTCAACCGGAGGGATTTGAGTCCAAAACTCATCCCTCCCATGTTTGTCTTCTTAGAAAATCCTTGTATGGGCTGAAACAAGCCCCTAGACAATGGTATAAAAGGTTTGATACTTTTGTTACTAGCATTGGATTTATTAAAAGTAAATATGATGCATGTTTTTACTTTGATAGTGATAATATTCAAAATTCTGTCTATTTACTTTTATATGTTGATGATATGCTATTAGCTAGTAAGAACATGTCTAGGATTAATGATTTAAAGAAGAAACTTAAATCTGAGTTTGATATGAAGGATTTAGGAAATGCAAAAAGGATTTTAGGTATTGAAATTGAGAGGACTAGAGATGAGTCAAAACTGAGCCTAAAACAGTGTAACTATCTGTTAAAATTGGTAGATAGATTTGCTATGAAGAACTGTAAACCAGTAAATATTCCTCTATCCTCCAATTTCATTTTATCTGCAGCTTTGTCACCTAGATCTATTGAAGAGTCTAGATATATGGAGTCTGTCCCATATGCTAGTGTTGTCGGTTCCATCATGTACTCAATGATTAGCACTAGACCAGACTTAGCCCAAGCCATTAGTGTCCTAGCCAGATACATGGCTAACCCTGGAAAGGGACACTGGAATGCCATGAAGTGGCTGTTAAGATACATCAGTTCTACCACTATTGTAGGACTGATTTATAATTGCTCTAATACTGTAATAGACCTTGTAGGATATGTAGATTCTGATTATGCTGGTGATAGAGATAAGAGGAGGTCCACATCCTCATATTTCTTCACCATTGCAGGTTGTTGTGTTAGCTAGAAAAGCCAGCTTCAGTTAGTTGTGGCCTTGTCCACAACAGAGGCTGAATACATTGCTGTTACTGAGGCAATTAAGGAAGCAATTTGGCTTCAAGGCCTCTTAGGGGAGATAAATATTTTTGATGGAAAGCTGTCATTTATACTGATAGCCAAAGTGCATTGCATTTAGTTAAAAATCCTGTTTTCCATGAAAGAACTAAACATATAGAAGTCAAGTATCAATTTATTAGAGACCAAGTCTCTAATGGTATAGTTCAGGTGGAAAAGATTCCCACTGAAGATAATCCAGCTGACATGGGCACTAAAATAGTATCTTATAGCAAGTTTAAGCATTGCTTAAACCTGCTTAAGATAAGAGATTATGGCTGACTGTTTTTTATTGTGTTTTGAGCCAGGTATCACAGAGAAGACTCTTCCACTATATGAGAGGTGATGAGCTAAGGTGGAATATGTTGATTATTAGCTCATCAGGTGTTGATCCAATCCAGAAGCCTAATAACAACCCCAATAAGACCCAAGTTCCTAGTCTACAGCATCAGCCAGGCCCAAAAGGGTTTAAAAGGAAACGGTGACAATTTTTGTGGTTATCCTTATCTCAACAGATCAGTGTGCTGAGTCACAGATTTTTAATCCGATGTGGAGCTGCGTGATTGGCTTCAGTGGATTGCTTGCTGAGTCAGAAGATAGGCATATATAAACGAAGCTAAAGAGAGAGAAAGTCATTAGTTTTGTTTTTCTCAGAATTAGGTTTTCTAGAGTTCTCTTTTCTCTCAAAAGTTCTCGATTGTTCTTGAGTGTTCTTGAGAGAAATATAGCGATCTTCATCTTCTTGTGTTGTATAATCTGCATGTTTGTAATTGTGTGAGGCCTGAGTGTTCTCTGAGTACTTTTCTTGTAAAAGCTGAGTGATTACAGTGTATATTTGTAGATTTGAGAGAAGTTCTTAGGGTCTGGTTGCTTGTGGTAACAGATCTAGATAATTCTGGGTCTTCTGGGTTTGTGTAAGGGTTAGTTGAGTGTTTTTGGTTTGTAAAGAATACTCATATAGTGATAGAGCCCTCTCTGTGTAGGCTCAACGTGGATGTAGGTCTTTTATAGACTGAACCACAATAAATCTTGTGTCGATTTACTCCTCTAGCTCTACTCATATCTTTCTGTGCTTATATTTCTATTTCTGCTTAAATTGATTCTCAGATCCTTTGACTCTGTTCTTGTATCTGCTATCATTCAGATGTGCAGATTATTATTCTAAGAACAAATCAATTAGGTTTCTTGATTTAAGGATTTATTAAATTTGTATGTTGTTGTTTACTAATATTTGTATATTTCTTGTTTTGTTAGTAAGTGAATCTTACGGGTATAAAGAACAGGAAAGGAGTGTTAAGGTTTCAAACTGTCTCTGAAACCTAACAATACTAGAAGCAAAATTATTATAATTCACAATCTTGGCTGTAGAGAAAATCAATTGAAATTCTGTACAGCTAAAAACTTAATTATTCCCCGCCAGCAATATCGTAAATCTAGCTAGGCAAGATTGTAGTTCATTGAATTCATGATTCATATATAGTTGATCATATATCATTTTCAGACAAGGAGAGTTTCCAGATTTCCGGTTGTACAATATGTATCGATTCTATAGATTATTTGGAATCTGTCAGTGTTAACCGATCAGCAAATTGCCATCTTTTTATGGTCATCAATGTCGATCTTATCGGATTAATATACACTTGCATTTACACATGCATGGTTTATATATATATAGTAATATCGAAGAGATTACCATTATCTAAAAAATTGAAATTTAGAAAGATCAATTACAATTTATGAAGCGCACTCTCTTAGTTCATTTTGTGTGCACTTCTCTTTCCATGTTAGTGTTCTGGTTATCGACTTTTAAGTTTCTCTATTTACATTTACAACTTACAAGTATATGTGAGTGTGAAGAGTTTTCTTCCTCGTATGTTATTATCTCTCGATTGTGAAAATATCTAGATATATATTAATGTTGCATATTTAGTATTGTTTGATTTCGATCGGCAGGTCCCGACAAACCCGGTCCATGTCCCGTATATGATGAATAAAACAAATTTAATTTAAGAAATAATTTTGATGAATACCTTGCTCCCAAATCCGCCAACATTTAGATCATATCATAATAATCTTAAGAATTGTTGATCAAAAATTATCTGAAAGAAAAAAAGAATTGAAGAAGAAGGTCATGAATTGAAAGAGCTTCCTCCCATCTCATATATATATATATATATATATATATATATATATATGAGTTATGACACTGAATAAAAATAGAATCAACTTACTTAGCAATTGTTGTTATAATTATAATTAACTGGTTTGTTTTTAATTAATCAAATTGATTAAACCAGTCATTAAAATCTATTCCTCCATAAAACAATAGATATATGTTACAGAGTTGATCTTTTGAAACTCAGATCCTACATTTAACTGGGGTTTCTACACACATTCAAATTCAATTTAATACAAAGTCAAGCCAGAAATATAAAATGGAATAAGTAAAATAAAGTATCATTGACTTGGAATTCAAATCTCTGAAATTACTTTGATGTTTTATTTGATCAAATGCAGTATGAAAATTTAAATTAGAAGGCCCAAAAGTTTGAATGTCCATGATTCAAAGAAATTGCGATTTGGGTCAAAAATAAATATAAAAATTAATTTATCTGTAAAATGAGTAGCAGAAGATTGTACTTGACTTTGACTTTTTCTATGTTCTAACTTGGAAACAAAACAAGATTGGTGACGACATATTGATGTCACATATCATAACCCGACTCCGGATTTGGTAAGTCGGAATCGGATCCGGATTCGGGTATTGCCTCAACAACACAAGACATGCATTTGGTCAATTTTGTCACAGTGATTTAATAGAAAAAATAAAAAAAAAATAGTCTAGAAGAAAACAATTGAACAATTGAGTACATTGATTCTTGATCCAATTCAATCAAAATTCAGCTTTTGATCATTTATATACATTTTGTTGGGTAATTTATTTTTTGGAAGAGTTTTTTTGGGTAAATTACTTTCCTGGAGCTGGGCTAATTTATTGGCAAATAGTCTTATTTTGGAAAATAAACAGACGACCACCACATGCAAGGAAGTTTTTTTTTTTTTAATTATTCTAAACCTTTTAAGTTTTAAGCCATACGTTTGATTATTTTTTTTTAAAGAGGAATTTGATTTATGATAATTCAAAACTTTGAGAGAGGTTTCCAGTGAATTTTCAGAATCGTTCTAGTCCATCATTATAACCAGATAAAAGATACATATAACATATGCTCGATCAATTTTAATTATGTTCTTATACTAATTATTTGAACATATTTACAATTTGGACAAGAGCTTCCATAAGTTAGGGTTCAATGATTATAGCTCGATAATATCATAATATATGGTTATCCACTCATATTTGATTTTCATATTACGTAGTATGATTTTAGTGGTAGTTGTATTTGTGCCGATACACTTCTCCCCCGTCTTAAAGTAATCAACTTTCATTTAAAAAACTAAAGTAATAATAAAATATTTTAAATGTCTTAAATATTATTTAATTTGCTTCCACTAATTGATATATAATGTGATATGTCATTGTCATTATTCAACAATGCAATTTAAACATTAACAAGATTCATTTATACTTTTTAGAGGGTAAATCTACTTATTAAGTTTTTGACTATTAGAAAAAAAGAAGAAGATAAATATGAATATAAATAAATATTTAATACAGTATAAAAAGACTATAAATTAAATTAGGTATATGTCACATATATAACATGTTTTTCAAAGAAAATTAAGTGCATTTTCAATCTTTTCTTGCTCTGCAATTCTCTGAATTCCATTCCCTCAATTTTCTTTCTCCTGCTAGATGACCAATCTGTTTAATTTAATTTAATTTGTTTCTTACAGTCTTGTATAAATGAGACCAATTCATGAACTAATAAATAATATAATAGATGAATATGACAGTTAGTGTAAATTAATTATTTGATTGAATAATTTATACATGAAAGGATAAGCTCGATCTCTTAGAATTCACAGTGATGTGTCCTTTCAATGAATTTTATGCTTTCTTGTTTGTGTGGTAATGAATTTCTTGAAACTTGTGTTAAATATGAAATTTTTTTATTAATAATTATATTAAATATATATGATGTTTTTGTGATTTGGATATAATATGAAATTTTTTAAAAACTCTGTTTAGATTACCTATCAAACAAGCTATAGATATTTCATAAGGAAAACAAAAATGTCAAGTGGAAATTGCCAAGTAATTAAAAAAAAAAAAAGCAAAATGTCAATTTTGATTAATTTGATGTAAGAATGTGATTTGTAGAGAGTGATCGATATGCTCTTTGTCCTCTTCATGAAGCCACTTGTATTTGATTATTAAACAGCCAATTGGAAATTGGAAAGTGAAAGCAATAAGATTTTAGTTATCCCAAAGTTGATATATATCCGAAATGTTTCGTTGTAAAGCTTTTTCTCGATACATCCTTGATAATGTATCAGAATTTGTATTTACTTAGATATGATTCATTCGAACCGCTGATTTGAGAGTTATCCATATATTAAATTCGTCTTTCTACCAGTTGAACTGACATCTCAAAAGCTGACCTCAAGGCAATTGCCAAGCCTAGACCACCAAGGCAACCCCCTTGTGGTTGAGTTTCAATATCAAATTATCAATCATTACGTATAAACAACGGCGTTGGCTCGAGTAAGGTTTGTGAAGAAGAAAAGGTCAGCGGCAGCCGTGGCAAACAATCGCTGCCTTTATATTATTTATACATGCAATTGAGAATTCAGACAACTTGTAACGTCGATTATGTATTCACTAATATAAACAATACCAAGCAGCAAATCTTCTATTCTCTCTCAAAATCAAGCCAACTCATTATCATATCATGCATATAACATCAAATCTTTTCTATATAAAATAAAAAAAATCCATCCAGTTTGAGTCTATGATCACCAATAATTGTTATATATAAAACAGCTTTGATATATAAGAGCGCAAAATTTTGTCTGATACCCCTTTTAATATTGGTTACATAAATTAAAGAGTAAATTACAGGTAGACATAGCTACCAAATCAATAAACAATATAACTTCATATTAAAGGTTTCAATTTGGTCAATAATTCTTGGAGAAGTTATTGATTAAGAGTATTTAATTTTATCGAATATCTTTAATATGTTAAAGTTTTCATACAGTAACCTATGCTTAACAAAAGTGTTCATGTACCTCGATCCTCTTCAATGTTACTGATGGGGGTATAAGGCTCCGTGGGAATAGGGGTTTTGTCACTTTTTTGAGTTGATGTTTCAAGACTATCACCGTTTTAATAACTTAGTTTTAAAGGCACTAAATTGGGTGACTTTCAAAAATACCCTTATTCTACATATTTTTTTATTATATTTATGACTTTAACTTCCTTTAACTTTTATATTGTCTGAAATCTACTCCTCTCTCTAACTTTAACAGCTATGTAAACTGAAATCGAAGTTTATCTCCTTTTACAACTCATGGTCACCGAATAAAAATTGAAAGACCATCTTTTTCTCCTTTTCATTTGTGTATGAACTCTATAAGTCTCACAATAAATCTTTTACAAGTATACGTTGAGAATTGTTTTTTTCAATAGAAGTTCGGTAGCACGTGTAGGATTTTTTTTTTCCCGACATTTCAAAATCATTCATATTTGCTCTTATCCGGGTGACATTTTTCGATATACAAGAAAAAAGAAAAAAAGAAAAATTGTCAATGATCCCTGGTCCCAGTTGAGCGAGAACGCTAGCTAATCTGCTCATGCATACAGCTAACAAACGTAATTTCAATATAGTGACGTGCAAGAAACTGCTACCATATTGTATATTTGTTTGTTTTTGACAATTTGGTGCACACCAAGTTCATATGTATATATATACATACACAAATTTAATCACAAATTCTATTTCTTTGCACACCCTATATATCTACCAAATTATTAAGCTTAATTAGCTAGCTAACTAGCAAATTATTAAAGCATGGCATCATCCACTGACCCTGAATTTGCAGCCAAGGAAGCCACACTACCACCCAAATCGCTGGCGAAATCCGACGTTCCTCCACCACGGCGGTCAAACTGTTCCGTTGTTGATGTGGCTCTGAGGGTGTTGCTGTTTTCAGCAACACTTGTTGCTATTATTCTGATGGTCACTAGTGAGGAATCTAAGATTGTGCCTATACTCTCGGTGAAACGTTCTGCCAAGTTCACTCACTCACCTGCCTTCATGTAAGTTACTCTTTTACAACACTATCTATGCATTTAATTACTTCACGATCCTAAACATAGTTATGTTCGGGACAACGTTAGAGAAGTGAAGAGAACCACTTGTCATCCAACATTAGAATTGTGAACCTCACATCTAACGTTGAAGAAACGGTTCTCTAAGTCTCTAATATTACAGAATAGTTGTCGCTGACATAACTAAATCCGTGACCCTAAACTCAAGAATCTCTGTTTTAACTCTTGGTATTTTCTAAAATATAAATTAAATAGTAATTCTAGGCAGAGAGTTGTTTAATTACTCATTTTTTATTTTATTTTTAAATATTACAATAATTTAAGGTTTTTGGGAGAGGGGTGAGACTCGAACTCATAACCTTAAAGGGGATACCACTTGACCAACCTCATATTGTCTAATTGTTTAATTACTCTCACTTTAATTTCATGGACCAAATAGTTTTTTTTTTCCAACAAAATTAGGTGTTCTTGAGAAGGCTGGTGGCTCTTAATAATATTTCACACAAAATGTCTTGAAGAGGGCTTCTATCAATATTGAGTTGTTCCTGAATAAATCTTTGTGTTTTCACTTAACATAACCTATAATTTTCAAGTGCAGCCCCTCTGTTTTATATATATATATATATATTCTAATAGATAGAACATTTTTTAAATTCACACCGGTGTCTACTGAAATCACAGCATTTGATAGCCATTATAGATAATTTGTGCTCGGCTCTAAATCATCCGATTAGATAAAGTTAGACATGTTAACGTTTTTTAGGAATAAATTTACATATAAATATAACGTTAACAATATAATATTTCTATTGGGAATTCTTATCGCTTTTTGGCTGCTAGGCTATCTGTTAACAATTTTCAATCATAGCATGCTTTGGCAAGAATAAAAAAAGATTTTCAAATGCACACTCTTACTTTTACATTCAATTATGGTGAACTGGGTCACAAGATATTTAAAGAAAGTGGCTTTTTTGTTTTCTTTTCAAAAAGCAATTAGTAGGTAAACTACCCTATCAAATACGCAGTAATATTCTGATAAAAATTTGATGAAATAATCTTAATGCCAGATTGATTTAAGATAATTTTAAAGAATTGCCTTTATAATTCCATTTATTTTGATTTCCAGATTTAGCTATTACACATGATTTTTAATATATTACTGTTGCGGATTTTGCAGATACTTTGTAGTAGCAATGGCTGTTGCTTGCTTCTATAGTATTATCACAATACTTGCATCAATTTTAGCCACCTTGAAGCCGACTTTCCACAAAAAGTTCTTGCTCCATTTTGCTTTCTTGGACGTGGTAATTAACCTTTTCATATCTCTTTTAAATTATATGAAAACGATTTGAATATCAAAGATGAATCATTCTCTAATGAGGACGTCTGCATCTTAATCTATTTTGATGCCCACGTCAAGTTTTTTTTTTTTTTTTTGTCGAAATTAGTCAACTCTAAACTTGAGTCAAATGCAAGTAAGACATACATTAATATATAAAATTTCCTATGATGCAGCTGATTCTGGGGCTGGTAGCTTCAGCCACTGGTGCAGCCGGAGGCGTTGGATACATCGGATTAAAGGGCAACAATCATGTCCAATGGATGAAAGTATGCTCAACGTACGACAAGTTCTGTCGACACATTGGAAGCTCCACCGCGTTGGCTTTGTTCGCCGCCGTCGTGCTTGTTTTGCTCTCCATGCTGTCCACATACTCCCTCCACAAACGCATCCGCGATTAGAGATCGATATTTCTAATACTTATCACGAGATTTCCAGCCACCACATTTCATTTAACTGTGTGTTGATTATATTAATTAATGTTGTGCATTTGTTAATGTCTTTGTATGTAAATGTTGTTGTCTACTTTGTGCAGTGTTTTGTACTGTATTTTGTAGTGTATTTATTTGTTAGTTTATCATGAAACGTGCAATTGAATTGAATGGGATTTTCTATGGTAGTTTGTTACTTGAGCTTTGGTTGCGATTACTAATTACTAATTAGAAATCCCAATACATAAATGGAATTTAATTTTTGATTTATGATTACAGTGTTTACTAAAATAATTAAATTATATGGATCTCATACACAAATTAAGAAATAAGTTCAATCAAGTTTCCTTTTTCGATTCTTTTTCCGATGAAACTTGATTCCTTTTTATCTTTATTTATATTGTATCAGACTTGTATTCTTATCGGAGCCCAACAAGACAGGATTAGAAACTAGTGAGAGGCCTAGTAACTGATGGATCTCAAATGGCCCAAACTCAAACCAGATCAGCCCAGATTCATGGATGCATGAGCAGTAGCACACAGCAGTTGCTGTCAAGAAATTGCTTTGCCAAGCTGTGTTGCATGTTAATCTGAAAGGTTTGGCAACACCATCACAGACTTTGAGCAAGAAAACTTCTGTTTCTAGCAATAGAATGAGTTTTGAAATCCAGAAATCGATGTTCGTTTTGGTAATGAGAATGACCAAAAGTGATCAACTATTACACTGAAAATTCATGAAAAAGACTAGAGCTACATAACCATTATCTTGAACCAGATCATTCAATGTTGAAGAGAATAAGAGGTTCCAGAACAGCATTTATTTCTACACAAAGTGAAAACTATCACTTGGACATGTGGAGGGGCACCAGAAGAAGAAAAAGTTTCCTTTGCAGCAGACAATAATATACATTGCCTTTGCAGAACAAGTCTTTCTATGTCTAATACCAATCTGAAAACTGAAATTCATGTTGTACAAGTGAGACTTAATGACAAAATCTTCATATTAGCCTCTTGTAACTTATAATTTCAATTTTCACCAGAAAGTTCAATTCAAGAACAGGCAAATAAGGATCTAATGTCACTGTCATGACCATGTATACCGAGCTACACACAAATGAGAATATATGAACATGTCTTGAAGATTTATTCACACAACGTAGTTCGTAAAATTTGATGAGCGGAAACCTTTACAGAAGCATTTCTCTAACAATTCATAAAAAATAAAGATGAATTTCGAGAGTACGGAATGGAACCTCATACCTTTAAGCAGGCCTGTGTTACAAAAATTTGTGGTCTTAATGGAGCTCTAAATTTACAACTTTTTCGAGACAAGAACGTCTAGAAGATTGCTTGTTCCCCTAATTCCTGACCAGCCATTCCTTCTCTAAGCACCTTGTCAAAAAATTCTTCCAGTGTGTCCTCCCCATAACTAGGCGTTTTCTCGGCACTATACTCACCAGTCTCAGGATCCAAAATCAACATACTCTCAGCTGCATAATACCTTCCAATTTTTCCAAACTCTGCCGCGTCTTCCATTGAAGGAAAGATCTTGACAAGGAAATCGAGAAGCCCTATGGCGAAATCCATGATCCCAATTGGCACCTTCAAGAACTTAGGCTCTTTCCCCAGAAGTCTAAACAACATCTCCCCTTGTTCCAATGGTGTCAATGCCTTCCCCGGACCACCAATTGGCAATATTCGGTTTATCTTATCTTCACTCAACACACAATCCGCGATAAATGAAGCCAAATCTTCCTCACTAATAGGCTTACAAGCACACAACCTCCCATCTCCAAACATCACATAAGGCTTCCCATCTTTCACTAACTCAACCTGACCCCCTAAACTCTTAAAAAATGCGGTTGGCCTCACTATGCTATATGTGAACCCACCATCTTCCTCGGCTTCTCTCATCAATTCAGCCTCGAATTTCAGCTTCGCGCGCTGAAATTCAAGAAGGGGTTTCTGTACACATATCGCGGAAAGCAATACAAAATGTGAAGCCCCATGATTCTTACCAGCAACAAGACTGTTCTTTGTTGCTTCATAATCAATCTTCCATGAATCTTTAACCCCACCAGAGCGACTAGCAAGGCAAGACACAATAACATCTATTGAAACTCCCAAATCCTCCACAGATTTCTCCAAATTTTCCAAATTTGTCACATCTGAAAAACACACATTGGCTCCTTCCAACTGGTTCAAGGTCTCATCTTTATCATTTTTACCTTTAATTCCACTTCTCTCTCTAGCAACAGCTATAACATTAAACCCTCTATCAACCAACTCTTTAACCACAAATTTCCCAATATACCCAGTTGAACCCACCACCAAAATGTTAACATCCTTTGGTTTCTTCTCTCTAAATGAAGATTTGCTAATTTCAAGAGGCGTTTTTGCAGCTAAAGCTCTAAAAAAATTGAGTCTTTTCTTGCTAAAATCAATAGGTGAAGCTAAAGCATCATAAGAGAGTGAGTTTACCTGGATTTGGTTGATGAACTGAGAAGACAATCGAGTTTTGTTGTAGCTCTGACATTTGGGTGAATTGAGAGTGAACACATTGTAGGACAAACACAGAGACATTGTTGTTGTTGTTGTTCCTGGTTTGTGAAAAGCAAAAAAGTGAATTTTTTGGGTTGTGGGTTGTCACTGAAATTTGGTAAAGAGAAGAAACGACAGAGAAATGAATGTGAGGAGGGTGCTTTGGAAGAGAGTGGCTTTCATGGTGGTTGTTTGTTGTTGCTATATCGAAGTACTCTAAACGATAGGTGGATATTATCTGTGACAATTTTTTTTTTTTGGCTTTTGTACAGTTAGGTAAATATATATATACAATAATTTTTCTATCGGTGTGCACCGACAGTATTATATAAGGATATTGAATGGTGAACCACTCATTTATAAAAGAGTTTTGATAAGTACATACATGCCAAGTCAAAATATGTAAAATGAGTGACTCACATTCAATGTCCTTATATAATTCTATCGGTGTGCACTTATGTGAAAATTATTGAATATATATATATATTCCCTAAATGTTTCAAATTTACATTAATATCCACATATGGTGATAAAATTTCATTTTGGTTTTTTTTTTGTCACAAAATTCATTTAATTTTTGGGTTTTGACCTTATAATTAGCTGTTAATCATTTTTAATTAATGAGTATAAAAATTACCATTCGTTTTTGGTTTCTATTAAAGAGTGTTAGCATCGGAAGAAACATTGAAGATAGATAATTTAAAAGTACTTTTTTTAAAATCATTGTTAAATAGTGAGATGCTTAATTTTATTCTTTTATAATACTTGGGTGAAATGGATAAAAATGCTTCTTATCATAAAAGTAATCTCAAGTTTAGATATGATAAGCTTTTCTTAAAGAAAAATCATTGGTGTTGTCATTCCATAAGAAAAATCAACATCAAAGCATATAGCCATATATAAACATTATTATCAACACCATAATTTTAAAAAAATAATAAGGGTAGTATTAACATGTGCCCTTAAAACACATTTTAAAGACTATAAATTTACTAAAAGTAGAAAATACTTATTACAAACGCATATCTATTGTATTGACTAAAACAATAAATATAATTAAAAATTTCCTTTTTAGAATATTTTTAATAGTTAATCTGTGACCTCAGGGTATAGATTAACACTATCCAAATAATAATAGTTCCTCATATTAATTGAGAATATATAGCTAAAATACAATTACATACAATTATTTACTATTTAAAGTGTCGCAATATTAATTGTATCGTCATATTTGTAGCATTTAATTTTGTTGGGTCTCGAGTCTCGACCACTAACAATGAGATTTTTTTATATTATCTGCGTGTATGACGACTTGAATATGAGATATAATCATAGAATAAATAGTCTTTAATTCTTTACCATCAAATCACAATGTACGATCCACTGTATTACATCTACTTAAAAAAGAGTAATAAAAAAAAAAAGCACTTTTGTAAAGGGCATATCTACATAATGACTACATGGTTTCATTTTCAACATTCAAAGTAGATAAAAAGCACTTAAAAAAATTCCTCTAAAAAAGGCACTTACTAGAATTTAAGTGCGGTAGGTGCAAATTAGCAAAACCAATACACCATTAATGGCTGATGTTAAAAGCAGCTCTGCTCTTTGCCTTTTCTTTCTTTTATCGTTGTCGTTGCTGTCGTTGTTTGTGTTAGTAGAAACTAGTAGCGCCAGTAACTTATTCAATTCAATCACAAACGTATGTGAAATGAAACTTCACACTCAGCTTTAGAGCACTAGCGTTGTTGTTATTATTATTATTATAGTTTACAAGTTAGAAGCAAAAACACAGAAAACGAAAACAAAAAGGCAGCAATAGTAACTGTAACTCAATCAAAAAAGGCCCTGTAAAGCTTAGTTTTTGGTTTTAGATCTTTTTGGTCTTCAAATTTTTTGATGACTATGATGTTGTTTTCCAGCGATCAACCCTTTACATGGCTCAAAAAAGTTCAAAGCTTGATACCCTTTTAAGGTAAGGTTTTTCTTTTTGATCAATCTTAATTTGTCATATATATATAGCTCAAGATTGAATTTTGATTAAATGGGTACTTTGTTTATGTTATTTTTGTTTCTGGGTGATGTTAATTTGTTGTGTTATGAAGATTGTTTTTGAGACACTATTTGTGGTTTTGTTGAATCTGAAATGAGTTCTTGGATGGTGAACTGGTGCTGTGAGCGATCTGATTGAGGGTGGTTTTTGAGAATATAAATTATTTCAAATGGGGTTCTTTAAATGACCTGTAATTCAACTCAATACAAGTAGTAAATATTGTGTCGGTTCAATTCATTGGGTGGTTGGATATGTGTATTTAGAGCTTGATAAATATGAGCTGATTTAAAGACTATCATATGATTCACACTTCCCTTCACTCTCTTTTGTTTCTTGGTTTGATATGGTTAATTTTTTACTTTTGTTTCTTGCCTGATTGATTGTTTGGTTTCTCAAAGAAGTAATATCACAGATAGCCTGAGACAATATCTGTCATTTTGGTGTCAAAAATCTGTAGTTTGATACTTTTTTGATAGGACTTTAGTTTGATACTTGGTGTAGTGTTTTGATGGTACTTCATGAACTGGGCTGGATTTCAATTTTTCTCTTCCCAATTTAATGTTAGTGAACTGGGACTGGCTTTCTTACTGTGAACGAAAACAACTGTACGAATTTTCTGGCTGAGCTATTTGATCAAGTGTTTTAAGGATATTTGTATCTTTTTTCTTGAGAAATTTCAAACTTTTGAGGATCCTAGAAGATAAAGTGCATATAACTTTCTCTCTCAACATGACTGAGTGAATTTTTCCTTTTTTGTAGATTTCGTTGTGGTTGTCTGGAATCACAGGGATGTATAAGAACCAGTTGCAAGAATTAGCTCAGAGAAGCTGCTTCAACTTGCCATCTTATTCCTGTATTCGAGAAGGACCAGACCATGCCCCTCGCTTCAAAGCCGCGGTTAACTTCAATGGGGAAACATTTGAGAGCCCGGCCTTCTGCAGTACTCTCAGACAAGCAGAGCATACTGCGGCTGAGGTTGCACTTAACATGCTTTCGAATAAAGGCCCCTCTAGAGCGCTGGCTGCAAGAGTATTGGTAAATGCTTAACTCACTTTTTGCTTCTTTTTTCCTTTTATTTAGTTTCATAATACCTACCTATTTTGAGTTGTTTATTGGTTTTTGAGTTTATAATGCTTCAAAATATTAGAGGAATGTATAAGCTTGACGAAATATTTCTAATTCATGAACCTTACTCCGTACTCTTATACTGGTGTAAATATAATGATGCTGATACGTGACCAAGTTAAAAAGTATAGTGTTCCGGTATGATATCTGGATGCTTACATAGATGGTTAGACACTGAATACATTGATCCTATAGCATGGTAAGATTGTCTGGAATTTGCATCAGCTAACTTTGGGGGTTAAATCACTTGTCATCGTAGAAGTGACCTAGGATCGCATCCTGCACACAAATAAAAGATTGAATTATGAGAACGGAAAAGGATTCCTCCTGGCTGCCACTGTGTAGCTCATAGGCCAAACGGTCCACACACACAAAAAAAAAAGTAACTTGTCCCCGGAGACATAACATTTGATTGAAATGTAGCTTTGTCATAGTGGTCAAAGTTCCACCTTACTTGTACATGTGTCTAAATCCCTATTCTTACATCTGAAGCAACAACTAGGAATAGATCTTAATAAAACTATTTCGGTTCCTTTGTCTCTACATGGAGTGTATACCTTCCATGTTTTTGCTTTTAATTGTTGTTGAAACATAAGGTATTGCACATTTTTTTGATCAGGATGAAACTGGAGTTTATAAGAATCTGCTTCAAGAGACCGCTCACAGAGCTGGGTTGAAACTGCCAGTTTATACCACAATTCGATCTGGACCGGGCCATGTTCCCGTTTTCTCTTGTACAGTGGAACTTGCTAGAATGATATTTACAGGAGAACCAGCTAAAACCAAGAAGCAAGCACAGAAAAATGCAGCATTGACTGCATGGTCAGCCTTGAAAAATTGTACGTATCTTTTTATGCTGGAAGATATTATTTGATATTATGTAACTTATCTTTCCAGTCTAATTCATCCTATTGTGCTCGTGCAGTGTCAAAGTCAGCTTCTTCATCCTATTCCTTTTCTCCGTCTCCTCTGTCAGAGTCTGGAGGAAATGATGAGCAGGAACAAGTAATCGTTGCTCGTTATCTTGCTACTTTAAAACAACCAGAGACGCATAGGACACCACAAAGAGAAAGGCGACTTGGACGGGGTTCTGCTCCTATTTGGAGGGATCTAATTTCGTATAGTGGTGATAGATCACTATACTCTTTCCAGCACCAAAATTCACCAATGTCTCAATTTTCGCCAGAATTGTCTTTGTACCAAACTTATTCCGAAGCAAGAGCATCCCAGCAGTGGGGCCGCCTCTTGGCACTTTCATCGTTACCT
This sequence comes from Dipteronia sinensis, assembly GCA_033220585.1. NCBI lineage: Eukaryota > Viridiplantae > Streptophyta > Magnoliopsida > Sapindales > Sapindaceae > Dipteronia > Dipteronia sinensis. The sequence goes on from CM065644.1 coordinate 3,965,247, forward strand.
ACCTCTCCTCCTAGACCTCAATTTTTTCCACTTATCCGGTCCATATTCCAGCCAGAGCATGGACATTGTTTTCTGGCACCGGGGCAACAACCTGTCCCCCTGGTTCCAGAAATTGGCCCATTTTTATGTTTTTCAAACCATGTCGTGCCTGTTCCATTTAGAAGTGTATCACAAGTCACCATACAAGAGATAGAGGAACACCCGCAAATAGATGAGAAGTGGCTTAAGCGGGATCAAGATTCCGACACTCGGAAAATTAATTCCCCTTCAAATGTACCTAGGCTTTCTCCGATTGAAGTTCCAAACTCTTTGGTTTCCCACAACGGTCAGAGAATGCAGGAGATGTTTCAAGAGATAGATGAAGAGGGGAGTGTAAGTTCAGCACCTAATGCCAGAAACTCTATTCAATTTCAGGGCAATCAAATTGAATCGAGTAAGTTCACGAATGCTAGATTTAGACCCAGAACAATAAGCACAGAAGGACCCAGGTTCCGGTTACAAAGTCCGCGTGGATTAGACTACCCACAGCCGAATATTAGGCCCCCAAACCCAGCCATAGCTAGTTCTTCGGGATCAGCCAGAAGTTTTACACCAGCTTCATTTGCAGCCCCTGTGACAATTAGAATATCTGGTGCTGTGTCCACCAGTAGCCTCAGACCCGAGACTTCGAACCATCAGATGCGTGCTCCACCTCCAACAAGAATCCCAGCTTCTGCATGTTCATCGAGACCTTGGCCAGAACGAAGGAAGAACCTGGGAGGCACGCGTTCAGTTAATTACATGGCACCTGCAGTTCATATCCGATCAGTTGTGCCAGTCTGCTCAGCTCCACCTGCTAAAAGATCACCAGGCCCCAGCCTGGAGAGATTTCTTTCTGGGGCTGAGAATAAACCTGAAGAACCAAAATCAGACATTTCAGCTAGAAGTTCGGATCTTGATAAGCTTTGATTATAAACTGCAGAAGAATTTTTGAGCCCTTGTGCATGTATCTTTCTGGTTATAGGCAGATGGAGAGAAAAAAAAAAGTGTTCATCAATTCCATATATTATATATAGTGATTGAAAATAAAGAACCATATGATTATATCAATAAAAGATTTCATTCTTTGTTATCTTCTGATATAACTTATTGCTCTCTTTATTTTCCTGCTTCGAAAATCAGTTTTCCGGATGCAGCTGCTTGACCTGCTTGACCGATAGCTTTAGTTCATTCATGCATTGCATTACATTGAAAAGAAGTTGTGTTTGCACTTCACAATCACATTGACTAACTTGTTACCACATATGTACGCACAACTTGTGAAGATTCTTGTGATAGAGCTGATTTCCTGCATTAGCTAACACTGGGGAAACTTTGGCTCGAGATATAGTTAAATGAGTTGGAGTTTTTTCGAATTCGAACGTTTAAGCTGATAGATTTTGAACCAATTGTTGTATATAACTCAGAAACTCCATTACTAGACCCTATTATGAACTTTAGAACAAGTTGAGGAGGCAACTAGAAAAAGGTCCTGGTGGGTATGCATGCTACAATGAGTTCTTCAAATAAATACTATTCCTCTAAAACGACGTCGTATGGTTGCAATTGTCAAATGCCGCCATCTGACAACTAACAAGCAAATCAGGACCGTACATCACGTAGAAACCCAAAAAAAGTCAACAACAGAAAAAATGATATAAAAATCACATCCAACTTTTCACTCTCGAAACAGTTGCGTATCACATGAAAAAAGCAATATACATTTTTGACCCATCTAAAGGTTTGTCTTGATCGAATCTGTAAACCTGAAACCCATGAAATCATTTCATTTTAAATGATTCAATACCAACTATTCACAGTGACAGAAATTCAATGCCAAAAATGAAGCATCAACAGTGTATTATTCAAAGCTCGCTCCCAGACGATGTCGCCCTGAAAATCGCTTCCCTTTTAGAGGTTTATTCTTTCGATTCTGCAATGAATTCAATTTTCGATTTTGTTTTATTGGGTGATGTAAAGATTTGATTTTTAATTGAATTGATTGGTTTTTTGTTTCTGGGAAATTAAGGAAACCGAAGTGTGTGCTTTGGAATGTTGTTCGCGGTTTTGGAGGAAGCTATGCGGGTCGGATTGTATTTGGGAGTCTCTTACAAGACAAAGGTGGCCCCTTTTGTCTCTGTCCAACTCTCAATCTTCTTCAACAATTTCTCAGAATTCGGACCCCACCTCCGAGGTTGTCTCTGTAACTATGTTTGTTAATCATATTTTTTGCATAAATTGACATATTAGTGATTCTTTTGTGGGGTTTTTTTTTTTTTTGGTTTTGAATATAGTTTTTGTGAATGATTTAGAAGAAGGTTAGATTAGAAGGGTGTGATTTTTTAGTTGTATATTAGAGAAATTGTGTGTCAAAATTTGATCTTGATTTATTTATGTGTAGGGATGGAGGGGGTTTTACATGAAACGTCACGGTGAGATGGAGAATGGAGCGAGTAATGTGGTTAGCTATGTGGAGCAATGCACTCGATCCGATTCGCTAGAGGTTGGGGACTATCTGCAAGCCATTGATGAGCTGAGCACCATGAAGCTTGGATTCAAAGACGTGAAAATGTTTATGTTTAACCCGAAGCTGAATGTGTTGGTTAATTTGGTTGGTTTGCACTACTGCATTTCGAGGCTTAAGTTTCCGGTAAACGAATCATGTCTTTGATCTTTCTTTGATTTGATCAAATTAAGATACATTTGTGTGGTTTGCTTAAATTGAGGATACTCAATTGGAGAAAATGTCCGCGTTTTGATTTATCAAATTTAAATCCACCTTTAGCTAGAAAAAACTTATGCTTCAAGAAGAATTGCTTGTAATGTAGGCATGGAGTAGTCATTCGATAGAAGCTAAGCTAGACCAGTACTTCTACATATACACATGCTCAAGGCATGTGCATAACGCCCCTTGATCTTGGGGTAAAGGGGCGGGGTAAAGGGGCTGCCATCCACAATTGGCGGGTAGTAAACTTAATACGAATACCACGACTGGAGCTCCACAATCGGGGCTCCACAGACCACTCAAGCATGCTATATTGGCAGGGTCCTCACAAACAGCATTATTGGGAAAAAGATCACGATTTTGCATAATTGCATACTTAATTATTAGGTTGCACTTGGGATTATCTTTATTTTTGCAAATTATTAGGGACATATAATCAATGATATTTGAACACTGTAATTGGCAGCGTGAGGACATCATGGAAGCACTTCAGAGTTGCAAGATTTCAGACCGGCAAGTGTGTGTTAGATGGTGGAAGCTGGGGAGATGGTTTTATGGTTTCCGTATGAGGGATGAATCTCACTCTCGTTGGGTCTCTCTTACTGATCTTGCAATGGCAAAAGAAGAGGAGGTTCTAGGGGTTCTTCACCGCGGTGCCATTCATGAGGTTCTACGAGTTCAAATCTATTTTGCTAATCCCTCATGCTCTTTATGGTCTCATCAAAGCAACCAGGGACGGAGTTAGAAAGGAAACAATGATTGGTATTATGTACATTATTAGTACATACAACGTTATCACAACGATGGTTTATAATAGCACTGTATGTTGTTCAAGTGTAATAGTATTTACAATCTTTTCATCCTATGTAATATATTTATATCAGATTGGTTGTAATTGTCTGCACAGTTGTACAGTTATTCAACATTTGTTGAGAACAATTAAAAGGAATGCAAGTTTGATCATTCATTTGTAGAACAAGGTTTTATCAGACCCTCTGGTCTTTTTAAGACATTGATTCAGCTAAAGTTACATGAACAACATAAGTACTTGGAAAAAAAGCAAGTGCATGTGTAATAGAAGAAACAATAAAGGAGAAATTAACACTAATCTTTTATCATAAGAAACTATATATGTAATTTAGCAAAGACACATAATTATTTGCAATCAATCAATCAATCATACATTAGCAACCCAACAATGTTTTTTCTCTGAAAGTAGTAAACACAGGAAAAAAGAAACCATTTTTGAAGGTCTCTCACAAGAATTGTGCAGTCTATCATCAACAGCAACGATACACAGCGTAAACAGTCGGCCTCCGCGGTGGCTGGTAGCAGACGGCCATCATGACAAGAGCTATGATGAATATAATGAGAACTTTTTGAAGATCTAATCCTCCCTCATCTTCAGAGGCTGAGCAACAAAACTTCCCCATAATCAGCACCACCACTTTCTGGTCTCTCAAGTCTTCTTGTCTTTACAAGGAAGGAAGGGATAGGAAAATATAAGGTGAGTGAAGTTGGTTTTTTATGGGAAATCAAGTTGACTTTGATTTTTGTCTATTGCAGTGGTTGCAGAGAAACACCCTTTGTCATTGAATATTCCTCCTACTTGTCGTTTTAATTCAATTAATATAACTAAAGTACGATAAATTAATATTTGGTGTGTTTGAACATAAGAAAATTGATGGTAATTACTGTGATTTTCAACGCATCGCCTCACCGTATGTGGGATAATTTTCCCCTCGATATTGTAAGAGTATATTCAGACCTTACATGTAATGTTTGATCTCGATAAATTATTTTATCGTAATACTTTGAAAAGATAATTTTCATTAAAAAAGAAATTAGTTGAGGGATATAACTGTAAACGTAATAAACTTAGTCAATACGTTTGGTGTTCAAAGCACGTAGTTGATTGCAGACTTGCAGTCTGACTCTTTAATCAATTAGAATTAAAACATTAATAATGTGAATGATGATGAGTGCTGACATGATGATCAGTGATTAGGATGATCATCCATATAATGGCCGGTGTTGATATAATAACGCGTGAGAAGCATGTAAACATCGATCACATGGCCATGGCCCAAGTATTTTACAATATTGATGGTTCACTATCATCGATCACATGGCCATTGCCCAAGTATTTTACAATATTGATGATTCACTATCATCGATCACATGTCCATGTCCCAAGTATATTACAACATTAACGATTTATAATCACTATCATATCCAATTTTACATTCCATGATATAGTTTCGAAATCCCAGTATGAACAACTATTTTTAAAAGATTTTTTTAGTATTAACAACTATTTCTAAAAGATTTTTGATGCATAGTCAAACCATATTAGACGGTAGTATTGATAAATTTTTTTGCTGTCAAGAGATCGAAAATAATTTTCTTAACCAACTTTTTTTCAAGATATGCGATGAAACTCATTATTGAGATCGATTCTGGGAAAACAATTTACATATAGAACATTAGAAGAAAAAAACACCTCGAAATGTTTCTTGAGTTCAATCACCAACACAAAATAGCTCTGCAGTTTGTACAAAAGGGTACATGTACAACTTCAGGCAAGTCAAAAGCCAACCTTATCCACCCAACCCAAGCCAAATACAATACATATAGGAGACCTCCCCACAGTAAATGAACAACTTTTCATTGATCAGATAGAAAGTATGTCAAAGTAAGATCCTATCAGTAACTTGTGATCACTACTCTTTACATGTTGAGATGCTGTGTGGGAATTGAAAACTGAGTATTTGCCAACTGCAAACATGAATCCATCAGCAACTTGGTGGTCTCTCTGCACCACCTGAATCTAAATTCTAATCCTTTTCGATTTGATTCAATCATTCGGATACTCCAAGGAAATGAGCGAAGCTGGGGTACTTCGGCTCCCACTCTAGTTCCTGCCGAGTTTTTGAGTTGTTCAATCTCTTACCTAAACGGTCAGTAGTGCCTGCAGCCATAAATTAAGAGACAAAACTATTGAGAATTTGACCAAAGAACATGGAATAGGTTGCATGTGAGAAAAGCTAATTTGCCTAATAACATATGATTAAGGAGATTTACCTGTAAAGCCTTCAAACTTTTTACTGAATTTCCCACTTTTACTAACCAAGTCCATCACTTCTTGCCTGCAAAGAGATTGACAACTTCAAAAGTCAACCAATAAGAGAAATCAGCTTAAATGTTTCTTTTTCTGCTTTATAAATCTGAATAAATATTTATATCTTGCTAACCTGGATACAGGATGGTTATCACAACCCAACAAAATTCGGCCACGAAGCTTTTTCTTCAAAATTGCAACTGAAAGGGAAGTTGCATCCTGTTGAAAAAGCACAAATCAGAACATAAACCCAATTCAAAATACAGAGATAAATTTAAGAAGGTACTGAAATCAATGAAATTATATCCTGTAGAAAAGATAGATCCGATATAATGAAGTTTTCACCTCATAGTGTATCAGATTTAGGATATAATCGGGACGAACTTCAACAGTCCCCTTCCCTAACCAATAAGTGTGAGCACCTCTATCTGCTTTGTGTAGATAGTTAGGGATGCTACATATATTATACCAGTAAGTAACATAAATCCTGGAACTATTTCAAGAATTAAGACCCCAAAGTCCCTGAACTTTCTCCACCAATTACACAAAAAGCTTAAAAATTCTATTCTTATAAAGGATATGTAAAGTCCAGCCAATCTAACAACACAACCGCCGAATTCTAGCACCACTTTCTCAGCTTTCAAAAGGATATCTGTCTTAGGGTTCCTCCCAATTGGCACAATTGGACTGTCCTGTAAAGAATATTAACACCAAGTGACATTATAAAACACTGTTCAGCAAACATGAAAATCCCACATATATAGAGAACACAGCATAATGTTTATTATGTCACCAAAGCGAGTTGGCAGATTCAATTAAAAAGACAGTTACATGCCACTATGTTGCAGGGGAGGTCTCTTTCAACTTTCTAAGTCTATGAAAACGAATTTAAAAATGCATCTATCAAGAAAATGTTTATGTTAGACATAACACCTCATCACATGGTCCATTGTCATTGCAGTCAAATGGAGCGGAGCTTGATGTGAACAAGAATGAGCCTTCACCATTCCAACTCATTGCAGCAAGCCTGCTCGGTTAGAAGTTCAAAAATTATTATTTCGCGAGAAAGAGACTATAGAGGCTTAAAAAACAAAAAAAAATAACTTAACAGTTTCAGTCATAATAGAGATTTATTGAGTTAAATAACTAGGTAATGCAGACTTTTTCTTCATGGTTTGATTATGTTCAAAACTTATGTTCCTGCTTTGAAAATATTTAACAGGCTTCCAACATATATAATCTCTTCCCAACATGATAGCAAGCTCGAAGAAGTTAACATCTTCATTACAATTTCATGCATTTTGGGAACAATGGGGTTCTCACAATTACCTGACATCACCAGGGTAGTCTGAAGAACGCGATGGTGGCGCACAAAATATCACATAGGGGAACCGGTGAGTAACTTCACTCCCTTTCACACATGGATTGATCCCCATTTCGATCAATTCTTCATGATGATCAGTAGTCACCGTCTGCCCATAAATTTGACAGCCCGGATGCTCCTACTCAACAAACAAACCCTACAATCAGAGTCTCATTCAATCAAATTATACACCAGTTCTACTTTTTTTAGCTAAAATCTACACTCAATTCATTCATCAACTAAACTCCATACAAATAACATCACTACAACTCACATTGTAATAGCATGATCTATAACAGCTTTTTCGATCATACCTGTCTCCATTGATCAGCCACTAAGCGACCAAGAACACCTGGACCGACAATCATCAGACCATTCTCTCCCACCAAACCAGAAGACGCGCCCTGCACTTCCTCGCTCGCTGCACCCAAAAATTTTTCAATCAGACAAACTATCGAACATGTAACGAACACGAAAACAAAGCGTGTAAAATTACCAACGGTCGATGATGCATCTGACTTGGAGAGAAGCGGCCATCGATGATGACGATGATGGTCTGAATTTGACGGTACATAATCGATTCTTGAAGAAGACGGATTTTTTGGAAGATAGATAGTCAACAAACAAGAAATGTGAGAGAGCTCTGCTGCTGTGACTCACGCAAGAAACGCTTCCCATTTGAATTGTTGTCGACTTTGGTGGATTTTTCATTTACGAGAGGATTTGTTTCTGCTTGGTTATGTGGATTTCTCACCGACCAATGGTGGTGATACACGTTGTCCTGATGTTTTTCCATCCGACGGTGGTGGAGAAGAACCGGACAGTGCAAAACCGGTCGTTGATTTAGTAAAACGACGCCGTTTTTATTATGATTCTTTAAAAAAAAATCTTAAAAAAGGAATATTTTTGTTGAATTTCGAGCGGGAGAGTATCATTTTTCCCTGTAACGTTTGTTCTATTGTTAAGACGAGGACAGGATTTGGTTATATTGGCCGTTTCCCCCCTAAAATCAAAGAAACGTTAGAAACGCCCCTTCGGTTACATTTTCCATCCATTTGGTCCGTTGACTGTTAAATGGGGAGGGCATTAACGTCATTGACCATCAAAAATTCTAAAAAAAAATTTACAATTAAAATAAAACACAATTAAAAAACAGATAGATCTCCACCGTCTATCTCAAAGATGGACGGTGGAGATATCTCTTTTTTATATTTTATTTAATAATAATAATAATAATAATAAAATCTTTATTCAATATATATTTATTACCAAAAAATTATCACACCAAATCATTCATAATCATCTCTTTTATTACCTAAAAATTTTTATTACCTAAATTCATCTCTTCCAAATCACACCAAATCAATTATAATCAAACCCTTCAAATCAGATTAAACACTCCACCATTCATAATCATCATCTTCCAAATCATTCCCAAATCTCTTCAACCTAAATCAGAAAACCACCACACAAACACACCATCAACCACCACAAATCAAACCCTAGCCACCCACAAACACACCATCCCCAAACCAAACAAAACACCCACTGTCAAACGAAGAGAGAGAGAGAGAGAGTGAGAGAGAGAAGGCGTTGGTGGTCGTCGTCGCCGCGACTGTCCGTGCCAGTGAGTTCGAGCGCCGATCGGGCTTCCGGTCGTCTTCGCGCTTCCGGTCATCGTCGTCGCTTCTCTCGCTTCCGATCGGGCTTCCGGTCATCTTCGCGATTCCAGGTCAACGCCAATGATGGTGGTTTTCTGGGTTTAAAAATCGGTGGTTTTCTGGGTTGTGTTTGTAGGTGGGTTTTAGGTTGTGTATAGCTGTGGTTTCAGGGTGTTTGGCGGTGGTGGTGTGGCAGTGGTGATGGTGGTGAACCGATGATGGTGATGGTCTGATGATGGCTGAAGGTGTGTGTGTTTGGTTTCTGGGTTGGAGATGAATTTGACTGGGTTTGGTGTTGATGAATTTGAACTGATGTGATGATGAGAAATGTGGATGGTGTGATGAAGATTGAATATGAATTTTGTTGTGCTTGGTGTGTTTGGTGAAGATGAATAAGATCTGGAGATCAAAAATCCAGATCTTAATTTTTGTAATTTTTTTTTATTTTTTTTTAATTTTTTGGTGAAGATGAATATGATCTGGAGATCGAAAATTCAGATCTTAATTTTTTAATTTTTTTTTGTTTTTTAATTCTTTCATTTTTAATTTTTTTATTATTAAATTTTAAAAAAATTAAAAAATATCTCTGCCGTACATCTTTGAGATGGACGGTGGAGATCCATCTCTTTTTAATTGTTTTTTTATTTTCTTTTTTTTAATATATATTTTATTTAATGAATATTTGAGGGTAAAATGGTAATTATAAGGAGGAAAGGTAACAGAAGGGGTATATAATACATTTAATGGATGGAATTTGTAACGAAAGGGTATATAATACATTCTTTCCATTGGAGGGGAGAGACCGGCCAATATGGCCAAACCCTGTTCCCGTCTTAACAATAGGGCAAAGGTCGGGGGAGAAATTGATACTTTTCCTAGAATTATTATAAAATTTTTAAATTTTATTATAAAATTTCTTTCGAAATTAGAAAAAAAAAAAATTATCTTATATTACCGTCTTTTTATCATTGTATTAAAATATAATTACTAAAATATTGTGTGAGAAAGGATAAATATTTATTATCACTAAATAACTGATGTGTTTTGGTGGTAAAGTTCACCAATTTGGCCTGACTATTGACCACGGCTGTTATATTAAAGAGTGTGTTATTATTGAATCAATTATTGTAATCAACTACTAATTGCAGTACATTATAAGGTATCCTATTCTCTCACTCTAATTACTTATTTGCTTAATCTTATTTTGTTTAAATTTTATATTTACTAAACAGAAAAATATTTAAAAAATTGTTTATGATCAAATTGGGTGGAGGCAACTCGCTACTGTTAGGTGAAAAAGATGCTTTTGAATTTCAAAACATTTGGAAATCCTAATATAACCAGCCAACACAACTCTTCACTGGAGCCATTTCCGACTTTTCCGAGACTTCTGGACGAAATCTAAAAAACAGGCCTCTTGTATATATTTATAGTTTTTTGTATATTTAATCCTAAAATGATAATTTCATTAAAGATAAATAATATCATATAATAATTACATTAAATATATAGATAAATAAGTCTCTCAAATAACTCGACAAAATATGACTAAGTACTGAATTATTTATTAATATTTATGTCAGACATCAAACTTGTTGTTAATAGTTTATAAAATTACAAAATATATACAACTCATAGGCATTTGCAAAGTTCTAAAAGAAAGTTCCAAAATATTTCAGCAACCTCTCAAACAATATTCAAACAATCATGTAGCCCTACAAAACAAAATCACAACAGGGTAAAGATTATTAAAACATCATTTGAAATGTCTTATTCTAGCATTTTGAGAAACAAATTCATTAATAAAATTTTCAAATTCAATCTTTTCTACATTTCATTCTCAATACACAAGATTGTTAACCAATTTAACTTTTTTTTATGACATAGTTGACTACAAATAAGATTTTAACATTTTTAATTTAGAAAAACTTCTTTCTGCTAATGCTATAGTTAAAGGTATACTCAACAATATTCTATATGTAATTGATACATTCGGATAATAATTCGAAGTCAACAATATTATATATGCAACTGATACATTTAGATAATAATCTGAAGTTTTTACAAACTCAATACTTGAGAGTTGATAGAGTCAGAGGGAAAGTGAGAAACTGAGAAAGGGGTAGTATTGAGTAGAGCCCTTTTTTTTGTTTTTGTTAAATGGTGGGTGGAGCCGTGGAGAAGATTAGAAGATGATGATTAAAAGTATGAAACCCTACTAATGTCTGTTGATATGAATAAAATGTTTGGGGCGTCAAAATAGGGTTTGTGTTAATTTATTTATAGTAAGTTTTGGAATATTTTGAAAAAACAAATACGTGGACCGGGCTTTTTATTTCACAATTAAACCAACTAAAATCATGTATATTGAGGTCTTTGGAAAAAACAAATACATAGATCCTTACTATTTATTGGACTTTTATTTCACAATTAAACCAACTGAAATTATGTATTTGGGGGCTCAAAAAATGACGAGCTCGGGATGGGCGCCCCTGGTGCCCTGCCCCAGGGCCGCCACTGCTCTTCACTTGCATCTAGAGGTGTCTACAGTTCAGGTTCGAGCCGGTTTCGGTTCCGTAGACAGCTCGAATCGAAACCGAACCAAAAAATTTCGGTTTTTAACCACTGATTTGGCGGTTTTGGACGGTTTTGGGCAGTTTTTCACGGTTTTGGAAGGGTTTTTTTTAATATGTAAACCGTCGGTTTTGGGCGGTTTTGGACGGTTTTTGGGCTGTTTTGGGGCCGTTTTGGGGCGGTTTTTCCAAAAGCTAAACCGAAACAGAAACCGAACCGGCTTCAATCGGTTCCAACCGGTTTTGTAACCGCTGGTTTCGTAACCGCCGGTTTCGGTTTCGGTTTTCCAATTTCGGTTTTGATTTTTAACAACCGGTTTAACCAAACCGTGGACACCTCTACTTGCATCACTCTCTTGGTTGTCCATTTTGTTTTACCTAAACGTACTTCTTATATACTATAAAATCTTCACTAGAGCCGGTCAGGAAACTCAGCCCCCAAAGATGTAACGTATGTTAAAAAATACATGTGATAAATTTCACATTGTCACATATCATGTCATATCTTCGGTAACTGTGTTGAAAATTTTCTATCTATAAACAAACTAACATGATAGAAAGACATTTTTAATTTTAATATTATTTTCAAGATCACCTGCCTTAACAACCTTGTTTTTTTTTTCTCAATTTCATTTATTTTTTTTTTTTCAAATCCAATTTAACGTGGTGCTTTTATTGTCGTATGATATATCTTTTTTAGGACTCACACATATCTCAATTTAGTTAATCAGATACAAATTGAAATGCTATTTTTGGACAACTTATTTTATATCTACTCTCTTGTTGGACTCTCAAGTGACAAATAAAATAAAATAAGTTCATATTATTATACAATCAAAAGTTTTTAAGTGCGAGTACATGCATTTTCTTAAAATATTTAGTTCTTGAAATCCCTCGTTACGAATTACAATATAAATATTGTCTATTTTGAACGTGGATTTATTTAAATTACAGTGACGGAATAAGGAATAAAGTAATTTTATTTATTTAATTAAGTTATTTAGGATATTTTTCCATAGGTAGTAAAACATGGATTTTGTTATTATACAACATAGGTGCAGGAGTTTTAAGGGGAAAGAGGGTTTTTTTTCTTTTAGTTTTTTATTTTTACAAATTTTAAATATTTGATTTTTGTTAAATTGAGATCCAATGACTATTTAAAAAAAAAACTAAAAGCCAGTAACTATATTGAAAAAGTATAGTAGATGAACCCTAATAATAGAGTAGTTATGGGAAAGATGGTTGTTTTCATTTAGTTTTTTATTTTTAAAAATTTTAAATCTTTGATTTTTGTAGACCATTGGATTGAAATCTCATGACTAATAACAACACAACAACTATATACCCTAATCAAAATTTTAATCTTTCGCTATTTAAAAAGCGTAGTGAAAACCCTAATCACAAAAATAAAGAGGAGAGCATTCAAGAAGAATGCATGCACACATTCCTGATGATCTCATATTCAACATATTGCGTAGACTCCCTGCAAAATCACTGGTGAGATTCAAGTGTGTTTGCAAGTCATGGTTATATTTTATTAGCCAACTTAAATATCATAAGGAGGAATTCATTATTTACTCTTCTTTTGGCCGCTTTCATTCTATCGATCTTGATCATCATCAAGCATATGAGATCAAAGCCGTTGATCTAGGGTTTCCAATAAAAAGTCTAGGCAACAGATTTGTTGTGATCGGTTCTTGTAATGGCTTGTTATGTTTCTATATCGAAGAAATCATGGGTTTCGTTATATGGAATCCATGGACACGAAGATACAAGACTGTATCATCATACACTAATAATTTAAACCATGATAGTCTATATGGATTTGGTTACGATCATTGCACTGATGATTACATAATCGTGAGAATTTTTTATAATAAATATTTTAGAGAGATGGTGGAGATTTATTCTAGCAAAACTGATTCTTGGCTGCAAATGCGAATTCTCCACGAACAAAGTACAATATTGATCTGGCTTTGTTGGAACAAACAAATAGGGTTTTTGGTCAATGGAGCTCTGTATTGGCAAGTACAATATATTGCCAATGTGGAATACAAAGAAGGGGAAGGAATTTCCTATCATGGCAATGATGTTTTAAATACCATCCTTTGTTTTGATTTAGTGGATCGGAAATTTAGTGTAATTGTACCACCTGTTGATGATGAGGTATGCAAGAAACCTAATTTTGATCTTTGTGTTTTTGGTGGGCAACTTTGCATGGTTAATTATGATCATGATTGTCATATTGATATTTGGGCATGGGAAGGCAATAATAACAAGGGAAATAATTATTGGATCAAATTGATGAGCATTCCATGTTTGAAACAAGTACAATCTGATCAACTTAAATATTTTGCTCCTGTTTTATTGATGAAGAATGGTGAACTTCTCTTGAAAATAATCATACAGAAATACGGGAGTCCATTTGAGAAAAAATTATTTGCTTACAATCAAAAGCAGAAGACTTTCAGAGAATTGAAAATCCCATTCAGAGAATTGAACACCCCATACACCCAGCAGATGTTTTCCTACAAAGTGATAACATATACAAAGAGTTTAGTTTCACCTGCTCGTGATGCTGGAGATCACCATGAGAGGTTAAATTCATACTTTTATCTATCTAACTTCCATCCAATTTTTCTCTCTGCTAGTATTAATTTGTTTTCTTTTAATGATTTATGTTTTAAACTCCTATTAATTGTTTTTCAAATCTATATTTCTTGGTCCTTTCAACTGATTTCTTTCTCTAAGTATTTGTTAATTACTCAAATTTGTTGTACTTGTGGAATGTCCTGATTGCAATTCGAGAGGTAGATTAATTTTGAAACAAATTTTGGTTGGATTACATATTATAATTTATTCATAACAAAGTAACTCTATTTTCTATTTTCCAATTGCAGTCCCATTTACGATGAAATAATCTCACGCCCCATCTCGTTATGTCCGGATCTAAGTGATGATGAGGATATAGCTGCACAGGTGAGTGAAACTATTCTTAATGAATGGTAATATTTGCCTATTTCGTTAAAAAGTGACCTAAACATTTTCAAATCTGCATTATTTGAAAATCATTGTGTATGAATAAGAAAATATATGTTTTTTTAACTGTAGTATTTTTGCTTATATAAGGGGATTTTCGAGTTGCAACAAAATTCTACATGGACGACCAGAGAACATAAACAAGAAGTTAATGCAGAGATTTGTGGGCATCTTTTGTCTGAATTTGGTGCACATCGTAAGTCACCTACTTCACGGGTTTCATTGCAATGGACTGTCAAGTTAGAATGAAAAGAAAAAGGTTGTTTTAGCGGTTTTACCCTTCACACTTATACTTAAGTTATGGGTTCGAGTTTTATCTTCTTCTAAAATCCCGAATCATTATAATAATAAAAAAAGAATAATATATAGACATCCAATGTGAGAGTCAACATGCAAAGCTTCACCAAATCAACTCAATATTCTTGAGACTTCTTGATTGATTTTTCATTTGAAGAATTTAGTTTTTTTTTTCTTCTCGAATATCTATTTTAATGGGAGTTGTGATTTTTTTTTAATTAGCAGTTCATGTTTATTATATATAAACCAAGAGTTGTAAATGTATTGCTTCCCATTTGAATTGTCGAGTTTGGTGGATTTTTTTCATTTACGATTTAGGCAAGATATGGTGAGGATTTGTTTTGGTTATGTGAATTTATCACCGTCCACTGGTTGAGTTACATGCGGTACTGACGGATGACCCATCTCGTTGCGTTTGGATGTTGTTGGCCGTTACATTTTTCCATCTAACGGTCATGAAGAAGACACCGGCTTACATGAAAAAGGGTCATTGAGTTAGTAAAACGATACCGTTCTTGCTATAATTCTTTTAAAAAGAAATTAAAAAAAAAAAATTTAAATTTAATAATATTTTTATTGAATTTCAAAAAAAATCTTTAAATTTATGTAGTAATGTAATACTAAAAAAAAATTACAGTCACGAAAATGAATTACTCAATAAAAGCTAAGCGGTGATTTGTGTACTAAAATGAAAAACCACAAGTGTTATGCAATATTCTAAATGAATTCTTTAATATGCTGACATGGGAACAAAATTTAAATTCTTGTAAATCGTTTCTCCACCGATTCTATTATTACCACTCTTGTATGTACTAGCTGATTTAATTTACATTAATAAAGCTTAATGAAGGTTGTAATTAAATTAATCACAATGGTATGTGGTCATACATGTAGAGCAATTTCATTTTTAGCTATAATTTAATCATTAACTTTGATGAGCAGGTAATTTTATTTATGTCAGTAGTTGTCTATAGATTAAGAAAAGTCCATATCTAAAACTCAAACCAGATTGAATCCTAATCCTATCAAATCGTAACGTTATCGAAGTCTGGTGTCTTGTAAATCGACGGCATATATATATATATATATATATATATATATATATATATATATATACACACACACGGTGGGAATGGTGAGAAATGTCACCTTTTGGGACATGAGTTGCTCCGACGTCATTGCTTTAATAAGTTATGTTTAAAATGTATATATTATGGTGGACTACCAAAATCGTCCTTAAATAATCATTTTTCTATTGTCTTTGTACTTTCATCTCCATACTTAGAACACTGAACTCATCTGTTTTTCTCTCTACAATAAATTTGTCTGAAAATAAACTTCTCGACATCCTTCAGCACAACAAGATAATATATTTCTGAAATACTTCTTTTTTATCCTGCATTTCTGAGTATGAGTCTTATAATACTTTAACCGTTCATTTTGTAAACATAAAGGTCGTTTTGTGAAGTTTGAATCTGTGAATTTTGAATCTCCGAGCTTTTTACTAAAGGCTCCGAGCTTTTTTAAAAAAGCTCGGAGCCTTTAGTAAAAAGCTCGAAAGAAAGTTAAAAATGCTCGAATGCCTTTCTTTCGAGCTTTTTTAAAAAGGCTCCGAGCTTTTTTAAACAAGCTCGGAGCCATTTTTAAAAAAAAACTCGAAAACATTTCTAAAAAAGCTCGAAGGCTTTTTAAAAAAAGCTAGGAGCCTTTTTAAAAAAACTCAAAAAACTTTCTTTCGAGCTTTTTTAACTTTCTTTCGAGCTATTTTAAAAAGGCTCCGATCTTTTTTAGAAATGTTTTCAAGTTTTTTTAAAAAAATGGCTCCGAGCTTTTTTAAAATGGCTCCGAACTTTTTTAAAAAAGCTCGACCCCCGAATGCATTTGCGTAGCGCCACTCCATCACAGTTCGAGTGATTGCCTAAGTTTCAACTAGAATTTCTCTCTCTACTTCACAACTTTGTCACTGTAAACTGAATGAAGGAAATTTGATGTGAAACAACGATTGAAGGTATTTTTGTCCGTTCACCATAATAGGTGTCTTTTAAACATAAGTTATTAAAGCAGTGACATTATTGAAATACCACCTCCAAAAAGTGCTATTTATTTTTTGAACCCTATATACGGCCACTGATACTTAAAAAGATTCCAGTAATTGAATCATGAGAAAATGATTCGAATGAGATGGGTATATCATGCCATCGGTACACAACAATATCTCAATAATTGATTCAAAATAATGCTTAACAATTTAAATGACAACCATGCATGCATGCAGCTACGTACTACTTTGCTATAAAAGAATGCAAGGTTTGCCACCACTTATTAAATTAAAGGTCCCGTCATGCAGCTGTTTTTTTTTTTTCGTTTTTTTTTTCCCAAAACGATTTCGAATTCGCGTTCGTTTAACCGTTTTTCATTTTATTTTCGAAAAACAAAAAAAATTTAAAAAACACAATTAGTGTTAAAAGTGAAAAATTTGAAAAACATCTGAAAGTTGTTTTTCGAAAAAAATTTAACATTAATTTTTTTTTTCTTTTATCTCTTCATCGTGCCTTCACCGTGCCATCTTCTTTCTTCCTTGTCATCTCTCTTCCCGATCTGGTGGTCTTCTTCAGCTCGCCGCCGCCGCCGCCGCCGCCGCCGCCGCCTCCGCAACTGATCAGCTCCCGCTCGCCGCCGCCGATCTGGTCTTCTTCTTCTTCAGCTCGCCGCCGATCTGCTATTCTTCAGCTTGTCTTCAGCCCCTTCTTCAGCGGCGGTCTGGTCTTCTTCTTCAGCTCGCCGATCTGGTCTTCTTTTCAGCTCGCCGATCAGCTTGTCTTCATCTTGTCTTCAGCTTGTCGATCTGGTCTTCTTTTCAGCTCGCCGCCGATCAGCTTGTCTTCATCTTATCTTCAACTCGCCGATCTGGTCTTCTTTTCAGCTCGCCGCCGATCAACTTGTCTTCATCTTGTCTTCAGCTTCTGGTAGTATCATGATTTTGGTTTGTTATATTAGTATGAAGGAACTATGTAGTTTCCATTTGTAGAATACTGCTTGATTATGTGAACTCTGGATTGTGAGAATGCAAGTTTATCTATCAAAAATAGGATGATTTGGGGGGTGGGTATTGGAGGATGATTATTACCAGATTTTGTGTTGGGGAAATTTGAAGAGATTTGGGATTGGGATTGTGTAATTAACAAAGAAGTTGTTATTGTTATGTAATTGCAAAATTTTCCAATTATTCTACCAGACGCGTTTTTTTCGTTTTTATATTTAAAATATGGTTCTCATATGTGCTACCAGACGCGTTTTTCGGATTTTGAAACTGAAACCAAAAACACTGTTTTCATTTTATTTTTCCTTTCGAAAAACAGTCAACAAAAAACGCTTACAGGACGGACCCGAATATTCTCCTTTCTCTTCAAATTCTTCTCTTTTCTCAGCAAATACTCATATATGAAAGTGCACAGTGTTGAGGAAATGACCAGAAATTAAACAAAAAAGTGTACACAACACACAAACACAAATATTTACGTGGTTCGGCAAATTGCCTACGTCCACAGGAGGCAGCAAACTGATATTATTGAGAAATTATACAAATACAAAACAGAATTTCTCTCAACTCTCTCAAGAACTCTCTCTGGAGCTGCTTGTTTTCTTTGCTATTCTTGCCTTGCTGAGGATTTTATTTATAGAGGAAAGGCAGAGACAACACTCCCTCATTTTCAACATGGTAGTTTGGTTTTTTCCCTATTGTCAACAATATTAATTTCAAGGAGTTAGTGGGTGGTAGTTGAAGGATGTGGTAGGTGGAATTGAGCCAATTTGTCAACACACAGTTCCTCGTTAAACCCTGCTGCATCTAACAATTTGTCAAGTTTCTTCAAAATTGTTTCATCAATGTGCCTGAGAAAAAATAAACATATGTTCAAGCCTCAAGATAAGATTGCCAACCAAAGAATTTAATTAAAGTATCCAGTAATGTTATCATATATACTTAATTCGTGGTCCACGGAAAGGGTAGGCCAGGTAATCGCGATCGACTACGTTCGTAAACTCTATAATATTCCACGCCACGACAATACTTGTCCGTCGAGCAGGTAATCCTTGGAAACATCAATTAAGACCACAATTTCACGATTATCTTTGATCCCGTCAATACACAAATCAGCTTCAATTCTAATATGTCCACGCCGTCTCCGTATCTTTTATTCAGTTCAGCTTGTTTCCATGGTTCAAAATTCAAATTCGACCTGTGTAATTGTACGGTTTATAAATCAATCGAGACCCTCTAACTAAAATTGTAAAACTAGTGGATCGTCTTGATAATTCTATTGGAACCATATTTTGGTGAATCAATACTAAGTTCAATAGATTGGTTTAAGTTTAAAGGTACTTTTTAGAATGATTTTCCTATCATTAAAATTGTTTTTCATTCAATAAAAATGGTTTACATTTTTGTTTTATAGTGCTTAATTTAAATAATAAGAATATTGTTTTAAGAAGGAAAAAAACACCATACATGATGCATTTAGAATAACACTTTGTGCATAATTTTTTAAAGTTTTTTTTCTTCTTATTATTATAGATTTTGTTGATCTCTTTGTGGCCAACTCTAAGTTATGTAATGACTAAAAATGAATAAATAAATAAATTACACTAAAAATTTCCATATAGGACTGCAAAATGCCAATATAAGTTTTGTCCAATTCTGCAACCCAAGTGGTGAAGTTCTAGATCAATTAGGAAATTGAAAAAAAAAATTCAAAATCAAAATCAAAGTGGTTGCAACAAAATTAATTTTAAAAAATAAAATTATTTTTATCGATTGAAATACATAAAAGTATTAATTTTAGATAGTAAAGCATCTAAATGCTTTTTTGAAAGTAGTCAATGTGAGATTTTAATGTAAGTGCTCTTGTTTAAAAAAATATTTTGTAAAATATTCTTAAAATGTTTTTTTGATTTGTTCCTAAACACATTTTTAAGATTCTAGAAAAAACTGCCAACATAGTTCGAGGGTAAATAACATTTATTTAGTATGATAATATCTCGAGTTTAAGAATATTCTTAAAATGTTTTTTTGTTTTACTACTAAACACATTTTTGAAATTCTATAAAAACCGTCAACATAGTTCAAGGGTAAATGACTTTTATTATGATAATGTCTGAGTTTGAATGGTATATATAGTCTTAACTTTTTGAAAAGCACTTTAATACTTTATTGATAGGAACACAATACAAAAACAGGACCGACAAAAAGCCTTGACAAAAGGATTATGATTACAACGACAAACCCATCAGGCCACCGAGTGAAAAAGAAAACAGAAACATGGCAGGAAAGCAGAAAACGAAACCAGATCAAATATCACACCAATCTACAAAGTCACCAAAGTTTTATCAGACCCTCTGGTCTTTTTAAGACATTGATTCAGCTAAAGTTGCATGAACAACAGAATTACTTGGAAAAAAAGCAAGTGCATGTGTAATATAGAAGAAACAATAGAGGAGAAATTAACACTAATCTTTTATCATAAGAAACTATATATGCAATTTAGCAAAGACACATTTATTTGCAATCAATCAATCATACATCAGCAACCCAACAATGTTTTTTCAATCAAACATTAGCAACCCAACAATGTTTTTTCTCTGAAAGTAGTAAACACAGGAAAAAAGAAACCATTTTTGAAGGTCTCTCACAAGAATTGTGCAGTCTATCAACAACGGCAACGGTACACAGCGTAAACAGTCGGCCTCCGCGGTGGCTGGTAGCAGACGGCCATCATGACAAGAGCTATGATGAATATAATGAGAACTCCTTGAAGATCTAATATTCCCTCATCTTCAGAGGCTGAGCAACAAAACTTCCCCATAATCAGCACCACCACTTTCTGGTCTCTCAATCTCTCAAGTCTTGTTGTCTTTGCAAGGAAGGAAGAGCCAGGAAAATATAAGGGGAGTGAAGTTGGTGTTTTATGGGAAGTCAAGATGACTTTGATTTTTGTCTATTGCAGTGGTTGCAGAGAAGCATCCTTTGTCATTGACCCTTTGTCATAGAACATTCCTCCTACTTGTAATGTTAATTCAATTAATATAACTCTTAAGTATGCTAAATTAACATTTGGTGTGTTTGAATTTAATAAAAATTGTTGGTAATTACTGTGATTTTCAACGCATCGCCTCAGTATGTGTGAGATAATTTTCTTCTCGATATTGTGAAAGTATATACAAACCGTACATATAATGTTTGATTTTGATAAATTCTTTTATCGTAATACTTTGAGAAGATGTAATTTTCATTAAAAAAGAAATTAGTTGAGGGCTATAACTGTAAACGTAATAAACTTAGTCAAAACGTTTGGTGTTCAAAGCAGTGAAGCATATGGTTCATGGTTGATTGCCGTCTTTGACTCTTTAAGAAATTAGAATAAAAATATTAATAATGTGAATGATGACGAGTGATGACGTGATGATCAGTGACGAGGATGATCATCCATATAATATTCGGTGTTGATGACGGTAAATTGGTAATAATAACACGTGAGAAGCATGTAAACATCGATCACATGGCCATGTCCCATGTAGATTACAACCTTAATGGTTTATAATCACTATCATCGATCACATGGCCATGTCCCTAGTAGATTACAACCTTAATGGTTATAATCACTATCGTATCAAATTTTACATTCCATTATATAGTTTCGTATCAACTACTATTTCTAAAAGATTTTTTTAATATTTCAAATGTGTTCGACAAGTCGAACTTGAGAGTCAAGCCATATTGAACGGTTGTATTGATAAATTTTTTCGTTGTCAAGAGATCGAAAATAATTTTCTTAACCAACTTTTTTCAAGATATCCGATGAAACTCATTATCGAGGTTGATCCTGGGAAGACAATTTACTTATAGAACATCAGAAAACACACCTGGAGATGTTTGTTGAGTTCAGTCACCAACACAAAACAGCTCTGCAGTTTGTACAAAAGGGTACATTGTACAACTTCAGGCAAGTCAAAAGCCAAACTTATCCACCCAATGCAAGCCAAATACACTACATAGGAGACCTACGATCCTATGAGTAACTTGTGATCACTATTCTTTACATGTTGAGATGCTGTGTGGGAATTGAAAACCGAGTATTTGCCAACTGCAAACATGTATCCATCAGCAACCTGGTGGTCTCTCTGCACCACCTGAATCTAAATTCTAATCCTTTCTGATTTGATTCAATCATTCAGATACTCCAAGGAAATGAGCAAAGCTGGGGTACTTCGGCTCCCACTCTAGTTCCTGTCGAGTTTTTGAGTTGTTCAATCTCTTACCTAAAGGGTCAGTAGTGCCTGCAGCCATAAATTAAGAGACAAAACTATTGAGAATTTGACCAAAGAACATAGAATAGGTTGCATGTGAGAAAAGCTAATTTGCCTAATGACATATGATTAAGGAGATTTACCTGTAAAGCCTTCAAACTGTTTACTGAATTTCCCACTTTTACTAACCAAGTCCATCACTTCTTGCCTGCAAAGAGATTGACAACGTCAAAAGTCAACCAATTAGAGAAATCAGCTTAAATGTTTCTTTTTCTGCTTTATAAATCTGAATAAATATTTATATCTTGCTAACCTGGATACAGGATGGTTATCGCAACCCAACAAAATTCGGCCACAAAGCTTTTTCTTCAAAATTGCAACTGAAAGGGAAGCTGCATCCTGTTGAAAAAGCACAAATCAGAACATAAACCCAATTCAAAATACAGAGATAAATTTAAGAAGGTACTGAAATCAATGAAACTATATCCTATAGAAAAGATAGATTTGATATAATGAAGTTTTCACCTCATAGTGTATTAGATTCAGGATATGATCGGGACGAACTTCAACGGTCCCCTTCCCTAACCAATAAGTGTGAGCACCTCTATCTGCTTTGTGTAGATAGTTAGGGATGCTACATATATTATACCAGTAAGTAACATAAATCCTGGAACTATTTCAAGAATTAAGACCCCAAAGTCCCCGAACTTTCTCCACCAATTACACAAAAAGCTTAAAAATTCTATTCTTATAAAGGATATGTAAAGTCCAGCCAATCTAACAACACAACCGCCGAATTCTAGCACCACTTTCTCAGCTTTCAAAAGGATATCTGTCTTAGGGTTCCTCCCAATTGGCACAATTGGACTGTCCTGTAAAGAATATTAACACCAAGTGACATTATAAAACACTGTTCAGCAAACATGAAAATCCCACATATATAGAGAACACAGCATAATGTTTATTATGTCACCAAAGCGAGTTGGCAGATTCAATTAAAAAGACAGTTACATGCCACTATGTTGCAGGGGAGGTCTCTATCAACTTTCTAAGTCTATGAAAACGAATTTAAAAATGCATCTATCAAGAAAATGTTTATGTTAGACATAACACCTCATCACATGGTCCATTGTCATTGCAGTCAAATGGAGCGGAGCTTGATGTGAACAAGAATGAGCCTTCACCATTCCAACTCATTGCAGCAAGCCTGCTCGGTTAGAAGTTCAAAAATTATTATTTCGCGAGAAAGAGACAATAGAGGCTCAAAAAAAAAAAATTTAACTTAACAGTTTCAGTCATAATAGAGATTTATTGAGTTAAATAACTAGGTAATGCGGACTTTTTCTTCATGGTTTGATTATGTTCAAAACTTATATTCCAGCTTCGAAAATATTTAACAGGCTTCCAACATATATAATCTCTTCCCAACATGATAGCAAGCTCAAAAAAGTTCACATCTTCATTACAATATCATGTATTTTGGGAACAATGGGGTTCTCACAATTACCTGACATCACCAGGGTAGTCTGAAGAACGCGATGGTGGCGCACAAAATATCACATAAGGGAACCGCTGAGTAACTTCGCTCCCTTTCACACACGGATTGATCGCCATTTCGATCAATTCTTCATGATGATCAGTAGTCACCGTCTGCCCATAAATTTGACAGCCCGGATGCTCCTACTCGACAAACAAACCCTACAATCAGAGTCTCATTCATTCAAACTATACACCAGTTCTCATTTTTTTTAGCTAAATCGTAATCTACACTCAATTCATTCATCAACTAAACTCCATAAAAAATTAAAAAAAAATCATCACTACAACTCACATTGTAATAGCATCATCTATAACAGCTTTTTCAATCATACCTGTCTCCATTGATCAGCCACTAAGCGACCAAGAACACCTGGACCGACAATCATCAGATCCTTCTCTCCCGCCAAATCAGAAGACGCACCCTGCACTTCGTCGCTCGCTGCACCCAAAATTTTTTCAATCAGACAAACTATCGAACATGTAACGAACACGAAAACAAAGCGTGTAAAATAACCAACGGTCGATGATGCATTGACTTGGAGAGAAGTGGCCATCGATGATGACGATGATGGTCTGAATTTGACGGTACAGATTCGATTCTTGAAGAAAACGGAGTTTTTGGAAGATAGATAGTCGACAAACAAGTAGTGTGTGAGAGCTCTGCTGCTGTGACTCACACAAGAAACGCTTCCCATTTGAATTGTTGTCGACTTTGGTGGATTTTTCATTTACGAGAGGATTTGTTTCTGTTTGGTTATGTGGATTTCTCACTGGCCAATGGTGGTGATACACGTGGTCCTGACGAATGGACGTTTTTCCATCCGACTGTGGTGGAGAAGAACCGGACAGTGCAAAAACCGGTCGTTGATATAGTAAAACGACGCCGTGTTTACTATGATTCTTTAAATAAAAAAAACTAAAAAAAGGAATAATTTTTTTTTTAATTTAATAATATTATTGTTGAATTTCTAATAGAAATCTTATAAAAAATTTAAAATGTATCGTAAAATTTCTTTTGAAATTAGAAAAATAAAATTATTATCTTATATTACCATATTTTTATCATTGTATTAAAAAAATTTTATTAAAATGTTGTGTGAGAAAGGATTAATATGTATTATCACTAAATAACTGACATTGTTTGGTGGTAAAGTTCACCAATTTAGCCTGACTATTGACCACGGCTGTTATATTAAAGAGGAGTGTGTTATTATTGAATCAATTATTGTAATCAACTACTAATTGCATTACATTATAAGGTATCCTATTGTCTCACTCTAATTACTTATTTGCTTAATCTTATTTTGTTTAAATTTTATATTTACTAAATAAAAAAATATTTAAAAAATTGTTTATGATCAAATTGGGTGGAGACAACTCGCTTCTGTTAGGTGAAAAAGATGCTTTTGAGTTTTGAAGTTCAAAATATTTGGAAATCATAATATAACCAGCCAACACAACTCTTCGGTCTTCACTTGCATCACTCTCTTGGTTGTCCATTTTGTTTTACCTAACCGTACTTCTTATATACTATAAAGATATAACGTATGTTAAAAAAATACATGTGATACATTTCACATTGTCACATATCATGTCATATCTTCAGTAACTATGTTGAAAATTTTCTATCTATAAACAAACTAACATCATAGAAAGAGATTTTTAATTTTAATATTATTTTCAAGATCACCCTGCCTTAACAACCTTGTTTTTTTTTCTCAATTTCTTTTCTTTTTTCATTATTTCCAAATCCAATTTAACTTTTTGTTTTTATTGTCACATGATATATCTTTTTTACGACTCAAATTAGCTGTCTAAAAATTAAACGGTGCCTCAATTTGTATCTAACCAACTAAATTGAGACATTTGTCAATGTAGACACATGTTCCAAATTGATTGGTTAGACACAAATTAGAACACCATTTTTGAACAACTGATTTGAATCCATCTTTTTTTATCTACTCTATTTGTTTGTTAGGTACTCTCTCATTGGACTCTTTAGTGACAAATAAAATAAAAGTAAGTTCATATTATTATACAATCAAAAGTTTATATGTGCGAGTGTATGCATTTTTCTTAAAATACCTCGTTACAATATAAATATTGTCTATTTTGAACGTGGATTTATTTAAATTACAGTAATGGAATAGGGAATAAAGTAATTTTATTTATTTAATTAAGTTATTTAGGATATTTTCCATAGGTAGTAAAACATGGATTCAATTATTATACAACGTAGTTGCAGGAGTTTTAATGGGAAATAGGGTTTTTTTTTTCTTTTAGTTTTTTTATTTTTACAAATTTTAAATATTTGATTTTTGTAGACCCTTAGATTGAGATACAATGACTATTTTTTTAAACTAAAAATCAGTAACTATATTGAAAAAGTATAGTAGATGAACCCTAATAAAAGAGTAGTTATGGGAAAGATGGTTGTTTTCTTTTAGTTTTTTATTTTTAAAAATTTTAAATCTTTGATTTTGGTAGACCGTTGGATTGAAATCCAATGACTAATAACAACACAACAACTATATACCCTAATCAAAATTTTAATCTTTCGATATTTAAAAAGTGTAGTGAAAACCCTAATCACAAAAAGAAAGAGGAGAGCGATCAAGAAGAATGCATGCACAAATTCCTGATGATCTCATATTCAACATATTGCGTAGACTCCCTGCAAAATCACTGGTGGGATTCAAGTGTGTTTGCAAGTCATGGTTATATTTTATTAGCCAACTTAAATATCATAAGGAGGAATTCATTATTTACTCTTCTTTTGGCCGCTTTCATTCTATCAATATTGATCATCATCAAGCATCTGAGATCCAAGCAGTTGATCTTGGGTTTCCAATAAAAAGTCTAGGCAACAGATTTGTTGTGATCGGTTCTTGTAATGGCTTGTTATGTTTCTATATCGAAGAAATCTTGGGTTTCGTTATATGGAATCCATGGACACGAAGATACAAGACTGTATCATCATACACTAATAATTTAAACCATGACAGTCTATATGGATTTGGTTACGATCATTCCACTGATGATTACATAATCGTGAGAATTTTTTATAATAAATATTTTAGAGAGATGGTGGAGATTTATTCTAGCAAAACTGATTCTTGGCTGCAAATGCGAATTCTCCACGAACAAAGTACAATATTGATCTGGCTTTGTTGGAACAAACAAATAGGGTTTTTGGTCAATGGAGCTCTGTATTGGCAAGTACAATATATTGCCAATGTGGAATACAAAGAAGGGGGAGGAATTTCCTATCATGGCAATGATGTTTTAAATACCATCCTTTGTTTTGATTTAGTGGATCGGAAATTTAGTGTAATTGTACCACCTGTTGATGATGAGGTATGCAAGAAACCTAATTTTGATCTTTGTGTTTTTGGTGGGCAACTTTGCATGGTTAATTATGATCATGATTGTCGTATTGATATTTGGGCATGGGAAGGCAATAATAACAAGGGAAATAATTATTGGATCAAATTGATGAGCATTCCATGTTTGAAACAAGTACAATCTGATCAACTTAAATATTTGGCTCCTGTTTTATTGATGAAGAATGGTGAACTTCTCTTGAAAATAATCATACAGAAATACGGGAGTCCATTTGAGAAAAAATTATTTGCTTACAATCAAAAGCAGAAGACTTTCAGAGAATTGAAAATCCCATTCAGAGAATTGAACACCCCATACACCCAGCAGATGTTTTCCTACAAAGTGATAACATATACAAAGAGTCTAGTTTCACCTGCTCGTGATGCTGGAGATCACCATGAGAGGTTAAATTCATACTTTTATCTATCTAACTTCCATCCAATTTTTCTCTCTGCTAGTATTAATTTGTTATCTTTTAATGATTTATGTTTTAAACTCCTATTAATTGTTTTTCAAATCTATATTTCTTGGTCCTTTCAACTGATTTCTTTCTCTAAGTATTTGTTAATTACTCAAATTTGTTGTACTTGTGGAATGTCCTGATTGCAATTCGAGAGGTAGATTAATTTTGAAACAAATTTTGGTTGGATTACATATTATAATTTATTCATAACAAAGTAACTCTATTTTCTATTTTCCAATTGCAGTCCCATTTACGATGAAATAATCTCACGCCCCATCTCGTTATGTCCGGATCTAAGTGATGATGAGGATATAGCTGCACAGGTGAGTGAAACTATTCTTAATGAATGGTAATATTTGCCTATTTCGTTAAAAAGTGACCTAAACATTTTCAAATCTGCATTATTTGAAAATCATTGTGTATGAATAAGAAAATATATGTTTTTTTAACTGTAGTATTTTTGCTTATATAAGGGGATTTTCGAGTTGCAACAAAATTCTACATGGACGACCAGAGAACATAAACAAGAAGTTAATGCAGAGATTTGTGGGCATCTTTTGTCTGAATTTGGTGCACATCGTAAGTCACCTACTTCACGGGTTTCATTGCAATGGACTGTCAAGTTAGAATGAAAAGAAAAAGGTTGTTTTAGCGGTTTTACCCTTCACACTTATACTTAAGTTATGGGTTCGAGTTTTATCTTCTTCTAAAATCCCGAATCATTATAATAATAAAAAAAGAATAATATATAGACATCCAATGTGAGAGTCAACATGCAAAGCTTCACCAAATCAACTCAATATTCTTGAGACTTCTTGATTGATTTTTCATTTGAAGAATTTAGTTTTTTTTTTCTTCTCGAATATCTATTTTAATGGGAGTTGTGATTTTTTTTTAATTAGCAGTTCATATTTATTATATATAAACCAAGAGTTGTAAATGTATTGCTTCCCATTTGAATTGTCGAGTTTGGTGGATTTTTTTCATTTACGATTTAGGCAAGATATGGTGGAGGATTTGTTGTGGTTATGTGAATTTATCACCGTCTAATAGTTGAGTTACAGGCAGTACTGCGGATGACCCATCTCGTTGTGTTTGGATGTTGTTGGCTGTTACATTTTTCCATCTAACGGTCATGAAGAAGACACCGGCTTACATGAAAAAGGGTCGTTGAGTTAGTAAAACGATACCGTTCTTGCTATGATTCTTTTAAAAAGAAATTAAATAATAATAATTTTTAAATTTAATAATATTTTTGTTGAATTTCAAAAAAAAAATCTCTAAATTTATATAATAATATAATACTTAAAAAAAATTACAGTCACGAAAATGAATTACTCAATACAAGCTAAGTGGTGATTTGTGTACTAAAATGAAAAACCACAAGTGTTATGCAATATTCTAAATAAATTCTTTAATATGCTGACATCAGAACAAAATTTAAATTCTTGTAAATCGTTTCTCCACCGATTCTATTATTACCACTCTTGTATGTACTAGCTGATTTAATTTACATTAATAAAGCTTAATGAAGGTTGTAATTAAATTAATCACAATGGTATGTGGTCATACATGTAGAGCAATTTCATTTTTAGCTATAATTTAATCATTAACTTTGATGAGCAGGTAATTTTATTTATGTCAGTAGTTGTCTATAGATTAAGAAAAGTCCAGATCTAAAACTCAAACCAGATTGAATCCTAATCCTATCAAATCGTAACGTTATCGAAGTCTGGTGTCTTGTAAATCAACGGCATACATATATATGGTATGGCCACTAATACTTAAAAAGATTCCAGTAATGGAATCATGAGAAAAAGATTCGAATGAGATGGGTATATCATGCCATCAGTACACAACAATATCTCAATAATTGATTCAAAAGAATGCTTAACAATTTAAATGACAACCATGCATGCATGCATGCAGCTACGTACTACTTTGCTATAAAAGAATGCAAGGTTTGCCACCACTTATTAAATTGAATATTCTCCTTTCTCTTCAAATTCTTCTCTTTTCTCAGCAAATACTCATATATGAAAGTGCACAGTTCCTCGTTAAACCATGCTGCATCTAACAATTTGTCAAGTTTCTTCAAAATTGTTTCATCAATGTGCCTGAGAAAAAATAAACATTTGCTCAAGATAAGATTGCCAACCAAAGAATTTAATTAAAGTATCCAGTAATGTTATCATATATTGTAAAACTAGTGGATCTTGATAATTCTATTGGAACCATATTTTGATGAATCAATACTAAGTTCAATAGATTGGTTTAAGTTTAAAGGTACTTTTGAGAATGATTTTCCTATCATTAAAATTGTTTTTTCATACAATCAAAATGGTTTACATTTTTGTTTTATAGTGCTTAATTTAAATAATAAGAATATTGTCTTAAGAAGAAAAAAAACACCATACATGATGCTTTTAGAATAACACTTTGTGCATAATTTTTTTAAAATTTTTTATGTTAATTTGTTTTCTTATTATTATAGATTTTATTGATCTCTTTGTGGCCAACTCTAAGTTATTTGATGACTAAAAATGAATAAATAAATAAATTACACTAAAACTTTCCATATAGGACTGCAAAATGCCAATATAAGTTTTGTCCAATTCTGCAACCCAAGTGGTGAAGTTCTAGATCAATTAGGAAATTGAAAAAAAAAATCAAAATCAAAATCAAGTGGTTGCTGACATTGAACAAAGTTAATTTAAAAAAATAAAATTATTTTTATCGATTGAAATACATAAAAGTATTAATTTTAGTTAGTAAAGCATCCAAATGCTTTTTAGATAGTAAAGCATCCAAATGCTTTTTGAAAGTAGTCAATGTGAAGATTTTAATGTAAGTGCTCTTGTAGTCTTATTTAAAAACATATTTCGTAAAATATTCTTAAAATGTTTTTTTGATTTGTTCCTAAACACATTTTTAAGATTCTAGAAAGAACCGACAACATGGTTCAAGAGTAAATAACATTTATTTAGTATGATAATGTCTCGAGTTTAAGAATATTCTTAAAATGTTTTTTGTTTTACTCCTAAACACATTTTTGAGATTCTACAAAAACCGTCAACATAGTTCGAGGGTAAATGACATATATTTAGTATGATAATGTCTGAGTTTGAGTGATATATATAGTCTTAACTTCTTCTTTTTTAGAAACTTCATTTTTTTTCTTCTTAGCTTTCAATTTGGGTTTGCATCGTTATTAAATTATATATAATAACTCAATTTGATCCATATGTTAATCGGTCTATGGTCAAAATTAGTGATTCAATTGGTATTTTAGTCTTATGATGCACAACCTAAAAACAAATGACATGTGCCCTCAAACATATAACAACAAATATCAAGTGATTATTGAGTTAATATTATAAAATCTCAAAATATTATAAAATTTAGAAAATCTCACCTTAGTGCGATATAATAAACTCATACTGAAAAAAAACTAATAAATATGTATTTATTTGATCCTCATCCCACGTTGTTTAACATAGTAAAGAATATTAATTAATTACAATCACTCTTAAGTCTTAATTTTAGTGACATTTTATGTAACAACATTTAAAAAATACGAATGTTAGCTTATTCAATGAATAATAATTTTATAATAACTAATACGAATCAAATTCAAATAAATTCGTGTCATTTGTGATTGTATTATTTTATTTATTTTTGACAAGGTGATTGAATTTAGTTATTTTGAAGTTTGAATACATCAACAAAACAAAATTCTCTATTTTAGTGATTCCCCATTCTCACGAGCACATTGTGTGGATGATATGATGAACATTGAAAAAAAAATACACAAACATTAACATTAAAATTTACTATTATTACAAAAAGGGCAATTACCAATTAGGTCCTGAACTGTTTTTAAAATTCCAAGTTGTTTGCGACTTTTATAAAAGTGACCAAATTGGTTCTCACATTTTTTTTAAGTGTCAAATTAGTCCCTCTCTTTTTAGAAGTAACCAAATTGGTCCCTTTAATGACAGTTGACTGTAATAATTTTAGTTAAAGTACATAAATACCCTTTATTTGTTATATTATGGCTAAAGTTATTTTGTCTCTGTACATTAAATTCTCCATTATAATTACAATAAAATCTTAAAATATTATTAATGAAACATCATTTGTACCTTTGTTTTTATTAAAATTCTCTAAAAAATTCTAAAAATATTTTAATAAGATAATGTCAATTATACTTTTATTTTTTTTAAACAAAGTTATCGTTCATTTTCAGTTTAGTCTTTTATCACTTTTATATAATATTATTTTTTTTTGTTAATATTATACAAGTGATGTTTTCAAAATTATTTAAAAATCAAAACACACAAATAAAATAAACAAAAATATACATGTGTTAAAAAAAACTGTGCATGTGTCAATATTATATTGTTTAGGAGTAAAATACAATTTTACCCCAACACAGTTAAAGTTGACGGGTAGAACTTAGTTAGAGGGACTAATTTAGCACTTGGAAAAAATGTAAGGACCAATTTGGTCATTTTTGTAAAAGTCGCAAACAACTTGAAAGTTTAAAAAAAGTCCAGGACCCAATTGGTAATTGCCCTTACAAAAATCCACTTTTTAGTCCCCAAAAATCTACATGCCACTATATTATTGGCCAAGAGCCCATCTCTGGCTCACCTGAGTCGGGAGAAATTTGAGCAAGTAAAAAAGAGACTAACTTCACTTGTGATCACTATTCTTTACATGTTGAGATGCTGTATGGGAATTGAAACATGTATCGATCAGCAAATTGGTGGTCTCTCTGCACAATTCCTGAATCTAAATTCTAATCCTTTCCGATTCGATTCAATCATTCGGATACTCCAAGGAATTGAGCGAAGCTGGGGTACTTCGGCTCCCACTCTAGTTCCTGTCGCGTTTTTGAGTTGTTCAATCTCTTACCTAAAGGGTCAGTAGTACCTGCAACCATAAAATTAACAGGCAAAACTATTGTGAATTTGACCACAGAACAAAGAATAGATCGCATATGAGAAAAGCTAGAGTGGATAATTACTCTTGATGTATGTTTTTACCTAATTATATATGATTGAGGAGATTACCTGTAAAACCTTCAAACTTTTTACTGAATTTCCCACTTTTACTAACCAAATCCATCACTTCTTGCCTGCAGAGAGATTGACAGGTTCAAAAGTCAACAAAAGATAAGAAAAATCAGCTTAAATGTTTCTTTTTCGGCGTTAAAATATCTGAATAAATGTCCATATCATGCTAACCTGGATACAGGATGGTTATCACAACCCAACAAAATTCGACCACGAAGCTTTTTCTTCAA
Organism: Dipteronia sinensis; assembly: GCA_033220585.1. Classification (NCBI taxonomy): domain Eukaryota; kingdom Viridiplantae; phylum Streptophyta; class Magnoliopsida; order Sapindales; family Sapindaceae; genus Dipteronia; species Dipteronia sinensis. Next base: position 3,998,043 of record CM065644.1, read on the forward strand.
AATTGCAACTGAGAGGGAAGCTGCATCCTGTTGAAAAAGCACAAATCAGAACATAAACTCAATTCAAAATACAGAGCTAAATTTAAGAAGGTCCTGAAATCAATGAAACTATATCTTGTAGAAAAGATAGATTTGATATAATGAAGTTTTCACCTCATAGTGTATCAGATTCAGGATATGATCCGGACGAATTTCAACGGACCCCTTCCCTAACCAATAAACATGAGCACCTCTATCTGCTTTGTGGTAGATAGTTAGGGATGCTACATATATTATACCAATATGCAACAGAAATCCTGGAACTATTTCAAGAATTAAGATCAAAGTCCTCGAACTTTCTCCACCAATTATACAAAAAGCTTCACAATTCTATTCTTAAAAGGATATGTAAAGTCCTGTCAATCTAACAACACAACCGCCGAATTCCAGCACCACTTTCTCAGCTTTCAAAAGGACATCTGTTCTAGGGCTCCTCCCAATAGGCACAATTGGACTGTCCTGTAAAGAATAATAACACCAAGTGACATTATAAAACAGCAAACATGAAAAATGAAAATCTCAAATATATAGAGAACGCAGCATAGTGTCTATTATGTCACCAAAGCGAGTTGGCAGATTCAATTAAAAAGACAGTACCATGTCACTATGTTGCAGGGGAAGTCTCTTTCAACTTTCTAATTAAGTCTAGAGAAAACAAATTTAAAATGCAACTATCAAAAAACAAACTGTTTATGTTAGATGTAACACCTCGTCACATGGTCCATTGTCACTGCAGTCAAACGGAGCAGAGCTTGATGTGAACAAGAATGAGCCTTCACCATTCCAACTCATTGCAGCAAGCCTGCTCGATTTGAAATTCGAAAATTATTAACTCGGGATAATTCAATATAACAGATTCAGTCATAATAGAGTTACATAGAGTTAAATAACTAGGTAATGCAAACTTTTTCTTCATAGTTTCATTATGTTCAAAACTTATGTTCCCAGCAAGATAGCAAGCTCGAAACGATTCGCATCTTCATTACAGTTTCATGCATTTGGGAAAAATGGGTTTTCGCAATTACCTGACATCACCAGGGTAGTCTGAAGAGCGCGACGGTGGTGCGCAAAATATCACATAGGGGAACCGCTGAGTAACTTCACTCCCTTTCACACACGGATTGATCCCCATTTCGATCAATTCATTGTGATGATCAGTAGTTACCGTCTGCCCATAAATTTGACAGCCCGGATGCTCCTACTCAATTCATTCAAATTATACACAGGTTCTAATTTTATTCTTCGCTAAATCGTAATCTACACTCAATTCATTCATCAACTAAACTCCATACAAATAAATCATCTCACTGCAATTCACATTGTAATAGCATCATCTATCATCAACCCACGAATTCTACAAACAGAGTCAAATTTAATCATATATAACAGTTTTTTTAAGCATACCTGTCTCCATTGATCAGCCACTAAGCGACCAAGAACACCTGGACCGACAATCATAAGATCATTCTCTCCCACCAAACCTGAAGACGCACCCTTCACTTCCTCACTCGCTGCACCCAAAAATTTTGAATCATACAAACTATCGAACATGTAACGAACACGAAAACAAAGCATGTAAAATTACCAGCGGTCGATGATGCAACGACTTGGAGAGAAGTGGCCATCGACGATGACGATGATGGTCTGAATTTGACGGTGCAGATTCGGTTGTTGAAGAAGACGGAGTTTTTGGAAGACAGATAGTCGACAAACAAGTAGTGTGTGAGAGCTCTACTGCTGTGACTCACACAAGAAACGCTTCCCATTTGAATTGTTGTCGAAGTTGGTGGATTTTTCATTTACGGTTTTGGATAGATATTATGGAGAGGATTTGTTTCAGGTTTGTTATGTGGATTTCTCACTGGCCAATAGTGGAGTTACACGTGGTCCTGAAGAAATCGAATGGCCCGTCTCGTTTTGTTTGGATGTTGTTGGCCGTTACGTTTTTCCATCCGACACTCGACAGTCGTGAAGAAGACACCGGCCGGCCTGTACAAAAAACCGGTAGTTGATTCAGTAAAAAACGACACCGTTCTTACAATGATTCTTTTTTTTTTTTACTAAAAAAAGAATTATATTTTTGTTCAATTTCGAATAGAAATCTTGTAAAAGCTTTAAATTTATCGTAAAATTTATTTTGAATTTAGAAAAATAAAATAATTATATCTCTTATACAGCTATATTAACCAAATAATAAAAAATGCTAAAATATTGAATGTAAAATGAGAAAAGTGTACGGTACAACTATAGCTAGCTTCATATTAACACTCAACTTTCCCTCTTCATGCACGGCTTATTGGTTACCAAAGTTGTAGGGTTTGATAACACTTTTCTTGTATTACCTGTTGACTTTGTCTTAATATCGTGATACTAATACCGTTCAAAAAGTTAAACATTTTTATGTTAATTGAATGCAAAATATGTCTATAAAATTTATTTTCTTCTCTTTACTAGGCAATTCATTTACATTGTTGGTTGGTTTCTTGCATTATAAAGATTTTATGTCCAGGGCCATTATTAGGTGAGTGTCATTTATCAATAAAGTTGGTTTCTTGTTTTGTTATAATATATTTTTATATATTTAATTTTCATTAAAATAATTTTTTTTTTCTAACATATTTTTAGCATATTTTAATATAATATTATTTTAATTAAGTTTATAAATAAATAAAATTTAAATGCCGAATAAAAATAAAATTTTATTTTAATAGTATAAATCTAAAAATTAATTAAATAAATAAATTTATTAAATATTTTTGAAATCGGTTAAATAAATTGTAATTTATTTGATAATATATTGATTATTATATTTCTACAATATAATACAATAAATATATATTTTATAATATCATTTTTTTATTCTAAACTCTAAAGACATATTAGTTTTTTATTTTACAAAATATTAATAAACAAAAACCATATCTACGGTCTATAATACAAAATATTACTAAATATATGGTTGTATAAGAATAATGTAGTTCTATTCAATACAATTCATTGTACCAAACTAACCCTAAAATATTTCAAAACTATTTGGATGCATTCAAACCTTAGCCTAAATTTTAATAATAATAATAATCTTAGGTGAATGATATAATAAAGTTTACCTAATAGTATGCCTCTCTCTCTCTCAAACTACAATGTTGTGGGTTTGTGTCTCTCTCCCACAATCAAACCCTAAATTATTAGAATATTCTTTTTAAAAATAAAAATCTTAGGTGCACCAATCAACGAGGGCCCATATAAAATTTGTTAGATAAAATCCTCCCTCGTCATCGGAGGCTGAGCAACAAAACTTCTCCATAATCAGCACCACTCAGAGGCGGACCCACATAGAGACGAGATGCCCCACCTCAAATTTTCAAAAAAAAAATCATTTTATGTTTATATATATATATATATATATATATATATCACGAATAACATACCATGATATATGTTGTTACACAGCATTGTTGGTTTATTGTCTTCATTTCTTTAGTTTTAATCATTGGTTCAATTCTCAACGTAAGCAAATCAAATACCTTTTAATATCTATTTTTATTTTACGCTTGTTTCCAATTTCTTTATCAAATTTCTATTTTCTTCTACAACAAAATAATCCATTTTCTTTTTCCCCTTATTGTTAAATTCTTAACTACCCTTAATTTGTGGTTTACTTAATTCAATTTTATTATATATTAAATTATCTTATCTATTATTATTTTGAAATTTCTTATTTCTAATATTTTTAGTTTGACATACTTAACACATCCAATCAATAAACCCTAAAATCTCAAATTTAAATTTATTATATTAAAATAGTTCATCTATTATTATGATCCATTTATTTTATCCTTTATATTTTTCTTTATTTTATTATTCTAATTTATTTAGAATCAATAATTAGAAGAAGAAAAATTCAAAAACATTTCTAGTAGTATTTATTAATCAATTATTTTTGTATAAATTTAAAGTGAATTCACTATAAATACAAAACAAATATTTTTATTATAAAACTATATTTTAATTTTTTTTACGAATAAATACTGTAATTTTTCATTGTTCATGTTGTTTTTCTTGTTATTGTTTTTTTTTTAGTATTTTGTTTCTTGTTTTTAGTTCTTTTAAATGTAAGATTATTTAATTCATTTCGAGTAAGTATTCTATTTTTTTAAAAAAAAATTCATTATACTATCATTTTTTATATTAAAAAAACACATTTTATTATGATTTTAAATTTTCATTAATTTTTTTTAAAATAATTGTTTTTTGTTCAAGTGTCTCACCTCGTTAAAATTTCTGGGTCCACCACTGGCACCACCACTCTCGGGTCTCTCAATCTCTCAAGTCTTGTTGTCTTTACAAGGAAGGAAGAGATAGGAAAATATGAGGGGAGTGAAGTTGGTGTTTTATGGGAAGTCAAGTTGACTTTGATTTGTCTATTGCTGTGGTTGCAGAGAAGCACAGTCTGCTAAATTAATATTTGGTGTGTTTGAATATAAGAAAATTGAAGGTAATTAATGGCGATTTTCAAAGCACATCACCTCAGTATGTGTCGGAGAATTTTCTCCTCCGTATTGTGAAAGTATATCCGGACCATATATATACCGTTTGATCTTAATAGATTCCTTTATAGTAATACTTTTAGCATGTATAATTTTCATTAAAAGGAAATTGGTTGAGGGTTATAATTTTAAACGTAATAAACTTAGTCAATATGTTTCGTGTTCAAAGCACATAATTGATTGCAGTGTTTTGACCCTTTAATCAATTAGAATTAAAACATTAATAATGTGAATGTTGATGAGTGCTGACATGATGATCAGTGATGAGGATGATCATCCATATAATATTCGGTGTTGATGATGGTAAGCTGGTAATAATAACACGTGAGAAGCAAGTAAACATCAATCACATATTCACAAGGCCATGTCCCAAGTAGATTATACAACATACATGATTTATAAATTATAATCACTATCTTATCAAATTTTATCTTATCAAATTTTACATTCCATGACATGGTTTCGAAATCCCATTATCAACAACTATTTCTAAAAGATTATATATATATATATATATATCAGATGCGTACGACAAGTCGAACCTGAGACATTGTTAAATTGAATGAATTTCATTGACCATCAAATCATAATAAACAGTAATATTGATAAAAAAATTCGTTGTCAAAAGATCGAAAATAATTTTCTTATTTTTTTTTCAAGATATCCGATCATCGTAGGCAGACAATTTACTTGTAGAACATTAGAAAAAACACTCGAGATGTTTCTTAAGTTCAATCACCAACACAAAACAGCTCTGCAGTTTGTACAAAAGGGTACATGTACAACTTCAAGCAAGTCAAAAGCCAAACTTATCCACCCAACCCAGGCCAAATACACTCCATAGGAGACCTCACAGTAAATGAACAACTTTTCATTGATCAGATAGAAAGTATGTCAGAGTAAGATCCTATGAGTAACTTATGATCACTATTCTTTACATGTTGAGATGCTGTGTGGGAATTGAAAACTGAGTATTTGTCAACCGCAAACATGTATCGATCAGCAACTCGGTGGTCACTCTGCACCACCTGAATCTAAATTCTAATCCTTTCTGATTTGATTCTATCATTCGGATACTCCAAGGAATTGTGCGAAGCTGGGGTACTTCGGCTCCCACTCTAGTTCCTGTCGTGTTTTTGAGTTGTTCAATCTCTTACCTAAAGGGTCAGTAGTGCCTGCAGCCATAAAATTAACAGACAAAACTATTGTGAATTTGACCAAAGAACATAGAATAGGTCGTATGTGAGAAAAGCTAATTTGCCAAATAACATATGATTAAGACCAAAGTCCCCGAACTTTCTCCACCAATTATACAAAAAGTTTCACAATTCTATTCTTAAAAGGATATGTAAAGTCCTGCCAATCTAACAACACAACCTCCGAATTCCAGCACCACTTTCTCAGCTTTCAAAAGGATATCTGTCCTAGGGCTCCTCCCAATTGGCACAATTGGACCGTCCTGTAAAGAATAATAACACCAAGTGACATTATAAAACACAGTTCAGCAAACATGAAAACCCCACATATATGGAGAATGCAGCATAATGTTAATTATGTCACCAAAGCGAGTTGGCAGATTCAATTAAAAAGACAGTTCCATGTCACTATGTTGCAGGGAGAGGTCTCTTTCAACTTTCGAAGTCTAAAGAAAACGAATTTAAAAATGCAACTATCAAGAAAATGTTTATGTTAGACATAACACCTCATCACATGGTCCATTGTCATTGCAGTCAAACAGAGCAGAGCTTGATGTGAACAACAATGAGCCTTCACCATTCCAACTAATTGCAGCAAACCTGCTCTGTTAGAAATTCAAAAATTATTAACTTGCGATAATTTAACATAACAGTTTCAGTCATAATAGAGATTCATAGAGTTAAATAACTAGGTAATGTAGACTTTTTCTTCATAGTTTCATTATGTTCAAAACTTATGTTCCCAGCAAGATAGCAAGCTCGAAACGATTCGCATCTTCATTACAGTTTCATGCATTTGGGAAAAATGGGTTTTCGCAATTACCTGACATCACCAGGGTAGTCTGAAGAGCGCGACGGTGGTGCGCAAAATATCACATAGGGGAACCGCTGAGTAACTTCACTCCCTTTCACACACGGATTGATCCCCATTTCGATCAATTCATTGTGATGATCAGTAGTTACCGTCTGCCCATATATTTGACAGCCCGGATGCTCCTACTCAACAAACAGCACAATTAGAGTCTCTTTCATTCAAATTATAAACCAGTTCTAATTTGTTTTCGCTAAATTGTAATCTACATTCAACACTCAATTCATTCATCAACTAAACTCCAGACAAATAAATCATCACTACAACTCACAATGTAATAGCATCATCTATCATCAACCCATAAAGTCTACAATCAAAGTCAAATTTAATCATAACAGCTTTTTCAATCATACCTGTCTCCATTGATCAGCCACGAAGCGACCAAGAACACCTGGACCGACAATCATCAGATCATTCTCTCCCGCCAAACCAGAAGACGCACGCTGCACTTCGTCGCTCGCTGCACTCAAAATTTTTTCAATCAGACAAACTATCGAACATGTAACGAACACGAAAATAGAGCGTGTAAAATTACCAACGGTCGATGATGCATTGACTTGGAGAGAAGTGGCCATCGATGATGACGATGATGGTCTGAATTTGACGGTACAGAATCGATTCTTGAAGAAGACGGATTTTTTGGAAGATAGATAGTCAACACACAAGAAGTGTGAGAGAGCTCTGCTCCTGTGACTCACACAAGAAACGCTTCCCATTTGAATTGTTGTCGACTTTGGTGGATTTTCATTTACGGTTTTGGAGAGAAATTATGGAGAGGATTTGTTTCTGGTTGATTATGTGGATTTCTCACTGGCCAATAGTGGAGTTACACGTGGTCCTGACGAATTGGCCATCCCGTTTCTCTTAGAATTTGTTAGCCGTTGACGTGTGGGGTCGGTCTAGTGCGGTGGTAAATACATCACATCAATATAACTGAGGTTACGGGTTCAAGTCTTCCAACTCCTTAAAAAACCCTAAAATTATGTAATGGTGTAATAATTCGGAAAAAAACAGATGTTGTTAGCCGTTACGTTTTTTCATCCGATAGTAGTGAAGAAGACACTGACAGACCAATACAAAAATCGGTTGTTGAGTTAGTAAGAACGACGACGGCGGCCGTTCTTACTGTGATTCTTTCTTCTTCTTTTTTTAACTAAAGAAAGAATAATATTTTTGTTCAATTTCGAATATAAACCTTGTGAAAACGTTAAATTTATTATAAAATTTAGGGTGCTGATATTGACACTCATAAATATGATAAGCACACTCATATTTTAATAAAAAATTTAATTATAAAAATATCTCAATAGAAAATTATCAATAAGGACAATTAGTTTAATTAAAAATAAAGGTACGGATATTACATCCCTAAAATTTATTAGTTCACTCATTTTATAAGTACACTTATGTATAAAATTTTAAAAATAGACATTATTATAAGCACCGGCTCATCCTAATATCAATAGTACCATCATTGAAATAAATATATTCATTTTAATACATAATATTTATAAACAGTCTTAAATTATTACCACACCCAATTTATAAAAAATAATTATATTATTTTTGGAATAAAATCCTTTTTTAATGATGATCCAATTTAATTTTAGAGATATCTCAAATGTAAGAGTCTTATAAAATGGAATATGTGAAAACGTATATGGGGTCAAAAGATTTTCAATCTAGAATTCTCTTATTTATACAGCTATCTTAAAGAAAAATTTGTTGATATAAACAGCTATAGTTTAAAAAAATATTTATTGATAGAGTTCATAACTATACATAAAATAAAGACAAAAATAATATGATAATCATGTGATGATAAGAAAGTTTGATACTTGAAATAAAATTAGAGTTTAATTAGGATTTATCATAAAAATTAAAGTTTATCATAGTTTTTTTTAAGGTAAGTTTTTTATAATGAAGAAATACAGTTGGAGATATGGATGTAATTAATGAGTGTTTATAGTATTTTGTTTATTTTTAATTAAAGTTAATTGTCCTTATTGGTAAATTTCTATTGATATATTTTTGTAATTAATTTTTTTAATAAAATATGATTGTGCTAATAAGCTTTGTAGGTGTCAATATCGGCACCCTAAAAATAAACCAATTACTATGTACACCTATTAATTGCACGCATATCTTAAATTGTATCTCTTTATTAAAAAAAATCTAAACCATAATTCTATTTCAAGTATCAGAATCACTCATCATCACATAACAAAGTAATGAAAAAAGAATTTTCAGAGGACTATGATCATACAGAGATACGTATTTTTTTTAATGAACTATATAAATAAAGCAAAAGTGAGAAGTAAATTTTTTTAAGACAGCTGTACATAATGGTTGCAATTCGGGCCGGCCGGGCCCGTTAGGCCTATGTGGTAAACGGGCCGGCCCGGGCCGGCAAACGGAAGATGGGGACCGGCCCGGGTCCGAGGCCCGTGTGAGGGCAGGCCGGGCCTTGGCGGGCCGGCCCGTTAAGGCTTTAACGGGCCTGTAAAGGGCCGGCCCGTTAAAGGCCCGTCGGACTTCCAAATTTTTTATTTTATTTTATTAATTCAATATTGTTTTTTATACGTTGTAACAATTTTGAGTAATTAATGTAATAATTATAATATGAAATATAATATTCGGAATATAATAATTTTAATTGAGTATATAGTATATAAATAATATATTAAATAAATAAAATAAATTTCAAAATAGTTGAAAGAGTGAGTGAGAGATGTTGGAGATTGTAGAGAATAGAGAGAATAAGAGAGTAGGGAAGTAGAGAAAATGTAGAGAATAAGGTGAGGGTGATGGGGTATTTATAGGAAAAAGTTAGGTGAGGGTATAATTGGAAAAAATTGTAAAAGATTAAAAAAAACGTAATATTTAAAAGTTTTGAATATTTTTTCCCCCTAACAGTCACTAACGGTAACCTGGATAATTACAAAAGCCACCCTTAAATTTTTTTAAAAAAAATTTAAAAGTTTTTTCCTGGCGGGCCCAGCCAGGAAAAAAAAGTTGAATTTTTTTTGGGTCGTGGGCTTCGCGGGCCTACACAGGCCCGGCCAGATTTTCTGAAATGGGGGCCCGGCCTGCTCGCCAACTAAACGGGCTTGGGCCTGACCTGTTTAGCTGGCGGGCCGGGCAGGGCGGCCCGTTTGGGCCCGACCCAAATTGCCACCACTAGCTGTATATATCGTTTCTGAAATTGAGTGTGTTAATAATTTAATGAGAGTTTATAAATAAATTGTATTAAAATGAATACCTTATTAATTTAAATAATGGTATCATTGGCATTAAGATAGACGCTTATAGTAGTTATTTAATTTTAAATTTTAGCCTAGATGTACTTATAAATATAGGTGTGCTTATCATTTTTATGAGTGGCAATATTCGCACCATAAAATTTTATTTTGAATTTAGAAAAATAAAATAATGATATCCCTTATGTAGTTATAATAACCAATTTTTTTATCATAATAATAATAAAAAAAATGTTAAAATATTGAGTGTGAAATCAGGAGTGTGTATCGGCAAAGTCTGATTATAAAATTCACTTATTCATTAGTCTAATAATATTTTATATTCAAGTTGACAAATCTTGATGTTATTTCAAAGAGGAGGAGTGTGTAATTATTGAATCAATTATTGTAATCAACTACAAATTGCAGTACATTATAAGGTATTAATTCTCTCCCTCTAATTACTTATTTGCTTTATTTATTTTGTTTAAATTATATATTGCGATTTTTTTAACAGAAAGAAATCATTTAAATTATTGTTTAAGATAAAGAGTCTTCAATATAATGACTGCCTTTAAAAAAAATAAGAATATATTTACTGATTAAAAAGAATATTAATAAATGTTTTATGATCAATTGGGTGGAGGCAGCTGCCTACTGTTAGGTAAAAAAAAATCCATTTTGTTCTACCTAAACCTACTTCTTACATACGGTAAAACCTTCGGTGCATTGGGTCCGGAAAAGTCAGCAATGAAAATGTGATATACATAGCAAAAAATCAAAAATGTATGCATCATATTTGATATATATATATATATATATATATATATATATATTCATTTTCTCTTGATGCGCACTGATATAAATATCATCAGTGTATTGTATGTAAACTATAGATTATGGATTTGCACTAACAAGTGCATACAGACTGGGTCAAAGTAATTGAATCTAATAATCCACATGCAATGCATTATCAGTACGCACTGAAGTGAAAATTTTCTCATATATATATTCATCCATCTATACCATATATTTTTATTTTTATTTTTGAAGTTTTTATCTTTAATAGGACTCAAGCCGCTGACTTAAAAGTTATTTACCCAAATTTCAATCTCGTCCATCAGCTGAGCTAACACTGTCAAGTCATATTTTCAGTGGTTGTGTACACCACTCAGCAGTTCATCCGGTGCGATGGAAATTTTATCTTTATATATTATTATCATTGTAGAAAAAGACCTGCAATATTAATATTATTTTCAAGTTCACCTACCCTAACAACCTTATTTATTTGTCTCAATTTTTTTTTTAAATCCAAACTAAGTAACTAACCTGTTGTTTGTTTATATTTTGTTGGTAAGGGTTGTTTTTTTTTTTAATATTAGTATATACAATATACAATTTTATCCTCTCTACTTGTCATATACTTTCTCATTGGATTATATACTTGTTAGATACTCTCGTTATACTCTTAAGACAATATTATTATGAGTGTGCATTTTCTTAAAATATTTTAATTCTTGAAAGACCTAGTTCCAATGTAAATATTGTCGTTTATGAACACTAATTTTTTTTTTAATTTTTATAATTAAAATATGGTGTCATACACTGTTTTCGGTTCTTGTATGATTTATAAATCAATCAAGACCCAATAACTAAAATTGTAGAAATGGTGGCTCTCCATAATTCTATATGAACCATATTTTGGTGAATCAATAGTTCAATATATAGATTTAAAGTTTAAAGGTGCATTTTAGAATGATCTTGCAATCATTAAAATTGTTTTAATTAATGCAATCAAAATGGTTGACATTTGTTGCTTGATTTAAATAATAAGAACAATTTTTTAAGGAAAAAAATATATAAGAATTCAAAATATAGAAACTTAGAAACTTAATATAGAAACTTAGGGGTAAAACTTAAGAGGAAATGGTGATAAATGTCACTTTTTTGGAGGTGTGTTGCACCAACGTCACTGCTTTAATAAGTTATGTTTAAAAGGCACCTATTATGGTGAACTATCAAAATTGCCCTTAAATAATCAATTTTTTATTCTGTTTGTACTTCTATCTCCTACGCTTCAAACAATGAACTCAGTAACTCCTCTCTCTCTCTCTACAATAAACTTGTCTGAAAATTGAGTTGGTAAAATTTATGTATAAGATGATGAAGATCTGGGTCCAAGACTTTTAACACTGTGTCTGAGCCTTTTGTAAAACTATCCGAGCCTTTTAAATTGTTGTCCGAGCTTTTTTCAAGGATATTAGTTTTGTCAATTTTGAATCTCCAAACATTTTTAATAAGTCTTCGAGCTTTTTCATAGCTTTTTCCGAGTTTTTTCTTAAACTGCCCGAGTTTTTTCATGAATTGCCCTGCCCGAGCTTTTTGGATATGGCTCCGAGCTTTTTCATTAAAGCTCTGAGCTTTTTCATGAACTGCCCGAGATTTTTCGTGAATTGCCCTGCCCGAGCTTTTTGCATAAGGCTCCAAGCTTTTTCATAAAAGCTTCGAGCTTTTTCATCCGAGCTTTTTCATGAACTGCCCGAGATTTTTCATGAATTGTTCTGCCCGAGCTTTTTCCGAGCTTTTTCATAAAAGCTCCGAGCTTTTTCATCCGAGCTTTTTCATCCGAGCGTTTTCATAAAAGCTCCGAGCTTTTTCATCCGAGCTTTTTCATAAAAGCTCCGAGCTTTTTCATAAAAGCTCCGAGCTTTTTCATAAAAGCCCCGAGCTTTTTCATAAAAGCCCCGAGCTTTTTCATAAAAACTTTTTCATGAACTGCCCGAGATTTTTCATGAATTGTTCTGCCCGAGCTTTTTCCGAGCTTTTTCATAAAAGCTCCGAGCTTTTTCATCCGAGCGTTTTCATAAAAGCCCCGAGCTTTTTCATAAAAGCCCCGAGCTTTTTCATAAAAGTTCCTAGCTTTTTCATCCGAGCTTTTTCATAACAGCTCCGAGCTTTTTCATCCGAGCTTTTTCATGAATTGCTCTGCCCGAGCTTTTTACATAATGCTCCGAGCTTTCCGAGCTTTTTCATAAAAGCTCCGAGCTTTTTTATGAACTAAAAAAAAAGTTCTGGGGCGCTGCCCCCTGCCCCCCCGCGAGCTGACCGGGCAACTCGACCACCGCGAGCTCGGCGGGGAGCTCGACCCCCGAATGCGTCTGCATAGCGCCACTCTGTCACCGTTCAAGTGATTGCCTGAGTTTCAACCGGACTTTCTCTCTCTACTTCACAACTTTGTCACTGTAACCTGAATAAAAGAAAGCTGATGTGGAACAACAATTGGGGGTATTTTTGTCCGTTCACCATAATAGGTGCCTTTTAAACATAAGTTATTAAAGCAGTGACATTGTTGAAATACCACCTCCAAAAAGTGCTATTTATTTTTTGAGCCCTAAAACTTAATAGGTCGAATTGAATACATTAAGTTATTTTATTTGATTTTTTTAAGTGGTCAAAAAATTTAAAAATATATAAATAAAAAAAAGTGATGTTTTTGGCACACCCCTTACTGATCTATTCATGCTCCACTTTTTAAATTATATAGTATTCTTTTTTTCCTTTATCAAAATTACTTAAAGAGACATACAATTTAGGAAAGAAATCTTCTACAAAGTAAATCTATTAAAATTTCATATTCATTTTCCAAAAAATAAAAAACCCAATAATCTGTTTCTTCTTCAAAAAAAAAATTTTAATTCTTAAACTCTAAAATCTGCTTCTTACATACATCTAAAATATTATGAAAGAGTTTGAGAACGATATCAAAAATATGGAAGAATTGTTTAAGAACGATATCAAACATTTTGAAGAATTGTCTGAGAATGACATAAAGTAAGAATTGTCTGACAATGATAATAAGCATCTGGAAACAATTCATTCTCTGGAAATAAATTTGAAATTTATTTTTTCTTTAGAATGATATCAAGCTGTCGTTGTGTTGAAGTACCCTGTTATTTTTTATTTTTTTCGTTTCCATCATGAAATAAGAAGAAAAAAAAAACTAAAAAAAAAAGAAATAAAAAGAAAAAAATAAATCAATCAATGAAGGTAATATAGATGTATACAGATATAGAGATAAGAGATGGATAGATCATATATAGTATGTATTAAGTTTGAAAAATAGGTAAAATGAGTAGTTTTAGAAATAAACCAAAAAATTTAATAAAAATATTTAATTTTATTTAATTAAATCAAAATTTTAAAAAGTGGGGCATGAATGTATCAGTAGGGGGTGTGCCAATAGCACAACTCATAAAAAAAACTTAAAAATAAAAGCAAGGTTGCCTATGTGGCAACATCTGGGTGGGGATGCATGGTGCATCGGATGCACCAAAGAACTTCTCCGGGGCTTGACAATCTTTCGCTTATTAAAAAGTGTAGCCAAACCCTAATCACAAGTCACAACAAAACAAAAAAAAACCTAGTCACATAAAGAAAGAAAGAGGAGACCGATGGAGAAGATGCATGGACACCTTTCCAATGATCTCATATTCAATATACTGCGTAGGCTCCCTGCAAAATCACGGGAAAGATTCAAGTGTGTTTGCAAGTCATGGCTATCTTATATTTCCCAACTTAAACATCATAAGGACGACGAATTCATTCTTTACTCTATTTTTGGCTTTTTTTCGATCAGTCTTGATCCTCAAGCATCTGTTATCGAAGGCGTTGATCTTGGGATTCCCTTTAGAAATCTAGGCAGCAGATTTATTACAGTCGGTTTTTGTAATGGTTTGTTATGTTTCTATACCGTAGAAACTATGGGTTTCTTTATATGGAATACATGGACACGAAGATACAAGACTGTGTCATCACACATTAAAGATTCAAGAGATGATTTTCTATATGGATTTGGTTACGATCATTCCACCGATGATTACATGATTGTGACAATTTTACATAGTCGTCTTAATTATGTTAGACCGATGGTGGAGATTTATTCTCGTAAAACAGATTCTTGGCTGCAAAGGGGAATTCTCCCCGAAGAAATTAAACTGTTCTCGCCTGGTTTTAGTTTGAACAATTCACCGATAGGGTTTTTCGCGAATGGAGCTCTGTATTGGCAAGTACAAAATATTGCCAATATGGAATACTATGAGCGGGGAGGAGTTTCCTACGATGACGCCGATGATTATGTTTTAAATACCATCCTTTGTTTCGATTTAGTAGATCGGAAATTTAGTATGATTGTACCACCTGTTGATGATAATGATGAGGTATGCAAGAAACCAGTTTTTGATCTTTGTGTTTTTGGTGGCCGCCTTTGCATGGTTTATTATGATCATAATTGTCATACTGATATTTGGGCATGGGAAGGCAATAACATGGGAAATTGGATCAAGTTGATGAGCATTCCACGTTTGAGGAGCATTCCATATTTGATTCCTGTTTTCTTGATGAACAATGGTCAACTTCTCTTGAAAACAATAATCACGAAGAATAATTATTACATTTTTCTAAGTTTGCAGATAGTTATTGCAAGACAAAATTGTTTGTTTACGATCAAAAGCAGAAGAATTTCAGAGAATTTGATATCGGTTCTCGCAAAGTGATAACATATATAAAACTATATTATTTTTGCTTATATAAGGGGATGTTCGAATCGCAACAACATTCTACTTTTAGGATCGGAAATTGTAAACAAGAAGTCAAACCAAAGATTTGTAGACATCTCTTGTCTGAATTCGATGCGCATTGTGAGTCATCTACTTCACGGGCTTCATTGCAATGGACTGTCAAGCTAGAATGATAAGATGAGGTTATGGGTTTGAGTTCAATGTGGTAGTCTACGTGCAAAGCTTCACCAAATCAACTCAAGATTCTTGAGACTTCTTGATTGATTTTTCATTTGAAGAATTTTTTTATTTTTTCCTGAATATCTAAAATGGGAATTGTGATTTTTTTTTGTTAATTAGCAGTTCTTTTTATTACATAAACCAATGCATTGCTTCTGGTTATGTGGATCTCTCAAGTCTCACCGGCCAATAGTGAATCTCTCACCGGCCAATGGTCGTTTATTTGGTAAAACGATACCATTTTTACTACGATTTTTTTAAAAAAAAAATTTAATTTAATAATATTTTTGTTGAATTTCAAATATAAATCTTATAAAATTTTAAAATTTATTATAAATTTTAGTTTGAATTTAGAAACATAAAATAAGTATATATCTTATATTAACCTTTTTTTTTACATTGTATTAAAAAATACTAAAATATTGAGCAAGAAAGGAGGAGTGTGTATTACTGTCTAATATGGTTTGATGGTAATTCATTCACCGACAACAATAACATCCTAAGTTCGAGTTGCCACACCACATGTGGTATATTAAAGAGGAGTGTGTTATTATTGAATTAATTATTGTAATCAACTACTAATTGCCTTACATTAAAAGGTATTCTCTCACTGTCTCACTCTAGTTACTTATTTGCTTTATCTTATTTTGTTTAAATTATTGTTTTTTTTTTTACAGAAAGAAATCATTTAAATTATTGGTAAAGATAAAGAGTTTTCAATACAATGACTGGCTTTGTAAAAATTGGTTTAAATAATTGTAAAACTGGTGGCTCTAATTCTATATATAGGAGCCATATTTTGGTGAATCAGTACTAATTAAGTTCAATATATTGGTTTAAGTTTAAAGGAGCTTTTTAGAATGAGTTTGCTATCATTAAAATGGTTTTCATACAATCAAAATGGTTTACATTTTTATTTTTTATAGTGCTTAATTGAAGTAATAAGAACACTTTTTTTTAAGGAAAAAAACATATAAATATACTTTCACACCAACACCAAATCATACATGGTGCTTTTAGAATAACATTTTGTACATAATTTTGTTTAAAAAAAATCATTTTAGTATTTTTTTTTTATATTATAGATTATGTTGATCTCTTTGTTGCCGAATCTAAGTTATTTGATGAATAAAAATAAATAAATAAATTACACGATAAACTTTCCATACAGGGCTGCAAAATTCCAATTTAAGTTTTGTCCAATTCTGCTAACCAATTGGTGAGGTTCTAGATCAATTATAAAATTGGAAAAAATAAAATAAAAAAATCAAACTGGTTGCTGACACTGAACATTAATACAAGGAGAACAAAGTTAATTTAACAAATAAAATAATTTTTATTGATTGAAATACATAAAAGTATTAATTTTACGGCCAACAAAGCATCTAAAATGCTTTTTAAAAGTAGTCAATGTGAGATTTTAAAGTAAGTGCTCTAGTTTAAAAACATATTTTGTAAAATAAATGTTTTTGTTTTGTCCTTGACCACATTTTTTTAAAAGAATTACAACTCTACAATTGGACTGTGGGACTGACCAAGATTATATACGATATGTGTGGTCTGGATAACTATTCCCACTAAATTGGAAGAAAACTCTTCACATATACTTGTAAAATATATATGGTGGACTCGAACCCCGTATCGACACTGTGTAAGGGAGGTACACTACCATCTATGTTAAGCCTTTCACATCTATATTAAAGAGGTTGTGTGTTCGAGTCATGACTCATCTCCCCAATCATAAAATATTGTAATAATTATAAAAAAAACAATTATATTATTAAGAATTGAACTCTTAAAATAATAAATATTTTAATATTAAGATTTTAATTTGTTAAATATTTATCTTAACGTGACTGAATATAGTACCAAATGAGTAGACACATAGCTTTTTTACTCTTTTTTTTTTGTGAAATATTACATTTACTACTGATACAATAGAGTTGTCGAACCTGCCAAAATAAGACAATTCATGTACAACTCGAATAACTACTCTCACTAATTAGGAGAAAACTCCTCACATATACTTATAAAAATATGCATTGTGAGACTCAAGCATCTAACCACCAGGTGTGGAAGGGAGGTGCACTGTCATATCGCTAAAAGGTGATGTGCAGTGGACACATTGCTTTAAAACATGGGGAAACTTCAATTTAGTCCTTTTTTTACATAGCTTTCAATTTGGGTTTGCAGAATCTTAATATTATGTAAAATAGCTCAATTTGATCCATTTGCTAGTCGATTAACAATCAAATTTAGCAATTCAAAGGATATTTTAGACTTTTAGTCTTATAATGTACCACTTTAAAATAAAATAAAAATGACACTTGCCTTCAAGGCTATAACAACAAATATCAAGTGAGATCATAAAATTAATATAGAGTGGTGTTATTGGCATACCCTTACCGGTCTATTTATGTCTCATTTTTTAAAATTTTGATTTGATTAAATAAAATTAAATGTTTTTTTTTATTATTATGGATTTATTTCCAAAACTACCTATTTTACCTATTTTTCAAACTTAATACATTTCATCTCTGATCTATGTAAACGTCTTTCTCTCGCTTTTTTTTTTGAGTTTTTTATCTCTTCTTATTTCATATTGTAAAAGAAAAAAAAAACAGAATTGTTTCAACACAAAGACAATTTGATATCATTATAAAGAAAAAACAAATTTCAACTTATAGGGAAAGAATTGTTTCCAGATGGTTGATATTATTATCGGACAATCGTTGCAGATGATTCATGTCATTTTCAGACAATTCTTTCGGATGTTTAATATCGTTCTTAAACAATTTTTTCCATATGTTTGATATCGCTCTCATATTCTTCCATAATATTTTATATGTGTGTTAGAAACAAAATTTATGGTTTAAAAATTGAGAAATTTTAGAAAATCCAACCTTAGTTTGAATCAATTGGGTCATATAGAAAGGAAACAAAAATATATATTAATTTTTTTTATCCACGTCCCACGCTATTTAACATAGTAAACAATAGTAATTACAATTACAATTACAATCACAATCACAATCCAATCACAATTCATTTTAATGACATTTTATGAATGTTAGATTATTAAATGGACGATCATTTTGTAAATAACTAAATACGAATCAAATTCAGAACGATGTCATGTCGTTGTTTCGAAATTTGTATACATCAACAAAACAAAATTCCAACCATTTTCTTGATTCCACATTCAGCATACGAGCATATTAAGAGTCTGTTTGGAAAAAACTTTTATTTTTGGCTTTTAGCAGTAGAATTGTATAGATTATTAGTGGCAAACTCTAAACTGTTGTTATTTCTTAAACTAAATTTCAATTAACTTGTTCAATTTTTATACTCTAAGTGTTATATTTTATATAGCAATTCTTTTTAAAATTTATTATTAAATTATTGTTTTTAGTTGTCTGTAATATATTAAAATTGAAATATATTAAAATTGAAATATATAAAAAATAATAGTTGAAAGATATATAGATGTAAAAGTAGTTCTTTTCAGATATTTGTAACTTAAAAAAAAAATAACAAAACATATCTTCGGTTTCAGTTTTCAGTCACTAATCAGCCTTCAATACAATTTAACATTGTTCACGAAAAATAAAATGGTTTGGTATTTTTCAAGTGTAATTAAAACATCAAATTGTATAAGAGAAAAAAAATGATCAAATTTTAACCATGTATTTTTTATTTTGCTTATATATTATTAGATTATGAAAAGTCAAGGAAAAACAAGACAACGAGAGAATCCTGATCCAAAATAAAATGCAACCTAACATTTCAATAGTAATATAGGAACCAGGAAGCCAATAATTCTTACAAAAAACTACTTTATATACCCATTAAAAAAATATACGTGTCACTATTTTATTTGCCAAGAGCCCACCACCCCTGGTAAGCTCACCTGAGTCAGGACTCAGGATAATTTGAGTAAGTAACAACTAACAACAGACAGTGCATTTTAATTTTAATTTTTTTTCTTGGCCTTCCTTTAATTTTCTTCAATCATGGAGCCCACCTGCAAATCCTCACCTACTAATCCAATCAATGCCAGCCACATCATTAACAAAAACCTAATCATATGCAGCCCAGGTGATCTCCACCGACGTGGCGAATCCTCATTGATCCCCCCAACACAATCCGTGGAAGCTTCCGCATCCAATCATACACTCCTGCATCAGTTTGGTGACTTTTTTTCTTTTTTTTTTTAAATTTTATTTTATTTCTCTCTCTCACTCACTCTCTCTCTTCACTGGAGAGAGTCAAAATTAACAAAATACCAGAAAGAGACTACACTCACACTGTCACACACAAGACACAGGAAAAAAAAAATCAAAAATCAAAAATCAAAAACAAAAAAGTAGAAAAACAAAAACAGATCCACAAAATACTCTTTTTTTTTTTCCTTAAACATTTTTTTTCAAAAATCCACAATAATAATTTTGTAAAAAAAAAAAAAAATATAAAGATAGTTTTATTTTACTGTTTTCTCTGCTTTTTCAATTTTTTTTGTGTTATTGTGTGTGTTGAAGCTCATATTTTTTGACTAGTGCCAACAATCTGTGGCCAACTCCAAATCATTACTTTGCTTTCCTCTTGTCTCACAAAAAGCTAGCTAGGTCTTCCTCTTCAAATCAATGTGTTCATTACACGATCTTTAGCTGAAAAAACCAGTGTTGGGTTTTTATTGTTTTCAATTGTTTGATTTGGTTTCGTTTTCGTCGGTGAAAATGCGGCGAGACTGAGAGATGAGTTTTGTGTTACGTGAAAAATGGGATGTGTGTTCGGGAGAGACGCGTCGGCGAAGCAGGTAGGAAGAAAGGCGGAGGCGTCGTCGTTGGAGGCGGTTAGGGTTGCTAGGAAGGAGGAAGATGCGGAGGAAGGTAGCGAGATTAAGAATGGAGGGAATCGGAAGGAGAACAATGACAACGGAGAGGAGGCGGCGGCGGCGGCGGCGGGTGCGCGGCGGCAGAAGAGGCGGTCTTCGAGGCCGAATCCGCGGCTGAGCAACCCTCCCAAGCACGTCCACGGTGAGCAGGTGGCCGCAGGATGGCCCTCCTGGCTCTCTGCTGTCGCCGGTGAAGCCATCAACGGGTGGACCCCGCGCAGGGCGGATACTTTCGAGAAGCTCGATAAGGTTTTAATGGTTTTTGATTTTCTGTTTTATTGTTTTAGTTTCTATTATTGGAATACTTAGCTTTTATGAGTGAAATGTGTTTTGTTTGATATGTTGTTTTTGTATGATTTGTTTGTTAATTAGATTGGGCAAGGTACATATAGTAATGTATACAAAGCTAGGGATACTCTGACTGGGCAAATTGTGGCGTTGAAGAAGGTACGGTTCGACAATTTGGAACCAGAGAGTGTGAAATTCATGGCTAGGGAGATTTTGATTTTGCGTCGCTTGGATCATCCAAATGTTGTAAAATTGGAAGGTCTAGTGACTTCGAGGATGTCCTGTAGTTTGTACCTTGTGCTCAAATACATGGAGCATGATTTGGCTGGTCTTGCTGCAAACCCAACTATCAAGTTCACAGAACCTCAGGTATATAGAAATTGTTTACGGTGATTGGTGATTGGTTTTGTTGCATGTGGTCAAATATTAAGTGCCTTGTGTTAATCTTCATCTGGGTTTTCATGTATCTTGTATGTGGACATGGCAGGTCAAATGTTACATGCACCAGCTATTGTCGGGGCTGGAACACTGTCATAACCGTAATGTGCTACATCGTGATATCAAGGGATCGAATCTTCTTATTGACAATGACGGCGTTCTTAAAATTGCTGATTTTGGATTAGCTTCTTTTTTTGATCCTAATCACAAGCAGCCCATGACAAGTCGGGTGGTTACCCTATGGTATCGACCCCCTGAACTTCTCCTTGGGGCCACTGACTATGGTGTGGGTGTGGATTTATGGAGTGCTGGGTGCATCCTGGCCGAGTTATTGGCTGGGAAGCCTATCATGCCTGGTCGAACGGAGGTACTTTTACTAGTTTGATGTATTTACTAAGTCTTTTCAATGCAATTCCTTTGATTAAGATGCCTTCGTTGGGTGGGCATGTGGATTATTTTGTTTAGGTGGCTTGCAGCATCTTATTTACCTTAAATCAAATTCATATTTGGGTGGAAGGAGAAAGCGTGCTTTTTAGCTAGTTCAGATTTTTCTAACAAATTAACGAATAGGCTTGGCTGTTTAGATGTTCTACTTGCATTACAGTATAAGGCTCCAATCTGTTGGATGCTGCAAGTGGATCCTTCATTGATCATCTTTAGTTACTGAACCCTGGTGCTGCATTGTTGGCATAAATCTGTCTTGATTCATCAAAATTAAGCTTCCGGGTGTTCTACCATGGGGATGTCCAACCAATGTATTATATAGTTCATGAACACCGTTTCCTTCTGACGGTGATAACAGTTTAGTATCGTGTAAATTGTTTTATATTATAACATAATTCATGTCCAATGGCTCTGCTATTTGCAAAGAAGATTGGCAATTTTATAAAAGCTTTACCAAATATTTTGCCTTAAGAACTTATCTTCATGAAAGTTTAGTTATAGTGTAAAACTGCTCAGTACCTATTTCATTAGCCATGCAGGAAAGATGTCAATTATGTTTCTTATTGGAATTCTTGGTGTTGCCTGTTTATCAGCCAACTATTCTGCTAGCAACATTGTATGAATTGCTGCTAATATTTCTATTTATTTATTTATATTTAGGTGGAGCAACTACACAAGATATTTAAACTATGTGGCTCTCCTTCTGAAGAATATTGGAAAAAGTCAAAGTTGCCACATGCAACCATATTTAAGCCTCAGCAATCTTACAAAAGATGTATAGTGGAGACTTTTAAAGACTTTCCACCATCATCACTGCCTCTAATTGAGACACTCCTTGCAATTGACCCTGCTGAGCGGCAAACTGCTTCTTCTGCATTGAGGAGTGAAGTGAGCTTTCTATATTCTATCAAGATATATTGAAATGTCTTGTCTCTTTATACCTGTTTTGTCTGTATTATTAGAACTCTAAAAATACCAAAATTTCTGAAGTGGCAATATGTGGATCAATTTGATGATAAAAAAGTTCTTGTATCATGAATTGTTATGCATTTCATGAATAATTTTTGTTAATAGATTAGGCTTTCAATTTTACACGATTGCCATACTGGATTGGCCGTTATAGCCTTATAGGAAATTGTGCAGCCTATAAATCTTGTTTACAGTTGAAATTTTAATGTTATCTATAGAATCATATGATATGGTGAAGTCTAGACTTCATACTACTTACCATCTATTTACCTAAATTGTGGACTCTTGGTTATTGTCAGCTTGAATGTCCTTTGGGCTTGATTATTTTGCATCTGTCTTCGTTCATGTAGATTTGACTAAGCTCTTTACTTATTTCAAATGGCTCATTTGTTAGTGCAATGTATCATTTATAGCAACTTGTACCTATACAGATGCATTGCAGATCCCTTAGTTGTTGAACATGTGACAATTTTTTTTCTTGTCATACCTCCCTGATATACTAGACATTAAACTTTGTTTTAAGCATTTCTGTTTTCATATTATTTATCTATGTACCCATTCGACTAAGATTATTAAGTGGTCCCGAATATCATGTTCCAGAAAGGCCTGTTAGACTCATTCTGGCCCCTTCAATAGGATAAGCAGCATTTATTCAATTCATGGTTCTTTTTTAAAATTATTGTGCAGCTGTATATAGAAACATATATGCTGTCTGAATTCTGTTTTTGTGCAGTATGGAGTATTTTCTGTTTGGGATACTTTGTCCAGTTGTGATTCTGATCAATTATTCAACTTCTTCTGCAGTTCTTCACAACCAAGCCATATGCTTGCGAGCCTTCTAGCCTTCCAAAATATCCTCCCAGCAAAGAGATGGACGCTAAACTACGGGATGAAGAAGCTAGAAGGTGGATGATTTTAAATACCCTTAGCTTCTGATCGTTTTCTGTTCAGTTTAGATTTTTAGTTCTTGCATTTTAAGAATCACATGACGTTGTGAACCTATAACTGCTGTTTGTATTATTTCAAAGAGATTTTTTCATGTCAGTAAAAAGTTAAATATCAGTGCTCTACTAGCTTGTTTTTCCTCTCGGGTTATATTGACCTTGCATCTCTGATAATAATTGTGGTTGTCATGCCGACATATCTTTCTTTATTACTCATTAACCTCATTCTTGCAATAATTTTTTCCTCTTCAACAAATAAAAGATTTTACATGATGTTTCACATATATATTTATGTTTTTGTTTACCCCTGTACCCCTTCAATCACAATTCCTCATTCCCTCTGTTACACTAACCTTAAAATTTCTTTCTGACTGAAGATTGAGAGCTGTGGGAAAAGCTAACGCGGAGGTGAAAAAAACACGTTCACGTGATCGGGCTGTTAGGGCAATGCCTGCTCCAGAAGCCAATGCTGAGCTTCAAGCCAATCTTGATGTATGTCAGATAAGTTGTCCCTTCTCCGATTTCTTCCATGCTTATGTTCTTTATGCTAACAAAATGAATTTTCTTAGGCACCAATCATTAAATTTATGTGATAGGTGACTTTTCACCGCAATTCATGTTTATTTTGTTATTTTAGGTGAAATATTTTTATGAATGAAACTTTTGGAAGAAATATACCCCATACTGAGATACTATTTTTCTTGCGAATAGAAATCATGGCTTTTACATGAGGAGAATCATGTGATATAACATAGTTGCCATTTGTTGTACCAAATCACCCAGTCTCCTTGAAGAGGTCACTAGACATAAATCTGTGTATTCCGGTTGGAAATCAAATATATTTATAAGGAAAAGGCATAATGAAAAGGCATAATTTTTTTCCCCTTTTTACATTTTAGAAGGATACAAATAGTAGCTATGATTTAAATGTCCACACTGGTCCGAGGCATTTTTTGAACATATGCCTCTTTTGACCGATGCTTGATGCGGTAATTGTTGATAGTGTCATACATTACTAGGATATGAAACAATTTTCTAGTTATTTTATATTGTCATGCTTTTGAGTTATTTTATAAACCCCAGTGTTTTGCTTTCAAGCTGTTTCTAATCCGACTTTTGCTGGCCTTGATTGTATGATATCACAAATTAAACAAGTGCTGTTAATTTCTATGGATTTCTTTTAACTCATTTTGATAGGATGATTTACTTTAACTAACGATTTCTTCTTTCTGAAACAGAGGCGGCGGCTGATATCACATGCAAATGCAAAGAGCAAGAGTGAGAAATTTCCTCCTCCACACCAAGATGGAGCACTTGGTTATCCATTGGGTTCCTCGCACCACATTGATCCAGTGTTTGACCCTCCCGACGTCCCTTTTAGTTCCACGAACTTCTCATATCCAAAAGCACATATCCAGACATGGTCCGGCCCTTTGGTGGACCCAGAAGCTGTGGGCGCTCCAAGGAGAAAGAAACACGCAGCAGGTGATGGGCATGTACACTCGAAGTCATCAAAGAAGGATAAGAATTCTGCTCGGATATAAAAGAATCAAGGCATGTAATATAATTCTGGTTTTTGGTGAGACTATTAATGAGGCTGCACTGCAAAGATGCTGATCCGGTGTTTCTATAATCCAGAACCGGAGAAGCCAGTTAAATTGTATGGAGAGGTAAAATATCTTGTATTCATTTTTCCTATCCCTTGTTCTTTTTTTTTTCTTTTTTCTTTTTTTGTATGGTGAGAAGCTTCTCTAGTATTGTATATGTTTTATCATTTATTCCTTCGTGTTGGAAACTAAATTTCAGTCTAGTGAAAAATCTAATAAACTTGTTCTGTCAACGTTTAGTCTTTTTATGTTTCAATTA
Source organism: Dipteronia sinensis (assembly GCA_033220585.1). Classification (NCBI taxonomy): domain Eukaryota; kingdom Viridiplantae; phylum Streptophyta; class Magnoliopsida; order Sapindales; family Sapindaceae; genus Dipteronia; species Dipteronia sinensis. Next base: position 4,023,573 of record CM065644.1, read on the forward strand.
TTTTCTGTAATTTTGCTACAATTTGAGGTATCTAATATATTAGAACTAAGCATATTTTGCCTTCATTATGATCTTGATTGCTTGAAGTGCGTCTGACGTTTAAAATTGTATTCTAAATGTTATGAACTGGAATTGTATATGAAAATCTGTTCATTTTTGGTTGCTGTTGATGGTATTTGGAAACCAGATGATAATCTGGAGCTATGGTGGTTGGTGGTGAATGTGTTGCAACCAAACCACCCTCTGTGAATTCTCCTGGGGGACCTTAGGAGTCACTTTCGAACTCGGAATTTCAAATTTCATATTTGTGGGTGCTCTAGCCATCCAGTCAAAATCAGTTTCTTTTTGGTGATATCTTCATTTATGCTCTCCTCCACTTTTTCTTTTGCCCTTTAACTTTGACCTTTATCCATTCATTTCCCAACACACATATAAAAATAACAATAATAAAAAAAAAAAAGCAGAGCTGTATTCGAATTCGAATAGAACGAAACAGTATGCAATTTCTTTTAGAATGGTAGGTTGAAGAAGACCAGTTGCTGGGTTTGACAGGCAGGTTTTTTTTTTTTTTTTTTTTGATTTTGAACTAATAGAAGCTTGTAGAATTTTGGCATTAGTTGCTCATCATGTGCAACACCAACCATCAAAAATTTACTCTGCCTTTAATTCAAAAACATCTATATAATATTGTTTCAAGTGTCCAAACTCCAGAAACTCCAAGGTTTTATTTACCTTATAGAATCTCTGAAGAATTCCCAGCAGCTTTCCTCTAGTTGACAGCGGCAGTGCTGGGGTGGGGTGGAGTGACCGGAAAAACAGATGAGACCCGGACCGCCTCCTCCTAGTGGTCCTGGACCTGGGCCGGGCTGGGGTCCTCCAGGACCTGGACTGGGACCTGGACCCGGACCCGGACCGGAAGGCTTTCTTGGTGGTTTCTTTGGTGGCCTGTGCAACACTATATCATCTTGGTGAGTATTAAGAATGCAACACTACATTTTTACTGCTTTATAATCCTATGTATTTATGATATTATAATCTTTCAAATATTATTATCCCAATTGCTTTATATATTGATTGACTGAATGATCGTTTTTCACCGGCAAACCACGATGTGCAGTCCAATTGATTGATTTTTTATTCATAGAATTCATTCATTTTTCTTTTATTTTGTGTTTTGGCAGCCTCTACGCGTTATGCTGTTGCTGGTTGTTACAAGACTGCTTCAACGCTCCACCCGCAGGCCCACCGGCAGGCCCACCTGCTCTTGTTGGGCCACCTGGACCCGTTATTACTCCACCTCTGCCTGGGCCTCCTTTTGGCCCACCTCCTCCACTTGGACCTCTTGCTGGCCCGCTTGGCCCTCCCGGACCTCCTGGTGACCCATTTGGCCATCCTGGACCTCATGGTGGCCCACCAGGACCGCCTCCTCCATGATGTTATACTTTATCTATATGTATTTATATATTTTTTTTGAAATATTATAATAATTTAGGTTTTTTTTTTTTTATGAGGGAGAAACTCGAACCCACAACCTCATGGTGTGGATGTGAATGGCTTAACTAATAAATCAACCTCATCTTATCTAATATTTATATGTATTATTCAAAAAAAAAGAGAATTAAAAAATATTATATTATACTTGCTTTACGGAATGTGAACTGTATACAGTTCAACAAGAAATGTTTGAATGAACCATTATTAAAATTTAGCAGAAGAAAAAACAAATTTGAAAAGAAAAAAAATTGCAACTATACGGTGGTGTATAGCAAATGAATTATAGTTAATACATCATCTACATGACGTTATTTTCTATTCTATTGTCAATTATATCAATCCCAATCCTCTCGAACGAGTGTTAAAGGGAGAATTAAGTGATCTTCCTTTATCGGCCCAATACTAACAAAGCCCAATGTTTAGGCCACTTAGCTTGGCAAATTACCATTATGGGTTGCTTGTACATTGAGCTTCCCAACTTCTATATTATTGTTGATTCATATTGCATCACTATAATGGAATCTTGAAACTCGTATTTTATATAAATTAATTTGTATAAAATTCGCTAAAACTTATATAAAATGTGTAGGGGTGTCCAAAAAACCGTCAAACCAAACCAAACCGATCAACTCAACCCATAAAGTTTGAATTGGTTCGATTACATATATAAAAAATGGTGGTTCGGTTTGTCTTTTGGACAAATCGATTAAAGGTGGTTCGGTTTGGGTTGGTGAAGAGCCGGTCCTGAGGTTCTTGAGGTCTAGGACGAAAAATGTAAAAAGTAGACCCCATGTGTATGCTCATAATTTTTTCAACATATATATTATATATAACCGTTTTCAAATATTTAACTCAAAAATAATAATTTCATTAAAGATACAATAAAATCACAACAAGTTAAAGAGTATCAAAACATATTATTGGAAATGTCTTTTTTTAGTATTTTTTTTAAAATTCAGATGGTTGTTTTTTTTTTTTTTATTACTGATAACTAAAATAACTAAAACATAATAAATTAACGATAGTCAATAAAACACCGAAAAGTGTAAAAAAAAGGAATGAATGAAGAATTGAGATAAGATGGGAGAGAGTCAGAGAGAAAAAAGTAAGAGGGGTGTGAGGTGAGAAAAAAAAGGATGATTAAATAATAAAAAGAAGAAAAGTAATAATTAAAGAAAAATAATAAAATATGAAACTAGCCGATTTTTTTGTCTTAAAGTCTTAAACCAGATGTTTTTTGTCCGGTGTATTTTATTAATATTTGGGCTTTTATCATATGTATTTGAACTCACCATGGGCTATTTTTTAAATCATCACATGTATTTGAAGGCCCTCAAAATGATGGGCCCTGGGCCGGCGCCCATGGAGCCCTGGCCCAGGATCGGCTCTGGGTTAGGTGGGTTTGAGTGAAATAATTCATCAACCAAATCAAACTGTATATTTTAGAAAGTAAAACTAAAATATAAAATTCATCTACGTTTTCCATTTAGTCTATATTTTATTTATTTGTTTTGATACAATTCTTCTTATTGATTGATGTATTAGGGTGTCAAAAGTATAGATACTGTCAAATATGTATTTAATCAGAGCTATATACATGTGTGACACACACACATACGGTGATTCTCTAGTTAGGACGTCTTGAATATATAATTTAAGGACGTCCAACCACAGTCACATATTCACATTGAACCCACAATTGTACATTAACAAATACTCACACACAATACAAAAGTGTGGCTGTGGTTGAACGTCCTTAACTTGTAATTTCATGACGTCCCTGATATTAATATATCAGTTTCTTGAATGTGGGTCATAGATTATAGAGAAGTCTTCACAGGTGCTGAAAATACAGCTCTTAACGTGTGTCTAACAACCTAGAGGGGGGGTGAATGGGTTGTTAATCGATTATTACCAATTTTTTCGATTAGTCAATATTAATAATATAACCCAACATAAACAAACATACAAAATCAAGTGTAAAGTGCGGAATAATAAATAACACTTGATTTTTACGTGGAAACCCTTCAACAAGGGAAAAACCACGGGCTATCCTTATAGCCACACACGATCACAGAAATCCACTATATGAATAAAAGATTACACCCTCAAGTGATACCCGGACTCTCACTCTAGATAACCTCTGGCTATGGACACTACCACTCGCCACTCTTGGTTCAATCCCTAGTGATATCCCCTGATACACTACTCTTGGAGTGAGCACCTCCTACTCTACCCGCAGGCCTTTTACAATGGATTCCTTTGACCGATGCTTGCTAACCACAACTTGGTTGCAATACTTCAATGCTTGTGCAACTTCACCCTGAAGCCACAAGACTTTGACTCAATGAAGAGTATAAAAGTCTAAGTGTGTATATGACAATATACTCAATGCAATAATGTGCAAAACTAAACACAAAATGCTTAACTAGATGTTATAATGTAATTGAACACCCTAGTTATCAAACAATGCCTACATGCCCATACATAAAGACTCAATTAGATGCGAAAGGATTCTAGCAACCTAATTGTCAAACAAGTCCAACCAACACAAGTTGTCACAATATATAACAAGGGCAATAAATGTGCAATCAAGAATTGCAATTAATGAGGCATAAACAACAATGTCTAAATGTAAAACATAAAGACTTAGCTAGAAGGGCAATGTGGTCCCAAATTCTAGCTATCAATAAGAAACTCAATTAGTTGTGTAGAGATTTTTCAACAACTTAATTGTCAACAAACAACCTTGAATATTCAAGAGAGCTTAACTAGATTGATAAACACAAATCTATCAATCTAATTATCAATTAATCTCTTAAGAATAATCAAGTCTTAGCTATTTAGGAAAACAACACCTAATCATGCAAGCTATCAAAATACAACACACATAAATATTCATTAACATTAACTAGTTGATTAAAACACAATCTATCAACTTAGTTATCAATTAATCATACATGAATATTTATAACCTAGCTTTTAGGCAAAAATGACCTAATCAATTAAGCTAGCAAAATACAAAGTCAATCATGTTATCAATCAACATAATAATGCATTCAAAAATGATTTCTAGAAATCCTATGCATTAAAAACGAACTCTTGGACTTAAAGAACAATAATCAAAGATTAAAGGTTTGTTCTTACTTACCAAGTCATGAATGATGAAGACCCATGTATGATTGATGCTTTGGATGCATGGGTTTTGGGTTTGGAGAGTTAATGAAGCTTAAAGGAAGCTTTCTCTCTCTAGACTCTCTCTTTCTCTCTCTAGGGTTTTAGTAATTTCAGAGAGCTTGATGAAGAAGAAGAGATAAAGATGTATTTATAGTGGGAAAAACGGGCTGATTCGAAAAGACCAAGATGCCCAATTTTTGGTGTCAGGCGACATGAGAGGCTACATGAAGTCGCCTAGGAGAGGCTACATGAAGTCGCCTAAGAGGCTACATGGATGTCGCCTAACATCTCGCCTAATGTTCTGGAGAAAAAAAACATGTCTGAGGCGACATGGGAGGCGACATGCTCAAGTGGCCTTGCATGTCGCCTAACACACTGGACAGCACTCCAGCTCCAGAAACAAGCGATCCCAAAACATGACCAAACGACATCGAAACCTTTTGTATGATATACCGTTGGAAATGTATGGAAGTCTACTTTCTACTCCAATTTACAGAATGAGGTTTTGATGTCTGTAGAAAGAGTTATGGTCATTTAAGTGATCAAAGGTCAAAACCGGATAACAACAGAGATGCTCTGTTTCAGTGGTCTCTTTGGAGACTTCAAAACCAACCCAAACGGTCATAAAATATTACGAATATATACCGTTAGAAAGGTATGGAAGTCTACTTTCTACTCCAATTAACAAAACAAGATTTGGATAACCGTAGAAAGATTTATGGTCAAAAGAGTGACCAAAGGTCAGGATTGGTCAATAACAAAAAATCCCACAACCATGGTATAAAACCATGTAACCAAATAACAATCCAAAAGAGGACAAATGGAACCTCTCTATGGTCACAAATCGCGCTAAGACTCATGCACACCAATGTGCAAGCGCGGACACAACACAAGCACACCATCGTGCAAGTGAGGACGTTTCCGAACACACACGGAAAACGTAGAACAAAAACAACCACACGTAAGGACAAACAAAGACATGCTCGTGTGAGTTGTATAATGGATGCACACATATAAACAATAAAGAACACAAATGCAAGATGAACAAATCATGCATGAAGTGTGTGTGTGCACCTAAACTCTTCAAGAGACAAAGTCAAGTGAGTATACCTTTTGCTCTTGAAGTCATGGAGATGCTTGGAAGCTTGCCAACACGGACCTAAGCTACCCTATTACACAATCATCCCCAATGTGGTGTGGTTTGTCATGAAATAAGTCAATCATAAAATCGAGGTCCTTACAAGTGCATACACACTGGGTCAAGGTAATTAAATATAATGGCCCACATTCAAGAAACTGATATATTTTATATCATGACGAATCGACAAGAGAAAACTTATATATATATATTCATAATTATATAAGTACAATATTACTCATTTGACTTTTCTAGACTTCCTATATATAATTATTATTTTATGTTATAATTTTTTTAAATATTTTTTATAATATAATACAAAAAGAAAAGATTTTTGAGTTCAAATCTAAACTGATAAACATATCCAAATAAACCCGGTATTTTTTGGTTTTGTTTGAATCGATTTGAAAAATCATATTGGTTTGGTTTGGATTGAAATATAACCAAAACGATCCATATTGGTTTGGATTGAAATATAACCAAAATGATCCATATTGGTTTGGTTTAACATTAAACTTCAGCCGAAATAAAACCGAAAACACACACCTCTAAAAATGTCCATAAAATCTTACAACAAGTGCTTGTTTAGTATGCCACATTGTATTATATTAAAAGTTTAAAATGCAGTAAAATAATACAATAAAATATTCGGTTTGTTTTATACTGTTCATTATATTGTATTAACTAATATAAAATTAAGCCAATTTTAAAAATAAAAAATAAAAAGGGTCGAAATAATAAGGGAGAATTGTAAATAATCCATTGACTTTTGATCAAATGCCAAATCAAACCCTTTGGTTTGAACAATCAAGAAAAAATAAACCCTACCATTAGTTGACTTTAATAAAATCTAATGAAATATAAATTATTTAAGTGGAGTTTTCTATAATTGAACTAAAACAATAATGAAGAAAATATACTAAAAATATGTTAGAAAATAAATTTTTTTAATGAAAATTAAATATACAAAAATATATTATAACAAAGCAATAAATTTATTATAAAAAAACTATTTTAAAATATAAAAAATTATTTTTGAATGAAATTGATTTTATTATTATTAGTATATATTTTTATATTTTTTCCTTTTTTATTCTATTTTCAATTAAGGATTTAAATTGTAATATTTGATATATATATATATATATATATAAAGTCAACTAACGGTCAATTAACTGTTAACTAATAGTAGAGGGTTTTTTGCTGAATATTCAAACCAGAGAGTTTAATTTGGCATTTAATCAAAAGTTAAGGGGTCATTTGCAATTCTCCCAAATAATAATAATAATATTTTAAAATATTAATAAATTTAATATAATATTATTTTAATTAAATTTATAAATAAATAAAATGGAAATACTGAATAAACAAAAATCATATTTATAGTCTAATACAAAATATTAACAAACATGTGATTGTATATGAATAATGTAGTTCAAACCAATACAATACAGTGTACTAAACAAACCCTAAAAAGATTATGATAAATTTCAAAACTATTTGGATGCCTTCAAACATTAGCCTAAATTATTATAATAATAATAATCTTATGTGTGGATGATAATTTGAAGTTGACCTAATAGTATGTCTCTCACATCTACACCGTGGTAATGTGCGCACGAGTATCTTACCCTACACTCAATCCCGAAAAATTATTATAATATTTAAAATAAAATAAAAAATCTTAGGTGGACCAATCAACGAGGGCCCATATAAAATTTGTTGGATAGAATAAAATAATAGTCATAAAATCAATGATTTAATGTCTCTCAATCCAACTGTTGCCAACTATGATTTGCAAATTGCAACTTCAAATTGATTGCCTTCCTCTCCCCAATCTCCATTATTTCAACTTTAAGGTCTTTGGTTAATACAATTCTTTGTATTATTTCTAAACGTTTGAAAAGGAATATCTTCACATGCTTCATTTTTTTATGTTATATTGAAATTTAACAGGTCTGTCGAATTAAACCTTACGTGCACGGTTGGATATATACTCTCACGAGTCACAATAACAACAGAAAAATTTTCATATATATAAAATGTGTATAGTAAAACTCGAAAATATAAAAGGTAAGATGCACAACACCCAAATCTGAATGCTTAATATTTTCATTTGATAGATATATAGTTGGACATCAACCAAGCATAAGACAAAAAAAATAAAAAAGGCTCGTCAATCCACCTACCGAACAATAAGGAAAATCATGGCAGTTGATTATTTTAACTTTTCCTTTTTAAATTTGTAAAAATGAGAACCTCGTGGAGAGAAAATGTGAAATATTATTGGTTAAATGAGGAGAAAAAAATAAAAAAATGTACCGAAGAGTTGAAGCCATTTTTGTTTGTTTGTTTTATTTATTTATTTAAGAGTTGCATCTTAAAGAACCAGCAAAATCTTGACACCAAATTTCAAATTTTCTTGTTGGGTTTTCAATAACTTTTTATTGAATTGGTGACCAATTTTCAAACACGTTTTTTTGCTTATTTAATGAAATCTTGTGGTGCCACAAGCCCACGGCATTGGACCACGTTCATTTGATGAAATAATCAAATATTTCGATTAATATTATAAAACAACATAAATCTTTGTATGATTAAGAAAAAAAATCATTCGAAAGCAAGTATAGACCACTTGATTAAATGTCATTTCTATTATTTAATGTGGTATTTATGAGTTTTTCTACAAACTTTACATTATCTATATTAACAAAAAGATCTCCAAATTTAATATATACTATAATATGAATGATACATCAAAGACTGTTGCTTTGAAGTGTATGCTAAATTATTGGATTACTTGACTTGAAAGGCTCAAATACACAAAATTATATTAAGCAATATAGGCAAAGCCTCATTCAAGTGGGCACTTTGATTGAAAATCAATCATAAAAAAAAAAAACAAAAAAGAACACCATTGATGACCGCAATGAGGAGAAATTTTCAATACTTTAATATACGGTTCAGCCAATTTATATTTATGGTATATATTTCTCATTTAATATGATTATTCATATCATATCGTTTGGATATATATAACATGTCCTATTAAAAGTCTACAGCGCTGCCACTACCGCACAATCCCAAATCTCTAAGGGTACTGAAAAAAAAAATAAGAGAAAATATTTAATTTGATAATCTCATTGTTACTTGATGAAACCGTCTAATGAAATTGTTCTAAATTATAGTTTAATAACATATATTTATATTCTCCATATAAATGATACAATTTTATTATGACGGTCTTATCGGGTGGCAATATAATTGTTTCAGTGAATAATTTTTCAAAAAAATGAAAGTACTTCACCAATCAGAATCTTCCACGTGGCACAACAATTGTCTTATCCTCACCAAAAACTATGGGCCGTGTGTTCTCCTGTTTGGGTTAGGAGAATCTGACCTCTCAGAAAAAGTGTTTGTGGGGTGCATCTGAGTCAGCAATAGCTATACAAAAAAGCGAAGAGGCGCCACGAGGCAGGAAATTCCAAATCGGCGTCGTAAAATTTTGAAAACAAGTGGCGGTGGTGGCTGCTTTGACCGGGCCCACCTTGCGTTTCCACGTCAGCTGACTAGCTCACTTCTTTTTCTATCCACAAACGTTGTTAAAATTGTACGGGATTATTTTACACCATCTAAATCTTTCTTAGTTTAATCACCTTATCTATTTTATGATATTCATCTCCTAACAATAATACAAATCTTGGAGCTATTCTAACACTTGATTGATTCGGGAGTGTCCTTTCAGATCCACCGCCCCGGATTTAAATATTAGATATGTAATTTGGATATCTACCATCGTAAATAAAAGATATCAACTTTCAATAACGGATAATTTAAACTCTTACCCTATAAATATGAATGAATAAACTATACACTATTCAGAGACATACAATATATCTATATATATGTTTTAAAAGCATAAATAATGGTATATATTTCTAGGCATATGTTTTTATATGCCTATATTATCCCATAATTTGTCAATTTAATTTGTAACCACCATATTATTAATACATAATCTCATAATTAATATGATTATGATAAATAAACTTGAAGTGTTCTGTAGACACAAAATTTTAAGCAAATTTTCGAGTTTTGGCATTACTAAGTTTAGAAAGAATGGAACTATAATGTTTCCAATACAAAGATCTTAAAATAATTAATATTTTAATTTAATCCATTCTCGCACCGAAAATTTTGGAGTGAAAGGTTCAATAATTGTGAGAATCTAATATCCATCACGATCACGATCATCATCAACATCCTAAACAATAAAATTATAAAATGATGTAAATGGATGTAATGTAATATACATATAATACAAACTACAAAGATTAGATTGGTTGATAAAAAATATACAATTAAACAAGGGAACAATAGGTAGTGCAATTCATTTTCTTTGTTCCCCACTTTGTTTCTAATTAGATAACTTACAAGTGTTACTCTTATCTCAATATAAACCCATTTAAGATTTTGGCTAATCTGTTGAAACATTAAAAGAAAATAATTAATACTTGAGTTAGGATTACATCAAAAACCTAATAAGATTAACCGTTACAAACTCAGGCACGATAGCATCTTATGCTTTGTTAGTTTACTTTCATAAAATCTATAGAAATAGAACCCTATTGTAGTAACATTAATGAGATTCAAGAGTATTGAGATGATAATTTATTTGATCTGAATTTATGTTTTAAGATACACAACATGATGAGTCATCATGATACAAATGGGACTAGACTCTTATCCTATTATTCAATATTTTTTATTTATTTTTTAGATAATATGGAGTTATGGAAATTGAACAATAAGATAAGAGAGTCTGTCAGGTCATGTGAGACATGTTTGGACAAATATACATTGTATTTGTTTGGTACAATGATTATTAAGAATTTTAAATAATAATTTAACTAATTGGTACCGATGCCCTTAAACTCTTCAAAAATTTACAATATCCCCCCATACTTTTTTTTTGGCAATAATCCCCTCAAACTCTTGTTTATTAGTAAACACTTGAGTTTATTGTCCCCTGTGAGGGGGGCATCTATGGTCAGTTTTTACCAATTTATGAGAGTTTAGGGACTTTAGTGTAGAAAACAAGTATTAGGTGTATAGTATAATTTTTAGAGAGTTCAGGGGCATCGATACCAATTAAACTAATAATTTAGATTTTAGATTACTAGGCTGTGCTCCCTCTCCAAGAACATATTTTTATTAAATATAAATAAAACCAAGATAAGGTTTAACAAAAATCAATCTCTTACTGATCATTTTTTTTATTTTATTTTAAATGTAGATCAAATCATTTAAGTGGTACTCATGAATTTAAAATAACTTATAAATTATATTTGATTCAATACTTTTGAAAAACTTAAAGCTTTTTACAAATCAATAAAATAGTTAGTTTATATCAACTATATTATCTTACAAGTTATATCAACCCATTAAAAATAAAAATAAAAACCAATAATTCGTTATATTAAGGGGTCGTTTGTTTTTTTGTCTGAAGATTGAACAGTCCTGAATTTTTCTGAAGACTGAATAAGGACTGAAATCTGAACTTGAATGACATGTTTATTTTTTATTTTCTCACATCTGAATGTATTGTCAACATGTTTGTGTTTTAAAAGTAAAATTGTATGAAACTAAGTAATTTTACATTTATACATACGTTAAACAATCATACATATAATATGGAATAAAAACAATCCAAAAATAATAATTATATATGAACACATATGATCATGATCTTCTTTGTCAATTACAAATAAACTTCATTTTTATTAATATAAAAAATATGTTTTTTTAAATAAAAGGGACAGCAAGAAAACTCACACAAAACACTATAAAAAAATAATATATAAATACATTACCCTAATATCATAATAAAGTATTGATATTAAATATCAATATGAGAAGTGATTATGGTTCTTTTTTATTTTTACACCTATTTAAAATAAACAATATATTAAAATAAAGATTTTTGTACCATATATAATTATGATGAAATTGAAAATATGTTATATATAGGGGATAGTATCTGAAGAAAAGATTTTTTACTTTTTATTTTAAGTTGTTTTTATAACATTTTTAAGTTGTTTGACCACTTATAAAAACAAACAAAACATATTAATAATTATGATTCAAACCCATTAAGTTTTAAGTAGAAAAAACAAACTACCCATAAGTCTCTTAGCAGTTGTGTGGACGAAGCACTCCCTTTTCCTTTTCATATTGGTTATCTTCATATTAGTGACAACCGATTAACTTATAAAATACGTATTTATAAGTATGTACGAGAGTTTTCCTATTAGTATTAAAGACACTTATAAAAGCGTGTGAGAAGTCATTTCCCGATTTTATTGTAGACTCTTTACTTATCTTTTCATAAATTAAATTAAATTTTTAAACAATTATAAGACCATATCCAATACATATGTCAATACTAAATTTGACATAAAAAAATAGTAAAATGTTATAGTTGTCACCTCATTTTAGTATTGTATTCTAATGTAAAATTCTTTTTGAAACCTATTTTTATTATTTAAAATCATAAAAACCAAGATATTTAATTACTGCATTGATTTTTTTTTATTGTTTCTTTCTCTATTTTCCCTTTTTGAGTAATGTTACCTTGTACAAATTTGGTATCCAAATCTGGTGTGTCCAAATGATGTGTCATCTATATAATCTATTCATTAATAAATGGATTATACCGATACCATATAATTTCGACAGAGTAACATGATTATTTCCATTTCCTTTTCTTCATTGCTCTCTCCCATTGTCTTCTTTGATATATTTATTTTTATCACATATCCTTAATAAGCATTAAATTTAAATAATTATAAATAGCATTAAATTTATATTATTTTAGATATTTTAAAAATGGTAGTGTTAACATGTTATCTATAAGTAGAGTACAAGACACTATAAAAGAAAAGTCAACGTGTATTTATTGTCTTGTTAATGTATTTATTGTGATTAAAGATAATAAATACAATATTAACCTTTTAAAAAATACATTAAAAACAAAAAAACACATAATTTTTTTTTAATAGATGAATGTAGTGGTTGGCTTTCATCTAATAGTAACTTTTATATTTTTAACGTATATTAGGTTAATATTACCTAAAAACATAATAATTATTATATAAAACAAAATACAATATATTTATTGTCTTATTTTTTATTTCAATAAAAACAGTGATTAAATGCATTGTCTTGTTTTCTTTAATAGTAATTATTCCGTTTTAGATCATAGGTCGGCGATTAATAAAATAGCATTAAAATATAATTGCTTTGTAGATGGTCTAAAAGGAATATAAAGTAATTGGATAAGATACATATTTAATTAAAAAAATCAAATTTAATATGTAAAAATTAATAGTAATGGATTAAAATTAAGAATATGAATCATCTCATTATCTTATATTGTTCTCGTCTAAATTAATGGTCTTTATTAATTTTATCTAAATCAATGGTCTTTATTAATATTAAAAAAAAAGTAAAAAAAAACAAAAACATAAAAATTTATCTTATAGATAAATGCCGTAGTTGACTATCATTTTATAGTAATTTTTGCATTTTAAGCCGGTGTCAAGTTAACTTATTTCAATAAATACATTGATTAAATGCATCGTCTGGTTTTATTTTATATTAATTATTATGTTTTAGACCACATATTAACAATTTATATTAATAAAATAACATTGTATTGAAGATTAAAGATGCTATAAAATGAATATATTTAATTACAAAAATATTTAATCGGTAAAAATTAATAATAATGGGTTGAAATAAATAATTTAAATCATCTTCTTATTTTATATTGTTCTCACATAAATCCATGGTCTTGATTAATTTTACCTTTTATAGATTAAAGATATAAAAATTAATAAAAATAATCCAAACTATTAATTACAATATTAAACACGTGACAATAGAGTATGAAGATAAAGATATTAAGGCGAGGAGAATATACAGATCCCAAAATAAAATATATTCGTTTAAATTGAATGGATTTTGAGCTGCCTAACTCTAAATTTAAAGTCAAATATTGACAAAATAAAATCAGAAATTATTATTTCAATAATGGTTTTTGTTCAGATTTGGTATTCAAATGATAGTATCACTGTCACCTATTCATTTAAATTGTATTAGATTTACATAATTAAAATAAATAGATTAAATATTGACACATTATTTGGACACAAAATTGAGGTAAAATAGTATTATTCTTATTATTTTTAATTCTCGGAGAAAAATTAACAAAATATATGCGGCTCAAAGTTGGTAAGCTGTATGCACGACACGTGTATCATTCTTCAAACCACTTTAACTTTTCTTTTTTATCTGTTTTCATTACGTGTCACCACGTGAATTTTTCGGCTACATTAATTAAATAAAAAAAAACTTCTCTGACTCTCTCTATATAAAAGTCTATATATACGATTGCCACCATCGTCTTCTTCATTTCTTCTCCTTCTTATTTTACATTATCTTCACAGAATTGAACGCTCCAAATTCAGTTCTATTTTGGGTATTTTGTAGATTTTACTTTTTTCTTTTTTTCGAATTTTGGTTTTAAAATTTGTTGGGAGATGGAGGTTTATGTGATTGGAAATTCTCAGGCGACGATGGTGAGAGCCGAATTAGGGTATAGAGAGTTGGGTTCTTTTTGTTTACCGAGAAACAACTATCAAAACAAGATCTTGTGTCGAAGAAACGACAGCGTTTGGTTCGCGAGTCGAAGTGCGAGGTGGAGAAAAGCTCAGCTTCGATTTACTCTAAAAGCTGTCCAATCTCAACCCATCAGATCCGATAGAGTTACGGGTCCGACTTCTGCTTCTAGACCCAAATCGGTAACTATTCTTCTTTATCCTTCTTGTAATTATATTAAAAAAATTTGTGTTTTGATTGATTTGGAATGGAAGGAAATAAATTTGTGTTTGTGGTGTTTTTTTTTTTGGTTGCGTTTTTGTGAAAATTTGAGGTGGGATTTATATTAATTTGAAATTTAGATGTTGAATTTGTTTAATCTAGTATTTGAATTAAACTGGGTTTGTTCTTATCTGAGTTCATAACATTAATTAAACTGTGTTTGTTCTTGACTGAGTTCATTAAAAAGGTCAAGAAAGCAACGATTTGGATATTTTGTCTACTCATAATAATTAAATTTGTAATCTTTGTCGTAAAATTTGCTATATTTGCAGTTACTGTTAAAGCATGTAGTATTCTTTCGAAATTCTGTGTTCTGTTTGTGAATGTTGTTGCTTCAAGGATTGTGAAGAACTCGTGCTTTGTTTGATTGAAACAACGGTTTTAATTAGCTCTTATTTGTATCTCTAATTAAGAATAAGGTGACTCGGTTGATGATTTTGTGCATTGGCTCAATCTTTCGTGCTTCGTGATACTTAGATTAGTTTCGAATTCAGTTGGCTTGATGTTTCCTATATTGTAATTAAGGTTCTAACCTGCTGTGTAGAAGATAAAAGAAGAAATTTCCTGTTTCAGGTTTTGTAATAGATGCTAAAACTGAAGTGATTGCATTGCTGAAATTAATAAGTTACTTATTTGTGAATTTTTCTGCTGAATGTTTGGTGTTCTGTCAAATCTTTGAGGTACGCTGTCACTGTTTTGATTTTAACAATTCTAACATGGTTCTCTTGATTAACTATGCAGCGTGATGGCATAAGATTGTTTGTTGGGTTGCCCTTGGATACAGTTTCTGACTGCTACGCAGTGAACCATGCGAGAGCTATTGCAGCTGGATTAAGAGCTCTGAAACTGTTGGGAGTTGAAGGTGTTGAGCTGCCGATCTGGTGGGGAGTAGCTGAGAAAGAAGCCATGGGGAAGTATGAGTGGTCAGGTTACCTTGCGGTTGCAGATATGGTTCAAAAAGCAGGCCTGAAGCTCCATGTGTCCCTATGCTTCCATGCTTCGAAGCAACCGAATATTCCACTGCCGAAGTGGGTATCCCAGATTGGTGAATCGGAACCTAACATCTTTTACACAGATCTGACTGGGAATTACAAAGGTTGCCTATCACTAGCTGCTGATGATCTTCCAGTACTTAATGGGAAAACCCCCATTCAAGTTTACCACGAATTTTGTGAGAGCTTTAGGTCTTCATTCATGCCTTTCATGGGTTCAACAATCACGGTAAGTTCTTTTCGAGTTCCTTTTATTATGAACGACCACAGGCCTTTTATCTTTTATAAGGTATTTATTGATGCTGATGCATGACATTACTATATTGGTATTTACAGGGTATCTCGATGGGTCTTGGACCAGATGGCGAGCTTCGATATCCTTCTCACCACCGACAAGCCAAAAATAGCAAAATCCCTGGAGCTGGAGAGTTCCAGTGCTATGACAAAAACATGCTTAGGCTTCTTAAGCAACACGCGGAAGCATCTGGAAATCCTTTATGGGGACTTGGGGGTCCCCATGATGCTCCTAAGTATGACGAGTCACCTAGCTCGAGCAGTTTCTTCAAGGATCATGGTGGATCTTGGGAGTCTCCTTATGCTGACTTTTTCCTTTCCTGGTACTCAAACCAGTTAATATCTCATGGAAATCGTCTCCTCTCCCTTGCGTCTTCAACTTTCGGGGACAGTGGAGTCAGAGTCTACGGAAAAGTCCCACTCATGCATTCATGGTACAATACCCGGTCGCATCCTTCAGAACTGACGGCTGGCTTCTATAACACAGGCAACAGAGATGGTTATGAAGCAGTTGCTGAGATGTTTTTGAAGAATTCATGCAAAATGATCTTGCCAGGAATGGACCTGTCCGATGAGCACCAGCCACACGAGTCCCTCTCAAGCCCAGAATCGTTACTTGCACAGATCATAAAAGCTTGCAAAAAGCAAGGGGTTGAGGTTTCTGGGCAGAACTCCTCGGAATCAGGAGCTCCTGGTGGTTTCGCGCAGATAAAGAAGAAGTTGTTTGGTGCTGATGCAGTAGACGACTTGTTCACATATCAAAGAATGGGAGCTTATTTCTTCTCGCCAGAGCATTTCCCGTCTTTCACTAAGTTAGTTCGCAACCTTAATCAACCCATATTGCATTTAGACGATTTACCGGAAGAGGAGGAAGTCACCGCAGCATCTGTACATAATAATTCGGACATAAGCGTCCAAGTTCAAGCAGCAGTTTAGTAAGAATCGAAATTATGTTCTTGTAAATATAGATTAAATATAGTATGTATTTATTGTTGTCAAGAGTTGTGTTAGGCAGATCATACGAATGAAGTAGCCTAGTGAAGAAGTTACGTATGATTTCTGTAACTTTTTCCTATATATTGTGTAATTATATGGGCAAAATATCTCTTAAAAGTTGCCCTTTGCAATGAGGAATCAGTACTCAGTGTTCTCTTATTTGGTATTTTCTTTTCTCACAAATATTGGTGCCAATCCTTCTCAATCAACAAACTTAGAAACCTGTCAAAGGACTCAGGAAATGCCTTGAATTTGAAATGGGTATATATCGATTTTCTTAGTTGGAAGAACATGTTTCATGTTTGTTAGGCATGGATCCAGATTTTAGGGATGGTTCTGCATTAATGGGTTCGTTAATGGTCGATTTAATTTCACTTTCAAGGCAAGTTTTTGATATAAATTTTTTTTTTCAAGCTATGACAATTAGTTCAAGGTTTGGGGATATTCAAACTCTTAGCCTCATTTTTATAATTACATCGTAATTTTAAAAGTTCATGAATCACAAATCGACCTCCCTTTAAAAATTTCTAATTTATAGCGTTTTTACTTTGTCCATGAAAAAGGAGAAAGAATTGTACAACTTCATGAGATAAATCAGGTGATCATACACATATATCAATGTGTTTAAACCAAATAGGCATATCGACAAGGATCAAATAACAAACCAAAGAGCCAAGGCATTTTTGATTCAAGTATTGTCACTATGTACACAATCACATTAAATATACACAGACAATAAAAGACCACTAAAGTTTTGTCCTAGACTTCAATAGAAATCCTGATATCTTCTCACAATTTGACCATAATCAAATTTCAGGCCTGCTCACCAAACAAACGTCTGCGGCTTCTTTGCAATCTCATCTGGGATTAGGGAGCTCACAATTGCAATCTCCTCCCCCAAAACAATCTTATTGCATATCACTTCACTTGCTATAGGAAATTTGAATATGCGGCTGCATAATCAAAGCAGAAAATATGGTTAGTATACTCACCTGGACTCTGTCACACTTGAAATAAGTTTCTACTTGGCTTGCTATCTCATTATCATTCCTTTCATATCTACATTTTAACAAAAAAAGCAAGCAGTAAAGATGTGATGGAAATGCACATGCGCGTACAAATCAAACAATGAAGGTTTAATTAAGAAATATAAGTGTTGACATAAATGCTTCAAGAATGATTAATTTAGTGTATATGCTCATGATCATTCCACAATTTTATAGTTAAGAAATGTAAGTGTTGACATAAATGCTTCAAGAATGATTAATTTAGTGTATACATTTATGATCATTCCACGATTCCATCACCTCCACAAAACTTGTAGACAACCGCAAATTTTTTGAGAACAAGGCATATGTAAAATCCATTCGTATGTAAGCAGAATCTATTATATGTATATGCATGTCTGAGAACAAGGCATATGTAAAATCCATTCGTATGTAAGCAGAATCTGTTATATGTATATGCATGTCTGTGTTTTCAAATGATTAAGTTCAAACTTCAAACCTGTATGACCTGAGTCACTCACAAGCAATCTTGGTGTCGAAGCTGCTGAGGCAGATTGAGAATGCTTGAAATGCAGAAATTGGGTACCGATAATCCATGGTAAATAAATCCTTCCCTACTTTTCCGAACTGGAGGATGATTTTCTCATGTTCAGGCCCAGCAGGTCCATTTTCTGGAGAAGCTACCAGCTGAAAGTTTTTCACTGAAGCCACTGTCACTCGTCCATGGAAATTCAAGCACCAACACTGGAGCTGCTCATGCCACCTGGGAGACTTGTTTTTTAAAACCAGCGACCCATCTTTCTGACTGCCCAAAGGTCCTGATAGAAACTTGTCCAAGCGGTTTGATTTTGACCGGAAAAATGGGATCGATGGGAAGGAATCCACATTGCTAACAGAAAATTCAGTCTGCGTGGGGGCTACCCCTCCAGGTTCAATAGCAACGGTAGGAATAGCATCCATAGTACACTGCATTCTCCTAGGACCCCTGATTGTCATATAATATAGAATTATGAGGCATTGACTAAATTTCTCCTATGAAAGTTCACATTGTAATTATTCAAATAAAAATTTGACTAATTTCTTTGTGTAAATTCTTATAGTAGTTTATATGTACTTGGAGCAATAATAAGATCTTGCTCTGTGTTGCTCAGCACAAAAAAGAGGGAGAGAAAAACTGATTATTCTTATGCCTGGACGTGTAAAATACAATCTATTTTCTTCATAGAGGACAGTCTAGTATGAATCTACGAAAAGGAGCATAAGCCAAACTTTTACCTGGAACCTAACACATTTAGTTCATATGAGATGTGAGCTACTGGATAGTTGCCGGATGGGACCCTAGGTGAAACTTGTTTCAAATTCACTAATCTAGTGGAGCGACTTCTTGCCATCTTGGCTCCAGCATGAGGCTGTTGTGCATCATAGACTATGAACTTTGTTCCCAAGAAATTTGATCTAGCCAAAAGGAAAAGTAAAAGTGTTAAAAATCGAACATGCAAAAATAGCTCAAAATAGGATTGGTCACATCATATGTCAGTTATAGCACACCTCAGTTTACCGACATAAGTGCTGCTCCCTTTTGACATATCATCGGCATGTAGAGAGACAAGATAATCTGTGCAGGTGGGGCGTCTACATTTGCGAGCAGCAAGAAGGAACTTGCCATCATCAGCTAGTGCTGCCACAGATATTTTAATAAAAAAAAGTTAAAACGTATTCAAAACTGGAATGAAAAGGACGGGTTTATCTTCCCTTTTTTTCTCAAGTTAATCAGAAGAGGTTAATTCAATCACATGTAGTTTATTTGAAAATTTGTATAAAATGCAGTATTTTGACAACAGCATTTAATACAGAAATGCTCACCATTAGTTAAACTAAGGTAAAGGTGGTATGTCTGGGTGGACCGATTCCGCTTTATAAAGCATTGAAGGAGATAATCCCTTGGACCAGGCTGCAAAAGAATAACCATTCAATATTACTATGAAATATGGATATATTGCAAAGGCAGCAAACAAAAGGCACGATAATGAAATTCCAAACTAAAAAATAACCAGAATAATAGTTTTACATAAAAAAAATTACAAACTTCAAACAATTTCAGATGTCTTACTTTTTTCGATTAATACAGTGGATACTACACTACATTAATTCTCAATTACAGCCAAAATAACAACACTGCATTTGCTAAAAAGTAAATACCGAATAGAACCGAGCTACGCGACACTACTCTTAAAGCTAAAAGTGGTCCTAAAGAGGCTGCACTGGAAGTTCACAAGAAAGTTTCCCATATAGAGGTTTTGATGATTGATTGATAAAACTGACAGATTCCATAGGTGGACCCAAAAGCAATTCTTAGTAAAGCACCACAAAGCTCAATATGATCATTGATCAAAATCTGATAGATTGAAATGGTTTATACTAAAACAATGAAAATTCTTGGGGTCCTGAAATCATTCAAAAACTCAACCCAAAACCGCCTTCGATTTTTGTTGAGTGAAGCAGGACACTTAATTTTTATTCAAACCTAAAAACATAAAGCTTTGTATTCACTGAAAATGCTTATAAAACAACTAGCATGACATATAAATTTAAATTAAACAGAAAAAAAAACCTATATCAATGAATCTGGGCTCATGAATCAAAATTAAATTTAATAACAACCAAACAGAGAAACTAAAATGGAAATGAAAAAAGAAAAAAAAGATTTTTGATTTGACAATACCTGTTTGACAGAGATAGGGAACGTCAAGTAGCCGGAGAGTTCAGGGACTTTGACGATCTCTTTAGTGATCTCCCTCCAACTCCGGCAAACTCCGGCGACGGCGACGACGCTTCTTCGAGTCGGCCAAGCGCTCTCCGCCGCCTCGATTTTCACCAGAATCTCCCTCAACAGCTCCTGCGGCAGATTGGCCCAGCAGCAAAAAACACCACTACCGTCACCGCCACCGCTGAAGCCTCCGTCTCCGCCGCCCCCCACCGCCCGGTGCGACTTCGGCCACATGTCCTGAATTATACTCTTTATTATCATGCACGAACAACTTTCGATTTACTTTAACTTTAATTTTTTTGAGAGAAAAAAAAAATTTGTTGGAGCTGTTGTTGTGGTTTGAGTAACTGAGAGAGAGAGAGATGAGAATGGAGGAAGGAATCAGTGTTGCGAGAGATAGTTATAAATGGAGTCGACCCGACCCGTTTCAGCTTTACCCGCTAATTATCTGTTTTCATTTTTTTTGGACTTTTGTGATTTATTTATTTATATATAATTATATAATTATTGCCGCGTCAATAAAAGGTTACTTTTTATAATGCTACTTACTCCTATTAAAAGATATTCTCTATTTTTTAAATTAAAAATAAAAATATTTTAAAGATCTGTTAAGGTTTAATTAACATGCTATTATATATGAGTAATGTTAGACTTCCCAAATTGCTTTCCAAATTGTGTTGGCACTTGTCGTGTCAATATCACATCACTCATCATATAATCTTATAATTTATAAGATGTTGACACGACATATACCAACACCATTTGGAAATAAATTTAAAAAGCTTAGCATTATTCATTGTATATAAGAAATTTTTCTTCTCAGTGTGTATCGATAAATATATATCAGTATTTTATATGTGAACCCACGTACAATCCACTTATGTATTTTATTTTAATGCATATCGAGAATAAATGACTGTATATATATTATAAAATTAAACTGATCTAAGAAGATAAAACTGAAAAAAAAAACCATCACCATCACAAATAATCATACACTTAAAATCACTTTACAGTATTCATAATATATATTCAAGTTACTACGAACTAATATAACTTTATCAGTGCGTTGGATGTGGACCATTAGATTTACATACTTTGACTCAAAGTATTTGTATTTGTCAAAACTTCTCCATAATCAGTGGTCCACATGAGACACGCTGATATATAAGTTATATCAGTGCGCACCGAGGAGAAAATTACTATATATATATATATATAGTCTTTCTATTGTCAGTTCGAACTGATATAAAATATATCAGTTCTTTATATGTAGGTCATTGGATTTAAAAGATGACTTGACAAGTGTATACAGTCAAGTCAAAACATTTAAATATAATGGCCTATATGCAATATATATATATATATATATATATATATATATTTCAATTGTCAATTCGAACTGATATAAGATATATCAGTTCCTTGCATGTTTGCCATTCAATTTAAATGTTTTGATTTGACTGCATGCACTTGTCAAAATATCTTTTAAATCTAATAACCTACATGTAATGAACTGATATGTTTTATATCAGTTTTAACTGATAATAGGAAGATTGTATAAATATATATATATATATACAAAAAATTTCAAGTCAGTATGCACTGATATAACTTCATCAGTGCGTTAGATGTGGACCATTAGATTTACATACTTTGACTTAAAGTGTATGCACTTGTCAAAACTTCTCCATAATCAGTGGTCCATATAAAACTCACTGATATAAGTTATATCAGTGCGTACTGAGAAGAAAATGACTATGTATATATATATATATATATATATATAAACAAATATGTTTAAAAAGAAAAGTAAATGATTTTGTTGAACAAATATGTTTTAAAAGAGAAGTAAATGATTTTGTTGTCACTAATTGAGTTTTGGCCTCCTTATTTGGTTGGTAGGTACAAATGGAAATTACCTTGTTAGCAAGGATTCTATAAACCACCCCATAAATACAATACTGCATTTACTTTTGTAAATTTAATTCCTTTTAAATATCAGTACAATAGAAACCTTATCTATTATAATTTTTTATTTGAGTTATTAGATTAAAATCTAATGGACATCAAACATATATATATATATATATATTAATATATATATATATATATTTGAAATATAAATATATATTTGGTGATGTTTATTAGAATGATTTATCTTCCTAATGAATCGTTATATTTTCGATTATCTTTTTTTGAAAACTTGACATATTCAATACGAAATTTCTTAAAATGACTTGCATTGTTGCATGGTCTTAGTTTTGAACTCAGAATTTGTTTAAAAATCAGTGGGTTCGAGCAATATTTCTAGGTCTAACCTACTTAAATTATTGATCATAATCCATATACAAATGATAAACATGTGAGCTATAAATTGTAATCTAACACGTCATTTGATTATTAACATGGTCATTGATGAGATGAAGTTGATTCAGTGGTAAAATCCTCATACGGCCACACCTACACTATGATGTTGAAGGTTCAAGTTCTCCGGTAAAAAAAAACCCGAATTAAAGTAATACTTAAAAATAAAATAGCATATTCATTACAACTGGCTTAGTATATTTGATATCGAGAAATAATTTAGACAGTTAGATGGATTATAAATTGTAATAAAAGTTTGGTAGGACAAAACGTGTGTACGTCTCATCTAGTAGTTATCTTTAAAAACGCTAATAAATATAAATTTGGTTTGACTCCAAAGCAGGGAAGTTGTGATTAGGAAACTAAGTGAGCCCCACTCTTCAATTATCTCATCTTACGATTATATCAATGGTGGGCCCCGCACGATGTTATCTAAACAATTGGGTGAATCTCAGGACTCTCAGTCGACGGGCTGAGATTACGATGACCGTTTGACGCAATGTGACCGCGAAGCACCGTAACAGGAAAGCAAAACTGGAAAATAAATTCTGTTACAATTTTTTATTTTATATATTAATTAATTTTTTTATACAGTTGTTGCTTTGTATATTATTTTATTTTGTCAAGACGGCAATTATGTTTTGTTTTTGAAGTATTATAGTAGAATTGTCGGCACCTGTCGAGATTGGTTCGGATATCAACTCCGAGTAATACGTATGGTGGGATTTGAATCTCTCATCACTTATATGAAAGGGAGGTGCATTAGTAGCTCTTTTAAGAGGTGATTTCTTTTTGACGATATCTATTAATTTGAGACCATGTATTTTTTTGAAAGTTTTCGTCATTGGTAGGATTCGAGTCAATGACCTAAGAGTTATTTTCCCAAACTCCAAACTTATCCATTTGTCAGCTGAACTACGCTTCTATTGACGTTAAGAGGTGATTTGCGGCGATTATGTTTTATTGTTTTTTAATAAGTTTCACATAGTAGTAAATGTTATTCATATAATTTATTTATATCAATTAATATGAGAAAACTCACAATCTCGTTAATATAAATACGAAGATTATTGTTATTAACTTAATTAAAGTAAATATTTGTGTAAATTTTCATTTGATTTGAAGAGTATCTTCCATGCTATTATGCATTTGGGTAAAACTTTTACAACATATGATAAATAAATAATGAAGTTACAAAAAAATAAAAACATTTCACTAATGATGTGAAAGTGATTTGTTATTCTCATGTATTTCACTACATCATCAATGATAATCGGGGTGGAGATGAGAATATGTTTAACAAGTGTTCCGAACGGATCAGGATCCTCATCTGAGTTTTTTCTCTGTTGAAGGGATCGAATCCTCAACCTCAATGTTAAAACCACACTCCCAAACCAGCTAAGCTACTTCAGCACATTGATGGAGAACTTATAGATTTAAATGTATATATATTTCTATAATTTGTTTATATAAATTAAAATAAACTTATAAATATATAATTTAAAATAAACTCATATTTAATAATAATATATAAAAATATATTTATGAAAATGAAAAAGAAAATAACAAAACATAAGAAAATCCAGAAAACCAAAGGCTATAAATTTGTTTCTTTCTTTTATTTTCAATTTATGGGCTTTGATTTTCTAGGGTTTTTTTTTAATATCAAATTGAAATAATCTATTTTTTGAAAAGGAAAAAAAAAATTACGGGTTTTGGTTTTCTAGATTTTCTGAGCTTACTTTTGTTTTGTTATTTTCTTTTTCATTTTCATAAATATGAGTTTATTTTAAATTATATATATGAGTTTATTTTAAATTAGTTTAAACAAATTTAAATTAGTTTAAACAAATTATAGAACTATATATATATATATATATATTTAAATCAATATATCATCATCAATGTGTTGAAGTAGCTCAGCTGGTTGGAGCTTGTGGTTTTAACCTTGAGATTGGGGCTTCGATCACTAGTTTATCCAATATGGTAAACCGCATGGGGGAAATGATAATTTCCCTTATATTTTTTCTCATCCATCTCAAACGATATCGTTTCAAGGCAAATGAAATCCCAAACCAAGTCACTTTTTGACATGCTTCTCTTCTCTTATTTCTTTTTCAATTCTTCGCCCGTAACTTCCTCGGCCTGGGAGAAGAATTTCCAACCCATGAAAACATGACGTCTCTTTATATAAACCTAGATATCTCAGATTTTTTTTTTTCTGCAACCAAGCTTTACTGATCTCATTCTTCAAATCTTAAAATTAAAAATTAAAAACTGAAAACTCAATCTTAAAAAATCACGAAATCTCAAGTTGATTCCAGACTAATTTACAGGTTTCAAACTGAATCAACCAACATATTTTCAAGAAACAGATCTCATCTATTTTTCTAATTTTGAAAAAAAAATATATGCTGCTGGAATTTATGAGAGAACCAACTACAGGGAAGATGAAAGATAAATTTCAGTTGCCGGAATTTCTGGAGAAGATAATTGGAGAGAATTTTTTTTTTTTTTTTTTACAAAGCAACTGGAGAGAGAAGATGAAAGGGCTTTACTTCTCGTGCGTTATTTCAGATCAAAATGACATTGTTTTGATAATCAATGAGCAAAAAAAATGCAAGATAAATCTTCACCATCCATTTTTAGAGATATTATTATTTCCTACCCTCACTTATGAGATATTAGCCAATTTCCACCCTCTTGTTTTGGTATTAGCCATTTTCCACCATACCGTTAGTTTTGGATGGAAAAGTGTTCTGACATCTACATATTGCGAAATTACATTATTGCCCTTGGAATCAAGTTCACCAGTTCATCAACTATCATCGACCCATCAGTTCATCACCGGTTCATCAACCATCATCGTTATCATCATCATCAAAAAATTCACCAAATTCCAGAATTCACAACCAAACAAGAATTCACCAGTTCATGAAGTACAAAACCTAGAAATACACTATTTAAAAAATAATAAAAAATAAAAAAAGAAATACACCCCACCAAACCTAACCTAATTACCAACATATTCACAGCCAATCCCAAAACCATCCCTCATAGCCACCTTCAGATTCAACAACCCAAACCACCAAAATCCAACACCACCAAAACCTTACAATCTCGTCGGCTAGCCACTCAAACCACCAAAATCCAGAACCACCACAATCCCACTTCTGTCAAAAGAAAGAATATGGAGAATAGAAGAAGAAAAAGAAAGAAAAGAAGGAGATCGATCGAACGCCAATCTCCACATCCGGATGACGATCGGCGCTCGTAGAGGTGGTGGTTGGAGTGATTTTGGTGGGTTAGGGTGGTGGCAAAGGGTTTGGTGTATGAGTAGTGGTGGCTAGGATTTAGGTGTTGGGAGATGATTGTGGAGAAGAAGAAGATGGTGATTGGTGGAGAAGAGTTAAATACATAGATTTAAATGGTTTTTCTCCCATTTTTCCTCGTTTCAGTTAAGATCGGTCACCAGCGCTCCTTCTACGGCGCCAGTTGACTTCGGCGATAGTCAGATCTGGAAGGTTGGCATTCTGTGCACCTTCTGGTGTAGTTGGTGTCGACTTACTTTCTCCGGCGGCCGACTGTCGACGGCGCGTAATAGCTGGTCTAAAAATGAGACGTGAGAGAGACGTCTAGTAGATAGGGAAGATGAAGAGAGAAAATGAGGTGGAGGCAGGAAACAATTTTGAATGACACATGTCATTAAATGAGAAGTTAATAGAAGTCTATTTACTATATTTCCCTTATTTAAATTTGTTTAAAATCATAAGTACCACTAATTTACTTGATTACCCTCACATTCATAACCTCAAGTTAACAATTCTGTTAAAAATGGTGGAGATCGACTATTAACTGAAATGATAGGGTGGAAAATGGCCAATACCAAAATAAGAGGGTGCAAAATGTCTAATACCTTTAAGTGAGGGTGAAAAATAATAATATCCCTTCATTTTTATAACGGCCATGTGTACATAAATCTAAAAAAGTTGAGCATAGCCCAACAGAGAAAAAGATCAACAGAGAATTCTGATTCGTTACAAACACGACTTAAAGACTTTTTTAATGTGCTCATAATCCATTAAATAATAAATAAATAAAAACTTTATTATTCTTTTCAGATATAAGATGATATCTATAGAACTTTTTAATGTGCTCATAATTCATAGTTTATAAGGAGAGGATTCTCATGTTTGCTATAGTTAGAGAGTGGAATAAATGAAGGAGAATTTGATTCGAAATCTAGATAAGTTTTGACGGAAACTCAAGACAGAATCTAATTGGAGATACGATTTTTGTACGGGGAATATACGTACGTACGTATTTAAAGAGATTTTTGTTTTGTTTTGTTTTTTTGTTGTGTTTTGTTCATGTGGCACTGGTGGTGTCGATTTCTGTAGTTGTCCACTCAACTGCGTGGCGTGAAATAAGATCGCAATCCCACTAAGAAAATGAATATGAAATCTTCCCCTTTGAATAAACAAACGTGGGTAAAAATAATTCATGAGTCATGACTAGTGTTGAGTGTTGACAACTACACCAATCACTCAGTTTCATATTATCCTTCTTTGATACACAAAATCTAAATAAACTAGATGAGATGAAGTTGGTCCGATAAATCCTTCACACCTGTATTACAAGGTTATGAGTTTGAGTTCACCTCCCACCCTTCAAAATCCCGAATTAATGTAATACTTGAAAAAAAAAACTTTGAATAAGCTATACACATTGAATATTTAATATATAGGAAATATAAATGTTAAAAGTTAAATGTCTTTTAAAAAACAAGACAATAAGATAAAAAAAGTAATACTAGGCTTTCGAATTTTTTTTTCCAAATTCCTTCCCAAATGTGTTGACACGTGTCGTGTCAACAACACATTACTCACCACATAATCTCATGATGTATAAGATGTTGACATGTCACTTGTCAACACCATTTGAGAAGAAATTTAGAATTTTTTTTTAAGAAGTCTAGCATTACTCTAAGATAAATGGGGGTTGTTTAGTTTTAATGTTGTATTCAAAAATATTTGGTAATTTAGTAGTTCCACTGGATGTCAATCCAACGGCTCAAATAAATACAAAATTTTAATATTATATAACTAAAAAAAGTTGAAAAAATTAAAAATTCCATTGTAACTATATCTCAAACTCACAATTTCTAGTCTCTTGTAACTATATTTTTCAAGTTCTTGATATGTAAGATAAATCCAAAGATATATAATCAATAGGTTTTTTAAGAAAATATTTTTTTAGGAAAGGAAAAAAAATAATCAAAGTAGATGCAAATGTCATTATTCCACTACTCCAGATTTTTATGTTTTCAATTCAAATGCTACAATTCTATAGGACGTTCTTGCCGCTCGCTGCATGGCACACAAGTTTTTCTTCTTTCATTCTCAACGTGGGCCACACGCTAGGGAGTTGTCATTTCTTTTAAATATTATATAATATTGTGATAAAAAAATAAATAAGGAAGAGATATTTAGAGATTTTTTTATTATATGTTTACACTTTAGACCAATAAATTAAACGAACAGGGACTAAATGAATGTTAGGGGAAAAGTGAAGGTCATGGTTCACGAGAGAATTTTCAATGTTCAAAAAACAATTCTCACTATAAAAAAATACCCCGACACTTTATGATTTGATAAATAAACCTATCACGGACTCGAAGAGGATAAACCTATCACGGACACGAGAGTATGCGGCAATGATATCGAATATGAAGTGTGTGGGTCTTTGTTTTTTTATACAAATTGCCTAAAAGGCAGGTTTCTAGAAAAGGAACAAACCACCCATGTTCAACACGAGACAAACAACGAGAGAACAGTTAACTAAAAAAAGGGCAAAAATGAAAAAGAAAAAGCAAAAGAAAAAAAAATTCTCTTTTTTAGTTTTTAATCATACTAAAACAAAGCTAAACAACTTCTCTAATCTCACAAGAAAAATCTAATCTCACCAAGTTGACTGACATCCACTCGCTCATTGTTTTAAATATTCTTGGTAGGTGGCTCTAAAAGCATATGACCCCGTGTGATCAGACTTTGATTAAGATAAAAAATCTCCATGACCCTCCTGGTTAGATATAAAGGAATTCAAGCCAAATTTCTAACGAATATGTAAAAATTAAAATCACTTTAATCACTTTAGCAGTCTAGGAATAGCGTATAATAAGATAAATTGTTCTAAAATGGACTGAAATTTAAAGTGGGAATCACGACCGAGCAATACGGGACAAACAGGGAGGTCGTTTTACCACTTACAGATAGGCAGCAATGGTGAAACAAGCAGCAGCATCATATTATCCACTTTGCCGCTGGTGACAAGCCATGACTGTGACGAGAACCAACCTAATCTGAAAAAATTTCAATAACAAGGCACGTCTTAATGAGACACTAAACATGGTCCTTTCAAGAAAGAAAATATCCCTCCTATTAAAGCAATGTGCTACCCAATTTGAATCGAGCATTATCATCGGGAATAGTTAGATATTTCTTTCAACGACCATCTTTCTTCTTCGTAATAATGTTAGGGCGTGGACATTCGACATGATGTTCAGTGCACAGACAAGAAGTTGTCCTAGTCTGTTGCTGTCACAATTTAGTCCTTGCCCACTTCATTTGGCATAATTGGCTATTATCTGGCAGCAACTTAACAGGTCCCTACCTGCTTCAAACTCTCAATTACTTGATTTCTCCTTGAAATGGAGCACCTTGTCTCATTCTCACCAAACTTTCATTTTCCACAACCATATTTGCACATATCTATACAGTTTTTATTCAAAAAATTGCAGAAAATGCACACATTAATTACATGTGTGCATTGTCTTAATCACACATCAATATTTGTGGTAGTGATTTACCCACAAAAAACGACGACTTTGTACTAATAAGATTTGTTTAATTGATTTTTTCACACAAAAGCACGGGAAAGAGAAACTCAAAGCTTGAAGTCATAATACTATTACTTAAAACTATTTCCAGGTTGTGACTTAAGGCACCACACCCATTCAATTATCCAGACAGAGGAATAAGTGTGTTTAGATCGAAAATATTCACTTCCTGCATGAGACCTCATTAAGTTTAAAACCGCAGTCAAAACCAGATCCTAAAGATAACAAAAATCTAAGATGCAAGGCAATCTGCAAGTTGCAGCACTCTCAAGACTCAAAGCTCTTGATTTTCTAATTTTGATACCAAGCAACAAGTACAACTACTAAAAGATATTTTATTTATTTTCCTTAAAAATATAAACAGATGACGGATGTCAAGTATAATGTAGAAATATAGAAGGAACATCTGTGATGACTTGCTTTCTCGGTTTCAAAAAATGGATCCTAACCTCATGTATTGGGCTACTTACAACTTTGCAAAGCAAAAAATCCTACCAGGAATTCTATACAACAGGAACACTCCCGTTTGGCTGCTGCATGGTTCCCAGCAATTTTCCTACAAAACCAGAGAAAACAACCATATGCACAACTTATTTCCCTTCTTCATAAGAGCTTCAACCAAGAAATGAATGACAAAAAAACAAGAAAAAGTAGGAAACTAATGCTGTTACACATGCAAAGTATCATTAGGCAACAATGATACATAATTTTCATTCAGCTACAAACTTAACCGGAGCTTGAGCACAGTCATAATTGTAGTAGATACAAAGTTATGCTTAGAGCTCCATTTTATTATGATAGCTTATGGTATTCAGCTGAAAGAAAACACAATTAAAAAAAATAACCAGCTCAAAATTTAGACAACATTTTTTTTTATCAGGAACAGAAAACTTAAACAACAAACTAAATAATAGACTACCTGAGTCATTTAAGGTTTTCATGAGTGAGCTTATGTAACAACTAACAACCAAGTTGCAGCAAAAGTACCATTTCATTAGCTTAGCACATGGTCTTGTGCTACTAGTTACCAGTCAATTAAAACATTAAGAACTCAAAAATTGATTTTAAAAAAATAAAGAGATTAGTCAACTACCTGAGTTGCCCGCATAAGGATAAGCCTTTGGAAGATATTTACTTCTCGTCAGTCCAATAGGATTAGTCTGTGGCCGTAGAACATTATCAGCTTGAAACTGATTTGAGATGTTGGTGGCTGGCAGGAATCCTCCTGACTTACCCAAGTATCGTTCTGAACTTTGTGCAAGAACTTTATCAGGCATTTGCACAGAAGAAGACTCTAGCTGCTTTTCATGAAGATAGACAACTATAAAACATTTGTTCCTTCATAAATAATAGATGTAAACTATAGAAGAGAAAAAAAAAATTTGACTGAGAATTACAAGAGAGGAACTAATTTGTTAACTTATTGTGGCCATTAACAGAGACTTAGAGATGTGACTGTCATTAAGCACCGAGGCATTTTCATAAATGAATTACTGAAATCTTGGTGTCTCAAGACAAATATGACACAATAATCCCAGCAGTTTCGTGCAGGGTCTTTCTGGTTCATGTGCGGGATAGATAGAAAGAAAGGTAGCAAGATCTCAGCAAATTGACACATGAGTGATAGAGCAATTGGACAGCTTAGGAAGGGATGTAGAAAGGAACCAAACATCAACCAGAAGAAAGTGCTAGTGATGTTGTTAGAAGTGTTTACAAGGAACCACAGAGCTAAATTCACCTGTTGTAGTGATAAGCAGGTAACTATTTTTGAAGCAAAACTCTAGAAATAACACCACGTAGGTGCCACTCTATCAAGTATTGGAAGAAAAAGCAATGCATAACATTAGATGTTTACTTTAAATGAATTGCATATCACCCGACTTGTTCTACAATATAGCATTTCTAATTGAACATTAGCAAAAAATTAGATAAACATGGGTTACAACAATCCAGAAGAAGATAATTGTAGGATGAATAAATACTCAGGTTTCAAAGTGGTATCGATTTCATTTATTGTTGAATTGATAGAAAAAGCTACAGATCTCTCTAACAAGCCAACATGTTAAAGGAGAGCTTCTAAGATAAGAAATGATAGGGGCAAACCTTCTGGTTGAGCAGCAGGTCATCCACTTGTTTGTGTGAATAGCCCCTTTGAGATGAAGCCTGCACTGGTATTGCGTTTTGGTTTGATAATTGTGGGATCGTGACATCATTGCAAAGTTCCTTAATTGATGCCTCCTGGTACATATTACTGAATGTAGACTTGAGACGATTGTTTCTTTGAGAGTAATAAATTTTGGTGGCAAGGGGAACTGGAACATCTGATTAATTACATCACAAGGATTATCATCAAATATTGTGGAAAAGAGCATCTTTAAAATGAAGGTTCAAGACAACTTCACAAAACTGTGATAGAGAAGAAAATAATAAAATTTTTAACGAAAAGCACTAAAAGTTTACCTCGTGCCTGCAAGCACCGTTCATGGACTTTCCCGAGGTTTTTACAAACAATAACACTATCAGAAACCATTTTGCTTCGAGAAATTATCTGTTCTGGAAAATCCTTACCTGAAAACATGCTCATACATGAGTATGTAATGTTATAGGTGACCAGTAAATAATGTTAAGTACGCAAATGTTTTGCTGAAGAACAGGAAACAGAATGATACGACAAAATTGCATCTGGTCTTACAGGTATGTGCTTCCTCAGTGCTTAAGATTTTTGTCACACCGTAAGTTGTTTTTAGATCACCTGATATCGGTAGGTGCTCACCTGCTATCCTACAAGAACCAAACAAAAAAATATAATAGATTAAAAAGAATAATGTGTACTGAATACAGTAATAACCGATTTTACAAGCATTGTTTAAACCAATTTGGGTAATACAAAATAAGTTTCAGACACCAAATACCAGAACTTGTTCTAACGGCTTCAACCATTCTCATAATTTAAATAACTCATTAAAGCAACCACACCTAGCTTAAAGAATAATCAAGGGGGGAAAGAAAGTATTAACCTAAAGTTGCATGTCTAAGTACCTTCTAGAAGAAAGCAAAATCGTCCTACATCCATAAACAATCATCCTCCAATGAATTGCTTTAAAATACACTGTACAAGATTACAAGAATATGCCACTGAAACCCAAACAAAGCCAACCCACCCCGAAAAGAAAAATATAAATAAATAGGTCACAAGATCAAAGGCAGTCTAGACAGCAAAACTGAAAATAGCCCTCAAGCACATGATGTTGTTTAAACCCAAATACGACACTTCTAAGGTACAAAGATACATAAAAATCATATTGCAAATCTAAAGAAATGAGGCATACATCTTTCGGCGTTTTGTTGGAGGCATCATGCAGGCTGATTGATCTGTATTCTGAGGACCAACTCCTGAAGCATCCATCACAGAAGCAGTATCTACACAAACCGGATTTCCTACAAAAAAAAATAAATAATAGAAAGCAATAAATCAAGTCATATTCAAATGGCAAATTATACAACTTTGTTTCCACAAAACACTTTTCTGTAACATATTCCCAAGTGTGCCAGAATAAATACAAGAAAAATATTAAATAAAACAAAAAGGCAAAGGAAAAAACAATGCAATTAAACTGAACTCAAGAAAACATTTAATGAATTATTTGAACTTCACCACATCATCTTCATAATTTCAAGAAAACCCAAACTATGCTTAAATACATAATGGCCCATTATCTATTTCAAAGGACATTAAGATATATAACCCTTAGGAGAGAAGGAACTTGGATAATATGAACATGTGAAAAAAAATTTCATTTCCTGTAACAAATAAAAGTAACTTCTGTTGTAGTTTCATAAATCTTAAGCGCCAGTTCAAGTAGGGGGGGGGGGGGGGGGGGGGAAGGGGGTGGGGGGGTGGTGTAGAAAAACACATTCAGCCACCAGCCACCATACAGCTGACAGTTGAAGACAAAGACTCTGGCATTAAGGTTAAAAGACAATATGGAGCCTCACCCCTTTCCCCCTCCCCGGACAAAGCAAGAAACAAAAGAATAAAGAATAACAATTTCCTCAAAAACATTAAGGAACTAAGTTATAGCCTTATTATTTGGCAAAGAGCTAGACAAATTATTTTACAAGAAACAAGAGAAAACTAAGGAGTAAGGAGGACATTCAGCCTTGAACTATTAAGAATTACACAGAGTATAAACCTGAATGTTACAAGAACTTACTTTTTACATCTATGGACAGGGATGAAGTATCATCTACATCTATCGAGTTGGACCTTTCTTGCTCCCCTACCAGTGTAGCTTGGTCTAAATGAGGTTAAGAACTTAAAAATTATCAACCAACAATTGAATAAAAGTTGACCTGTAAACAAACAAAATATACGAAACACCCTTTAAATAAAATAGAAAAATAAATGCATTGGGATTTATTTATTTTTTAAAAAAAAAGGTGTTTAATTGCAAGAATGAATGTCAAAGACCCTTTGCAACTTTTGAATTTCTATTCATTTAAGTATTTAAGAAGATAAAATATGATCTTAACATGGAAATTTTCAGCAAAACCAACAAGTGCAGTATTTAAAATAAATTGAGTATTACAAATGAAAGGTTTATATGGAAAAAGGATACTAGCATAAGCAGTTAGTAACTTTTTCCTCTCCTTCCTTGGAGGTTTCCTATGCCCTGTACCGCCGTGAACATCCAAAATAGATTCTTCTGTGGTAATTAGTGACCTACAAAGTTCTGAAAATCAGAACAAAAGAAAAAATAAATCCATTTAGTGAAGCATCAGAGCCATTACACTAGGAAGAATCATAGCTGGGAAAGCCAGCCAACATGATTTTCCAACAGGTTGGCTCAAGACCAGTCATAGGCAAATACAATAAATGGTGAGTTCATGAAGAAAATCAGCAAACTGACAAGTAAAATTCCCCATCAATAAGGTTATAAATTATAATGTTATGTTAGGAGTTAACATCAGTATCAAACTCCTGTTTATCTTCATTTATTATGGATTGCCAGACAGTAGTTTACAATAAACAAGGATAAACCACGCGATAAAAGGAGAAACGCTTTGGAATTAAAAGATAACTAAGACAAAGATAGAATGTGTAGAAATACAATTCTGTTAAGACTAAAAGAAAACTGCCACTTATGTTGATAAAAGTATCTGGAAGACTCAACAATGTACGCCCACATAATATAACAAAAGGAGTTTATGAGGTTATGATGTTGTCCTGCTCGTGTTTCTTTTGAGTGTGTTACATTACAAAATATTATGTAACAATAAAAGAAATAAAGTTAATGATTACAATAAAAATGGAAATAATGACCAATGTTATATCCAGAGTATAGAGCACTTTCCTAGTCCTGATATTACACAAATATTTAATATAACATCATTCCAGGTGTCTTCCAATCTTTTACCATGCTTTTACCAACTGCCAAAAGTAACATAAAATTTAAAAACTTAGAAAGAGGAGGTCTGCAAACCTGCATGAGCTGCATATTGACTGGCTTTGACTGGCCTCTTACAAGCCTTGCAGCAAACCTTGGGATGACATTAGCGATCAGATAATTTAATTAAAAGCACTCTTAAATTGTAGAAGCAATTCTACAAGCTAGACACAGGTACATGCGCACACATAGAATTTTAAATAAACATATACATCAGCAAGTAAAGAAGAAAGCGGGGA
Organism: Dipteronia sinensis; assembly: GCA_033220585.1. Taxonomy (NCBI): domain Eukaryota; kingdom Viridiplantae; phylum Streptophyta; class Magnoliopsida; order Sapindales; family Sapindaceae; genus Dipteronia; species Dipteronia sinensis. The sequence continues at coordinate 4,059,332 of CM065644.1, forward strand.
ATGTTATTGAGAAGAGTTTCCATATGACAAAGCATGAAATGACAAGGAATGTGACCAGTGCCACCATATCAGAGGAATCTTCTTCTTGGTTCAAATGTTTATTTTACATCAGTATCAGTATCCAGAGAGCTATTAGTTTCCTACCCACCCATCTAAATGCACAGCATAAATTAAAATGATTTTTTTCTCCAAATATGCTTAGTAAGTTTCTCTAAACTTCCTTGCACTAATCTTCAAGAGGTTTTCCCGATTGGAATCATGACAAAACTTACCAAATGCAAAGGATCAGCCATGGGTTTCAAACCAAATACGTGCATATCTGGAAAAGGAAATCGGCAGTTAAAAGAACTGGAAATTAAAACAAACAAAAATCATAAAATTCAGTGACTGTATCGGCACTTGAAATATGGATACTACGTACATGCATCAAAAGACTATGATGTTTCTATTTCCCTTTTAGTAAATTCCTAACTTACATGCTCAGGAAAGAGTACACATGCATACACACGCTACTGCTGCTAGGAAAACCCTAAGTGAAACATAGAAACATCAAAAGACTGATCCCTAAACCTCATATCATAGGAAAAACTTAGACATGGTCCACAGACTACTCCCCTTTTCTAAGACTCCACTCTTTCACCCAAGTTTTATTGCATAATTTTTTCTAAAGGAAAAGAAAAATGAGACAAAAAATCCTTACATATCTGTGAACACTGATCACCACACTTAAGGAAAATTACAGCGAGGTGACCTACATTTCCATTTTCCCTCCAAATAACAAAACATTTAAAAAAAAAAAAAAAACAAAGAGACCTTGACTTGGCGAGTTGGGAGTCTGATTAGATAATTATAGGCATCACTTTGTTTCTGTTGGAAATTACATATGGTCCATCATATCTTTTTATGGTGAGAGAGAACCATTGTTAACTGAAAAATCTAAAATTATTAATGAGCACATATATGAAGAAATCACCTTCTCCGTCAAGCAAATTTGCTTCATCAGCCTCACGTAATTCTCTATAAATGTTTTGAGCAGCTAATTTCTGATAGCTAACTTCCTCTGCAAAGGCATAGGCAATTTTAATTTAAGAAAAGAAAAAAAGTGAAACTATTACTTTGCATACAAACAAAACCTAAAATATAATTTTTATACTTAATCTTGGCTTTTTCCTAACTCTGATATCCTCCTACTGAGTCAATTAGTCGGATCGGGAAGTAAACTTCATCTAATCTGTCCGCTTTAATTGGAAACAATTAAATGCTAAAATATCCATATTTCCAAAATTTTAAAACCAAATTCTATTAAAAAGTTTAATTTCCTTCTAAAGTAGGCCCCCGTCGAACCTAAATGTTGCTCTTGCTTGTTTCGAAACACAAAGTATATGAAGAATCTCACTGTACCTGCTATATTTGGTGAAAAACTTCCCGCTTCGAGAAGCCTAGCCATTACAGCCATTCTACCACTTCCAAATGAGCATACCATTGAGACAAAAACTACAAGTATATCTGAACCCAGCAATAACCAATATCAGCCACCACTCAAGCAGATTAGATACTGGTCCAAATTTGAAAAATAAAAAATTATATCTATAACTGTTTACAGTTACAAAATCTTGGTACATTCCACTAGTAAACTGTAATTTCATAGACATGCAATTCAAATCCTTAAAGAACTAACATTAATATAACCACGCTGCGTAACATGAATAAATCGAGCGCATCGAATTTGAAACTCGTCGAATCAAGTGAAACCGAAACTGACCTCAAAATCTGTACAAAAAACTTCCTCCGAATAAGCAAAACCCTATCTAATCACCACAAAAAAACGAACGAATCGGACAGTCCGGACGGATCGACTCTGCAAAACTGACGTCGATCTCTGAAATGCGAGAACGAAGAGCGTCGAACTCACTGAATGAAATTAACAGAGTGTGTTTGGCAACTGGTTTATCTACAACACGATCTGCGTTCGTATTTTTTTTTTTATATAAATAATTTCTTATTCTCTCTCCTCTGAGAGGAGAAGAGAGGAGAGAAGTTGGCAAACTGAAGAGCTAAAAATGGTAATCTCTCTCTCTCTCTCTCTCTCTCTCTCTCTCTCACTCTCTGCGTTTTGTTTGTTTCCTGAGAAAACTTGACTTCTAATTTTGTGTGTTGAGTGTGCATTGGAATCTGTTGGCCTATAGATGTTGGGCCTGTATTTGGTTTCAAATCTGTTGTTAAATTTGATATGGGCCTATACAATTTCGGATTTTAGAGTGGTGTGGCATTTAGTAACTTATATTCATATTCTAAGTACACCAAAATAATTTGAGTGAGATGTCAATGCAATTAGCAATTTTCTAACTTAGAGGTGTCAATCGGTAGACCAAACCAAGTTATAAATTTTTAGCTCAACTTGGCTCGAGGGTCGAGTACAAGCCTTGTCTAGAGCGGGTTTGCCCGTGCAAACCTTAAACGGATAGTTCCTCCCCTGCCCATAAACCTTGTTTATAGCGGGTTTGCCTGTGTGAACCCTACCAGTGTGGTTGGTAGAGATGAAAATGGAGAAGAAAATGATGTAGTATGTTGTTTGGTACAAAAGAAAAATGGGAGGAAAAATTTATGGGTGGAATCCACTAATTTTAATCCTCCCAAAAATGGATGGAAAATGGAGAGGATGGAGAGAATGATTTTTGGGTTTAATTAAAATTACAAATTTGCCTATCATTTTTAATCATCTCACTATAATGTGAGGGTAAAATATTAAAATATAAATTTTTCTATCCTTTATCTTTTTCTCAACAATACAAAATAAAGGAATGGAAAATTATCTATTTTTCTTTCTATTTACCGAATAGTTAAAGGAACAATTATTTTCATTTATTTCTCTTTTATTTTCTATATTTCTAAATCTTTATATCATTCCTATTTGATTTCCTTCTTCCCAAACATACCGTAAGCGATCCGCCTAGACAAGCTCTACCCACCGAATCATAAAGCTTTGACAAGAAAGGAATGGAAAATTATCTATTTTCTTTCTATTTACCGAACAGTTAAAGAAAAAATTATTTTCATTTATTTCTCTTTTACTTTCTATATTTCTAAATCTTTATATCATTCCTATTTGATTTCCTCCTTCCCAAACATACCGTAAGCGATCCACCTAGACAAGCTCTACCCACCCAATCATAAAGCTTTGACATAAAAGGAATGGAAAATTATATATTTTTCTTTCTATTTACCGAACAGTTAAAGGAAAAATTATTTTCATTTATTTCTCTTTTATTTTCTATATTTCTAAATCTTTATATCATTTCTATTTGATTTTCTCCTTCCCAAACTTACCGTAAGCAATCCGTCTAGACAAGCTCTACCCACCCAATCATAAAGCTTTGACACGGGTTAAGCTCTTAAATTGAGGTTTGGGCTTATGCCTAGCTCTATTCTACTTCCGATGTCACACTATTTGAAATCGAACTTTTCTGTTTAGAAATTGAATTTTGTTAGGAATTTGATCGAAATGAATTTCATTATTTTAGTTAACAATCAAGTCCAATGGCGGACATAAATCTTAGGATTGTAGATAAGTAGATTTAATCACTAATAACAATTTGTAATATATTTTTTTTAATTTCAAACCATTACAATCTGATTTAATCAGAATTGAGAATCCAATCCTTTACAATTTGGTCATAGAGCTACTTCATAACGTGAATACATGTAAAATTGTAAATTAATCTAACTTGAAATTTTGCGTCTCTACTCTCTAGTTGAAACAAGAGATATTGGGGTCAATACCATCAACCACTCTTTGAAGGGATCTTCTAAATTTGTATTCGTGCACGAGATTTGATGGATTGCGAATTGTATGCTAAAAATACTTATTTTTTATTTAAAGATAAACTTAAATTCTCTGTTGATCTAAATTTAAACGTAAGGTTGTGATTAATTAATTTTAACCACGTTTTAAATATTGAACAGGAATTCAAATTGAAAACGCGAAACGATTTCATATTTTCATTTCCCACCACTACTACCACTGTTTCATGATGGACACAACAGACAAGTCACACACACGAGTACACGACCAAACGTGAGAATACTCACCGTAATAAAAAATAGAGTCAGAAAATCACAATCAATCAACACAATCGAAAGCGATTTTAAGAGAGACAAAATAATTAGTGAGAATATTTGGTTTAAAATCAAAAAACCATCCAACCAATGCACAGAGTCCACGTGTGGAAACAAAAGCGGTGACGTGGACCCCGAAAGGCATGATCATGTAAACCTGCCAATTTGCATATAAACAAAAACAATTTGTTTGTTTAAATATTAAAAACAACAACAAAAAAAAAAAAAAAAGGAAATGTCGGGGTAATTATGGCTTGTTGGCCTTAATGCGCAACAAGTGTGGTCGTTTTATATAGTAAAAGAAGACACCAGTACACCACCAATATCTACCAACATCCGTACAAATGATCCACTACTGGTGGGAGCATTTTAATTAACATAGTCAGCGAAATGTTTTTTTTTCCCTGGGTTTTATGGACGTTATGATCGTTCCGTACAACTTTTAGAACACGTGCCAGCCGTTGGTTGGATTTGGGAATCTTTTCTCTGCTTTGGACAGGCCAAAGAATGCATGATTATGACCATCTCTCGTGTCTCGAGGATCTGCATGCGTTTGGTTATTTTATTATATTTTTTTAAATATTTTTTTAATCGAATCAAGAATATATTAAGATATATCGAAATCAAATATTTACATATATGGCCTGAATACCGATAAATATTTATTTTTAATTTTTTATAATAGTGGAGAGAAATCTACCTATAATATATGTTGGGATCATGAAATTTGCATTAATCGAGAAAAAAAAAAGTTCTTTAATGAAAAAGCTAGTTCCGTGCGTGAGATTTTCGGTTTGTAATGTAAAATTTATGAGGTTTAAACGTAAGATTTATACATGCATGTGAAGTGTAACACGAGAACTTATAATGGTTGATGTAAGCCTAATATATATATACTTTTAAATTTATATATAATATACTAGATTGTAGGCTTGTAGCAAAACAGAACTTGATAGTATTGTTTTACGAATAAGTTCGATAGTTGTAAATGTTGATTCTTTCGATAATTTATATTTATTATTTGAGAATATAAAAAATAACAATAGATAATCAGTGAATATCTGCACGTAAAAAAAAAAGTTTGACCTGACTAAAAGAAGATAATGGAAAAAATGTATAATTGGTCTAGACTAAAAACAGATGAAAATCCAGTTTAATTAAGAGTATTTTCGATGTAAAAATGAATTATGAAAAACTATATATTACATAGGATATAATATACGGTATATTAAAAAAATGGGTAATGCTACGCATCCTAATTTTTTTTCCAAATTCTTTTTTAAATGGTGTTGGCACATGAGATGTCAACATCACATTACTCACCATATAATCTCATGATTTACTAGAAGTTGACACCTCACGTGCCAACATCATTTTAAAAGAAATTTAGGAAAAAATTTGGAAAGCCTAGCATTACTCTTAAAAAATGTATTATACAATTACATTCAACCACACACTGATGTGAAAGAAAAAAACATTAGACATTATCAACATAACCGTCTACTTTCAGCATCAGACGGTATGTTGTAAATATATCTTTTCTGTTGATTTAGCATATATTTATAATTGACATTAATTTTTCATTTATTCTTAGTAAGAAAACAAAATAAAAAGTACTAAGGAAATAAAAAATTGATACGTCATTAAAAATAAAAATAAGTGTTGGAGATCAAATTTTGAATTGATTATTTATCATATCTATTTTTATACCACATAAAAAGTAAATATGCAGGATCATTTTTGCATAGAAGACTATGAAACATTAAACTGTTTAGAAGAATTTGTGTACAACTTTGCATGAATAAAAATAATTTGATTAAGACATTGGATTAATTATTAATATTTTTTTGAAGACCATCTATGTTTTAAAATTACACGACATGTAATTAGGAATTGACTCGTGTTTAGATTACGCTTGCACTTACGTTTTAAAAGTGCATGGCTTTTGTCTTTTGTCTTTTGAAGATCATTTCAGGCTTGAACAAGTCTTTTTATGTTGTCGGGATTCATCCAATTTGGTGAATTCTACATTTCTACTGGAAAAGCCAGCCATTTAGGGGACATTGACTCCACTAATACAATTATACAAACTAACCACTCATTAATTACAAATTCAAATCACAACTTTATCTTTTCTTTCTCTTTTATATATATTTCTCTTGAAAGGGAAAGCTCAAAATGTTTTTGTTTTTGTGTTTTAAACGAATACTGTTAGATTGTGACGTTGTTTTGAGATTAAAAAAAAAACACTTGTTGATGATCGAAATGATAATTTAAATTTAAAATTTAGAAGAAAAAAAACAAATTAATAATTAATAATTTTAAAAAGTAAAAATTAATAATTTAAAAATGAAGATAATTAAAAAAATAAAACACTTTTTTTATTTACTTTAAAAATATATAAAAATAATAATTTTAAAATGAAGATAATTTAAAATTTTGAAAATAGTTTTTAATTTTTCCATTTTAAAATTATTTTTCCATTTATATTCCATTAAAAGGATCATCTTCAATTAATTTAATTTAATTATTTTCTATAAAAAAATATCTTTGTTTTTTTAATTTTAATAACTAAGGACTAGTTTATATTTTTTATTAATCCAATTTTAATAATATGAGTTGAGTTGATAAATGCATGTTTTTTCTCCCACTATATTTATATAAAGAATAATGTTTGGCTGCTGACCCTATAAATTGAGGTTTAACACGTGGTATGTTTCTTTTACTTTTTATAATTTTTATAAAAAAAAAACATATTACATCTAAATTGGTGAATCAATACCTTAGGTGCTGACCTGTCGGCATTCAAATATCGTGGTCAATATATTTATCTCTTGAAATTAATAAATAATACTATAAAATTGTAATTTTGTTTTTAGATAAAAAAAAAACATCTTGTTTTATCATCATCCATCGATGATGGTCTTCCCCACTACTATATGTGAGGAACCTCTTATCCTATGGTGTAGGCTTTGTCATGTCATCTCGTGTCAAGTGTCACGCTTTTGAAAAATTATCCTTCCATCTATTATTTATTGCTATCAAAACATAAAAAAAGTATTAAATTTAATTTGACCTAACAAAATCATGAGTAAGAGTATGTGCTCATTCTCTATAAGATATTTCTATTATAAAAAAAGTATTAAACTGAAATTGACATAACAAAATCATGAGTAAGAGTATGTGCTCATTCTCCATTAGATATTTCTATTATAAAAAAATATGTATTAAATTGAAATTGACACAACAAAATAATGAGTAAGAGTATGTGCTCACTCTCCATTAGATATTTCTATTATCACCAGATAAGATTTAGTTTTTTTTTTTATAAATAAAATAAAATCATATATAGTAAACCATATATCAAATTTATAGGAGATGAACACTTTTTTTTTTTCCAGTTAAAATTACATGCTCGTTTGGAAGACCATCTCTACTGGCTAAAAGAGTTTTTATAATTAAAAAAAAGTTTTTTTTTTAAATTTTTTTTATATCGTTTGGTTGTCACTCAGTAAAATTTTTGGATGAATTAAAAAAGTTGTTTTACGTCTATTTGGAAAAACCCAAATTTTAGACATTTCCAATTAGATCTCTTTGTGTTTTTTTTAATAACACTAAAATATCTGATATAAGTCTATCATTAAAATAGTTTTTGAATATTTTGGTAATCATACTATTTATTTATTTATTCTAATTGATAATCAAATGACCATCAACTTCCCATCAAAAACTCTACTTATAAAAGATGGGTAGTATTAACTTGTGCTCTAATGGCTAAGGTTAATAACCAATTAATTTTCATAAATAGAAATAAACATATATTTCAATGACTGTATTTATTATATTATTAAAATAAATATTTATTTTTTATATATAGTAATTAATTGGTTGTTAACTTGTGTCATAATGTCACAGATTAACATTACCTATAAAATATCTATTTCTTAAAAGATTTATTTAAAAAAGCTTTTTCGAACCAAATTAATTGAGAGATAATTGAAAATCGAATGATGTGCACGTGTGGGACGGCGATAAATAAGCAGATGGATAAATGATCAAAGTGGATGATGAGCACATGGCCATCACGTGACAATAGAATTGATGGTGTTCTAATTTTCACGTTTTAGTGGTCAGGGTCAGGACAAAAACTTAGCTGCAGCGGGATGCACCATGAATCCCCCACCCTGATGTTGCCATGTGAACAAAGTTGTTTATGTGGTAACATCCGGGTGGGAGATGCACAGTGCATCCAATGCACCCAATAACTTCTCTAGAGTAGGGTTGCATATTTTACCCCGGAGCCCTAATTCTCCACGACCTCATCCCCATTTGGAGGAAATTTTTTAGGGGAAATGGGAGAAACGGGTGGGGATGATTTTCATCCCCGAATTGAAATGGGGAGACCCTCCCCCAACCCCATTTCCCCCATAAATTCCCCCCAAATGGGGATGGGGATGGGGTTTCCCCATTTCCTCAAAAATATTATAGATATAATTATATATATACATATATTTAATTTTTTTATTATTTCAAAATCTAACTATACAAACCTCATTTACTCTTTCAAAATTTAAATTCTTATTGAAATACTTTATTTTGTAATTGATTTTCTTTGTATTTGTAACGCACTGATGGATTTTTGATATTATATTTATAATGTAATTTTTTTTATTTGTAATTATTAGTAAAATAGAGAAATGGGGAAACAGAAAAAAATAGAGGAAACGGGGGAAATGGGGAACTGGGGTTGGGGATGGGGGTACTTCCCCCCAAAATCCCCCAACCCCATTCCCCCCAAATGGGAAAATGGGGGGGGGGGGGGGGGGGGGGGTATCCACCTCATTCCCCAAATGTGCATCCCTACTCCAGAGTCAGAGATAATCGATGTCATGTACTCGTGTGTGTAGCACTGGCACATGTCACTCACTTGACTCAGTTAAGCTTCGGTTTCCTTCTTCATTACGGTGTTACACACGCAACGTGCCGTTTAAGAACGGCGCCGATCAGGAACGGCGCCGATCAGGCATGTAAGGTAAATGTGTACATCTCTTTCATAAATTATAAGATACAAAATATGTAAGAGTATGTCACTATATCGAGACCAAACATTTTATATGTGATATATATATATATATATATATATATATATATATATATATTTACTCTCATAAAATTTACGTATTAAGGTTTGACTTCTCATCACCAATATGGAAATGTAGGTCGACATATTGGTTTACCCTTCACATCAATATTATAAGAGTTTACTCTCCTCTTTTAAATCCCAGCATTATAAGTTTTTAAGTTCGTGTCAATCTCTTTTAAATATCGAATTATTATAATATTTAAGAAAAATAGAAATAGAGACGGTGCAGTTGTGCACTTTAAACTTTTTTATAGATTTTTTTAAATGAATTTTATAGGCAATCTATAATCACAAAATTATAGTACTTTTATTTTATTTTTATATATATGGCATGTACTCATGTAGTATACATATAAAAAAGAAAAAAGAAAAAACATGATTTCTCGTATCAATAAAATGAAAAATCAATTTATCATATAAATAAAACAACAATTCAACTTATTAATTGAATTTCCAAACATTCTTCAAAAAATAAAATAAAAATGAATCTCCAAATACTTATAAAAAAGTAATACATTAATTTTTTTTTAAAAAAATTAATGTACACCGTACACGAGAAACAAGTCAAGAGAATAAAAAAGTTTAAAAAAAATTAATGTACACGAGACACAGGTCAAGAGAATAAAAAAGTTTCCATTGACGAATGTTCATAGATTCCGTCGACGACAAAATCATACGTGTGTGGACCTTTGTTTACTGATCTTTCTCTCTCATTTTATTTTTCATTTTATTTCCCTCCACTAACCTCCAAAAAATAAATATCCCACGGCAACAATCCTCTACACCCGAACCATTCCACAACGCAATCGCAGCCGTCTATTGTCTAACACTTTCAACGATCACTTTTGTCCCAAAATTTTGAAAGTCCTCTGATGTCAGGTGTATATATATATTCGTTGATTTCGCGGCCTCTCTACCCTCTCTCTCTGTATCTCTCACAGACTCGCTCTCTCTCTGTGTTTCTCTCTCTATCTATCTACATTTCTGATATTTTTTTTTAGTTGTTTTTCGGATAGGTTTTGTTGAATTCGAAGCTTGTGATTACTTCATTTTTGGATATCAAATTCGACTGTTTCATTAATTATCTTCTGTTCGTTGTCGAAGACGTCGAAGAAGCAGCTCCAGCCTCCAGCTTCTGGTGAGTGAGTGAGTGAGTCAGGCGCTGACTCGATGACTCGGTTTATATAGCTCTTTTTTTTTTTTGTAAATAAAATTTTACAATGGAATTCGGTTCTGTTTGGCTGGCGAGAAAAATTAAATTTGTTTACGGGAGAAACATGGAACGCGTTTTTCTTTAAAGACGAAACAGTGAAAATTTTGGAATCTTATTCTTTCTTTCACTTTCTTTTTAAATAGTTCGATTTCATCTGCAACCAAACAGAACTGAAAGAAATCGAGCATCATTTAATTAATCGAATATTGATTTTGAACTTACTTTTGAGTGTGTGTGTGTGTGGTTTGGCAGGAGTTTGCTTCGTAAATTAAGTTCAGAATTCTGCTCTCCGCTTTTGAGTGTTGTTGTTTTTTTCAATCGAGAGATCGAGATGGCTATAGACATTGGTTCTCTAATGGAGAGATCGACAGCGATGCTTTCGTCGGATCACAAGTCCTGTGGTGTCGATGAACATATTCGTCGCGCTTCTCTGCGCGTGTATCGTGATTGGTCACTTATTGGAGGAAAATCGATGGATGAATGAGTCCATCACGGCTCTAGTAATCGTGAGTTATTTATTTATTTAATTTAAATTCATTATATGTAAATTGATTGGATTCGTGTAAATTCAACTTGAATGACTTGGTGTGAATTAATGGCAGGGATTGTGTACTGGTGTTGTGATTCTGCGTGCATCGAAAGGGAAGAGCTCACATCTTATGGTGTTCAGTGAAGATTTGTTCTTCATTTATCTTCTTCCGCCTATCATTTTCAATGCAGGGTGAGTTGGGTGATATGCATAATGTCATATAGAGTGTTAGTTTTCGTTCTTTGTGAGTTACACTTGATCTAATTTGAACATATTTTCATTTATCTATATAGCTATAAGTTTTGATTAATCAGAATGGGTGTTTTATTAGTTTGGTATGCGATTTATTTTATAACTACGTGTTACATCATTGTAGGCATTGCATTTATGTTGGAAATGGGTATATTTATGCGTTGACTCGAACTTGAGACATTGACGGACTAAATAAGCGCTCTTTACCGCCAAGCCACATTGGGCGGTGGTTTTTTCATTGCTATCTTAAATGAGTAATATTAGAGTAATATTATGCTTTTTGAAACAAACATAAATGCTATGTTTTTGTATTTAGTATTTACTTATATGGGTGCCTTGGTTCCACTCCATATTTGCTTATCTATATCACTACATGTTACTTTGAGATAGTAGGACCTTTGCCTGAATTCAAGTGATGCCATGGACAAGCTGGAGTAAAAATATGGCTATCGTAGGTAACTTGCCTCATATTGTATAATTTTTAGAGACTCGAATCTCAGCTTGAAAATAACCCTTGATTCTAAGTTTGTTAGGTAAAACTATGGCTCTTGGAACCAGGAAAATAAGTGAAAGTATCAATTAATGGTCCCCAAATATCTACAATCTCATCGGCAGTGCTTCCGGAATACCCATAAGAATAAGATTTCTTAAATTAACAAACCAGATCATCCTAAACTAAAACTTTCACCTGACCATTTGCAAGCTCAAAAGATATAATACTAGTATAGGGAAATGCCTGATTGGGTGATATACATAATGTCATGTAGAGTGTTAGTTTTCATTCTTTGTGAGTTACACTTAATCTAATCTGAACATATTTTCATTTATCTATATAGCTATCAGTTTCGATTTATCGGAATGGGTGTTTTGTTAGTTTGGTATGTGATTTATTTTATAACTATGTGTTACACATTGTAGGCATTGCATTTATGTTTGAAATGGGTGTATTTATTCGTTGACTCCAACTTGGGACATTGACGGACTAAATGAGCATTCTTTACCGCCAAGCCACATTGGGTGGTGGTTTTTTCATTGCTATCTTAAATGAGTAATATTAGAGTAATATTATGCTTTTTGAAACAAACATAAATGCTATGTTTTTATATTTAGTATTTACTTATATGGGTGCCTTGGATCCACTCCATATTTGGCTTATCTACATCACTACATGTTACTTTGAGATAGTAGGACCTTTCCCTAAATTCAAGTGGTTCCATGGGCAAGCTGGAGTAAAAATATGGCTATTGTAGGCAACTTGCCTAATATTGTATAAATTTTAGAGACTTGAATCTCAGTTTGGAAATAACCCTTGATTATAAGTTTGTTAGGTAAAATTATGGCTCTTGGAACCAGGAAAATAAGTGAAAGTATATCAATTAATGGTCCCCAAATAAAAGCTCATCAGCAGTGCTGCTGGACTACCCATAAGAATAAGATTTCTTAATTTAACAAACCAGATCAAGCTAAACTAAAACTTTCATCTGACCATTTGCAAGCTCAAAAGATATAATACTAGTGGAGGGAAATGCCTGGTTGGAACTAAAAGGATTATCTACTACAAGATCATATAATTGAGCATCAATGCCATCTCAATTACTCAAATCACAATTTTGCTCCTTGACTTATATCCTGACTGCATTTTTTTGTCGTGACACTATAATAAGAATAAATCAGTGGCCAAAATTTTTAAGTTGTCAAATACTTGAAACGTTGATTATGATCAGTCTTTTTCATGATCACCAGGTTCCAGGTCAAGAAGAAGCAATTTTTCCGCAATTTTATGACCATCATGTTGTTTGGGGCAATTGGCACACTCATATCGTTTGTCATCATATCGCTAGGTATGCTACGAAGATTTATGTCTTCATAACAGTTTAAATGAAATGGTCATATCTCAAAGATGATGTAACAATGGATATTAAAATGATACATGATCAGGGAATTTTGTATTATTTGTGGTTTTATGATTTATTCATTTATTTGTACCAATAAGAATGTTTATAATTGTTATGCTGCTGTTAGAGATGCTTTTCTGAGTCATCTGGTAGACACCATTTTGCATCACTTGATTGACTAAATTAAATACTATTGAATCAATCAGCCCTTCTTTTATAGCATTTAGCTTTGTACTTTGTGGCTCTTGAAAATTCAACCAACTCTTACCAAATTGCTTACCACATTCCATGCATTTTGATATAAGTTTAAATCGATTTCTTTCCTGCTTAATTTTCTCTGTTGTATTAGAGGAAAGGAATCAAATCGAAAACCACATCATATTTTTATATGTTATATGTTTAAAATGCAAACGTTAATTGGGTTGATTGCCACTACTTATTTTCATTTTTCACATTATGCTATAAGTTAATGGATTCTTTCATATTTTTATCTAGGTGCTATGCACTTTTTCAAGAGGATGAATATCGATTCTCTAAAGATAGGAGATTATCTTGGTATGTTTAATTCCAATTTTTTTTTCATTATCCCATTACGCATACTATATTGCTATTTGGATGTATTTCCTCGTGTTTACTTATCTTGTTCCCTTGGTTGAAGCAATTGGAGCAATATTTGCTGCAACAGATTCTGTCTGCACCTTGCAGGTATAAATGTCAACTCTGTCATGTTATAAATTAAACTATACAACTCTGCTAAATTCAACTTATCTCTGGTTGCAGGTGCTTAATCAGGATGAGACGCCTTTATTATACAGCCTCGTGTTCGGTGAAGGTGTGGTGAATGATGCCACATCTGTAGTGCTTTTCAATGCAATTCACAGCTTCGATCTGTATCACATCAACACAAACACAGCTTTGCAACTTCTTGGAAACTTTTTGTATTTATTTATTTCAAGTACTCTGTTGGGAGTCTTAGTAAGTCTCTCTGCTATCTGATTTTTATGAGCTTGTTTTTTTTTTTTTTTTTTTTCATATTCTTATGACCTTTATCGTTATCTCCTGCAGGCTGGACTGCTTAGTGCATTCATTATTAAAAAGCTTTACATGGGCAGGTTAGTATATAAAATAAGATATCTTTTTCTCTGTTTGCATCTGTACCTACTACTGCGGTTGTATGTCAACAATAACAAACATTGCCATTTTATCTGCTTACATTCTATAGAAGGAAAAAAAAAAAACTAACTTGTCTGATGTCGGTTGTACATGGTTTAATAATTCAATATTTGTCACGATTTAGATAGTTATTTTACGCCTTTTTATTTTCCTTCTAACAAATGTCAGGCACTCTACTGATCGTGAGGTTGCTCTCATGATACTCATGGCTTACCTTTCATATATGGCTGCTGAAGTAAGATCTCTAAGAACTTGTTGAACACCTCTTCTTTGGCCCTTTGTTGCTTTTCTTTTCTATTTCTAAGTCATAGATTAGCAGTTTCAGATATTTTTTTTTTATTTAAACAAAAAAAACACTGTTAATGGTTATGAATTTTTTATTTAACATGCAGCTATTCTATTTAAGTGGCATTCTCACTGTATTCTTTTGTGGGATTGTTATGTCGCATTACACATGGCATAATGTGACTGAAAGTTCAAGGGTGACAACCAAGTATGTTAAATTTCCCAACTTGTTATTGTCAGTTTGTCACCAATTGCTAGTTTCAACTTTCAAGCTGTTTTCTATAGAATAATACCTGTAGAGCTCTCATGTCACTAATGTTATGTTTCTCCTTGCCTGCTGTTATAGGCATGCTTTTGCAACTTTGTCATTTGTTGCTGAGATCTTTATCTTCCTTTATGTTGGCATGGATGCCTTGGACATTGAGAAATGGAAGGTTGTAAGTGACAGGTGAGATTTATACATAACAAACATAACTGCCGTGATGCTTCTTTAGATTGTAATATTGTATAAAATAATTTGAACGTGTGTTTACCTGATATAATATATATTTTCTTTCTCAGCCCTGGAAAATCAATTGGGGTGAGCGCTATACTGTTGGGACTGGTTCTTGTTGGGAGAGCAGCCTTTGTTTTCCCCTTGTCCTTTATCTCCAACTTGACCAAGAAATCTCCTTCTGAGAAAATTGACTTCAAGCAACAAGTATGACTTTATTCTATTCTTTTTTTTCCTTCTACCCTCTTGAACAAAATGATTCATCAAATGACTTGATGGATTTTGGTTTGCAGGTTACCATTTGGTGGGCTGGTCTTATGCGTGGGGCTGTTTCTATGGCACTTGCTTATAATCAGGTATGGCATCGAACAGTGTCTTTTTTGATTGGAAAATAGCCATTGTAAAAGTAGGTTATGTTTTTTGTTTCCTTTTTAATGTAGCCTTCAGCCGAGGAACTAGTTTTATTTTCTTGCCTAGGCCATTAGTACAAAACAAAAATTTGGACAATTACTGTTTCTGATGTTTAATCACCGGATTCTCTAATGAACTCCTAAATGAATTGGCCAACCAACTAAAATTGATAGACTTTGAAGTTATAGATACGATATTGATGTAAATAGCTTGATAGATATTGAAAGATAACTTTATTTACATGGTTGTGTAAAGGTAGTGCTGTATATTTTGATTGTGATATGTTAATATCATGTTGTGTAACAGATTTTCTAACTACAAAAAAAAAAAAAAAGTGGAATCACATGACGAACTTGTGTCTTTTTATTCATGCAGTTTACCACTTCAGGCTATACTAAGGTGCACGGGAACGCCCTGATGATCACCAGTACAATCACTATTGTTCTTTTCAGCACAGTCGTAAGTCACTGTCAAATCCTATAAGATCATTATAGTAGTATCAAAATTGGCCTGGAGAAATCTGGCTGTTCCATTTAGCTATACACATGCCCAAAGTGACTAATTTCTATGTTTGGTTTGGGTTAAGTCCAAACAAACTAAGAAACTTAGTCAGCTTTAAAATCTGCTTTAATGATTCAGAGTTTGTTAATCTTGTTTGATTCTCTCTCTATATAATAAATACGTTGTGGCAAAATGACGTTGAAAAATGGAAGAACGGAACTGGGAAACACAAAAACCAATTAAGATTTATGTTATGTTGTTGGATCAATGTAGGTGTTCGGGTTGATGACTAAACCACTAGTGAGGATCTTGCTTCCTTCGCCAAAAAACCTATCCAGAATGCTGTCTTCTGAACCTTGCACCCCTAAATCCTTCACTGTGCCACTTCTCGGCAATGGACACGATTCAGAAGCCAACCAGAAAAGCCAAGATGTGCCACCACGCCCAACTAGCTTACGGATGCTCCTGAGCACCCCTTCTCACACCGTTCATCATTACTGGCGAAAATTTGACAATGCCTTCATGCGACCCGTGTTTGGTGGCCGGGGTTTTGTTCCCGTAGTTCCCGGCTCCCCCATTGAACAAAGTGTTCCCGTAGTTCAGCAATGGCAGTGATAAGGAATCCAAAGCAGAGGTACTACTAATTCAGAGAACTTGTAGCTTGATGATTGAGTTTGGCTTTCAGTGTGCCATTTTGTTAATAATAGCAGTAAAAGGATTTGAAGGTGGGTGAGGTTTTTGACAACAATTTTATTGGGTGGTGTGGGCTGCTTGTATTGAATTTCATTGTGGTGATTCTCCAAGTTTTCGTGTCGATATTGATTGTAACATGAGTTTATAATTATTCCTGAGTATATATAAACTTTGATGTTTCGCTTTATAGACCAGTGTTGCAAAAAGCGCTAGGCGCTAGTCGGGCGGCGACCCCGCGCCTAGCGCCTAGCCCATCTAGTCGGGGACTAGGCGGCTGGCCGGAAGGCGACCGATGGTAGATCAACGGTCGGTTGAAATTTTTTTAATACATTTTTCGTTTTAATTAAGTAAATGTTCATACTATTTCATATATTGAATCTCAAATTGAAAATAAAATTCCAAAAAACTCGATATTGAAGATCAAAATCCATAAACAACTAAACAAAATCTAATAAATTCAATCAAATTTTAAAAAGTCAATAAAAAAATCAATTTAGTCGGTCAACGGTGACTAGCCATTGATTTTGACAGACTAGGTTAACTAAGTGGTAAACCATCTAGTTGGAGCGGCAAACCACCGACTAGGGACTAGGCGGCACCTAGTCAGGGACTTTTGCAACACTGATATGCACAATCCTACAAAATTTATACGTAAGTGTCACATATAATGAACCCAGAAACAAAGTAATAAACACACAAAAATGGATCTTCCTCGCTAATGATAAGCGAGCACACACACTTGTTCCTTCTCAAAAGTCCACTGTGCTACCAAAGTCTTCAATCCTATGAACGGCTAAGGTATCCCAGCACCAGACTGATAATCGCGACAATGTAAACATGCAAACATACAGCAACGGGAAACCCATTTGAATTTTTCTCGCGTTATTTTTCTCCTCAACACCTCCTGCAAAGAGGGAAAGCCAAAATCATGCAGTGTCAATGTAACACTGACTATGAAGTAAAATGACAGACAGCCCAAGGACATAGATATACGCCGATAATTACAGAGCCGTTTAGTCTCATAAATTTGCATACACTACACAAGGCAAGAAAAAAATAGTTGAATCTATAGGAGATTGGAGACAATCACTCACTAGTTCATGCTTGAGTGAATCCTTCTCTCGAGTAGTCAAACTCTTCTCTTCTGTCAGTTTCGTTATAGTACGTTCAGCCTGCAGTTAATTTCACGAACTGTTTTGTTACCATTGCTAAACAAAAAACCGGATGTACTATTATAAACGTATATGCCCGTACTTGGGAACTTCCTACCCTGTATATAAAGGAACTCAAATCTCGAAAGCCATAAATGAGATAGTTTATCATCTACCCAAGAGTTTGAATGACAGAAAATAGGCCTTCTCCATCCTTGATGAAATTCGGTTTGTCATCAAAATGGAGAATAACACGTGTACAGATGATTTAAGGTAAAAATAATCATTTTTCCGACCTCTCCTAAGAAGCATTACTGTGACCAAATTACTTGCCAAAAGGATGGAAAACAAACAACCCAACTCATGTTTTCAGGTTATATGGTACTATCTAAACTCTAGCATGCGCGAAACAAACCTCTCGTAACTGTGATTCCATTGAATTTAGCTTTAACTTTAACTCCTCGTAATCCTTCGCTAATTTCAATTCCATAGAATCCTTTGCTGGTTGCAATTCCTTCACAACCTCTGCAGGTCTTGTCTGCACATCCTTAGCTGCTGTGCTCAACTCATCCGTTTCCTTAGAAGCTTCAAAGTCTTGCACTTTCTTAGCTGCTCTTAACTCGTACGTATCCTTAGCAGTTTCGATCACCTCCACATCATCAGCTAACTGTCATGAAACAAAGTAAAATAGCTACATAAAATCCTTCTAACATTATTAAGCATATCACCAACCGTAGAAGACTTAAATTATAGCTATGATTTCGATAAATGTAAAAGATAAGAAAAGGTAGTCAAATGCTAATACTGGCAAAATGATAAGAAAAACTATGTATCACATAATGATGCATTCATCCGTAGGAACAATATTTCTATCCGCATAATCAAAAATCTAACCGCAGGATGAACAAAAAAAACTTGAAAGAGAGAAATAGAGGATGGGGGCGTGTCATAGAAATGAAAATGAAAAAGAAATGTGGGGAACTTGGGTTCCATTAACACTATATCTTAAAAGCAAATTACCTGTAACACAATGATCCTTACACTGCCGCCTGGAGGTACGTTCTCAAGTCCGCTCAGCGCTCTATCTTTTTGCAACGAAGTTTCATTAGATGAATCTTGCTTTAACTGTACATTTCTTGGTAGCAGAACTGGGGACTTTGGTGGACTAATAAGAACCACCCTTAGCTTCTTCTCTTCTACGTATTTGCCGGTCTCCTTATCCTTTGCAAACTGACAAATTAAAGAGTAAAAATTTAGCAAGTCTGAGTCGGAAACAAGCTAACAATAATAAAAATAGCAAATATTTACCATATAAGATGTAATGTCCTTATCAGTCGTCCCAAAGGGAACAACTGTGCATTGAATCATGAACTTGTCTTTGCACAGCAAATTTGGTGGAGCTTCTTTCTGAGCTTGCATAATAACTGTCTCAGCCAAAGTGAATGATTTATTAAAAATCAATTATGTTGCTAGCAGATATCAGAACCCTTAAAAAACAAGGGCATATTTATAATTTATATATACCTGTAAAATCATTTGTTGCTTTTGGTTTGATAATACCCTTGTTTGGCCGCACACAATATTTCTTTGGAGATGTAGTCCTGAACTGCATGCCAATGAAGTTTTAGATCATCCTTCAATATCCTTCATCGAACCTAAAGATTTTACACTTAATTTTCTTCTTAGGTGATGATTTCAGTTTAAGAAGAAGGAGACATAAGTAATGAATGGTCACACCTTGAAAGCAACATACTCATCGGACTTATTACCAAGTTGAATCGTACATGAACTTTGTTTCTTCACCTCAACTAGAAACAGAGACAGTGAAAGCATGTCACTCTTGCCAATATTACAATTACTAAAACAAACCTGATGTTGCATAAGAAAACACAAAGTTTCTATCATTTACAGTAATCAAATATGCCTATCCACCTTAAAACTCAGACGTTAACCCCTATACAGTAAGCTTGAAAATTGGAGACCATTTGAAAGATTATGATCATGATTACCATAAACACATAAACAAACATTATAATCATAAATCATTTGAAGGAAAATGAGAAGGGAATCAGTTGTTGTATACTTACATGTAAAGTTGAGTTCAAGTGGCTGCATTTCCAATAGCTGTTTAGCCATCACTCTATCTAATTAATTCACCAAAATAAAACCAATCAAATTTGGAAGTAGAAACAATTTAAGACACAAAAGCAAACTCATAGCACAACAAAACATGAAAACAAAGAAAGAATTGAATTCAATTATTATATTACACTATTGAGTTAGCAGATCCAACCAAACCCCATAAAGAACCAAGAATGATTCAACACAACCCCACCAAACTAAAAACCAACCCAGAACTTGGAAAGTTCAAAGAAGTAACTACATTTGCTTTAAAAGACTCAAAACTTGAAAATTGAAATGTACCCATAAAATCTTTTTAAATAAACAAAAAACGGTAATGCAAGAAAGAAACATGTTTTTACATTTGCGTCTTGTGGGAAAAAGAAAAAAGAAACTGTCAAGGCAGAGAGACTAATTAAACGCAAGAGGTCGCTATTTGCTATTGTGGTTGGTGATCTAAAACATTAATTTCAATTTCAATTGAAGTACAAGATTGTTAAGAACGAATTTGGGAGAGGGAGTGAGAGAAGAGAAGAACAGAGGTTGGAGAGATTTTGCTTATTTGTCTGATGATTTTTATTCATTTCAAAAGGGACCTAAATAGGCCACATAAACGTTACTTCTGAATTCTGATAATCACAATAAAATAGGGATACCTAACTAGTGGAGCTGAAGACATGGACAGCTTCCAACAACCTCCAATCTTAACGACTATTATTAATTGACTAATTCAAATGCAATGAAAATTTATTAATATATAAATATAATATATACATAATAATTTATATAATTTATTTAATATTTTATATATATATATATATATTATTACATGAATGCTTTGAAATTGAGTTGGAAGTAAATTATTCGGGATTATATATAGAGGGATCGAATGACACAATTTTTGATATAAGATTTGACACGATTTCTCAGCCATCGAATCCATGAGATTTGGATGGCTGAGATTTAATAAATTGATGATTTTTTTTTTTAAAAAAAGTTATTCTTCTTTATTTATCATTGATTTATTTACTTTTCTCTCTCATATATTCATTTTCCTAATTAATGGACGTTACTTTTGATAATCACTATAAACGTCAGTTAATATTTTCTAATTTATTTATGTTTAGGCCACATAAACGTTATATATATTATACATATATATTATTATTATTATATATAATAATACATATAATATTATATATTATATATTAATATATTAATATTATATATAATAATAAAAATTATAATATTACATATATATATATATATATTATTATTGCATGAATGCTTTGAGTTCGAGTTAGAAGTAAATTATTCTAGGGATCGGGGACACAATTTTTGACACAAGATTTGACACGATTTTTCAGCTATCGAATCCATGAAATTTGGATGGCTGAGATTTAATAAATTGATTATTTTTTAAAAAAGATTTTCTTCTTTATTTATCATTAATTTATTTACTTTTCTCTCTCATATATTCACTTTTCTAATTAATATTTCCTCTTCCAATTTATAATTCTTCTTCCCCTGTCTTGCGTTTTTTTTTTCCTCTTCCATGTAGAGATGGTAAAATTATCCATAGATATGGATATCAATAAGAATCTGCTCCATTTAAAATGAGGATAGATACTATTATTTCGGGGATGGAGCGAGGATGGATGTCATCCTAATATTCATTTTATTTTCGGTGATGAGGATGTGTATCATCTATGGATATCCATCATCATCCAGATCCATTATAGATTTTAATATTTTAAAAATATAAAAAATTATTATGTAATTATTAATTCTAATTGTATAAGTTATTATTAATTTTTATATTTGAACTTTATTTGATGTATTTGTTTATCTTTAAATAAGATAAAATGTACTGTTACATATGTTAGCTACATTTTTCTCTAGTAAACTATAAAAATTTAAAGTTTTTTCATTGGATACGTATATAAACGCAGCGGAAATGAATATCTCTATCTTAATTAGCAGATTATCTGAATCCACCTCACTCACTTAGAAATAGGGATGAATGTGGAGATGGAAATATATATCTCAGACGGATACATGAATGAATATTGGGGTATCCATACCCAATCCGATACATGTCATCCCTTAGTTCCATGTTTATTTTCTCTTCTTACTCATGATATATAATTTGCATAGATAAATCATTGAAAACAGGAGAGAAAAGAATCATGATCAAAAAATGCTAAATAAATTTGTAATAAACAAAAAAATGAGTTTGGACATGGCTAATTAGATTGACGAAATTTTCGAATTTGTCCACCTGCAGGAACCAAGTGTGTTGCAAATTAATATTAGAAAATCTGTCTCCATTATTAGCCTGTAAAAGGGAAAAATATTTATAAAATTAACTAAAGCAAATTCCATCAATTAAATATTTTAAATATTAAAATGTTTAATGTTGCGGCCATCACCCATCGGTCAATGTAACATTTTGATATTAATTAGATTAATTAAAAAAGGACGCAAGACAGGAAAAGAGGAAATATTAATTAGATTTTAATTAGGAAACTATAATTGAAGTACATGACAATTACACCTTGTAGGGCCAAACATTAATTCAACGGTCAACATTATTATACAAACAAATTTATAACTTAATTTGATTATCAACTTCTTGCCCATTGACCGATTCAGTTAATATTTTCATATGATCATGAACTATATATTTTATTGGTCTTAATTGGTTTAGTTTAGTTAATATTTTGATTTTCAACCTATAAATTAGTCTCCTCTAAATTAATAACCTCTATAAATTAATAAAAAAAATTCAATCTCAAGTCGGACTAGTGTGAAAAATAAAGTAATAATTAATAATTTCTTTTTAAAACCTACTGTAAATAGTGACAAAAAACAACAAAACAATAAAGAACACAACTCTAAATAAAAAGAGTCACGCGGACCTCATCAAAAGAAAAAAGAAAATATAAAGTAAAACGAAAAGACTCTCAATCCATACAGTTATTACCAGATAAAGTATAACATAACGGTGGGACTGAAAACAATCAAAACTCGACCTGAAACTCTAAAGCATGTTTAAAATCACTTAGAACCAAAAACATCCTTGGTAGTTGAACCATGAGCCGTCGGTAGAATACGGTTGCCTGAGGTTCCCTCTTGAAATCTGATATCATCCTTTTCATTGTTCCCAAAAAGTTTTTTAGTGTTTGGAGCCCTTGCTTTAGTGGGTTGATTGTTGTTTTGTCCACCTCCTTGTCCTGTAGTAGTACCGCCAACATCGCCTCTTGAAGCCATATCTTTGGCACTATTAAAAACATTTATTTAATTTTTTGAAATTTGACAATTGAACAAGTTAAGTGTCTATTGAGATCCCACACACAGAATCATCAAACATCAAAATCAAATCGTAAAAATCAAGAACAACATGACCTTATATATATATTTAATTTTTTGAAATTTAACATTGAACAAGTTAATTAATTGTCTTTTAAGAATAGTTTATGTTAGAGAATAATCACTATTTGAATAATCTGATTATCTATTTTCATAATTAACTAGCGAAAATAGGTGACAAACTCTTTGCCGACTCTAAAATATTCAAAAATTATTTTATCTTTAGTCACCTTTTGGCTCCCCTTTTGATGATCTCTTCTAGAAGGTTTTTCCCCTTTTTTGAGTGATTTTATTTGTTGCAATCCCCTTTTTTGTCACGAAAAAAAAAAACAAAAGTGTAATGATGTGATGTTCTGACGTGTATGTACTTCCCAGCCTTACCTATCATTTAATATATTATTATCATATAAAGTGACGTCTGATAAGTGATAAGTGATAAGTGATAAGTTGGACGATAGGAAATGTCAAAAAAAAAAGGGAGATAACTTGGAGCTCTTATCAAAAC
This sequence comes from Dipteronia sinensis, assembly GCA_033220585.1. NCBI lineage: Eukaryota > Viridiplantae > Streptophyta > Magnoliopsida > Sapindales > Sapindaceae > Dipteronia > Dipteronia sinensis. Next base: position 4,083,185 of record CM065644.1, read on the forward strand.
TTTTAACCTTTAACCCTCTGACCGGATTTTGAGATAAGAAAAGGTTGAATTACTGCATCTGTTTGACAGCCTAAAAATACCATTCTACCCTTTCAAAATTCTAACATTCTAACAATTACAAATTTACCGGAGACTGTTAAGACATAAATGCCCTTATTAAACCACCGTCTATGGAGATGGACTGGATCTCCGGTTCTCCACCATCGGTCATTCCACCACCAACCAAATCCATCGAACAACCAAATCAAACAACCAAATAAACCCACACTCAATCTCAAACAACCAGACATTTCTTCTTCTTGAAAAAAAAAAAAAAGAATCGGTTAAAGAAGAACTGATTTAAATCACCACTTCCAGTCCAGCCACACTGATTTAAATCAGTTCTTTTAAAATCAAACATCACAACCAAAACATCATCAATTTCCAGCCACCACCACTTCATTATCACCCAGACAACCGAACCGGACCACAATCATCACAATCCCCACCCAGAACCGAACTGATTTTCTTACACTCTCTCAGTCCCCAAACACAATCTTAACCATGGAGTTCAAGTTTTCAACTACCAAATCCCACACACAGAACCATCAAACATCAAATTACCAGAAATCGATCAAATTCCAAAAACAAAAACCAAAAAAAAAAAAAAAATCAATTAAAAGTTGTCTTTTTAAAAAAGTGCGACGCAATTCCCAACATGTACAATTCATACATGCACTTACTTCTTGTAAGTTGTAATCAAAGCTAATTAAAACAATTCCCGACATCATGAATTGCCATTCGCTGGCGGACGACGACGTCTGATAACTAGTCATCAGTGCCCAATATTTTTGAATTCAAATCGCACATCCAAACAAATATGAAAGAATGATAATAAAAAGAGAAAATTACCAGATTTGAAGACAACTCTTGGTTATAGATTTTCTTCGTTTGAATTGTTCGGCGATGGAGACGAAAGACCAGAAAAATCTAACACAAATAACAATCTTAATTTTAATGGAACTGACGGGTCCTTATATAATATCCAACATGTCCATTCACACACTTCATAATATCGTGTTACTGACCAGGAACCGGAGGCAGCAATCAAAATAAACAGATTCACGGTTTATATGAGTTTTTTTTTGTGAAAAGTTTATGGGATATTATTCATTTGGTCCCATGTTATTTTTTGAAATATTTATTTTTTACTCAATTATTAATTTTTCACTAGATTGGTCCCTATGTTTTCTAAAACCACTCATTTTGGTCCTTCTGTCAGCCAGACGTTAGTATGAGTTAACAGAAAGAGGGATATTTTGGTCATTTAACAGTGGTGTAACAGAAAGGAGTGGGACAGAGAGAAAGGTCAACAATACCCAAATGGATGGAGATTAAGAATTAAAAAAAGAAAATGATGAATTGGTGGAGACGAACTCCATCTCCATCCAATGGATGAGAAATAATAGAGCTCAAACTCAAATCTAGACTACACCCAAAACTACATCATATGCATGCATAAATTTTACTGAATGTCAACCCAAATCAAAACCGGTTGAAAATAAAGTCTCAGTCGCACATCAACATCAATCCACACCAAATTTGTCAATACCACATCAAAACCAATCTACAAAACCACAAACCCAAATTTTTTTTTTCTGATTTACCAACCTTTCTCCATATTGCTTCTCCTTTCCCTGATTTACAGTGGAGGAGTTCAAATCGGTGGAGAAGATTTTCAGTGGATCTCGATGGGGATTTTCGATTGGATCTCTGTAGATCGATCTGGATCTCCCCCAAATCTTTTTTTTTTTGGTTGTTGAATGGATTTTTTTATTGTTGGTCATGAATGAAAATTGATTTTTTTCTTAATCTCCATCCATTTAATTCTTAATTTCAATTCAATTTTTTATTCAACAAAAGCAAGGGTAAAAAGGTAATTTCCAAAATCAATTTCAAAGTCAAATCAAAAGCTACCGGTCAAATTTAAAATTTTATGTTAATTATGGCATTTCAATCTTAACAAATTTAGTACATTTGTAATTGTTGAATTTGTAAAGGGCAGAATGGTACTTATACGCAGTGAAGCTGGAGTCATGGGCAAATTAGTAATTCTGTATTTTTTTGTTACGGTTGATTGTCTAAATTCTGGTTAGAAGGAAAAAAAAATGAGTGGTTTTTAAAAATATAGGGATCAATTCAATGAAGAATGAATAATTGAGAAAAAAATAAATATAAAAGAAAAACATAGGATCCAAATAAATAATATCCCAAAGTTTATATGAGATTCATTCAACTGTAATTGCATATTTTTTTATTTTTTTATTTTATAAAGTACCTATCTATAATCAACCTTCGAGAACCCAACCGACCATCAAGTCAGAGGACTTGTTCACATTATCTTTCACACTTTTAATATCATGTCACGGACCAAGAATATGCACGTGCATATTCACGGCTAGCTTCACTCTTTATCTTAATATTAGGCCCAAAAGCCAGTTCAAATCAAGGAAAGAAAAGAAAATCGGAAAGAGACAAAACATTTTAATAATTTCCAAATATTCTTATTAATGGTTTTCGCTTTTATTGAATTTAAATATAAAACTCTTTCATCTCTAATATAACGTATTTTTGATAGTTAGGTATATATTTAATTAATCAATGCTTGATTTCGTAACGTTAATTATAATTTATTTGATTATTTGTTTTTCATTCAATTGGATACATAGAATGCTTCAATTGGATTTTATTTGAAATTAGTTCTTAGTTTAATTTTAATTTTAATTTATCACATTTAGTTAACTAGGTTAGGATTAGATTAAATTAAGATTCGATTAATTTTTCATCAATCCTTATGGGATCGACCTCGTACTCCACATAAACTATTATACAATAGACGATATTGTAATATTGTAATACTTATGAAAAAAAGGTGCATTTAAAAATGGATGTGAAATAAACGATATAACAAACAAATTATAGTTTCCATTTCATATATATTGTAATACTTATAAAAAATATTTCAATAAAGTCATTGAATAATAAAAATATCAGAGTAACACACACCGTAATAATAAACAGAAAAAAAAAATCTTTATGTATATTATATAGTTTTTTATGTGGAGAAACTGGAAAAGGTAAGATAGTATGTGATATCATATTTCACCGTTCAATGTGATTTGGTGGAAAAAACAATCATTCAGTCTACATTCATTCAGCCTACAGTGTACTTGGTTCGAGTCACATGTAGATATATTTTAAAAAATTAAATAAAAATAAAGAACGTATCCGATAAAAAAAACTGTTTCTTAATTTATTTTTCTAACAATAATAGAAAGGTGCAAGACAAAAGATTAATTTTTATAGTGATTTTGTTTGGCAAACTATAAGACAAACAATATTAAAAGACTAAAAAAAATGGAAAAAAAAAACAATCTTTTTTTTAAGAAAATTTAAAAAATTTAGAATTCTCTTATAGCTGATTATAATTGTTGATCCGGTCAGATCTAGGCAGACTTCCAACCGGATTGATATTAGATTTTTTTTTTCAACTTTTGTTTTTTGGTTGCACAAAAAATAAATAACAATAAATTGGTTGTTAATAATTATTCTATGCATTGCACATCACGTCTTAATAAAATTGATAGTGAATCTCCTTTTTATTTAAATAATGAGAGGTTTAAATTTGACAATGTAAATTTTTTATAAATATATATAAAAAGTTTTTTTTTAAAATTATAAGAGTAATTATATCCCATTAACAAAAAGTAGATATTCAAACGGGGCGTATAATGTCTCATATAATATCTGATCTTATCCTAACAATTCTGCAATACTTTAAAAGATAATTATTATTATTCCACGCATTACTATTTTTGATGGGCCAGCAATAATTGACTAAGCCCATTCACACATACCTGTCAACAGAACAATATTTATGAATAAAAATAAGTGAATATAAAACAAAACCAATAAAGTCTTCTGTTACAAAAACAACTGATTGTTGTAAACAAGTGGTTTTTACCACTAGTGTATAAGACACAAAAATATCTACGCACTCTTCGCTCTCTCACTTTGCACTTTGTATATACTATATAAATATACAGAGATAATTACCTCAATGACTATTAAATTGATAATACATTATAAAATAGTAACTAAATTAAAAAATTATTTTAAAATAATTATTTTTAATGAAAAATATGACATTAATGGTCATTCAATCTAATTTTATCAAATGAATGATATTTTAATAAATAAAAGGACGATATTAATTTATTTTAGATGTTTTTTTTAAAATCAATGTTTTTTTAAACTAATAATTATATTTAGTGTGTATATATATATATATATATATATAACATATCTCATATATATATATATATATATATAGTCTTTTTACTGTCAGTTCGAAAGTGTATGTATTTGTCAAAACTTCTCTATAATTAGTGATCCACATGTAACACACTAATATAACTTATATCAGTATGCACTAAGGAGAAAATGATTGATAATATATATTTCTTTTTTAAGAAGATTAAGACTATAAAATTTAAAAAATCTAAAAGACAAAAATAGACACGTATATTAATGTCGACCTGATCCTAACAATTCTATTTCAATAGCTCTTCCGATATTTTAAAAAATAATTATTATTATTCCACGCATTATTATGATTGATAGGCCGGAAATAATTGACTAAGCTCATTCACACATACCTGTCAACAGAACAATATTTATGAATACAAATAAGTGAATATAAAACAAAACCAAACAGGTCTTCTGTTACAAAAACAACCAATTGTTGTAAACAAGTGGTTTTTACCACTAGTGTATAAAACACAAAAATATCTATGCACTCTTCACTGCCTCTCACTTTGCTCTATGTCTATATAAATATATAAGGATTTATTACCCTAGTGGCCAGTTGGCCTGCACGTAACATCTATTGCGTGCTTGCCAAGGGTATAGCCATAGGCGCAGCTCCTGTTGCATGAATTTAGCGTGCAACAGGTGCTCATTGGCACAGTAGCAACTGCATGCAAATAGTGGCAGCAGCGCTAGCCTTGGCGCAACATGGGCTGCATGCGTTCAGGCACTACTACATCATGCATTGTCAATAACAGGTTAGGCTCGAACCGCCCGGCCCGTCTAAAAAATGTCCATGAGGGATTGAGGGCCGTGCTTAAGGCCCAGGCCCTTTTGAGGTCCAGCCATCTACGAGTCTTACAGGCTAGCCCGTATAAAGATATTTTTAGATCATAAAGATAAAATCCTAGGGTTTGAAAGGAATAAAATTTTGAATAATGTTTTATAACCCAACAATTTAACCCAAATTTCAACCCAAATGATATGACAAGTGAGTTGTTATCACCACACATAATATGAGATGATGTGTTTAATGAAAAAACCACTTGCCACTTGCCACTTGCCACTTGCCACTTGCCACATCATTTGGGTTGAAATTTAGATTAATTTTTGGGTTGCCTAGTATTAGTGTAAAATTTTATAGGATACAAAAGTTAAATGAATGAAACTACTCGGCGGACCTGACAATCTTCAAGCTATGTGCCAACGGGCCTAAAATATATGTCCATGTCCGCCCTCTCAACTGGGCTCGGGCCAAGCTCGGGCACTCAGTGTAGCAGGCCATTGGACTTGTACTGAAACTGGTAAAGCCAGCAACAGGTATGGGCTGGCCTGGCCCTTTTGACACCTCTACTTGTCATGTTGACCCGATTTCCATTTAAATATCTAATTCGCGCAACGGTTTTATTTTGCTCGTTTCTCATTCGTTTTAGCTCCAATTTGGGTGATTCAAAAATTGAGAGGCTCGAGATTCAATGTAGTTTCAATCTCAATCATTTCCAAAGTTAATTTCTAGATCATAGAGTGATTTCACTCTATTTTGTGAGGATCTTCTTCACTAATCAAGGTATCTCTTGTTCTTTCATGTTTATTTGATTTGATTTGCATGAAACCTTAATTTGCATGAAACCTTAATTTGTTACTTTGATGTATGTTGTATGTGACTTATAATATATTGATTGATGATTCTACTCTGATTAAACTAGATTTACATGATTTATGAGCTTAATTGCATCTAATTTACATAGGATGTTTAATCTAGCATTCTATTTGAGTGTGTTTGTCATGAACACTTAGATCATGTCTTGTTAATTTTACAAATCTCAATAAGATCTTATGAGAGCTAGGTTGAGTGTGGATAAACATTTGCTAATAAAAGCCCTGATGGTAGAATAGTAGTTTTACATGATAATAGTAGTGATTCATAAGGTAGATTGATCACTTGAGTGTTTACTCTCTATTCAACTTGTGAATTGTGTTGCCATAGTCGTGGATTCGACCCCTGAATGTTTCCTATTTGAAGGTTTTACCATGTAAAAAATCTCCAGTGTGCAATCTCGCTATCCTTAACTCTAAATTGTATAGTTGAGCTTAATTGAATAATGTATGAACATGTACAATTGATATTTGAATAAAAGGATATAAATCGTTAGATCTCGTGTATTTTACTTGTTAGTATATGTATATGTGTTTATCACTTGTAGAGCTTAAGTGTTGTTTGTTTGTGAACATACTTCATACTTGAGCTTTGAAATTTAGTCGTTAATAAGCAATCTAGAGGGATTGACACTTGCACACCAAGTGTTCAAGAAAAAGCATGAATGTAGGCTACAATATATTCACCACCGTCTTTAGGTTGTCCTTTGGTCAATAACTTTATAGGAATTTCAATATATATATATATATATATATATATATATAAAATACTGTATGAATTTTTCGTATGGGATTAAGATTTATCACATGTGATAAACCGAGTAAATTTTTTTACACGGTTTTTCACATGTGATAAACTGTAATCTTGTACAAAAAAATCATGTAAGATACCTGACCTGATAACTAATATATATATATATATATATATATATATAGTCTTTCTATTGTCAGTTCAAACTGATATAAGATATATCAGTTCCTTACATGTGGGTCATTGGATTTAAATGATGTTTTGACAAGTGCATGCAGCCAAATCAAAACATTTAAATCCAATGACCCATATACAATGAACTGATATATCTTATATAGTTATATCAGTTCGAACTGATAATAGAAAGATAAAGACTTTTTATTGTCAGTTCGAATTGATATAGACCATTGGATTTTAAAGATGTTTTGACAAGTGTATAGAGCCAAAACAATATATATATATATACAGTCCTTTTCCTGTCAGTGCGCACTGATAGAATTATATAAGGACATTAAATGTGAGCCACTCATTTATAAAAGAGTTTTGACAAGTACATACATGCCAAGTCAAAATATATAAAATGAGTGGCTTATATTAAATGTCCTTATATAATTCTATCAGTGTACATACTTATTTAAAAATTATTATATATATATATATATATATATATATATATATATATATATATATATATATATATATACATACACGAAAGAAGCACACCGATATTGACACCCATCAAATTAATTTGCACTAGCACACCTATTTGTTGATAAAATTTATAATACAAAAACACTCATAAATAAATTACTTTTTAAGTACAAAACAATTTAATTGAAAATAAAAATATATACCCATTAACCTTCACACTATATATATATATAATTCTAAATTTTATAGTATGACTTTTTTCTCAATGAAATGTTATTATTGTATAACAAAATCAATTGAGATAAAGTTTATATATATATATATATATATATATATATATATAAAATTTTTCTATTGTCAGTTCGAACCGACAAAAGATTTATCAGTTCCTTACATGTGAGCCACTCATTTTACATACTTTGACTTAGTGTGTATACACTTATCAAAGCTCTTTCATAAATGAGTGGCTCATATTCAATGTCTTGATAAATTTAAGGGATATTATTATTTTCTACCCTCACTTATGAGGTATTGGTCAAAATGCACCATCTAGTTTGAGTAATGGCCAAAATCCACCATCTATTAACTTCTCTTAACTTTTTAACAAATATACCATTGTACCCTTCTCTCTCTCTTTTCAGTTTAATATTTTTAAAAATCAATTCAACATCATCACCAGATTCAATCTCGGCCGTCAATAGCATAGATGGACGGTGGAGATAATCAGGAAAAAAACTAAAAAACTAAAAAACAGATTCATCACCATCATCGTCCAACTATTCCAATCCTAAAAAAAATATCAACATTCAACACACCACCAAACCCAGAAAAAATTATCAACACACCAACAAACCCAGAATCTGACCATTACACCTAGACCCAGACCGCCAAACCCAGACCACCATCATCACCAACAACAGAACCCAGAACCTAGAACCCACACCACCAGAACCCAGGCTGCCAGAAAAAAAAAAACAATTCAATGCCCCACAAACCCACCTACCAACCCCGGATTTCCAACCACCACCCCTAAATCAACCACAAGCCACCTGAGCCACCTGAGAGAGTGAGAAATCCAAAGAAATCGATAGATATTTAGAAGAGAAAGAGAGAGTGAGGCTGTGAGGGTGGGAGAGACAAGATCGTTTTTTTTTTTAAAGGAAAAGAGACAAGATTGAGTTGGAGATGAGAATGAGAGTTGGAGATTTGTAAAAAAAAAAAAAGAAGATAAAATTGGAGAATTGGCGATGAGATCTGGAGATAAGAGAGAAAGAGAGAAAAAGAGAAACGAGAGACGAGAGAAGAGAGGAAGAGAGGAAGAGAAAAAGTGAAAGATTTTTTTTAATTGTATTTAAATATTTTTTTATTTTTTTATTTAGTTTTATATTAAATGATTTATTTAATTCATTTTTTTTAATTTGTACAAACTTTTCCATGTGCACTTACCAATTACCATTATACCCTTACTAATCTAACAGAAAAAAAAAAATTAACAGAACACTAACGATAGGGTGTATTTTGACTATTAACTTAAACTAGAGGTGCATTTTGACCATTACTCAAACTAGAGGATACATTTTGACCAATACCTCATAAGTGAGGGTGGAAAACAATAATATCCCTAAATTTAATATCATGACGAACTGACAGTAGAAAAACTATATATATATATATATATATATATATATATATATATATATACATACACACACAACAATGACAACCAGGGATGGACCCCTGTGGAGGCCCGTAGGGGCCGTGGCCCCCCTAAAGTTTTGAAAAAAAAATTATTTTATTATTTTATTATTAGTATATTGTTAAAAATGTGGCTTTTCCACTCAAGTGAGTTTATATTAAATACAATTAATGGACTCTTATGGTGAGTGGCAATTGTAAGTGGTTATATTAAATGAGAATTTACCACAAACACCCTTTTCTATATTTTGTATAAATATATATATATATATATATATATATATATATATGTGAATCCATTGTAAATGGGTGTATCATTATAATTTTCCAGAAATCAATATAAGACACACACACACACACTCTCTCTCTCACTATTTATCTCACTAAATTTGTTTGTTATTTCGTATTAATTTACAACATATGTTTTCGTGTTTATCTTTTTTGTCTTTGGCTTTAGTTTCCTTAGAGGCTTAGTGTTGTGGCACTGAAGATTTGTTGTCTTTGGCTTGTGCTCTTTGACTTGTGGATAGCTTCGTTACGTCACACTTGTTTTTTTTTTCTAGGATAACACAAGTCAAAGAGCACATGACTACAACAATATTTTTGAATATACTTTAATAAGTTAAAAAAAATTAAGTATACTTTAATGATAATATTGTTTGTGTCATGGAGCACATGGTACTAAATCATGGTACAAATATACTATCCCTTTTGTTTTTTTTTTTTTGGTATCGAGGATCCCGAACTTCTTCCAGACACATATTTGTCCGTCCTACTTCAATTGCGTGACACTCGTCTGACCTGTATACCCCGTTGAGGTATGTATATTGGATTCACGAAGTAGGACATATAAGAAACCTCGTCCCACACCACTGACTTTTATGTTGTGGCTCTGTTTGTTTTGCTATTTGGACGGCTCTTGTGCATTCTTTTTGGTGGAAAACAATATACGGTTTTAAAAAAATAATAGTACTAGTCTATATTCTATGCACATTTTACGTGGGCTCTAGTCGCTATTGACTACTTTTATAATATAAATAATTATAAAATATTAAATATTAATACAAATTCTCACCTCTCATGTTTTTCAATTTTCATATACAAATTTTCATTGAACTCAAAGTCTACCCTTAATTTTTGTCTCAGTCTAAAATCCACCCCCAATTTCCAACCCTACGAAAACTTTCCACCCCAGTCTAATCTCTCTACCCCCCACCCCCACTTTCCACTCTAAGAAAATGTTAATTTGATTGTTTATGTCATCATCGTGCATATCGTAAAAAATTCGTTAAATACTATGTGCCCCCCCACCATCCAACTTCTAGTTCCATCCCAGACGACAACAACAATGGAGACAAAAATTTGTTATATGAGATTATGTTGATCACAACGAAGCTTGTATTCTTTTAACTAAAATTTCATAGATATTCTCATAAATACTTGGTGACCAACATTTGTTAATTAGAAAAGTTGTACCAAAACAAATGCCTTAAGTTCTTGCAAGTTAATTAACATACACATTTTAAGAGCTTCAAAGCACTCATCTAGAAGTGTGGTAAACGGAAATGGAGGATTGTCCTCGCAGCCGGGACTGCTGCTCGCCAGATTTGATGGTGAATCTGCCATGGGGAAGAGAAAGAGAGAGGAAGGGTTTTCTACACTATCTATATAATTATATATACACACGTCTTGATGAGTGTAGGGACCTGCCCTGCTGCCCATGTGGGCATGTTCGATAATATATTTGACTCATTCCATTATGAGTCCACAGTATAAAAAACAAAATAGGGTCACATTAATACAACTCATACTATTAGATTTGGCTATATAAAAATGTTCAATTAATTGCACATCACCTCTTAGTAGAGATTGTAGTGTATCTCTCTTCTACAATGGTGGTGAGAGTTCGAGTCCCACCATGCACATATTACAAGAGCATATGTGAAGAGTTTTTCTCCTGATTTATGAGAGTGGTTATCTGTGCCTAGTGGTGGCAAAACGGGTCGGGCCGGGCCGGGCCGGCCCGTCAGGCGAAAGAGGAAGGCCGGCCGGGGTCCAAGGCCCATGTGGGGGCAGGTCGGGCCGGCCCGGCCCGTCGGGCTTCCAAACTTTTTTTTAAAAATTAAATATTATTTTTTATACATTGTTATAATTTTCAAATTTTCAAAAGTCACCCTTCAATTCAAATTTTTTTAAAAAATTCAAAAAAAAAAATTTCAAATTTTTTTTTCTGACGGGCCTTAACTGGCCCGGCTCGTTTTTTTGACATTGAGGCCCGACCTGGCCCACCACCAAAACGGGCTTGGGTCTGACCCGTTTAGCTGGTGGGCAGGGCCGGGCCGGGCGACCCATTTGGACCCGGCCCAAATTGCCACAACTATCTGTGCCGCACATTTATAATCTTATCTTGGTAGATCCTGAACTTGTAATACATAAAAAAAATGGTCCATTAACAAACATGATAACAAACTAAATATATCAATAAAATATGCTTCAGAATATCGACCATTAAACACGTTTATTAATATGGATGTCCACAAAATAAGAATGATTAAGCTAATCCACCACCTGAAGGAAAATAAACACAACAAAATTTTAATTCCTATTTGTATAGTATATGTTACATTTTAATATATTACATAGAACTGAAAATAAGTAATTTAATAATTCTAAAACAAATTATTTAGTTATTAATAATAATTCAAATTCTTATATAAAAAATAATAATATTTCAAATTCTTATATATAAAAAATAATATTTTATAATTCTTATATATAAAATAATTATATTTCAAATTCTTATATAAAAAATAATATATTTCAAATTATTATAAATATTTAAAAATCATATAATTAAATTTAAAAAGTTTGCAATGTACTTTTTAATTTCATAAAAAATATAAGTCACTATGTATAAAATGATTGACCTGAAAACAAATAAAAATTGGAAGTTTTTTTTTTTAATAGAACTCTATTTTTTAATTTTAAGTTTGATCGCTGAAACCAAACAAATGAATAGTGCTATATTCCCCCTAATTACGCAACAAGATAAACAAATAAAAGAGAAGTGATTATTAGATTGATAATCACGAGTATACGAAATTAATACAAAATACAACACAAGACAGAGACATTAAGAAAAAATTAATTGTATTTGAATGAAGAGTTTTTTGAGTCATGAAATAATTACGGTTTTTTTATGGTTGTTAAAGTTTTTTTAAATGTGAGAAAAAAAAAGTTGCGACTTGTTATTAAAAATAAAATTGAAAATAAATAAGGTGCGGGAATAGTTTAAGAAATATAAAACTAATATATAATCCAATACTTTTTTATTAAGTCAAAAAAAATTCACTTTTATAAGCTGAAATGCAACTCCCACCACAGTTCAACCTTGGTGGTGGAGCTTCTCCAAAACTAAGGCAATGGACCTTTGATAGTGATTTTATTACTTCAAAAAACAAACAAAACAATTTAATAAGGCTCCCATGAACATAGCTCAACTAGTAGATGGATAGTTTAAAACTTGAATAAATGACTCACAAGTCAACTTGTCGATTTCTACCAATTTAGTCTAGATAGTTTGTCCTAATTGTTAGGTTTGGGCTTATATTAGACTTTATATTGGGTTTTATATTAGGTTTGTGAGATGACTATATATACCACTTCATAGCTATTGTAAAAACACTTGAATATTTTGGATATTTTGTTGATAAAAGAAGATTTATTCGGTATCCATGGATTTGGCTTGAACTTCCAATTTCCGCGGCATCACATATGCTCTTAATACAAGAGTTGTGAATGTATTCAAATCTCAACCATTAGTTTAAAAGTACATAGGTGATTGAAATATTATATTAAAAAAACAAAAAGAGCTTATGTGCTCTTAAAACTAAAATAAAGTGTTTATCTTAAAAACAAGAAAAAAATTAAAGTTAGTTTAGAACTAAGTTAATGTCAAGAAAAGTTGTCGAAAAAAATTAAATTACTCTGAAAAAACTACTAATTTGAAGAATTTTTTTTAATACATTGGAATTAGGAAATACATGTAGCCATTTTTTTTTACTCTATCGGTCTATCCACACCTGTATATCACCTCTAAGCGTAGATAGTTGTGCACTTATACACATCTCTTTTATACCGATAGTAAGGGGTTCGAATCTCACCATGTACATTTTAAAAATATATGTTGGGAGTTTTCTCTCAATTTGAAGTATATATTCGGACCGCATTTTAGAGTCACGTGTAAAAAAAAAACCATCTACACCCAATTTTTATTGAAATTTTTATATATTTAATATCAACAATTTAAATTTCTTAAACTGGAATAGCTATCTAACCTTTTTTTTAAGTAGTTTCTCTCTATACACGCGAGCACATACACACTATGTTTTACAAACCTTAATATTCTAAAAATAAAAAAATAAAAATCAGTTTCTTCAAAGTTGAAAACCGACTTCAATATAGTATTAAAATGGAGAAACAAATCGTTGATTGAAAATCTATAATTGAGTGGTGATCAAATTGTTTTAATTAGCAATGTTTTTTTCCAAGAAAACATACTGTAATGATGTTCAAACTATTTGTTTGCCATCTACAGTCAAATTTGTATGTAAGAGAAATTTTCTTCGATTGATTATTGATTTGCAACCAAAGTAACTAAATAAATATACTACAATCACGAAATTCGAAACACAAGTATCTCAAAAGTAGCATAAGTCGAATCACCTCATCTAAAACTGAAAATAACATGTCTTAAACATTATCTAATTGGTCTTTTATGTGTAGTACCCAGGCCCAAACTTGGCCTAGCTAAATAGAGTATGAGACAACTTTTTTTGGTTTGGATTTAGACAACTTTTTTTGGTTGAAAGAATAATGCCTAGTCATATATAAATTCATTTTGAACCCAAGCTTGTGGAATGGACTTAATGAGAATCATAACTTGGATATAAACAATGAGAATTCATTTATATTTAATTGAGAGATTTCCATGATATAGTAAGTAGCTTCTAGCATTTACTTGGCTAACGTAGGTAGAAACCTAGATCGACAAGTTGTGTAGAGTATGTCTCTCAGTAAGGGATATTGCAGAATTACAAACAAAGTGATCGGAACTGATACAAACATGAAAGTAAGTATAGGGATTGAATTTGATTTATCATGATAAACTAAGAAGAAGGTTGAACTAAAAGTTATCATCATGGTTATTATTGATATAAATAGAGCCCAAAGACCAACCATCAACTTCAACGGCAAAGATCTCCGAAAATCCATCTCTGTGTAACCTGATGTGAGGATGGACAAAAACATTAGAATTGAGATTGAAGAGGAGGACAGTGCAATTGTATCTGATATAGCAAACACATGAAACGAAGTCTCCATCAAACGAATAGGTTTTCCAGTCGTATCATTGCTACCACCAGGAACAGTGAAAGCTGCCGAGAATACCACAGTTGCAATGAGTGCGGCAACAACCATACATGAGGTAGCTGTGTCCTTCATCCATTTTTCTCCACTATGTAGTAATTTTTTATGTTCTATGGTGAATAACTCTCGAGGTGTTTGACCATCCGCGTTTTTCGTTTCTCTCAATGAAGGTTGCATCATCATTTCAACCTCCTATATTGTAACAATCAACAATTATATATGCACAGAAATGGAAAATTTAAAACAATAGAGATAGAGAAAATGTGCAATTACTTCAAACATTAGTAACTCTTGCTGCATTTCAAGAGCTGCACCGGGCAAGTTACTAATTGGTGGTGGATTCGGATACCTTGCAGCTAGATGCAACATGGTATTCTTTTCTTTATCTTCATATGTAGCTAATAACTCCTTAGTCGAAACCTATCTCATATATCAGATTGAATATGTTAGTGTGACGGTGCAAAATTGCTATATGAAATATGCTTCGATGTTGTTCATCTAACAAGTGAACTAAATAAGGATAAGAACGAATAAGCTCAGCTAATAACTCGAATTTCCCTGATTTAGCTGCATCGAACAATAAATTTGAAGGCTTTTTTATTAGCTCTCCAATATCCATCTTTTGTGCTTCGATTGCTCTTTCTAGACATTTAACAAGTTCAAGAGCTTGACTTGACATCATCAACTCCCAATTGTGAATGAACTTCATTTCTCGAACTAATAAGAACAAGAAGGAATTCACAGTTATATACTTATATATATAATATATTAAGTGACAATATAATTAAGAATAAGAATGACTACATAGTCTAAGCTAATTGTACTTGATTTAGACATCTAACAAAAGATTGAAAGTATTTGAAACTCTATATATATATATATATATATATATATATATATATATCATAATAATTAAGATAGCTAGTATCCGATGTCATGCACACATTTTTCTGCACCAAACTCACAATATGTATAATTGTATATGATATTAATTATAACATTGAGTTGAGTATAGAAGAAACTAACTCGAGTAGGTAAGCCTCTTAAAAATTCCTATTCTTCCGCGAGCAAACATCGAAGACGGCTTTCGGGCCAACACGTGCAAGGCTGTGTCATTGTGCTCGTCACGTGTCACTGCTAGCTCCGGTTGAAGCTTTAACAATTTCAATGCAATATCTGAGCAATTCATTTAAATATTTTTAGAACGATTTTTTTAATAAAAAACATGGTATATATATATATATATATATATATATGCGCACGCACTCACGCAATATCAAATATCTTCAAATGACTATTATGGACTCCAAATTACCGGATTCTAGTGGATTGTTTGTTAACGTTTTACAAATATGTTTTTATCAACCATATTTTTGAAAGAAAAAAAAAAAGAATTAACTTTTATCGAACAAAATCTGGAAACAACGTTTTGCTGTTTTCAATTTTCTACTTTTGTTTGTATTTCTTTTAAGATTGACATATTAAATAGATTGTATTTATTAATAATAAATATATTTTTTTACCGTTTAATACAACTCGGTGGTAAAAGCACTCTTTTAACTTTGTAAAGTTTTAAAGTAGGAGTTGCCACCTCATGTTGTATATTAAATAAAAATAATAAATATATTTTTCTTAACATTAATAAAATATATCTTTTATCATAATTAAAAAAACTTGAAAATACATAAATTAATTAAAAAATATATATACTATTATATTTTCAATTAATAGAATTAATTTGACTTTATATATATTTTTAAACAATTTGACTTTATATTTACAATTACAATACGAATAATGATATAATCTCATGATTTACAAGATGTTGATACCCCATGTGTCACATAATTTGGGAAAAAAATTGGGATGTCTAGGGAGCATCTTGTAAGCGTTTTTCATTTGTTGTTTTTCGAAAATAAAAATTATGTTTTTGGTTTCAATTTCAAAATCTGAAAACGCGTCTGGTAGTAAATACTGAAATCGATATTTTGAAAATAAGAACGACGAAAACACGTCCGGTGGATTAACTAAAAATATAAAATTATAACATTAATGAATAAAATATTTATTTAACAAACCCTAACGTCTCACCAAAAACTTTTTTTTTAAAAAAAACATCCCAAAATCTTTCAAAGCATTGGTAAATAAATGGTAATTTTACAATTATAATTTGTAAATTCATCACCATTATCAACTAAACTCATAATTATATTACTTCTTATTAAATAAATATTTTTTATTAAATATAAAATCTTAAAAAAATTAAAATACTTAAAAAGCAACAGAGCAGATCGATCTGCTCAAACCAAGAATAAGATGAAGAACACTGAAAAAAGATGAGTTTTTTTGTTTTTATAAAAAAAAACCAGTTAATTTTTTTATTTAAATTATGTTTGAAAATAAAATAAAAAACGGTTAACGAACACGAATTTGAAATCATTATTGGAAAACAAAAACGAAAACGGCGTAAAAAACAACTACCGGACATGCTTCTAGCGTATATCTCAATTTGTGTCTAACCAACCAAATTGGAACACATATCTACATTTATGGAAGAAGTTGAAAAAAATAATTAAATGTAGAGACATATTCCAATATATAAAATACTGTTTCCAGTTATTATTACTTGATGCGTTTTCAAATTCTAAAAATATAGAAATCAATTTATTAGTTTTCAAATGAAATGGATCATTATTGGGTTTGTTAAAAACCGTAAACAAATCAAAATTTTATAAAGAAAAGGTTGAGTAGATAGAAAGGGTAATTTTGGTATATTGGCGGGGTGCAGTAAATTATTATAATTATTTTTAAAAATTAATAGGTGAATACACTAAAGGGGTGTATATACTATTTTAAAAAGATATAAATATCCACTCGAATAGAAAACATCTAGAAAATATTAGAACGGGTTTAGTATCGTTTTTAAAATAGTGTTTTTGAAAATTGTTTTTAACAATAAAAATCATATTTTAAAAATGATGTTTTTAATAATGTAATATGTTTATTGGTATTTTTTTTTAAAAACAGTTTTTAAAATCGGAAAACGATGTAAATATGTTTAATTATTGTTTTTAAAATAGGTAAAGCTGAAAAGTTTTTTGTTTGTTTTAAAATGATGTTTCGAAAATGTTTTAAAAAATTGTTTTTAACTTTTTAGTTATAATTTTTAAAAAGTTGTTTTTTACTTTCCAAAACAGTTTTGTAAAATGTGCGGCCAAACTATATTCAAGTTGTTTTTTGTTTTTAAAAACAAAAACAGATCCAAGCACCTTATTGAAACAATCCAAATATATATTTTCCAATCCAAATATTTTCAAAGTACAAGAAATAGCATTTTTAGCATCAGCATGAGCAACCAAGTTGCCTTTTCATGGACGAAATGATTAGAGGAGACACCCAAACAAGAGATTATATAATAACCCAAATATATCAAAATTAAGTAGTCCATTAATACGTCTGATTTTAATGAATTATAATAGGGTTTTTGCACTATTGTTAATAAA
This sequence comes from Dipteronia sinensis, assembly GCA_033220585.1. Taxonomy (NCBI): domain Eukaryota; kingdom Viridiplantae; phylum Streptophyta; class Magnoliopsida; order Sapindales; family Sapindaceae; genus Dipteronia; species Dipteronia sinensis. Next base: position 4,101,215 of record CM065644.1, read on the forward strand.
AGGGTTTCATCATATCAAAACAAATATTTGTGAAGTTATATATATATATATAATACTTACCATACAAGTCGGTATTGATGCATCTGAAAAATAGATCAGCTAGATCCTGATCTGTCAAATGAGACTTAGTTTCATCATATAAAAACTTTGTCATTTCTGTTTTTCCAAACAATGCAGCCATGTAGAGCGGTAACATATTATCAGCACCTCTAAGTGTTAGTAAATCTGGAGTCTTGTCTAGCATCAGCTTAGCAATTTCTAAACTTCCAGCTGCAGCAGCGAAACAGAATGCCGTGTTTCCTTTTCTATCTTGAAGTTTCAAGTCATCTGGTTCCATCAATTTAACTATCTCCTCTACAAAACCAACTTGTGTTGCTCCAGTTGCCACATGAAGAACAGTTTGGTCCTCCTCTCCGATAGCTGTTCGAAGCATCCTTCGAGGAACGTCTCCTAACAAAGGTATAGCTTCTAATAAGTTACCTGTAAGCGCAGCCTTTTGGAGCGGCACACACTTGAGTCGGTACTGGTCTCGATTATTACCTGTACATGTAAGTTAAGGGTCTAGCTACAGTAACTATATATATATATATATATATATAGTTGCTACTTGCTAGAGTGAAAATAATAATCATATTCAGCTAGCTAGTAGTGCTCACTTTCGTTAGGAAGTAGACTACGATCTGGCAAGTTGTGTTGATAAGTTGGAACATGATTCTGATTTTGTGGGGATTGTGTTGTGGAATGATCAGCATCTATTGATGAATCTGCTGTTATAACCGGGTCATGTGAATCTATTTGTGGACCGGCAGCTGCTGAACTGACAACTTTTGTATCCTTTTGTCCTGCATATATATACATAAAAATAGGTAACATAACTAGTTACTAATTAATTAACAACACAACTTGGTTTGATAATTATATATTAGAGAGAGAGAGAGAGAGTTCACTGGGAATTGAAGTACTCAGATCAGAGGTGAGCAAGTTGGGTTGATGTGGAGCATGAATATGGAAAATTATATCTGCTATTTGAATGGTATGGTGGTGTGAATCTATTTGACGTGGAAGAGCACCTGGTGTACTGACAGGTTGTGTTGACGCCGCCATTTTGATTCCTGTGTCCTGCATAATATATACAAGAATGATTATATTATTATATATAGTATATATTAACTTACCCATGCATGAAACACTACAATTTTTATAGAACCTTTTTTAACTATTTAAAAGATGAAGATCCAAGAAACCCAGATTAAAGAAAAGAGAGTTGAATAACTTAGAAAAAATTTCAGTGGAGTTTATCAGCAAATCATGAACTCGAGAAAGGCTTTTTGTGTTTGCTTGAGTACGTCCGAGGTAGTGCAGATTTAGAGAACGTGGGTTTAATATATAATAAAATTTATTGTACCGTGTTCGTCACTCAGAATTATATCACCATTGGATACATAAAATTACCTCTGTTTGAAAGGGCTTCTCTATATAGATATTTTAGGAGTAGATATTTTAAAGTAGACATTTTACAAGTAGAACTTCTAATGAGAAGATATTAGTTGTTTAGTTGTCAATTAGAAAAACTTTTTTAAATGGTAGGATTAATAAAATATTTAAAAACTATTTTAAATAATAGAGTTATATTAGATATTTTAGTATTATTAAAAAAAGCTCAAAAAGATCCATTTGAAAATACCTAAAATTTAAGCTCAAATAGACGTAATACATTTTTTTTAATAATTCAAAAACTTTATTAAGTGACAACCAAATAATATAAAATTTTCTTTAAAAGAGTTTTGTTAATTAAAAAAGCTTTTCTAGATAATAGAGAAGTTTTTTTCAAACGAATTCTAATTCTTAAACATTTTAACCATAAAGTAATTCAAGTCTTCTTGGGGGGACCCTATTGGATAACAAATCCAACTTGGAGGAGGGTTCTAGTCTAGTTGTCTTTAAATTGTGAACATGTTTTATATTTTGATTAATAACGGTAAAACATTATATATGATTATGTTTGTTGCGAAGGAAAGGAATTTTGTTTAAGAAATTTCGAGGAAATTGGTTTGGTAGAATATCCTTACCATAAAAGCAATGGTTGTGATTGAATGGGCGGCATCCCTAGCACGCCATAGTGTCTCTTTCATGACTTGGGGTCGACTTGCTTTGTTTCATGTGGAGTCTCCTTAGTCATTTCATATTTTCATTAGTTTAACTTCTTTACTTCATATTTCATAAATTCCAATTTTATTACTCTTCTCAAACTCAAATCTCTATATTAGTTGACTCGAATTTTGTATATTTTCATAAACAAATTTATTAAAAAAAAAAGTTAATTTTTCAAACTTGAAAATTACCAATGTTAACTATGAATTATAAGCATAATAATAATATATTATAATCTTAACAAAGATGCCTTTTCTTATATTCAGAACTTTACTATTTAATTACCACTATAATTTACAATTGGTTAAATGTGTGTATATATATATTATTGATATCTTGGTGTGTCAAGTCTATGTAAATTTTAAAAACTTTTTCAATTTTTAACCAAGAAATAATTTATTAAATTAAAAAATATATATTCTTTAAATATAAATTTTAACATTTTCCATCATTTAAATACAAATTTTAAGATTTCATTTGTTTTTAAAATCTGATACTTGTTTTTATTAAAATTAAGGGAATCTTTAATTTGATATTGATATTTCCATTCGTGTGTTTCTTAATTTCCATTCTCCAATAAACAAACAAAAGTGTAAAAGTGAGGTGTCGGTGTGCGGAGAAATAAATTTCCACAGTCTGACTCTACCACGTGTAGCCAGAGCGGAGTAGTAGTTGACTAGGGTTGATAATGGTCATTTCTGGTCGGGACCTCAAGGATTACAAAATACAGTATTTTGTATAAAATTATGGTAAAAAATTAGGACAATTATCAAACAGGTATCGTACTATTTTTATAATTAATCAAATTATGGACGGTTTGTTTTTAAGGTAAGGTACACCGAACCCCTTGAGGTTTAGGTAAGTTACACTTAGATGAAAAAATTTCTTTATTATACACTAACACCCCCAAAACTTAAATTTAACTTATAATATGCCTAAAATGCCCCTAGTTATATTATTTTATACTTTATTTTTTTTACATTTTAACCAAAAACTTTATAAACTTTAATAAAAATAAAAAACTAAATAAAAATATGATTAATTAAATAAATAAATAGTTTGAAAAATTAAATAAATAAATAGTTTTAAAAAATTAAAAAAATAAATAGTTTAAATAAATAAAATAAATAAATAGTTTAAGAAAAATAAATAAATATATAGTTTTTAAAAATAAAATAAATAAATAGTTTTAAACAAATAAATAAATAGTTTTAAAATATAAATAAATAAATGAAAAAAATTCAAAAAACTTTAAATTTTTTAAGGATATCCATTAATAGGGACAAGAAAAACTCTAAATATCTAAACTTTTATGATAAAGATGATGGTGAGAGAAGTTTCGTTTCAAGGTTCCCAACACTCCTTGGAAATTTAGAGCTTATTTTGTCCTTATTAATGAATATTCTTAAAAATTAATGTTTTTAATTTTTTCATTTATTTTTGAAACTATTTATTTATTTATTTAAAACTATTTATTTTTTTGATTTTTTAATACTTTTTTATTTAATTTTTTAATTATTTATTTACTTAATTTTTTTTAAACTATTTATTTTTTTAATTTTTTTAAACCATTTATTTATTTAATTTTTTAAAACTACTTATTTAATTTTTTTTAACTATTTATTTTTTTAATTTTTTTAAACCATTTATTTATTTAATTTTTTAAAACTACTTATTTAATTTTTTTTAACTATTTATTTATTTAATTTTTTTAAACTATTTATTTATTTAATGAATCATATTTTTATTTAGTTTTTTATTTTTATTAATGTTTATAAAGTTTTTGGTTAAAAGGTAGAAAAAAATATAAAATAATATAACTAGGGGCATTTTAGGCATTTTAAAAGTTAAATTTAAGTTTTGAGGGTGTTAATGTATAATAAATAAATTTTTCATCTAAGTGTAACTTGCCCAAACCTCAAGGGGTTCAGTGTAATTTACCCTTGTTTTTATCGAGATAAGTCTTATTACATCTTTTAATTTAATTTAAGATAATTAGTTTTCTATGATTCTATCTAAAACGAAGCTTCTATCAAAACCTCTCACAGAGCAGCGGTCACTTGCAGAGCAATGTCAAATCTTCCATTACTCGCCGGAATCTAGTTTCCGACAACCTACAAGCAAATCAGTGCATTTTACTTTCGCTTTTTTTTTTCGGTTCGACAAATCTTGTCTAAAATTTTCAGATTTGGTGATTTTTGTTCATATATGTAGATCATGTTTGATTTATTTGAAGATTATTTTCTTGGGCTTGATTGTATTTCAATATATGTTGTTATGTGTGGATTTGCTCTGTTTCTTTGATAAGATCTTGCTTTTGGTTCAAAATAAATAAGTTTTGAATGATTGCGAAAATATTGTCCTTCGAATCCCTCTCTCCTTCATCATTATTGAATTGCTCGTCTTGATTGGAATACATTGGAGTGGCTTGAGAGTAATGAAGAAAATTTGGTTCTTTGAATTGATCCTTTGATTTTGTTTAAAATTTAAAAATCTGACTTTCAACTTTATTGTTTTTTTCTTTACTGATATATTTATTTTATCTTTTTGTTTGTAATTGTTGAATGTTGACATGGATCTGAATAAGGAATACAGTTCAAATTGATTCTCTTCCTCTCTCTTAGGGGCTATTTGTTTTTTTCAAGATAAGTCTTGTTACATCTTTTAACTTAATTTAGGATAATTAGTTTTGTTTGTTTTTTTAACTTAAATCTTGTTTTAAGATTTATATGTCTATTAAAAAAAGTCAAATTTTTTTGCTTTTATCTTATTTAAAAAGCACTAGATGAAAGTCTCCAAATGTATTTCCACAAATATCCTCTAACAATTCATACATTTACGATTTTATCCAAACAAAATAAAACCCTAAAAATCATATTTCTATGATTCTATCTAAAACGAAGCTTCTATCAAAACCTCTCGCAGAGCAGCGGTCACTTGCAGAGCAATGTCAAATCTTCCATTACTCATCGAAATCTAGTTTCTGACAACCTACGAGCAAAATCAGTACGTTTTACTTTCGCTTTTTTTTTTGGTTCGACAAATCTTGTCTAAAATTTTCAGATTTGGTGATTTTTGTTCATATATGTAGATCAAGTTTGATTTATTTGAAGATTATTTTCTTGGGCTTGATTGTATTTCAATATAGGTTGTTATGTGTGGATTTGCTCTGTTTCTTTGATAAGATCTTGCTTTTGGTTCAAAATAAATAATTTTTGAATGATTGCGAAAATATTGTTTTTCGAATCCCTCTCTCCCTCATCATTATTGAATTGCTCGTCTTGATTGGAATACATTGGAGTGGCTTGAGAGTAATGACGAAAATTTGGTTCTTTGAATTGATCCTTTGATTTTGTTTAAAATTTAAAAATCTGACCTTCAACTTTACTGTTTTTTCTTTACTGATGTATTTATTTATTTTTATTTATTTTATCTTTTTGTGTGTAACTGTTGAATGTTGACATGGATCTGAATAAGGAATACAGTTCAAATTGATTCTCTTTCTCTCTTAATTTTCAAAATAAAAAAAATTACCGCTAACCTGTTACAAAGAACTAAGTTCTGATAATGAACCGATTCAAATAGAATAGGATTTTACACACAATAAATCACAACTGAATGGGTTTTGAGTTGTTGTAATATATCTAAAAATCCGATAAGTTTTCCGTTGCAGTTTACAAATAGACATAGAGTGGTGCTATTGGCACACCCCCTACTGATCTATTCATGTCCCACTTTTTAAAATTTTGATTTAATTAAATAAAATTAAATGTTTTTATTAAATTTTTTGGTTTATTTCCAAAACTATCCATTTTACTTATTTTGCAAACTTAATACATACCATATATGATCTATCTATCTTTTATTTCTGTATACATCTCTCTCACCTTCATTGATTGATTTATTTTTTTCTTCTTATTTATTTATTTTAGTTTTTTTTTCTTCTTATTTCATGATGGAAACGAAAAAATAAAAAATAACAGAGTACTTCAACACAACGACAACTTGATATCATTCTAAAGAAAAAATAAATTTCAAACTTATTTCCAGAGAATGAATTGTTTCCAGATGCTTATTATCATTGTCAGACAATTCTTGCTTTATGTCATTTTTAGACAATTCTTCAAGATGTTTGATATCGTTCTTAAACAATTCTTCCATATTATTGATATCGTTCTTAAACTCTTTCATAATATTTTAGATATATATAAGAAGCAGATTTTAGGGTTTAATAATTATTATTTTTTTGAAGAAGAAACAGATTACGGTTTAAGAATTAAAAATTTTTTTGAAGAAGAAACAGATTATTGGGTTTTTTTTTGGAAAAGGAATATGAAATTTTAGTAGATTTACTTTGTAGAAGATTTCTTTCCTAAATTGTATGTCTCTTTAAGTAATTTTGATAAAGGAAAATAAAGAATATTCTATAATTTAAAAAGTGGGGTATGAATATATCGGTAGGGGTGTGCCAATAGCACCACTCATAGACATAATACTAATTTTTTGATTAACATGAATTGAATTGGATAGTTTTAGACACTTGTTATGTACAATATTACTGGCTGATTGTTGTGTATTGAAAACGATTCTCAATTTGGTGTATATAGATCTGTGACCTGCTATGTTTTGATGCCCTCATAATTTACTATCCGTAACTTTGATGGGGTTTTGGCTGATGGGTAGTATCCAAAGGGGTAAAACTTTTAGGGAGAAAAAAAATTGATATGTATATATTGAGTGATACGTATTATTTTGGAATAAAATGACATGCATCTAATAACATGTTAACAACATTTAGGTATAAACGACTCAATTTAGTAGGGCGAATTGGAGTGATGCCCTTCCAAGAAAACACTTTATTGATCTTTGTCTTCATAAGGCAAACAGTGGTTTTAGATCTGGAGCAAGCTTGAAACCTTCTGCTTGGACTCGTATTGCTGAAGGAATGGAAAAAACGATCGGAAAACGTCTAAACCAAAAAGCAACTTAATGGGTGGGACTACATGAAAAGACAATATCAAACATGGACTAAATTGACAAACACTACAGGACATGGTTATAACTCGGTGACTTGTACTATTAATTGGCCAGATGAGAGAAGGGAAGAATACCTCAAGACAAATATTCTTTAACTTTCTTTTAAATTATTTAAGCTATCTATCGACATATTTAGCTAATTAGATGTTTATTTTGTAAAACAGAATCATCTAGATGCTAAGCAATTTTGCTATAAGCCTTTACCACATTGTGAAGAGTTAGAACAATTATTTGATGGAGTGTTAGCGACATGAATTGGGAATTTGAGTTCCGGTATGGAAGAGATACCTGAAATTGGCTCCACATCTTCAACTTATTCAACATCAATACATTCAACAAGTTTTGTTAGACAAATGGAGGAAAATGAGGAGACCAATTTAAATAAGTCCAATGAGTGTGAGGATCATCCTAAGGGGAGGAAAGAAAAGAAAAGGAAATTGAATCAAACCCATGAAGAAGTGTGTAAAATCATAGAGGTTTTGGAGAAAGATAGAGGACCATCGGTGGATGATTGTATGGAAATTCTTTTAAAGCTTCAGAACAGTTGTTTATACATGGGCTTCGAGAACAAATTGCGAATCAACTATTTTCAAACACATAATTAGTTTTGTTGTTTATTAGTGAGAGAGAAAAAAAAAGAACATTAATTTTTACCTTGGAATTTTTGTTTGGTCAATTAATATTTTAAATCTAATATTTACTCAATTTCCTTTTAAAAAAATAAATTATTGAATATTATTAATCTTTAAGAAGTGTTTTTGGATTGTTATTTGTAAATTGTTCATATTTATTAGATTTGTAGGCAAGGAAAAGCTATAAGGATAAAATTGTCAAACTATTAATCTTAAGATGTTATAAGATGACAAAAACTTAAATCTTATTTTAAGACATTAAAAAAAAAAAAAACAAAGTCTCCATTACTTATATATTAAGTCTTTATTCAATTTAACTTAAATTAAGTCCTAAATAGATTTAAGATATAAAAACAAACATCCCTTTAGTCTCTATTCTTAAAAACAAACATCCCCATAAGTCTCTATATTTTTCAGAAGTATCAGATTAGAAAGAAAATTGAATTTATTTACTATTAAAATGGAGCATTAAGGATTCGAATAGTTAATTTAAAAGTCATTTATCAACAAACAACATTTATCTACAAACAAACAAGACTTTGAGCAGTGTACAAATACCGAAATATTTCTTCTAAAGGGATATTTTGGTAATTTGCTCTTATAAAAAGTTTAAAACATAAATTTAGAGAGGCTGTTATTTTGGTATTTTGCTGTTTCAGTCTTTTTTTCTATTTTCAGATTTTACTTTTTCAATAATACTACTTTATTCAAATTTAGCATCCAAATGATGTGGCAACATTATAATCAATTTATTTAGATTATATTATATTTACATAATTTAAATGAATGGATTAGAGTGTTGCCACATCATTTGGACACCAGTTTTGGATAAAGTAAAGTAGGAGCATATTACTCTTACTACTTTCTTTCAACATTTTACGTTTGTTTTAAATAGAAAATTATTACAAAAATTACAATTTATGGTTATAGATCGAAAAGAAATTTTATAATATGATTATTCATGAGTTAAAATTTCATACGTGGTTAAAAATAAAATTTATAAAATTTATATATTTATGTTTAACAATTTTCACAATCATCTTTGCATTTAATTATAATTTATGATAAAAGAAATAATGATCAAGCAACTCCTAGTACATTCTCTCTTCGGAAACAAGTTATATAGATTACATATTTTATCACCCGAAAATGTTTCACCAACATGCTCATGATTACACAATAGGGCTCAAAAAATAAATAGCAATTTTTGGAGGTGGTATTTCAACAATGTCACTGCTTTAATAACTTATGTTTAAAAGGCACCTATTATGGTGAACGGACCAAAATACCCCCAATTATTGTTCCACATCAGCTTTCTTTTATTTAGTTTACAGTGACAAAGTTGTGAAGTAGAGAGAGAAAGTCCGGTTGAAACTCAGGCAATCACTTGAACGGTGACAGAGTGGCGCTATGCAGACGCATTCGGGGGTCGAGCTCGGAGCTTTTATGAAAAAGCTCGGAGCTTTTATTAAAAAGCTCGGAAAAAGCTCGGAGCATTATGCAAAAAGCTCGGGCAGAGCAATTCATGTAAAAGCTCGGATGAAAAAGCTCGGAGCTGTTATGAAAAAGCTCGGAGCTGTTATGAAAAAGCTCGGATGAAAAAGCTCGGAGCTTTTATGAAAAAGCTCGGATGAAAAAGCTCGGAGCTTTTATGAAAAAGCTCGGGGCTTTTATGAAAAAGCTCGGGGCTTTTATGAAAACGCTCGGATGAAAAAGCTCGTAGCTTTTATGAAAAAGCTCGGAGCTTTTATGAAAAAGCTCGGGGCTTTTATGAAAAAGCTCGGAGCTTTTATGAAAAAGCTCGGGGCTTTTATGAAAAAGCTCGGGGCTTTTATGAAAACGCTCGGATGAAAAAGCTCGGGCAGAACAATTCATGAAAAATCTCTGGCAGTTCATGAAAAAGCTCGGATGAAAAAGCTCGGAGCTTTTATGAAAAAGCTCGGAAAAAGCTCGGGCAGAACAATTCATGAAAAATCTCTGGCAGTTCATGAAAAAGCTCGGATGAAAAAGCTCGGAGCTTTTATGAAAAAGCTCGGAGCTTTTATGAAAAAGCTCGGATGAAAAAGCTCGGAGCTTTTATGAAAACGCTCGGATGAAAAAGCTCGGAGCTTTTATGAAAAAGCTCGGGCAGAACAATTCATGAAAAATCTCTGGCAGTTCATGAAAAAGCTTGGATGAAAAAGTTCGGAGCTTTTATGAAAAAGCTCGGGGCTTTTATGAAAACGCTCGGATGAAAAAGCTCGGGCAGAACAATTCATGAAAAATCTCGGGCAGTTCATGAAAAAGCTCGAATGAAAAAGCTCGGAGCTGTTATGAAAAAGCTCGGATGAAAAAGCTCGGAAAAAGCTCGGGCAGAACAATTCATGAAAAATCTCGGGCAGTTCATGAAAAAGCTCGGATGAAAAAGCTCGGAGCTTTTATGAAAAAGCTCGAAGCCTTATGCAAAAAGCTCGGGCAGGGCAATTCAGGAAAAATCTCCGGCAGTTCATGAAAAAGCTCGGAGCTTTTATGAAAAAGCTCGGAGCTTTTATGAAAAAGCTCGGAGCCATATCCAAAAAGCTCGGGCAGGGCAATTCATGAAAAAACTCCGGCAGTTTAAGAAAAAGCTCGGAAAAAGCTATGAAAAAGCTCGAAGACTTATTAAAAATGTTTGGAGATTCAAAATTGACAAAACTAATATCCTTGAAAAAAGCTCGGACAACAATTTAAAAGGCTCGGATAGTTTTACAAAAGGCTCAGACACAGTGTTAAAAGTCTTGGACCCAGATCTTCATCATCTTATACATAAATTTTACCAACTCAATTTTCAGACAAGTTTATTGTAGAGAGAGAGAGAGAGAGGAGTTACTGAGTTCATTGTTTGAAGCGTGGAGATAGAAGTACAAACAGAATAAAAAATTGATTATTTAAGGGCAATTTTGGTAGTTCACCATAATAGGTGTCTTTTAAACATAACTTATTAAAGCATTGACGTTGGTGCAACACACCTCCAAAAAAATGACATTTATCACCATTTCCACTTACACAATATGAACATATACAAATGACCATTTTTTTTCATCTCCTTTTTGTGGTTATGTAAGGTGTACAAATAAAGGTGTACAGGTACAACTCTAAAGCAACATTTTTGGAAAGATGCTGAACTTCTAAAGTTAGGCTATCCAACAAAAAAAAAAGCCAAGTATTTATAGAAAAATAACGCTAGACATCACAATCAATATCACAACTTTTCAATCACAACACATGTGGCAATTGGGGTATAAATTGATGAGTGAATGCACATTAATAATGATTTATCTCACTTACCTATATATCCACAAGTTCAAAAATTAAATGGCACATTTTTGATGTAATATTTTAAGACTATCACTCTTTTAATAAGTTGAGTTTAAATAGCATTTAAATGACACATTTTTGATGTGACATTTTAAGGTTATCACTCTTTAAATAAGTTGAGTTTAAATTGTATTCAAAATTGGTTCCTTCCAAACCCAACACACCCCCCCCCCCCCCCCCCCCCCCCCCTCAACCTTCTTTACAATTTTCAAAATCCTTCATCAATGAAGGTGAAAACCTCCATTAGAGGTCATTTCGACCTCCCCCCACCCCCCAACCTTCTTTACAATTTTCAAAATCCTTCATCAATGAAGGTGAAAACCTCCATTAGAGGTCATTTCGACCTTGGAGGTCGATATCGGCCTCCAATGGAGGTTGAACACTGTTCGACTTCCATTTGAGGTTTCAAGGAAGAAGATGGAAAAAAAAAGTTTGGAAATTTTCATTTTTGTCCAGAAAGTCTCGAAAAATTACCAAAAATCCCGAAAATTTTTATTTTTACCTAGAAAGTCTAAAAAATTACTAAAAAGTCTTGGAAACTACCTGAAAAGTCTCGAAAATATATGAAAATTCTCAAAAAAATATGAAAAGTCTCGGAAAATATATGAAAAATCTCATAAAATACATGAAAAATATCAAAAAATTTCTGAGACTTATGGGACAAAAATAAAATTTTCTAATATTTTTTTCATCTTCTTCTTCATCGACCTCCATTAAAAGTCGATTTCGACCTCCATGAAGGTCGAACAAACTTCCAACGGAGGTTGAACAACTTTGATCTCCATTGGAGGTCGATTTTGACCCCCATTGGAGGTCTGTTTGATGAAGAAGATGAAAAAAAAATAATCAAAAAAATGAAAAAAAAATGGAAAGTAAATAAAAAATATATGTAAAGTAATGGCATTTTTGGAAGTTCACTTATTTTGGTTCCTTTAAAACTTAAGTTATTCAAGTTCTGCCACTCGTGAAACGCCAAATCAAAAGAGTGCCCAAACCCCATATTTCCACATGTATCCACCTACTAATTGACACATCAGCTGTTCACGCGTTGTAATTGAAAAGTTGTGATATTGGTTGTGATGTTTAGAATCCAATCTCTCTCTCCCACGCTTCTTTTATTTTATTTTGTTTGTTTGGAGTAATATATATATATTTAAGTATTACACTATTACATAAATTTGAGAATTTTTTAGATGAGTAAAGGACTCGAACCCGTAACCTTATGGTGCATATGTGGATACTATATTTAGGGAGGTATGACCAAATTAGTTGAGACTTGAAGTAGAGAATAGCTTCATGTTATATATGCATTAATTGAGTAGCAAAGTTGTATATGCAATTATGCACCGAGTGAAATTTTAATACTATATACAGTTATGTACTGAGTTAAATTTTAATATGATCATATGTAAGTGTTATGTAATCAACGATGCAACGAAGGGGACCCACATGGCCATATATATCCACTAGAATAGTGGTGTCTACTGTTTGGTTTCGGTTTGGAACCGTCGATTACGGTTCCATAGAAAGGCAAAATCATAACTGTAATCGGTCTAGCCGATTTGGTTTACGGTTTTTAACCACCGGTTAGGCGGTTTGGGTTCGGTTGCAATTTAGTTTTTTTTCAAAATTATTGTCACGCTACAGCTTCTGATTAGCCGGTTTATTTTTTATTTTTATTTTTTAAAATTTAAATGAAAACCGTCGGTTTTCGGCGGTTTTTTTTACTCATAACCATAACCGAACCATGCCATAACCGGTTTTATAATTGGCGAGTACAGCCATGGTTTCGGTTTCGGTTTCGGTTTTGATCGAACGGTTCCAGTTCGAAACCACCGGTTTAACCGAACCGTGGGCACCATTACACCAGGACCACCGACCACCACATTTAATTTGTTTTAAACCTAACTCCCCCTTTTTTTTGCACCATTAATTCCATGCCATTCAAAGTTTTTATTAATGCATTAATTTCAGAAAATATAATAAATTTTTATAAGTAAATTATAAATCATATTTGATCAATATTTAGAAGGAAAAAGTTTCTATTACCTAAACATTACAGGTAGTTGTATTTAGTTGTAATCTAAAGAAGAAAATACATGGATCAACCATAAAACATTTTATCAATACACGAAAACGAAATGGATAGATAACATTTTTTGATTCTCTTGGTCCTACATCTTCACAGACCTTAATAAACAATAATAGTTTTTGTCGGACGAAAAACGAGGTTAGTTAGGTGATATTCTCCTCACATCCATATTATTGATCGATGTTGTAGATTCGGGAACCACCGCCTAATCTATAGGTATTGGCAGTGGCTCATGGTGGTCAGGTCAGTGTCGCCACTGCTCCATTACCCGGACGGTGGAGTATTTGACTTGGGTTAGATGCAGGGACGGAACTGTGTGGGGGCTAGGGTGGGCTCAAGCCCACCCTGCCACCCTTAAAACAATTAACATAGCAAAATAAATTAAAATGAATTAAATAATTTATTTTAATTTCTAATCAAAGTAAAAAAATTATAATTTTTCTTTCCCTTTTCTTCTTTTTATAATAACAATTATTTTTCCACATTCTTTAAATTTGGTTCAATCTATTTATCTACATCAACATTTAGATATGTTTGAGTGAATATTATAGGTTTAAATATTTTATTTTATTACTTTAAAAAAATATTTTAATTTTTGTTTTTTTGAAATTTTAGGATTATTGTTAAATATAGATAATGAGATTTTAGGAGTAATCCAATTATTATTTAATCCAATTTTAAATTTACAAAGTAACGATATTGTTAAATTAATTTCATTAAATTTCTCATAACATTGTATTAGTATATTTCGAATTAATCAAACTAATATAAAAATGTTGTATAATTTAATTAGTGTTCGTATTTGCGTTTTATATTTCTCTTATAATTTAATTTATTTTTTAAAAATAAAATAAAATTTTGTAACTTATTTATTTAGAATATACATTTTACAAGGACGTCTCACTATGTCCTCCTCATTAGGTGATGTCAATGTTCAGTAAAAAATATAAAAAATCTAACCTACCCCAGTTTTTAATTCTGGTTACATCCCTGGTTAGGTGTGGCAACGAAAGTTGTAGTCATGGGTTGGCTACCATCATCAGTTCTTCGTTACACAATTCATGTTATATCTTGAACGATTTGGAATGAGAGGCTTACCGGTTACCACCCACCTCGATTTTAGGTTTAAAGTTCTCATTTTGAATTATAATTAAGTAGAGATTTGGAGAGGAAACACCGCTCAAAATTTACAGGCTCTTACAGGGATGAGGAACATATCACTTGCCAACCTAATCTCGTAGTTTCTTCTTAAATTACTGAATTTCTATTTAATGCACATTAACAACCTACATACACCGATCGAGATACTACACATAACACATGTATTATAACACATGTATTATAATTATACTATAATTTTAAAACCAAACGTGGAAGATAAATAATAAAATTAAAAATTAAAACAAATGATTCTTTTCAATAGATAAAGCAATTGAACAATTAAAATAATGAAATATAATTAAAACACTCATGTCATATTCAAACATAATAAAAAAAAATGCAAAATGAGTAAAGAAAAGAAAATATTTTTAAGGCGGAATAAACTATCTACTAATAGGAAAAAACATGTTTTATACTAAAACCTTCACATTTGTGGTGGAGAATTCGAGTTCCGCCATGTATATATAACCAACATGTGCACCAAAAGATGTTGTGTGGGAGTGGTTTATGAATTTTTTTTATAAATTACAAATAAGTATCGATTAATCTCAATAAATTCAGTGTGTGACAGGATTCTGTTTTTCCACCCATAGACACTAAACCCAAACAAACCAAAACTTGAAAAACCCAACCCGGGGCAGGGACGAGATAATCCGAGGAACACACAAGAATATGGTGTGTTCTGAAATACGTTTGTTGGAAGAAACGTTTGTTGTTGAAATACGAGATAATCCGAGGAACACTCAAAACTTGAAAAACTTGAAATACGTTTGTTGGAAGAAACAACAAACGAAACACCATCTAATAAAACGTTCTGCCCTTAATACTCAACTTTCTCTCAGACACAGTCTTCGCGCTCTCTGTTTTTCGGTTTTTTTCTTCTTCTTATAATCAAATCTACAGATATCTTTCTCTATCTCTCTCGCTTCAATGGCTTCCATTACAGGTTCTTCAGCTTCCATGACCGCCGTTTCTTGCCCTTTCAAGCACAACCAGGTACACTGTATTTTGCTGCTTTGTGATCTGATTTGTCACTTCATGTGTTTTTTTTTTTCTACTGGGTTTTTGGATTAGATATTGAAAGTTGGATTCTTTTTTAAGTTGATTAATTGTTAGAAATGTTTATATGAGTAATGTGGGTAATTAATGTTTATTGATTTGGTTCTCTGTTTCGGTTAACAAATATTGATATCATTCATGGCTGGTAAAAAGAGTGTAATTCAAAGTAGAGATTAGAACAGTGAGTGTTGTGATATGAAATCTGAGATGGATCAATTTGGGTCTTTTAATGCATGTAAAATTTGAATAGATCTTTTGAATAACTATGACAGATTCTTTGGTTCTAGTTATTCTTTGTGTTAATTCTTTTGTGGGTTTTATTAATCTATTTGTTGTTGATAAATGGTTGGGCAGGTTAGGTTCTCTATAGTGAATTCGGTTTCACTTTCCTTCAATGGGAAGAGCTTTCCATCTCTCAGCTTGCGGTCTGCACCATCCCGCTTCAGGGTTTGCTGTGCAGTATGTCTTTCCAGATGACACGTGAACATTATTTAGTGCATTCATGGCACGCTTGGCTGCCTTGAACTTGATTGCTTAATTGCAGTTTGATACTCATTGAACTCTGTTGAAACATGTTCTCGAATAATGCAGAAATTTAACACGATGAA
The DNA here is from genome assembly GCA_033220585.1 of Dipteronia sinensis. Classification (NCBI taxonomy): domain Eukaryota; kingdom Viridiplantae; phylum Streptophyta; class Magnoliopsida; order Sapindales; family Sapindaceae; genus Dipteronia; species Dipteronia sinensis. The sequence continues at coordinate 4,117,291 of CM065644.1, forward strand.
TGGTGAAATGTGGCCGTGCATAGTTCTTGCAGGGTCACAATTGTTTTTCCTCAACATATTTGTCTTGATTTCTCTTGGCTACCTTGAACTTGATTGTTTAATTGCATCTTGATTCTCATTGAATTCTGTTGAACTGTGTTCTCGAATAATGCTGAAATTTAACACAGTGAAAGGTGAAATGTGGCTGCGCATAGTTTGCATGGTCACAATTGTTTTTCCTCATCATATTTGTCTTGATTTCTCTTTAGAGAAAGATAACAGATGATATGTCATGCAATGATTTATACTTGTTGATTCTTGTCTCATGTATGAGACCATGTTTAAAATAACTGCTGTGATGCTTCTTTAGATTGTATAAAATAATTCGAACGTTTGTTTACCTGATATAATATATATTTTCCATCTCAGCCCTGGAAAATCAATTGGGCTGAGCGCTGTACTGTCTGGACTGGTTCTTGTTGGAAGAGCAGCCTTTGTTTTCCCCTTGTCCTTTATCTACAACTTGACCATGAAATCTCCTTCTGAGAAAATTGACTTCAAGCAACAAGTATGACTTTAGTCTATTCTCTTTTCTCCCTTCTACCCGTTGAACAAAATGATTCATCAAATGACTTGATGGATTTTGGTTGGTTTTCAGGTTACCATTTGGATGGCTGGTCTTATGCGTGGTGCTGTTTCTATGGCACTTGCTTATAATCAGGTATGGCATCGAACAGTGTCTTTTATTTTTTGGCAAATAGCCATTGTAAAAGTAGGTTATGTTTTTTGTTTCCTTTTTAATGTAGCCTTCAGCCGAGGAACTAGTTTTATTTTCTGGCCTATGTCATTAGTACAAAACAAAAATTTGGACAATTACTGTTTCTGATGTCTAATTACCGGATTCTCTAATGAAATGCAAAATAAATTGGCCAACCAACTAAAATTGATAAGACTTTGAAGTTACAGATACCATATTGATGTAAATAGCCCGATAAATATTGAAAGATAACTTTATTTACATGGTTGTGTAAAGGTAGCGCTGTATATTTTGATTGTGATATGTTAATATCATGTTGTGTAACAGATTTGCTTACTACAAAAAAGAAAGAGTGGAATCACATGATGAACTTGTGTGTTTTTATTCATGCAGTTTACCACTTCAGGCTATACTAAGGTGCACGGGAACGCCCTGATGATCACCAGTACAATCACTATTGTTCTTTTCAGCACAGTCGTAAGTCACCGCCAAATCCTATAAGATCATTATAGTAGTATCAAAATTGGCCTGGAGAAATCTGGCTGTTCCATTTAGCTATACACATTGCCCGAAGTGACTAATTTCTATGTTTGATTTGGGTCAGTCCAAACAAACTAAGAAACTTGGTCAGCTTTATAATTTGCTTTAATGATTCAGAGTTTGTTAATCTTGTTTGATTCTCTTTCTATATAATAAATACGTTGTGGCAAAATGACGTTGAAAAATGGAAGAACGAAACTGGGAAACACAGAAACCAATTAAGATTTATGTTATGTTGTTGGATCAATACAGGTGTTCGGGTTGATGACTAAACCACTAGTGAGGATTTTGCTTCCTTCGCCAAAAAACCTATCCAGAATGCTGTCTTCTGAACCTTGCACCCCTAAATCCTGCACCGTGCCACTTCTCGGAAATGGACACGACTCAGAAGCCAACCAGAAAAGCCCAGATGGGCCACCACGCCCAACTAGCTTACGAATGCTCCTGAGCACCCCTTCTCACACCGTTCATTATTACTGGCGAAAATTTGACAATGCCTTCATGCGACCCGTGTTTGGTGGCTTGGGTTTTGTTCCCATGGTTCCTGGCTCCCCCATTGAACAAAGTGTTCCCGTAGTTCAGCAGTGGCAGTGATAAGGAATCCAAAGCAGAGGTACTACTAATTCATAGAACTTGTAGCTTGATGATTGAGTTGTGCCATTTTGTTAATAATAGCAGTAAAAGGATTTGAAGGTGAGTGAGGTTTTTGACAACAATTTTATTGGGTGGTGTGGGCTGCTTGTATGGAATTTCATTGTGGTGATTCTCCAAGTTTTCGTGTCGATATTGATTGTAACATGAGTTTATAATTATTCCCGAGTAAATATATAAACTTTGATGTTTCGCTTTATATGCCAATCTTCCAAATTTTATACATCAAGTGTCACATATAACGAACCCAGAAACAAAGTAATAAACACACAAAAATGGATCTTCGCTAATGATAAGCGAGCCGCGAGCGCGCACACACACTTGTTCCTTCTCAAAAGTCCACTGTGCTACCAAAGTCTTCAATCCTATGAACGGCTAAGGTATCCCAACACCAGACTGATAATCGCAAACATGCAAACATGCAAACATACAGTAACAGGAAACCCGCTTGAATTTTTCTCGCGTTATTTTTCTCCTCAACACCTCCTGCAAAGAGGGAAAGCCAAAATCATGCAGTGTCAGAAAATATGATTGATTATAATTTCAACTGAATGTAACACTGACTATGAAGTAAAATGACAGACAGCCTAAGGAAATATGATTGATTATAATTTCAGCTGAATGTAACACTGACTATGAAGTGAAACGACAGACAGCCTAAGGATATAGATGCGGTTTAGTCTCATAAATATGCAAAAAAATAGTTGAATCTGGAGGAGATTGGAGACAATCACTCACTAGTTCATGCTTGAGTGAATCCTTCTCTCGAGTAGTCAAACTCTTCTCTTCTGTCAGTTTCGTTATAGTACGTTCAGCCTGCAGTTAATTTTACAAACGCTTTTGTTACCATTGTTAAACAAACAACCGGATGTACTATTATAAACATATATGCCCTTACTTGGGAACTTCCTACCCTGTATATAAAGGAACTCAAATCTTGAAAGCCATAAATGAGATTGTTTATCATCTACCAAAGAGATTGAATGACAGAAAATAGTCCTTCTCCATCAAAATGGAGAATAACTCGTGTACAGATGATTTAAGGTAAAAATAATTATTTTTCCGACCTCTCCTAAGAAGCATTACCGTGACCAAATTACTTGCCCAAAAGGATGGAAAACAACCAACCCAACTCATGTTTTCAGGTTATATGGTACTATCTAAACTCTAGCATGCGAGAAACAAACCTCTCCGTAACTGTGATTCCATTGAATTTAGCTTTAACTTTAACTCCTCGTAATCCTTGGCCAATTTCAATTCCATAGAATCCTTTGCTGGTTGCAATTCCTCCACATCCTCTGCAGGTCTTGTCAGCACATCCTTAACTGCTCTTAACTTGTACGTATCCTTAGCAGTTTCTATCACCTTCACATCATCAGCTAACTGGTATGAAACAAAGTAAAATGGCTACATAAAATCCTTCTAACACTATTAAGCATATCACCAACCGTAGAAGACTTAAATTATAGCTATGAGTTCGATACATGTGAAAGATAAGACAAGGTAGTCAAATGCTAATACCAGCAAAATGATGCGAAAAACTCTGTATCACATAATGATGCATTCATCCGTAGGAACAATATTTCTATCTGCATAATCAAAAATCTAACTGCAGGATGAACAAAAAAAACTTGAAAGAGAGAAATAGAGGAAGGGGGTGTGTCATAGAAATGAAAATGAAAAAGAAATGTGGGGAACTTGGGTTCCATTAACACTATAGTAACACAATTATCCTTACATTGCCGCATGGAGGTACGTTCTCAAGTCCGCTCAGCGCTCTATCTTTTTGCAATGTAGTTTCATTAGATGAATCTTGCTTTAACTCTTCATTTCTTGGTAGCAGAACTGGGGACTTTGGTGGACTAATAAGAACCACCCTTAGCTTCTTCTCTTCTACGTATTTGCCGGTCTCCTTATCCTTTGCAAACTGACAAATTAAAGAGTAAAAATTTAGCGAGCCTGAGTCGGAAACAAGCTAACAACAATAAAAATAGCAAAAATATTTACCATATCAGATTTAATGTCCTTATCAGTCGTCCCAAAGGGAACAACTGTGCATTGAATCATGAACTTGTCTTTGCACAGCAAATTCGGTGGAGCCTCTTTCTGAGCTTGCATAATAACTGTCTCAGCCAAAGTGAATGATTTATTAAAAATCAATTATGTTGCTAGCAGATATCAGAACCCTTAAAAAACAAGGGCATATTTATAATTTATATATACCTGTAAAATCATATGTTACTTTTGGTTTGATAATACCCTTGTTTGGCGCACAAAATATTTCTTTGGAGATGTAGTCTTGAACTGCATGCCAATGAAGTTTTAGATCATCCTTCAATATCCTTCATCGAACCTAAAGATTTTACACTTAATTTTCTTCTTAAGTGATGATTTCAGTTTAAGAAGAAAGAGACATAAGTGATGAATGGTCACACCTTGAAAGCAACATACTCATCGGACTTATTGCCAAGTTGAATCGTACATGAACTTTGTTTCTTCACCTCAACTAGAAACAGATACAGTGAGAGCATGTCAGTCTTGCCAATATTACAATTACTAAAACAAACCTGAGGTTGCATAAGAAAACGCAAAGTTTCTATCATTTACAGTAAGCAAATATGCCTATCCACCCTAAAACTCAGACGTTAACCCTTATACAGTAAGCTTGAAAATTGGAGACCATTTGAAAGATTATGATCATGATTACCATAAACACATAAACAAACATTATAATCACAAATCATTTGAAGGAAAATGAGAAGGGAATCAGATCTTGTATACTTACATGTAAAGTTGAGTTCAAGTGGCTGCATTTCCAATAGCAGTTTAGCCATCACTCTATCTATTCAATTCACCAAAATAAAACCAATCAAATTTGGAAGTACAAACAATTTAAGACACAAAAGCAAACTCATAGCACAAAAAAACATGAAAACAAAGAAATAATTGAATTCAATTATTATATTACACTACTGATTTAGCAGATCCAACCAAACCCCATAAAGAACTAAGAATGATTCAACACAACCCCACCAAACTAAAAACCAACCCAGAACTTGGAAAGTTCAAAGAAGTAACTACATTTGCTTTAAAAGACTCAAAACTAGAAAATTATGAAATGTATCCATAAAATATTTTTAAACAAACAAAAAACAGTAATGCAAGAAAGAAACATGTTTTGTCAGAATGTCAGTGTAAAGAAACTTACATTTGCTTCTTGTGGGAAAAAGAAGAAAAAAAAAACTGTCAAGGCAGAGAGACTAATTAAACGCAGGAGGTTGCTACTTGCTATTGTGGTTGGTGATCTAAAACACTAATTTCAGTTTCAATTGAAGTACACGATTGTTAAGAACGAATTTGGGAGAGGGAGTGAGAGAAGAGAAGAGAAGAACAGAGGTTGGAGAGATTTTATGATTTTTATTCAATTCAAAAGGGACCTAAATAGGCCACATAAACGTTACTTCTGATAATCACTAGTGGAGCTGAAGACATGGAGAGCTTCCGGCAACCTCCGATCTTAATTGACTAATTCAAAGGCAATGAAAAATTATTAAGAACAAATTACACCAAACACCCCTGAGGTTTGCTCTTTTATATACGGAAATAACTTTACCTTTAATTGACACTCACCTCTCCCGTCGTTAGGGTTTGACCGTTAAGTGTGACAGTTGACCGTTAAAAAAACATTAAAAGACATAAATTTTCCTGATTCACCAAACGTCTAAAATAACTAATTACATTAAACTCCCCTGAGGTTTTCTATTTTACACACAGAAAAAACTTCAGTGATAATTGACACTGGTCTCCTCTACCGTTAGTTAAAGTTGGTCAAATTAAACCGTAGATCAATTTTGACTATCAAAACTAAGGATAATTTAGTCATTTGAAGCATTTCAAATATATATATTTATATAATTGAATAAATATTCTAAAATAAAGATTTTTTAAAGGTATTTTAAAATGAAGATTAAGTGAAAAAAAAACTGTTTTTGAATTTAAGATTTTTTTTTGTAAAGAACAATAAGATTAATCAAAACTTAGAATAAAAATCAAAAAAATTCATTAAAAGAACAGATAGTCCAATCTAATTTAAAAGAAATCTAAATTAAATTTAAAAAAAAAAACAAAAAACAAATCTTAATACCTTTAACGGTTCGCCATTTCCACCAACAACACAAATCACAATCCCTTCATAATTTGTTCGATCTCCTCCGTGAGAGATTGAGCCAGTTCGCCAGTTCCATCAACAAAACAAATCACAATTCTTTACTAATTTGTTTTTATTTTTATTTTTAAATTTTTTTTCTATTTATTTAAAAAATTAAAAATTTTAATTCTATTTCTTTGGGAAAAAACATTTTTTTTCTTATTTATAAATTGATTTTGAGCTTTTTTCCTTTTTAAGTTTTTGGAACAAATTGCACCATATTAATTAGGAAGCGATTATGATTTATGTTGTTTGTGGAACTGGCGAACTGACAAACTTTTAGGAAGAAATCTGACCCAATCTCTCATGGAGGAGATCGAACAAATTATGAAGGGATTGTGATTTGTATTATTGGTGGAACTCGCGAACTTTTAAAAGCATTAAGATTTTTTTTAATTCTTTTTTTTTCGAATTTCTTTTAAATTAATTTGGACTGTTCGTTTTTTCTAATGAAAAATTCCGTTCTTTTCTTTTAATTCTTAATTTTCAATTAATCTTATTTATCTTTCCAAAAAAAAAATCTTCATTTTTTAAAAAGTTTTTTTTTCACTTAATCTTCATTTTAAAACATTTATTCAATTTTAAATATATATATTTAAAATGCTTCAAATGACTAAACTATCCTTAGTTTTGATAGTCAAAACTGGTATACGGTTTAATTTGACCAACTTTGACTAACGGTAAGAGAGGTGAGTGTCATTTATCAATAAAGTTATTTGTGTGTAAAAAAACAAACCTCATGAGTAGTGCTGTAAATATGGGCCGGGCCTGGAGGGCCCGGTCCGGCAGGCCTGCCAAGGATGGCGGGCCGTGCCTGGCACGGCCCCCATTCTTGGCACGTGCCGGGTCAGGGTTCCAGGCACGGCGTGCCGGCCCGGCACGGCACGCCAGCACGGCGTGCCAAGCCCAACGGCCGGCACGCGTGCCGGCACGGCGTGCCGACCGTTGGGCCCGCAGAATTTTTTTTTTTTTTTAAATTGAAGTATATTTTTATTGTTTTTTTTATAAAAAAAATATGGGCCGGCCCATTTGGCCCGCCAAATTGGCCCACGGGTCGGCACGGCACGGCAAGCGGCACGGCACGGAAGGGCCGTGCCGGGCCCCCATTTAGGAAAACGGGTCGTGCCTGGCACGGCCCGCCAAAGTGGCGGGCCGTGCCGATGTGGGCCGGGCCGGCCCCCTTTTACAGCACTACTCATGAGAGTTTGATGCAATTAGTTCTTTTAGAATTTTGGTGAATCAGGGGTATTTCTATCATTTATCATATTTTTAATGGTCAACTATCACACTTAAACGGTCAACCCCTAACGGCAGGGGAGGTGAGTGTCAATTAACGGTAAAGTTATTTCCCCGTGTAAAAGAGTAAACTTCAGGGGAGTTTGGTGTAATTTGTTCAATTATTAATATATAAATATAATATATATATATCATAAAATTTCAAGTCAGTACGAACTGATATAACTTCATCAGTACGTTGGATGTGAACCATTAGAGTTACATACTTTGACTCAAAGTGTATGCACTTGTCAAAACTTCTTTATGATCTGTGGTCCATATGCAACGCACTGATATAAGTTATATCAGTGCGCACTGAGGAGAAAATGACTGTATATATATATATATATATATATATATATATACACACACACACACACACACACACACACACACACAGTCATTTTCTCCTCAGTGCGCACTAATATAACTTATATATATACACACACAGTCATTTTCTCCTCAGTGCGCACTGATATAACTTATATCAATGCAACTATATATATACAGTCATTTTCTCCTCAGTGCATACTGATATAATATCAGTGCGTTGCATGTGGACTGCTGATTATGGAGAAGTTTTGACAAGTGCATACACTTTTGAGTCAAAGTATGTAAATCTAATGGTCCACATCCAACGCACTGATGAAGTTATATCAGTGCGTACTGACGAAGTTATATCAGTGCGTACTGACTTGAAAATTTCTGTATATATATATATATATATATATATTATTATAATATATTATTATATATAATAATACATATAATATTATATATATATTATTGATATATTGATATAATATATATGTTATAATAAATAATATTTATATATAACAAATTAACAATATAAATTATAATGTTATATATATATATTATTATATATTATATATATTATATATATAATAATATATGTATTATTAATATAATATAATAATTTATATAATAATTATAATATTATATATATACATATATTATTACATGAATACTTTGAGTTCGAATTGAAAGTAAATTATTATATAATATATATATATATATATATATATATATTTTTCATTTTTCATTTTTTTAATGGTCAACTATCACATTTAAACGGTCAACCCCTAACGGTAGGGGAGGTGAGTGTCAATTAAAGGTAAAGTTATTTCCCCCTGTAAAAGAGTAAACCGCAGGGGAGTTTGGTGTATTTGTTCAATTATTAATATAATATATATATATATATATCAGAAATTTTCAAGTCAGTACGCACTGACATAACTTCATCAGTGCGTTAGATGTGAACCATTAGAGTTACATACTTTGACTCAAGTGTATGCACTTGTCAAAACCTCTTCATAATCTGTGGTCCACATGCAACACACTAATATAAGTTATATCAGTGCGCACTGAGGAGAAAATGACTGTATATATATAGTTGCATTGATATAAGTTATATCAGTGCGTACTGAGGAGAAAATGACTGTGTGTGTGTGTATATATATATATATATATATACAGTCATTTTCTCCTCAGTGCATACTGATATAATATCAATGCGTTGCATGTGGACTACTGATTATGGAAAAGTTTTGACAAGTGCATACACTTTTGAGTCAAAGTATGTAAATCTAATGGTCCACATCCAACGCACTGATAAAGTTATATCAGTGCGTACTGACGAAATTATATCAGTGCGTAATGACTTGAAAATTTATGTATATATATATTATTATAATCTATTATTATATATAATAATACATATAATATTATATATATTATATTGATATATTGATATATTATATATGTTATAATAAATAATATTTATATATAACAAATTAATAATATAAATTATAATGTTATATATATTATTATATATTATACATATATTAATAATATAATAATATATGTATTATTAATATAATATAATAATTTATATAATAATTATAATATTATATATATACATATATTATTACATGAATACTTTGAGTTCGAATTGAAAGTAAATTATTATATAATATATATATATATATATATATATATATATATATTGGGAGGGATCGGGGATACAATTTTTGATATAAGATTTGATACGATTTTTCAGCCATCAGATCCATGAGATTTGGATGGCTGAGATTAATAAATTGATGATTTGAAAAAAAAAATATTCTTCTTTATTTATCATTAATTTATTTACTCTTCTCTCTCATTTATTACTTTCCTGATTAATATTTCCTCTTCCAATTTATAATTCTTCTTCCCCTGTCTTGCGTTTTTTTTTCTCTTCCATGGTTATTTTCTCTTCTTTCTCGTGATATATAATTTGCATATATAAATCATTGAAAACAGGAGAGAAAAGAATCATGATAAAAAATGCTAAATAAATTTGTAATAAACAAAAAACGATTTTGGACGTGGCTAATTAGATTGACGAAATTTTTGAATTTGTCAACCTGCAGGAACCAAGTGTGTTGCAAATTGATATTAGAAAATCTGTCTCCATTATTAGCCTGTAAAAGGGAAAATTATTTATAAAATTAACTAAAGCAAATTCCATCAATTGAATATTTTGAATATTAAAATGTTCAATGTTGCAGCCATCACCCATCAGTCAATGTAACATTTTGATATTAATTAGATTGATTGAAAAAAGGACGCAAGACAGGGAAACAGGAAATATTAATTAGATATTAATTAGGAAAGTTAATCTACAAAACAGGAGGGAAAAATAAATAAATTAATGCTAATAAAAAAAACCCATCGATTTATTAAATCTAAACTATCAACATCTCTTGTGGATCTAATAACCAACTATAATTGAAGTACATGACAATTATCTTGATACCCACTTGCAGGGCCAAACATTAATTCAACAGTCAACAGTCAACAAATTTATAACTTAATTTGATCATCAACTTCTTGCCCATCGACCGATTCAGTTAATATTTTCATATGATCATGAACTATATATTTTATTGGTCTTAATTGGTTTAGTTAATATTTTCAGCATATAAATTAGTTTTCTTTAATTAATAATCTCTTTCAATTAATAAAAATTACAATCTCAACTCGGATCGATGTAAAAAATAAAGTAATACTTAATAATTTATTTTTGAAACCTATTGTAAATAGTGATAAAAAACAACAAAACAATAAATAACCAGAAAAACAACCCCAAACAAAAAGAGGTCCGTAGATCTCACCAAAAGAAAAAAAAATCAAATAAAACGAAAAGACTCTCAATGTCATTACCAACTAAAACAGAACTACCAACTAAAACAGAACAAAACAGCAAGACAGAAAACCACCGAGAGTCAACTTGAAGCTCCAAGCATGCTTAAAATCACTTATTTTAACAATTAAGTAACGAAAATAGGTGACAAACTATTTACCGACTCTAAAATATTCAAAATTTATTTTATCTTTAGTCACATTTCGGCTTCCCTTTAGTCTTTAGATGATCGCTTCTAGAAGGTTTCTACCCTTTTTGAGTGATTTTATTTGTTGGAATCTTGAAAACGGCAAATCGATTTTTTGTCAAAAACAAAAAAACAAAAAAAACAAAAAAGTGTAAATTGACGTGTATGTACTTCCAGGCTTCCAGCCTTACCTATCATTAAATATATTATTATCATAAAAAGTGATAAGTTGAAAAAATATCTTTTATATTTTTCAACGAAAGTGACGTCTGATAAATGATAAGTTGAACGAGAGGAAATCCCGGGGACCCACAGAAGTCAGAAACATCAAATTACCAGAAACTAAAACAAATCGTAAAAATCAAGAACAACAACGTTACTGCAATCAAACACAATCACGAAAGCCACAAACAAAAAATATTTATCATCAACACCCAATATTAAAATAAACCTGCAAACTTTTAAACAAACAAACAAACACAAATTTGATAAGCTGCTAAACAATTTTTTTTTTTCATTCATTTTCAAACTCCCCAAACACAATCCAAATTTCACCGATCAAATTCCAAAAAAAAAAATCAATTAAAAGTTGTCTGGATGACAGTGCCCAATATTCTTGAATTCAAATCGCACATCCAAACAAGTAATGAAGAGAGAAAATTACCAGATTTGAAGACAACTCTTGGATATAGATTTTCTTCGTTTGAACTGGTCGGCGACAGAGAGGAAAGATCAGAAGAATCTAACAGAAATTACAATCTTCTGTTGGAAAATTTTGATTGAACTGACGGGTGTCGTGTGCTTTTATAATGTTCATGATGTCGGGGACATCTTCGGCATTAAATTTAATTTTAATTTCCTTTCATAAAAGGACCGGCAGGTTCCAAGTATGGAGAAAATCAAAAGCTGAGTTGGATGACTGTTGGCTTACGAATACGTGTGGTCTTAATCACTCATGTGCTCTTAATCCAATAATTTAGATTTGAATGTATTTATAATTCTTTGATTAAAAGCACATTGATGGTTGAGATATTGTAGTCAAAATTTTAAATCATAAATTTAAGTTGATCTAACCTAACCCTTTAATTATACCAATAAAATTAAATTTCCCTTTTTTTTCTATCAAACACTTCTCACAATAACTCAAAAAATTAAGATTAAAACAAATTTAATTTTTAATCTTTAAATTGAACTTTGAATTCTCATTAACTAATCTTTAAACGTGTATTTATGCAATTTTGTTTCGAAACAAGTGAGTGGTAAAGAACAAGCATCAAAATCATCTCCTCAGTCATTTTTTTCTTAGTTTTTTTTTTTCATGTGTAATTAAAACAATAAATTATATAAGAAAGAAGAAAATGATGAAATCACGATTATATATTTTTTATTTGCTTAGGTTTCATTGGAAGTTAGTGTGAAACTTCGGCCAACACTAATGTAGATGACGATATGTATGCAGCTGGTGCACGTGTGAGTCGGTGTGACCCATTCAAGTTGGCGAATGGGTCGTTACTCGTTACAATTAATGCAGGAGACAATTTTCCACTCTTTAGAAATTAGAAGCAATAAAAGGCATGAAAGTTGGTTATAATTCTCTCCCATCCCTGTAATTATTATTATTATTTTTTTGTTGGGTGCGTTATTATATATTTTCATTTCGTTTTACAACACCTACGCAATTTTATCTTTAAAAAATTGTCATTTCAGTCTTCGTTGAAATATATAACCTATAAGTTTTTTTAGTTTATTTAAAAAAAAACAAATAACCATAAATTCATTATATTTAGTTTTATTCTTATACGAGATATATATATATATATATATATATATATATTATTTGAAAGGTAAAACTTGTTATTAAGTCACGTGAATATATAGGTGTATGCAATAAACAATGCTAAATAAATGATCAAAAAATACTAAATAAATTTGTAATAAACAAAAAAGGAGTTTGGACGTGGCTAATTAGATTGACGAAATTTTTGAATTTGTCAACCTGCAGGAACCAAGTGTGTTGCAAATTGATATTAGAAAATCTGTCTCCATTATTAGCCTGTAAAAGGGAAAATTATTTATAAAATTAACTAAAGCAAATTCCATCAATTAAATATTTTGAATATTAAAATGTACAATGTTGCAGCCATCACCCATCACCCACCACCCACCGGTCAATGTAACATTTTGATATTAATTAGATCAATTAAAAAAGGACGCAAGACAGGGAAAAAGGAAATTTAAATTGAAAGAGGAAATATTAATTAGATATTAATTAGGAAAGTTAATCTACGAGAGAGGAGGGAAAAGAAAATAAATTAACGATAGATAAAGAGAATTAAATAAAAAAAACCATCGATTTATTAAATCTAAACCGTCAACATCTCGTGTGAATCTAATAGCCAACTATAATTGAAGTACATGACAATTATCTTGGTACCCACTTGTGGGGTCAAACATTAATTCAACAGTCAATATTATTAAACAAACTAATTTATAACTTAATCTGATCATCAACTTCTTGCCCATTGACTGATTCAGTTAATATATATATATATATATATATATATATATATATATATATATATTTTTAGACCACGGGATATCCCTCACTCTGATCAGCAACCGAGTGAGACTAATCCCCGTTTCGATCGGGAGATCAGTAAAGCCTGGCCACGAGATGCTTCCAGTGAGGTTTGAACTCGGGCAGAGCCCGAACCATTCGCCCCACTAGTAGTGCGGTGACCAACTGCACCACGGCTCGTGATTGATTCAGTTAATATTTTCATATGATCATGAACTATATATTTTATTGGTCTTAATTGGTTTAGTTAATATTTTCAACCTATAAATTAGTCTCCTCTAAATTAATAACATTTCCAAATTAATAAAAAATTTCAATCTCAACTCGGATCAGTATAAAAAATTAATAAACCTATTTCTAGTAGTAATTAATAATTTTTTTTCAAACTTATTGTAAAAAGGGACAAAAAGCAACAAAGTAACAAAGAACCGGAAAAAACAACCCCTAACAAAAAGAGGTATGCATGTGTCTCACCAAAAGGAAAAAGAAAATATTAAAGTAAAACGAAAAGACTCTATACACATATAGTCATTATCAACCAAAATAGAACAGAACGGCGAGACAGAAAACCACCAAAACTCAACCTGAAGCTCCAAATCATGCTTAAAATCACTTAAGATTGACCGAAAGCATCCTTGGTAGTTGAATCACGAGCCGTCGGTAGAATACAGTTGCCTGAGGTTCCCTCTTGAGATCTGGTTTTTTCCTTTTCTTTGTTCTCAAAAAGTTTCTTAGCATTTGGAGACCTAGCTTTAGTGGGTTGATTGTTGTTTTGTCCACCTCCTGGTCCAGCAGCAGCAGTAGTAGTAGTACCTCCAACATCGGCTCTTGAAGCCATATCTTCGTACTAAGAAACAACATTTATTTAATTTATTGAAATTTGACAATTGAACAAGTTAAGTGTCTATTGGGATCCCACAGACAGAACGATCAAACATCAAATTACCAAAAACTAAAATCGTAAAAATCAGAACAACAATCTAACTGCAATCAAACACAATCACGAAAGCCACATACAAAAAATATTTATCTGATACACCCAAAGACCCAATATTAAAATAAACTTGCAAACTTTTAAATAAACTAACAAACACAAATTTAATCGATAATTTTCACATAAGTGCGCACTGATAGAATTATATAAGGACATTGAAAGTGAACCATTCATTTTACATATTTTGACTTGGTATGTATGCATTTGTCAAAACTCTTTTATAAATGAGTGACTGCAAATTTAATAAGCTGCTAAACATTTTTTTTTTCATTTTCAAACTCTCTGAACACAATCCAAATTTCATCGACCAAATTCCAAAAAAAAAAAAAAATCAATTAAAAGTTTTCTTTTGAAAAAACGTGAGACATAATTCCCCACATGTACAATTCATACACTTACTTCTTGTAAGTTGTAATCTAAGCTAATTAAAACAATTCCCGACATCAATTGCCCTTCGCCTGCCGACGACGACGTCTGAGAACTAGTCATCAGTGCCCAATATTTTTGAATTCAAATCACACATCCAAACAAATAATGAAAGAATGATAATTAAGAGAGAAAATTACCAGATTTGAAGACAACTCTTGGATATATATTTTCTTCTTTTGAATTGGCCGGCGACGGCGACGGGGACAAAAGATCAGAAGAATCTAACAGAAATTACAATCTTCTGTTGGAAAATTTTTATTGAACTGACGGAGTGACGGATCCTTTTATAATGTCGAAGATGTCCTTTTTCCTTACATAAAAGGACATATTGTTGAATATAATAATAGCAATCTTCTGTGAAAGTTTGGTGGGGACGTGACAGGATGGATTTTTTGGGGCCTTCCATAGTCCCATTTCATGGGTGGATCTATACGTTATTTTTGAAAAAGTTTGATCTTGATGTTTGATCGCGGAGTTGTGTGAAACAACCAACGCGCTTTCTGGTCATTACCAATTACTAAATATGGAATGGGTAATTTCACAAAATTCCCTATATGTTTACAAAATATCAACTTTTTAAACGTATTTATCATATTATAAACTTTAATCCTTACATTTTCCAAAATACATCACTTTAGTGATTCCGTTAGTTAAACCTAACATAAATAGAGTTATTTTGTTCATTTACATGGAAAGTGAATTAAAAAAAATAGTCGTCGACGGGGGAGATCCAAACATGGATCTACACCATTGATGGAGCTCTATATAACGGTGGAGAACCATCCAATGGTAGAGATCCATCTTTAGATCTCCACTCTAATAGAGATCCTTCAACGGTCTCCATCGCCAGCTGATGGATATACCTCGACGGATCTCCATTGTTGGCTGATGAAGGTTCATCAATGAATCTCTATCGACGAGGAAATAAAGATCCATTTTCTCGATCTCTATCGCTCGCTAAGCGATGAAGATCCGTGTATCTTCGTCATTGAACTATAAAGATCCATTGAATCTCCACCGTTTGGATGTGGAGATCAAATGAATCTTTTTATTTATTTTTAAATTTATTTTTAATGTTTTTAATCTTATTTTTTATTATTGTAATTAATATTCTGCAAATACAAAAAATTCATTTTTTTACAATTTTTTTTTTGGGTTTTTTATTAAAAAGAAATTACATACATTTTTTATTCTTAATTTGATTTTTGTTTAGAGTTAATTACACCAAACTCCACTAAGTTTTACTCTTTTACATGCGGAAACAATTTTATCGATAGTTGAAATTCACCTCACATGCCGTTAGTCAAACTTGGTCAAACTTAACCGTTGACCAAATTTGAATATCAAAACTAAGGGTATTTTCGTCATGTTAAGGTTATTTTTTAAAATAATATAAAACATTACTGTGTAGATATATTTATTAAAAAATTACACATACAAAATAGGGTTTTTAGCAAAACTGCCCTATTTCAGGGGCTGAATTGTAAATCTACCCTAAAACCAAAAAGAATTGCAAAAATACCCTAAAAGTCCCAAAATGCCCTCACTTTTTAACTACACCCCATTTATTAATCTTATTTATTACATTTACCAACCATCAACTAACAATTTACCAACTAACTCATAAAACCCTTAACAAAACAACATCTAACCTTTTTTTTTCTCTACATCACATTTCCTTTTTATATTTTAAGTTTTAAAAATATTAGTGAATTTATATAAAGTTGTTTAAAAGGTAAGTATTACATTGTAAGATTATTTTTCCAACATCCTAATCCTTATTTTGAGGATGGTATTCATATATCTTTGCTTCTTCCTTTCATTTTTTTTTTGAAAAAAATTCGAATGAAGTAAACCTTAGGAAAAAACCATCGGGTCAGGGTGACCCGATATCGGGTCGCCCTGTCCCGAGGAAAAAAACCATCGGGTCACGGTGACCCAATGTCGGGTCAGGAAAAAACCATCGGGTCAGGGTGACCCGATGTCGGGTCGCCTTGTCCCGAGGAAATATTCCATCGAGTCAGAGTGACCCGATGTCGGGTCGCCCTGTCCCGAGGAAAAATTCCATCGGGTCAGGGTGACCCAATATCGGGTCGCCCTGTCCCGAGGAAAAAAACCATCGGGTCACGGTGACCGGATATCGGGTCACCATGACCCGATGGAATATTTTCTCGGGACAGGGCGACCCGATATTCCATCGGGACAGGGCGACCCGACATCGGGTCACCCTGACCCGATGGTTTTTTCCTTAGGTTAGAAAACCATCGGGTCACCGTGACCCGATGTAATATTTCCTCGGGACAGGGCGACCCGACATCGGGTCACCCTGACCCGATGGTTTTTTCCTAAGGTTTA
Organism: Dipteronia sinensis; assembly: GCA_033220585.1. Lineage (NCBI taxonomy): Eukaryota > Viridiplantae > Streptophyta > Magnoliopsida > Sapindales > Sapindaceae > Dipteronia > Dipteronia sinensis. The sequence continues at coordinate 4,134,451 of CM065644.1, forward strand.
CCTCATTCGAATTTTTTTCAAAAAAAAAATGAAAGGAAGAAGCAAAGATATATGAATACCATCCTCAAAATAAGGATTAGGATGTTGGAAAAATAATTTTACAATGTAATACTTACCTTTTAAACAACTTTATATAAATTCACTAACATTTTTAAAACTTAAAATATAAAAAGGAAATGTGATGTAGAGAAAAAAAAAGGTTAGATGTTGTTTTGTTAAGGGTTTTATGAGTCAGTTGGTAAATTGTTAGTTGATGGTTGGTAAATGTAATAAATAAGATTAATAAATGGGGTGTAGTTAAAAGTTAGGGCATTTTGGGAATTTTAGGGTATTTTTGCAATTCTTTTTGGTTTTAGGGTAGATTTGCAATTCAGCCCCTGAAATAGGGTAGTTTTACTAAAAACTCTAAAAAATATTAATAAATAAATAAATAGATTGATATCCACCTCCTTTCTTAGAGATAGACAGTGGAGATAAAAAAACTAAAAATTAAAAAAAAAACCATTAAAAGAAAATGAAAAGGAAAAGTTGAGAAAGATCTGGATTCCCAACTCTACCTCGGATCAGGGGCGACTCAAGGGCGACTCAACAAATTTTGGGGCCATTTTTTTCCTCCCATAGGGCCTCAAAATTTGTTACTTTTTGGGATACAGAATTTTTAATCAAACTTTTGTATTCAAGATTTACTATAATTTCTTTTTCAATAGATAAAACAGTTAATCCATTTAATATTTCCTGTGAAATAGTTGATCTTAAATAACTTGTTAACAATTTTGATTTTGAAAAACTTCTTTCAACTGAAGCAATTGTCACATGTATTGTTAATAATATTTTATAGGCTATAGTCCTATACATGTATTTGGAAAATAATCAATTTTTTTTAAAAAAAATTAATGTTTCAATTGCAGTTTGTATTTTACTATCCAAAATCTCTCTTAAAATTTTTAACTTAGAAAATAAATCAATACCATCTATATCAGAACAAATATCATGTTTTAAAATACATATCCTGTTATAAATCAAAGCATAAAATTATAGAAAGTAATACTAACCGAAAAGAGAAAGAATGAGATCAAACCAATTATATTAGTTTATTTCTCTGTATATTATGACTGCTTTCACAATAATCCTATATATAGGCATAGGGAGAATTAAATCTACAATGAAATAGGAAATAAGATCAAGAGAGGTAATTGCTCTATATTGAAATAGGAAATGAGATCAAGAAAATTAATTGCAAATTATTCTCTAGGTGGTGAAAGTCAATTATTTCACAACACTCCCCCTTGGACGTACACCACCTAGAAAATAATTTCTGAGGTTCTTCTAAAAAAATATTGGACGTGTTTAAATACTGCCTCATTTAAAACCTTGTCAGGAAAACTCAGTGGGACAAAACCTGATCAAGGGTGCGGTGCACAAATGTCCAAAATGAAGAATGTCCTCCCCCTGAAAAGTGCTTCGTTCTCAATCTTGTTGTTTGCTAAGTCGACATATCTCAATGCCATATTAATTTCCCTAATGTTGTCGTTGGTAAGGTCTTCGTAAATAAACCTGTAAGGTCATTTGTAGACCTTATCTGCTTGACATCAATTTGTTGACTTTCTTGAAGTTTATGAGTGTAGAAGAACTTTGGTGATATGTGCTTGGTTCCGTCTCCCTTGATGTATCCTCCTCTGACTTGTGCAATACAAGCTGTATTATCTTCATATATTATTGTTGCCGAATTTGTGATTTGGGGTAGTTTACACCTACTCTGGATATAATGAATAACGGACATCAGCCATTTACACTTTCGACTTGCTTCATGAAGCGCAAAAATCTCAGAATGATTAGAAAAAGTAGTAACGAGAGTTTGTTTGGTAAAGCGCCACGAAATTGCTGTACCATTATATGTGAAAACATATCTGGTATGTGAACGTGACTTATGATGATTAGTGAGATAACCAGCATCAGTATAACCGACAAGTCACAAACTATTGACCTTGAATAAAACAAACATAAGTCCATAGTTCCTCGAAGGTTTTGAAAAATATGTTTGATCCCATTCCAATGTCGTCGAGTTGGGGCAGAACTGAATCTTGCCAATAGATTCATAGAAAATGCAATATCTGGTCTCGTACATTGTGCTAAATATAATAAAGCACCAATTTCATTAAGATACGGTACTTCTGGACCAAGTATCACTTCATCAATATCCTTAGGTTGAAATGGGTCTTTCTTAGGATCTAAAGATCGAACAACCATATGAGTACTCAAACGATAAGACTTATCCATGTTGAATCTTTTTAGAATCTTCTCGACGTAAACTGGTTGATGGACACATATTCCATCTGATTTATGCTCGATCTCCTGGCCGAGACAAAATTTTGTTTTCCCCAAATCTTACATTTCAAATTCTCATTTCAAATATTCAACAGTTTTCAGAAGCTTTTCAGGAGTTCCAATTAAATTCATGTCATCGACATATACTGCTATTATGGCAAATCCGGTTTATGATTTCTTTATGAATATACACGGACATATAAGATCATTAATATATCCCTCCTTTATAAGATATTCACTAAGACGATTATACCACATTCGTCCGGATTTCTTTAAACCATATAAAGATTGTTGTAACTTTATTGAATACAAGTCACGAGAATTTGAATTACGTGCTTCTGACATTTTAAATCCTTTAGGGATTTCATGTATTCTCCACTAGAAAAATGAATATCAAAATATTAAATCGATTGCAATATAGATTTTAACTCACTAGGCTTCAAAGGTACATAACATTTTCTTAAAACCAAATGTCCGAACAGATTTTTCTGACAATATTTCAACCTTTTTTGGACATATTTTTGGCTGATGTGAACGCACATGATGTCCCCTTTCACAACTGGCACCGGGAGAAGATTTTGTTGAATATATGCTTCATCGGTTTTGAGCAAAGTTGTAAAAGTTTTCGGCTTTGATGATGACTATAGTAAAGTATCGGGAATATTTGAGAGAGGGGTAAGAAATTTCAACGGACATACTTTTGAATGATCCATAAATAAAGCTATAAAAGTGAGAGAAAACTCAAAATGGAGAGAAAGTCATCCATTAAACTTAGAAAACTCCAAAAGAAGTAACTAATTACTAGGTATTTCAAGCCCAACTGCAATCTAAGTTCTTAATATACATATTTATGTGTCAGTCCAGAAAAATTCTTCGTATAAATTACCAGACCCCCAGTATTTTTTTTTTTATAAAAAAAAACTGCAGTATTTATTCAAACAAACAAAACCTTACACACTACCACAATAATCAGCTAACAATAACCTGGCAATACAAGGAGGGTATTCCTCTAACCCGAACTGATCCTAACTGGTGGACAAGGTCAGTTTTGTTAAACAATGAGCAACACGATTAAAATTTCTAAATACAAAATTCACATTACTTAAGGAAAAAATAGAAAATATAAACAGTTAAATTCATAGGTTGAGAATTGCTAAATGGACTTAAATCATCTGTCAACAATAGTGTTTAACCAACCAAATTGAGCTATGTGTATACAATCATTTATATTTAATTATTATTTTTAAAATCATGTACACATAGCCCAATTTGATTGATTATACATAAATTGGGACACTATTTTTTGATCATTGCTAAATACCATCGCCAAAGTCAGTCACCATTCTCAATCGCTCTTTTAGAAGCGACATTTGTCCACTTTCCCTCTTCCAAAAAAGAGCTTCTCATTATGAACCATAAATTATCTATTTACATTTCAATATTTTTTTTTGTTAATGACAACTAAAACTTGAATTAAAATCGCTAAACAAGATAAAAATTCTAAAGGCACTCCAAACTAATTAAATTATTAAAAGAGTGGTGCTATTGGCACACCCCCTACTGATCTATTCATGCCCCACTTTTTAAAATTTTGATTTAATTAAATAAAATTATATGTTTTTATTAAATTTTTTGGTTTATTTCCAAAACTACTCATTTTACTTATTTTCCAAACCTAATACATACCATATATGATCTCTCTTTCTCTGATCTCTGTATATGTATACATCTCTCTCACCTCTATTGATTGATTTATTTTTTTTCTTCTTATTTCTTTTTTTTAGTTTTTCTTCTTCTTATTTTATGATGGAAAATAAAAAATACAAAATAACAGGGTACTTCAAAACAACGACAGCTTGATATAATTTTAAAGAAAAAACAAACTTCAAATTTATTTCCAGTGAATGATTGTTTCCAGATGCTTACTATCATTGTCAGACAATTCTTCAAGATGTTTGATATCGTTCTTAGACAATTCTTCCATATTATTGATATCGTTCTCAAACTCTTCCATAATATTTTATATGTATGTAAAAAGCATAATCTAGGGTTTAAGAATTAATTTTTATTTTGAAGAAACAGATTATTGAGTTTTTTTTTTTTTTTGAAAAAGGAATGTGAGATTTTAATAGATTTACTTTGTAGAAGATTTCTTTCTTAAATTGTATGTCTCTTTAAGTAATTTTGATAAAGGAAAAAAAAGAAAATTATATAATTAAAAAAGTGGGGCATGAATAGATTAGTAGGGGGTGTGCCAATAGCACCACTCTTATTAAAAAAAGAAATTCTTTCTTCTAAATCATTAGATTAAATATTACGTATTAAACTTTCTCTCATAAATTTGTTATTACCATATTAAACACTCTTTCATAATTACACCCCTCCATTTCCTAATTTTTTTTTCTTAATTCCATACTTTCTCGAACAATCTCTGATTAATAATTACAGGAAAAAAAACTTATGAATATTTTGGTTTTGAACTGAAGTAATATATATATATATAAGAGTCAATGCAAATACCTTGTTTTTCAAAAAAAAAATTAGATATATGAAAACTTGATTTGATTAAACTTCGAATTTCTAAGACTAATGAAAGAATTAAGGTTCTCTAGACAGTCACATACCTACAAAAGTAACAAAAAAACATTTGACATATTTCGATTTAAAAAAAAACAGGGTACTTTTTTGTGAGTTTTTTTTAATATATACATATATACGGTTCCTAAAAACTAAGCTTACTCGTAAGTGTTTTTTTTCTTAACTGTTAGTATTACTTGAGAAAGAATGAAGATAGAAAATTAGAGATATGTATTGGAGGATAGAGAGTTTAATATGGTAATTAAAAATGAGAGAGTATTTAATATGTAATATCTTAATCTAACGATTTAAGGGAGATAATTTTTTTTTTTTTATGATTTAATTGAAAAAAGAGTACTCCTCTGAAGAATCCAAAAGCTACAATGGTTCGTCCTAACTTTTATTAAAATAAAATGGAGTGTCTTCAGAATAAGAGTGTCAAAAGATAAAAAGGATAATCTTATAACAAAAGGAAATATTTTTATATATTTTTTTTAAATTTAACTTTTGATAATGAAGTGTCTTTAGAAAACTAAGCGTAAAATGAAAAAATTAGAGAACCAGACATCTACCTATAATATTGCCCTTTTCTTACATGTTATTTACAAAACTGACATATTCAAAACTCTTCTCCACCATTGCTATTTTTTACTACTCTCTTGTATGAATTTGATAGGAGCCTTAAACTATATGTCTCCCTCGTTAGATATATTATTTATTTTTATTTTTAATAAAATCCATCAAACTTTTAAATTAAGAATAAAATAATGAGGTAAAATGCATAAGAATGTTACATCTCAAAAACCTTTACAACATTAAAATATTAGTCACAATTTTTAAAATTTAATTGATCCATTACTTTTATTTTTTAAATTACTGATGTTATGTGTTTGGTGTTGTATTAAAATAGTCTTGTTTCTTGTTTGGTATAGTATAAGATTGGATAAAAAATAATTTTATCATATATTTAAGAGCAAACTAGTTTAATTAAAAATAAATCAAATACTATGTACACCCATTAATTACACTCATATCTTTAAATATATCACTTTATTAAAAAAATAAATAAAAAATAAACCCTAATTATATTTCAAGTGTCAAATCTCCCATTATAATTAATCTAACTTCTAAGCAAAAGTTTTCATACTTCATACCTATGCAACATTGGGTGAGAGTTATATTGATATTAATGCTTCGATATGTTGTTATTTGGCTCTAAATTGAATCCTTAAATTCATGTTATATTGTCAAACTTCTCTGTTGCAGATATGGCAATAGAACTTTCTCAGAAATGCTATGAAAAACTTGTAGCTGCCATGACAATCGGTACCTTGCTGAAGCTTATTCACTCAATCAGTCGAAGCATACCTGATTAAGAAGTCTTAAAGCATGCACTCTCAACTCTCATAAACCTTGCCCGATATCCACATTTGATTGAAGTTCTAATCAATTGTCATGGATCTGTAGAAACCATTTTCTTGGGGATGCTAAGGTTTCTTCATCATTTTCAAAGAATTCAACAAAACAAAAAAAATTAATTTGTTATTCATTCTATCAAGTTCTTAGTTCTTCCCCTAATAAATTGTATTAAAATTAAAATATTCATTTAAATAAGGGTACTATTTGCATTAAGATGAGTGTTTATAGTAATGTTTTAATTTTAAATTTTAGACATGGGTTTACTTATAATTATGGGTGTGTTTATCATATTAATGAGTGTTAATATCCATATCTTATATTTAATACAGTTAGTGTGAAATTAATTAATATAAAATTAAATTATTTTTAAATAAATTAACCGTTGTAAAACCTATCTGATCATCTCATCCCATGTAACAAATATGACCATACAATTTTAAATTAAAGAATTGACAGTAATTGATAGAAAAAATTAGTGTAGGACCGTAGGCCATGGAAAAAAGATTTTACACCTAGCAGCTTCGTAAATAAAAGTACGAGTGAGGTTACTGTAATCTGGTTTTTTGATAAATTAATCGAAAATAATGAACATTTATTATGATTTATGGCTTAATCAATGACCCGCATGCACTTTGGATATGTCCCCATATCTCATCTTTTATTTTCATGTACAAATGGATTTCAACACTTAGGCTTTGTTTTCAACACTTTGGCTTTTTTTCATCATCCTCCGAAAAATTTCCGAGAAGATATTCGGACACATATTTCTGCAGAATTGTCAGACACAAGGATATGACAGAAACCTTCAATGAAGCCAATTCCCGCCTAAAAGCATGCTCTCAATATTTCCATCTCCAGAAAGATTTTTCAAGTCTTCTAGAAGTTTTTCCCTTTCCTCGGCATCATTGCTCACTGCTCAGCAAGAAAACAAAAGGAAGTAAGTGGAAGTGAGACATTTCGTATGCAATCATGAGTGAGAACAAACAAAACATAAAAACAAAGGAAGCAGCAGTAAAACAATACATGGATATGGAACGATTCTTTCCTGATGAGTTCTCTTTAGCTCTCTGTCCGGCAGCTAATACAATTTCAACAGGAAGAGGAGCAAATGATGACCACTATTCATGCTTCGCTCTAGCAATCCCTGCATGGATACCTGAAAAAAAAATTCAGTAAAACAAAACAACTAGTAAAAAGAAATATTCAGGAAGAATTCTGGTGGGCTAGTTAAATTGGACCTTTTAAAATCAGAAGTTTTGCTTTTAAAAATTACAATTGGGTATTTGTATTCACAACTTTCATTTGTAGCCTGTTGTTATTGAGAATCCGTTTATTTAATAATAACAACTTCAATGGGTCCATTTAACAACTTTCTTTCTTGTGAGTTGTTGGATGCTTGTTGTTAATGGTATGTTTTGGTGCAATTTGATTTGAATCAGATAAGTTTCAACTTTTTAGCTATGTATTTAATTCCTTTCTAGTTTCTACAATGGGTATTATTTTCATTTATATATTCTGATGAATGAGTTTATTACTTTAGTGTGTACAGAGGAGAAACTCTTACATATTAAATTTGTGTGTTTTAATTCTACCATATGCAGACCCTCAAAACATAAAGTTATGGCTGAACAAGTTCTTTGTAAAGTTACAAAGTTTTTTTTATAAATATTATAATAATTTAGGGGTTTTGTAGGAAGATGGTGAAACCTGAACCCACAACCTCGTGGTGTGAGTATGAGGGGATTTACCACTGAGTCAACATCATATTGTCTTAAATATGCAAAGTCTTTTCGTTCCCTTTAAAAAATATTATAGAATTTACTCGGGTAAAAAAAATATCATATTCAAATAAAACTCTACAACTAAGATTTTAGTTGGGCAAAAATAAAATACAAAATCAACTCTAAAACTAATTATATATTTCTTTTCAGTTGTTACTTACTGAATTAATGTATTGAATTATCTAAAAACCGTGAAAACATAATGGTTTACACACTTAATCATTGTCATAGAAAACAACAACAATAATAATTAGCCTAATTGTCACCGATACCCCGTGAACTATGTAAGTATGCTTGATTTTGCACTTTATCTCCTACTCTCTTTTTTTTTTTTTGCCATTAAACTCCCTGAACTATGCCAGTATGTCCGAATTTGCACTTTACCTCCTATCTTTGTTTTTGGTCATTAAACCTCCTGAACTTTCATAAATTGGTAATAGGTGTCAGAATTGTAACGCCGTCGATTTTTATGTCATGGCGAACTTAGTGCAATTTGTCATGACAGAAAAATCGACGACGTTACAATTCCATCTCCTATTGCCAATTTATGAAAGTTCAAGGGGTTTAATGGCGAAAAAAAAATATAGAGGGTAAGATGCAAATTCAGGCATAGTTCATGTGGCATCGGTGCCAATTAGTCTAATAATTAAACAAACAATGATGTGCACCATCTTTTGTCTTAAAAAAAAAACTATATATTCAATCACCAAACAAATCAATTTTTTTCATTTAAAAATTTGGTTTTTTTAAAATCCATCTACCAAGTTTTTCGGTTTATAAACCAATTAAATTATTAAAAATTTGTAGTTTAATTAAATAAAAGTGAGTGGATGAGTTGTGTTTGAGAACCATATAGACTTGATCAAGTTCTACAACTGCTTTTAAAAAAAAGTTGCACAAGACTAGAACTACAACATTTTTTTTATTCAATCACAAAACAATAATAAAATGAAGTAAACATACCTGAATGCATTTAGAATCCATGAAATCAATTCCTTGTTCATTCATTCATTGACTATACATGAATATATATATATATATATATATATATATATATATATATTCTGATTGATATTGATTTTGATTAAGTATATATAATTAGAGTTTATTTTAATTGGGTGTTCGGGTGTAAGAAGTAAATTTAATTTTCAATTACAAAGTCGTGTATTTTAAGTTTAATTAAATGTAATGGTATTTTAGAAATATTTTTTTTTGATTAAAATATAGGTGTAGAAAGATATTTTGTGGACGGCAATAGAACTACCGCTTTATTATAAAATGTGAATTTAGGAAGCACATTCCTTGTACGGCTCTCCAAACCTAAGTATATATTTAAAAGGAAAGTATAAAAAGGTATATAAACATGTGGTATTTGATACAAAAAGGTTGGCTGTAAATAATTAACCACAATCCACAAGTAGTGCGACGTGCTCCAAATTGCTAGTGTATTTTCTTAATTTGTTTGTAGTTGAAATGTTGGAAACAATTCAATACATTGACTTTATTGAAAACAATACATGAGATTTGAGATTTATTAAGAAAAAAAAAATCACATTTTAAATTGAAATGTTGAGATGTTAAACATTAATTTTTTACTTGATCAAAATCAATATGGGAGATAGAGTAAAAACCCTAAGGTCTAAGATAAAAACTTGGATTCCGTCCAATAAGTTGATGTCATTTAGAAAGATACATGTCCTATAAGTTAATGTTATTTAGAAAATATATGATTGAATGGATAACTACACTCATGATATGCTCTGAATGAACATACGAATGTACACGCAATCCACCCAAGTTTTTCTCCATTTCTAAATTATGAAGTTGTTGTTAAACCAATAATATCTGGTAATCCACAATGGCCATCAACAAATTAAACTTTGTTAATTTCAACTTGGTTTCTTTCCTGACCAAATCACATTATTTTTTTTTCTCCTTAAATAACCATATTTTAAATTAAGTTGATACTTGATAGTAATATTAATTCAGTTTTTAAAATTTAAATAAGTATTAAAATGCATTTGAATTTAAATCATACACAAGACTACGACTACGATTACTGACCAGGACCCGAAAGAAGCGGTCCAAATAAAAAGCACGTGCATCATGGTTTATATGAGTTTCATTCAACTATATTTGCATTATCTTTCTTTTTAGTCTCTATCCCATGCCATTGAATTGTACTATATATTTGTCTCAAAAAAAAAATTGTACTATATGTATGTTAAAAAAAAAATTAAATAATATAGAGTCGAGTTTCTAAAATCTCCTATAGAAATGCTGATTAGGATTTCTAGCATTTTCCCACCAATAATATTACACATCATTTAATGGTAAAATAAAAGAGGATAGAGAATGAGATACATGTTGTAAAATGATTGGTCAAAAATAAATACATATTTGATTTTAAAATAAAAGAGAAGAGAGAGTGAAATAAATGTTTTAATATGATTGGTCAAAATAAGATATATCTTTGATTTTAGATAATTGCATTGGAGATGAGAATATGCATTTCTTAATTATTATTTTTTTGACAAAATGGATCCATATTCAATATATATGACGATGTGTCACTAATTAGAAACTTAAAAATACATATTTGTATTGGAGATACTTTAATAGTTTATGACCAGGATAATCTCCTAAGCTAAGCTCTACCTAAGAGCATCTCCAATGGAAAAATGGTTTGCCTATGAATAATTGTTGACATGGCAACAATGTCAAGAGATTTGCTTCATATGTGGCATGAATATGGACTTGATAGACAATCAACTAAAAATTTGGTCTCCAATGCTTCCGTTTAAAACACATTTTGTTTTAATGACGTGTCCAATTTTATTTTTATTTTATTTTTTATTTTATTTCCTTACAAAAAATAGATGAAAAAATAATGACGATATTAAATGTTTACTGAGTCAACCTAAAAAATGGCTGTCCAATAGGCCATTTGAAAGTGGATGGTTATGTTGACAATGTCTATTATTATTTTTGTCACGTCATCTTGAGGTTGAATATGCACGGTTGCATTGGAGACACAATTATTAACAGAATGCCTATTTATCATACGTGGCATCTTTTTTTTTCACAAGCCACGCTTGCATTGGAGATGCTCTAAACTTTTGAGAATCCTATTATATGTGGCAAGTGAAAGAATGAAGGGCCAAGATTCTTTAATTAATTTGGTACTTAAAAAAAAGTCAAAACCCCTATCATTTAGGAGGGTGTATTCAATTAGGATTTCAAAAGACTTTTGATGATTTTTTTAAGTGGATGATTTTTGCAGATTTCATGGATTTTTGTAGACTTTACAGAATTATGAAAAACTTTCATAGACTTTCATTTTAAAAGGCTTTCATAGACTTTTATTTCAAACAACTTTTAGAGACTTTTATTTTAAAAGACTTTCATACACATTTATAAACATTTGTTGATTTTTAAATATTATATATACTTTGTTTTAACAAAATTATATAGATTTCTCATATCAATAAAAATATTTTTTTAAAAGAATAAAAAAATCATTGTTAATTAAACATGACAAAAACAATCTTGCCTATATATGTGATTTAAAAATTTTTATTTGTAATTTTATTATATTTTGCATTATAAAGACATTATGCACCTAATTTTTTTTAATAATTAGTCACATTTTTTTTTTATAATTAGTCAAAATATTATAAATTTTCTTTTAGAATAAATGTAGCAAATCGACAATAATATTAACGTTTATAAGTCTCTACGAAAGTATAGCAATGTGTATAAAAAATATACCCAAAATTAATTCAAGTTACTGAAAATAAAACATAAAAACCGCATATAGTTGTTGAATAAGATTCACGTCTAAAAGTGGGTGATTTGATATTGATCATAATTACATGGAGTCACGCTCATACGCGACTTTGATTATGACATATTGGCATGATTGAGTAGTGAATTTTGTCTTTTATTATTTTTAATTAACATAAATGAAGTTCGTTTGATTTGTTTCGGTGTTGTTTAGTTGCTTTGAAAATAGAGGTAAAAAAATGAAATCTCTCGTCCTTAATTACATAGTCTATGGAGAGTTGTTCTATATTATTTTTTTAGTTTTTTTTTATTATAGATCGTTAATGTTTGTATTTTTTTTATAATATTTATTCATTTTATTTTATTTGTAAAATTTGTTAAGAATATGTGTTCTTTTACTTGAACATATAACATATGTTTGATGGTTAATGTTTTTCAAAGAGTTTTATGTTTTTCTTCTAAAGTGATTTTTTTTTATTAAAAAAAAAATCATTCAAAGTCTTTGGTATAAATGAAAGACAAATTGTGAGATTTGTTATAACTAAAAGTCATTAAAAGTCATTGATATTTAAAAGTCATTGATATTTTGAATACCTCATAACTTTCACAGGCTGTTAAAAAGTCTTAATTGAATACCACATAATTTTTAAAGACTTTTTTAAAGTCCATAATTATCTGTATTGAATACCACATGACTTTAATAGGGTCTTTAAAAGTCTACAATGAATACACCCAAACTTTATAATTCCATAAAAGTCATTAAAAGTATTTTGAAATCCTAATTGAATACACCCCCCTTAAACTACCAAGATATTACTCTCTCCTATCAAGTTTCATTCATATTTTTTTATCAATCTACTTTTAACCGCGTCACATCCATTAAATGATGAAGCTTTTTAAAAATGTTGAGCAAAAAACATTAGAAGTCGGAATCGCCGATTTCGACTATTGAAGTCGGAAATAGGATTTCGATCAGAGGATTCGATATGTGGATCAAAATTGAAGACTTTAATTTGAGAAAGAAAACCATTGCTAAATATTTGATGAAGGATTGGTTTTTGTTAAGGTTATATAAAAACTAGTGTTTATTCATTTCACTCCCTTTGTTTTGATTTATCGTTTTCAAATTCATTCTTTTTTTTTTTTTTCTTGAATTTATAGTTAATTTTAAACTTTTGTAAAGTTTAATATAAAAGAGTGCACAGAGAGATAATGAGAACATGCGGAGGAGAAGGAAGAGATAAAGAATTGTTGCTTCGGTGAAAAAAAAAAGTAAAAAAAAAAAAAAAAAAAACCAAACCAAACCAAACCCGTTTAAGTCAAGTTGCATGGGCTAATGAGTACATCCCTTTCAGATAAAGTATTTTGTTAGTAAACATTTCATGTTAGAACCATTCAGTTTTATTATTTTATTTATAAAAAATATCCTTCACTGCCTGTAGCTCTCATTATTCAAAGTTCAAACCTACACAACCAATATCAACCTAATTAAACTATAAATAGAATAAAATAAAATGATGCCGACATCCTCAACCAAATGGACGAGGTTGTCCTGGCCAAAAAAAAAATCATTTACAAAATATCAAGACGGTGGAATATAAAAAAATAATAAAACAAAAATATAAACACAGGTACATCCATGCATAGAATAGAGCATAAGAAAAAAAAAACGAGTAGAAACTCAATATTTATCGATATATATATATAATAATTTTTAAATAAGTGCGCACCGATAGAATTATATAAGGACATTGAATTTGAACCGTTCATTTTATATATTTTGACCTGATATGTATGCACTTGTCAAAACTCTTTTATAAATGAGTGGCTCACATTCAATGTCCTTATATAATTCTATCAGTGCGTACTGACAGAAATATATATATATATATATATATAATATATATATATATATATACCTGAAAATGAAATGGCCAAACTAATAAAAAAAATAAAAAAAAGTACCGGCCAAAGGCCAAACACCAAAAATAAAAAAAAAATAAAAAAAGATTCATAACCAAGACCCCATTACATGTGTTCCATTGAGATTGTACTAATCAAGAATTTCAAAATAATAAACAAAGATCAGTGGACAAATCAGTGTACGGAGTGAACTGTAAGAAGTTGGAAGAAGATAAGATCGTTTGATTTTTGTTCTCTCTCTCACACCCCTTGATTGCCGGTGTTATGGTTTTTTTTTTTTTTTTTTTTTTAATAATGTGGATTGCAGATCCCACAACTAATTTGTTATTAATCCTGTAAATAATTACAGAAAGATATATTTATAATTTTAAAAACAACTATATCTATAAATATAAAATGATATTATTATCCTTCATATTTGGTTAAACTTCATAAATTTTATATACTTTTTAAATATGTGTAGACTTTTATTATCTTTTTATTGTTGTAAAATTAATAAAATAATTTTAAATTTATCAATTACTGCTTTACCCTGCTACCAAATAATGCATTCATTACAAGTCAGGAAACATTGAAAAGAACAAGGGCATATTAGTCTTTTTTTCATGAAGAACAATCCCAATAAACAGAGAGAGTTTAAGGGTGTGGTCGTCGTTTCCTAGACTTGTTTTTTTGTTTTTGAGTTTAAAATATATAAAAAATTTGTTCGGTAAAACATTAAAAAAAAAAAGAGACAAAAACATTAAAAACTGTTTTTTCGTTTAAAGCTAAAAAGTCACGCCCATCAAAAACAACAATTTGTTATTCTCAGTTTGTTGTTCTCGTTTTTGGTGGGTCCTACAAGTTAAAATATTGTTTGCTTTTACTTTTTATAATAAAAAGTGATTTTGAACTTATATTTTAATAAGAAAATATCCATTACCTATATTTTAATATTAAATGTACCATTACCTGTTAAAAGATTCATATAACAAAATAATTTCGTGTTTTTTATGTTTTGATTCTCCAAATATCATTTTCAATCATCGCTACCAGACGCGTTTTTGAATCCAAAAAATCTAAAAATTAATTTTTTAAAATCAATGAAAACTAAAAAACAAAAACGTTACCGAACGACCCCTAAAATGTTTCGTCAACTCACTCGTTTTTATATAGAGCGTATAGAAATAAAAAGAGAGTAATAATTAATCTATATATAGAATGATACAGTAATCGTAAATAGTTCGTCTCATTATGTGTATATGGAGATTGGATGCACCCTCCTCTTTCTTTGACTCTTGAACCAATCCCCTTTTTATATCTCAAAGTCAACAATGACAACAGAGGCCAGCTTCCTCTTTATCTTAATTTCCACTAATATATTCATAAAACTGATCATTTGATGTACCCAATTAAAATGGTATATGATCGATCTTTTTACTATATCTTCATTAATTAGAAATTTTTGGAAAATTAATTTTTAGTGTTTTATTATGTACGAAAAAAATTATAAATGTATGAATTGTTATAAGACATTTATGGACATTTACTAATAAAACTCTGCTATATCACTTTTTTAATGAGATAAAAGTCAATTTTTTTTTTACTTTTTCTAAAAGACATATATATCTTAAAATAAGATATAAGTCAGAAAAACAAACAAACTAATTTATCTTAATTTAAGATATAAGAGACAATAAGCCTTATGACGTAAAAAACAAACAGCCTCTACGTCTCATTTACTTATTTGGAAAGCTAGCCCGTTACTTGTAGAAATGTCCAACTGTATTGTAATTCAATTATACTTCGTTCGTCGTTGTACGCGGTGAAGTTGTTCACCTTAAATCAATGTCAATTTTATTTTTCAAAACATCTAAACTCATTTAAGTATACCAATAAAATTAAATTTCCCCCTTTTTTTTATCAAACACATCTTACAATAACACAAAAAGATTAAAACAAATTGAATTTTTTATCTTTAAATTGGAATTTGAATTCTCGTTAACTAATCTTTAAACGTGTATTTCTGCAATTCTGCTTCGAAACAAGTGAGTGGTAAAGAGGAAACAAATGAGTGGTAAAGGGTAAAGAACAAGGATATGATCCTTATTTTATTTTATTTTTAGCTTTTTTAAAATATAATTAAAACACCAAATTATATGAAAAAGGAAAAAACGATCAAATCTCAATAATATATTTTTTATTTACTTAGATTTCATTAGATTAAAAAAACAAATTTACCGCTAACAATTCTGTTTGAAACAAGATAGTGTTAAAAGAATAAAGTCATTTTTTTGGGCCAACACTTGATTGTATGTTGACGACATGTATGCAGTTAGTCACTAAGTCACGTGTGATCCACACAAGTTGGCGAATGGGTCGTAATCAATGCATGAGACAATAAAAGGCATGAAAGTTGGTGATAATTCTCTCCACCCCTGTAATTTTTTTTTTTGGGTGCTTTATTATATATTTTCATTTCGTTTTACAACACCTACGCAATTTTATCTTTAAAAATTGAAATCTATAACTTATAAGTTTTTTTTTTTGTTTTTTTAAGAAAAAAAAAAACAAATAACCATAAATTCATTGCATTTAGTTTTATTCTTATAATAAAGCAACAAAGGAACAAAGAACCGAGAAAACAACCCTAAACAAAAGGAGGCACCAAAAGAAAAAAAAAATATCAAATAAAACGAAAAGACTCTCAACAGATATAGTTATTACCGATTAAAGTAGAATAAAACAGAGACTCAACGGCCAAAAAGATCACTGGTAGTTGAACCACGAGCCGTGAGTGAAATACGGTTGCCTGAGGTTCCCTCTTGAAATCTGATAGTATCCTTTTCATTGTTCCCAAAAAGTTTCTCAGTGTTTGGAGGCCTAGCTTTAGTGGGTTGACTGTTGTTTTGTCCACCTCCTGGTCCAGTAGTAGTAGTAGCAGCAGCGCCAACATCGCCTCTTGAAGCCATATCTTCGCACCTAAACAAAGAATACATTGTAGTTAGAAGGGACACAATTAACGAACGGATTACACACATGATGTTGTCGTGATAAAAGAGATCTGTATAATGAGTTTGAATGATATTTGATGATGTGCCTAGATTCTAGAACCGCTAGATGAAACTTTACAGTCAAAATTACACAAACTTAATTAATGTCATATTTGATGTGACTAATTACATTAGATTTAATTAAATGGATATACAACTTTTAGTCTGAAATTGCACAACCACCGTTCTTTGGTCAAATTTTTAGAACCAAATGACTTAACTACCCTGATAGTTTGTTTTATCATTTATTTAAAAAAAAAAAAACAATCTTCATTTTACTTGTTCTCAGTCCCAAACAGCAGTTTCATTTTCTCATTCCCCAAACACAATCTTAACCATGGAGTTCAACTACCAAATCCCACACACAGAACCATCAAACATCAAATTACCAGAAACTAACAAACAAATCGTAAAAAAAAAAAATAATAATTGCTTTGATAGAAAGTAGTGGTGTAAATATAGAGTGGTCTTATCAAAAGCTTTTAGCCTTTTCTTCCTCCAAAATCCCACATCTTCTTCTTTATCAAACACAATAAAAATATTTATCATCAACACCCAATATTAAAATAAACCTGCAAACTTTTAAACAAACAAACACAAATTTAATAAGCTGCTCAATTTTTTTTTTTCTATTCATTTTCTCACTCCCCAAACACAATCAAAATTTCATCAATCAAATTCCACCAACAAAAACCTAAAAAAAAAGTCATCTTTTTAAAAAAGTGCGACACAATCCCGGACTTGAATTGCCATTCGCCGGCGGACGACGACGTCTGAGAACTAGTCATCGGTGCCCAATATTTTTGAATTCAAATGGCACATCCAAACAAATAATGAAGAGAGAAAATTACCAGATTTGAAGACAAGTCCTGATGATAACAAATAATGAAAGAATGGTAACAATCTTCTGTTGGAAAATTTTAATGGGGCTCCCGTTCCTTAAATATTTATATTGTCACTGATATAATATTTATTATTTTACATCACTGACATAGCCTTATGTCACTGACATGAGTTTAGAGCGGCTACGACACTTTAAAAACAAAATATTTATTTTTGGACTGCGTGCCAATCATGTAATTGTCATTAACATCCACAGTTTATTTGATTCAATCTTTTTTCAAACATTAATTTGTACGGTCCGATGCCACGTCGACGGTAGCTCACGAGCGTTGACCGACGATGCTATGATTGGACGAAAAACAAAATGTAAGAGTGTTAAAAAATAAAAAAGATAATGTTATAACAAAAATGAAATATTTTTATATATATTTTTTAATTTAATTTTGATAATGAAGTGTCTTTATATAACTAAATGTAAAATGAAAAAATTAGATCGTTAAAAGGAGCTTTTTTTTCCTAAACAGAAAACAAATAGTCATTATAAATGCTCATCATTTTCATTTAATTTACTAAAAAACCAGACACCTACCTATAATATTACCCTGTTCTTACATGTTGTTTACAAAACTGACATATTCAAAACTCTTCACCACCATTGCTATTTTTTACTACTCTCTTATATGAATTTGGTAGGGGCCTTAAACTATATGTCTCCCTCGTTATATATATTATTTATTTTTATTTTTAATAAAATCCATAAAACTTTTAAATTAAGAATAAAATAATGAGGTAAAATGCATAAGAATGTTATATCTCAAAAACCTTTAAAACATTAAAATATTAGTCACAATTTTTAAAATTTAATTGATCCATTACTTTTATTTTTTAAATTACTGATGTGATGTGTTTGGTGTTGTATGTTATACGATTAGTACTCTTTTTGCAAAATTTATTAAACTAGTACATATTGTTGTTATATGCTTACCTGAAAGTAGTAGTTTAATTTATTTTAATTCCTTGATTGGGAGGCTGCCTAATCTAATGAGGTGTTTCTTCTTTTAATTTGTGTGAGGACTCTTTGTATAGCTTGTCCTTTGGTTTCTGTGTATTCTTTTGTTTCTGATTCTGGTAGCTTTTGTAAGCTAGGGACCTAGGGTTGTCCTGTCCTCCCCTTCCTTGTATGTTGAGATCGAATTTATATTCTCAAGAAAGAAAGAGAAAAAAGAAAAGATTTCGAGAAATTATTATTGAAATCTTTTGAATGTTAAAGATTGAGAAGTGGATTAATGGAGTTTGACATAGGAATGAGGAATCTAGTGAGAGAGGGAAATAGAAAATTTTTATTTTGAAAAGAAAAATATTGTTTCAGTTTTGTAATCGGTTTGTCCGCATACGGCATGTCCAGTCCAAGGTAAGAATAAAAGATTTGTCTTAGTTACTGTGCCACACGAGAAAAACTTGCATGCACCCTAACCAATGGGTGCATGCCATATGGTATAGAGAATTCATTTGATTGGTTTTCTTTACCACATGGTATACATCCATTGGACGGGTGCATTGCACCCGATTTTCTCGGTAATAACATAAGTGATTTGTCGGTAACGGTGCAATTAAAAATTAAAAAAAAAAACACACAAAGTTGGAAACGTAAAGTGTCATTTGATTCAATCTTTTTTAAACATTCTATCTTGAGTTAATAAAGTTTTGTCAAATTATATGTGATGATAATATAATTTAATAGAACCAAATTTAGGTTATTTTATTCGAAATTAACAAACAAGAATTAGGTGGGTTTGACACAAAACATATTTAAAGAAAGATTAATGTATCCAATATCCATTGGTGGTATCATCATATTAGTATTAGTAAAAATGTAGTAAACAAATAGAAACCAATAATCCAAGTAGAACGGATGGAGAAAATTAAACTAATCTCCTTTTGTCTTGCTTAAGGGACATTTATAATTTGCTTCTAATTTATTTAGATTTTAGACTTTGTTTGTTCTTATTCTCTCTTTTGGTTAAAATCTGAAAAAGCACTTGTTGCCAAAAGCACTTTTGAACAAGCTTCCTGACACGTGCTTCCTCGAGGCAAAGATATGTCCTTTTTTTCAACATTCATTCATTAAATAAAAATGGACATCACATGGGTGGATACTGGATAGTATGACTTTAATCTATTCCCTTTTTTCCCTTCCACCCGTTGAACAAAATGATTCATCAAATGACTTGATGGATTTTGGTTGGTTTCCACTTTCCAGGTTACCATTTAGGTGGGCTGGTCTTATGCGTGCTGCTGTTTCTGTGGCAATTGCTTATAATCAGGTATGGCATCGAACAGTGTCTTTTTTTTTTTTATATTGGAAAATAGCCATTGTAAAAGTACTTTATGGTTTTTTGTTTCCTTTTTAATGTAGTCTTCAGCCGCCGAGGAAATAGTTTTATTTTCTGGTCTATGCCATTAGTAGAAACAATAATTTGGACAATCACTGCTTCTGATGTTTAATCACCGGATTCTCTAATGAACTCCAAAATGAATTGGATAACCAACTAAAATTGATAGATTTTGATGGTTGTGTAAAGGTAGTGCCTTATATTTTTATTGTGATGTGTTAATATCATGTTGTGTTACTACAAAAAAGAAAGAGTGGAATCACATGATGAATTTGTGTATTTTTATTCATGCAGTTTACCACTTCAGGCTTTACTAAGAAAGAGTACATTCACTATTGTTCTTTTCAGCGCAGTCGTAAGTCGTAAGTCACCGTCAAATCATAACATCATTATAGTGGTATCAAAATTGGCCTGGAGAAATCTGGCTGTTCCATTTGGCTATACACATGCCCGAAGTGACTAATTTCTATGTTTGGTTTGGGTTGGTACAAACAGATTAAGGAGGTTGTATTCAATTAGGATTTCAAACGATTTTTAATAACTTTTGTGGAATTAAAAAGTTTAGATGTATTCAATATAGATTTTTAAAGACTCTATAAAAGTCATGGTGTGTTCAATACAGGCTTTTATAGACTTTAAAAAAGTCATTAAAAGTCATGTGATATTCAATCAAGATTTTTTAACAGTCTATGAAAGTTATGAGGTATTCAAAATCTAAATGACTTTTAAAGACTTTTAAATATCAATGACTTTTAGTTATAACAAATCTCACAATTTTATCTTTCATTTCTACTAAAGACTTTGAATGACTTTTGTTTTAAAAAATAAAAAGAATTTCATTTTAGAAGAAAAACATAAAACTCTTTGAAAAACATTAATCAACAAACATATGTTATATTTTTAAATAAAAGAATACATATTCTTAACAAATTTTACTAATAAAATAAAATGAATAACTTTTGAATAGACATTATAAAAAAATACAAACATTAACGATCTATAACAAAAAAACATTAACTAAAAAATAATATAAAACAACTCTTCATAGGTTATACAATTAAGGACGAGATTTTTTATTTTTTATTTACTTATATTTTCAAAACAACTAAACAACAACGAAACAAATCAAATGAACTTCATTTACGTTAATTAAAAATAATAAAAGACAAAAATCACTACGCAATCATACCAATATGCTATAATCAAAGCCGCGTATGAGCGTGACTCCATGTAATTATGATCAATATCAAACCACTCACTTTTAGGCTTGAATCTTGTTTAACAACTATGTGCGGTTTTTATGTTTTATCTTCAGTAACTTGAATTAATTTTGGGTTGATTTTTTATACCCATTGACATACTTTCGTTGAGACCTGTAAACGTTAATATTATTGTCGATTTGCTACATTTATTCTAAAATAAAATTTATAATATTTTGGATAATTATAAAAAAATTTGGTACATAATATCTTTATGATGCAAAATATAATAAAATTACAATAAAAGAATTTTAAAATCATATATACAGGCAAGAATGTTTTTGTCAAGTTTAATTAATAATGATTTTTTATTCTTTTTTTAAAAAATATGTTTATTGATATAAGAAATCTATATAATTTTGCTAAAACAAAGTATATATCATATTTAAAAATCAATAAATGTTTATAAATGTCTATGAAAGTCTCTGAAAGTCATTTGAAATAAAAGTCTATGAAAGTCATTTAAAATGAAAGTCTATGAAAGTTTTTCATAATTCTGTAAGTCTATAAAGTCCATAAAATCTGTAAAAGTCATCCACTTAAAAAAGTCATTAAAAGTCTTTTGAAATTTTAATTGAATACAACTTCCTTAGAAACTCAGTCAAACTTTAAAATCTCTCTCTCTATTTATATATAATATATAATAAATACGTTGTGGCAAAATTATGTTGAAAAAAGGAATTGAAGAACGGAGCTGGGAAACACAAAAACCAATTACGATTTATGTTATGTTGTTGGATCAATGCAGGTGTTCGGGTTGATGACTAAACCACTAGTGGGGATCTTGATTCCTTCGCCAAAAAACCTATCCAGAATGCTGTCTTCTGAACCTTGCACCCCTAAATCCTTCACCGTGCCACTTCTCGGCAACAAACATGAACCAGAAAAGCCAAGATGTGCCACCGCGCCCAACTAGCTTACGGATGCTCCTGAGCATCCCTTCATCATTACTGGGATGCTTTCATGAGACCCGTGTTTGGTGGCCGGGGTCCCCCATTGAACAAAGTGTTACCGTAGTTCAGCAATGGCAGTGATAAGGAATCCAAAGCAGAGGTACTACTAATTCATAGAACTTGTAGCTTGATGATTGAGTTGTGCCATTTTGTTAATAATAGCAGTAAAAGGATTTGACAACAATTTTATTGGTGGTGTGGGCTGCTTATATTGAATTTCATTGCGCTGATTCTCCAAGTTTTCGTGTCAATATTGATTGTTAACATCAGTTTATAATTATTCCGAGTACATATAAATTTTGATGTTTCGCTTTATATGCACAATCTTACAAAATTTATACATCAAGTGTCACATAACATATAACGAACCCAGAAACAAAGTAAATAAACACACAAAAATGGATCTTAAGCGAGCACACATACTTGTTCCTTCTCAAATGTTCACTGCGCTACCAAAGTCTTCAATCCTATGAACGGCTAAAGTATCCCAACATCAGACTGATAATTGCGACCATGCAAACATACAGCAACGGGAAACCTGCTTGAATTTTTCTCACGTAGTTTTTCCTCCTCAACAGCTCCTGCAAAGAGGGAAAGCCAAAATCATGCAGTGTAAGGAAAAACTACTGATTATAACTTCAGCTGAATGTAACACAGACTATGAAGTAAAATGACAGCCTATGGATATAGATATACGCCGATAGGATATAGACATACGCCGATAATTACAGAGCGGTTTAGTCTATTAAATTTGCATACACTTCACTAGGCAAGAAAAAAAATAGTTGAATCTGGAGGAGATTGGAGACAATCACTCACTAATTCATGCTTGAGTGAATCCTTCTCTCGAGTAGTCAAACTCTTCTCTTCTGTCAGCTTGGTTATAGTACGTTCAGCCTGCAGTTAATTTCACGAACTCTATCGTAACGATTGCTAAACAAAAAACATTATAAACATATATGCCCGTACTTGGGAACTTCCTGCCCCGTATATAAAGGAACTCAAATCTCGAAAGCCATAAATGAGATTGTTTATCATCTACCCAAGAGATTGAATGATAGAAAATAGGCCTTCTCCCTCCTTGATGAAATTCGGTTTGTCATCAAAATGGAGGATAACTCGTGTACAGATGATTTAAGGTAAAAATAATTATTTTTCCGACCTCTCCTTCTAAGAAGCATTACCGTGACCAGATTACTTGCCCAAAAGGATGGAAAACAAACAACCCAACTCATGTTTTCAGGTTAAATGGTACTATATAAAATCTAGCATGCGAGAAACAAACCTCTCGTAACTGTGATTCCATTGCATTTAGCTTTAACTTTAACTCCTCGCAATCCTTGGCTAATTTCAATTCCATAGAATCCTTTGCTGGTTGCAATTCCTCCACATCCTCTGCAGGTCTTGTCTGCACATCCTTAGCTGCTGTGCTTAACTCATCCGTATCCTTAGAAGTTTCAAAGTCTTGCACATCCTTAGCTGCTCTTAACTCGTACATATCCTTAGCAGTTTCGATCACCTCCACATCATCAGCTAACTGGCATGAAACAAAGTAAAATAGCTACATAAAATCCTTCTAACACTATTAAGCATATCACCAACCGTAGAAGACTTAAATTATAGCGCTATGATTTCGATACATGTAAAAAAAGATAAGACAAGGTAGTCAAATGCTAATACCGGCAAAATGATAAGAAAAACTCTGTATCACATAATGATGCATTCATCCGTAGGAACAATATTTCTATTGGCATAATCAAAAATCTAACCGCAGGATGAACAAAAAAACCTTGAAAGAGAGAAATAGAGAGGACGGGGGCATGTCATGGAAATAAAAATGAAAAAGAAATGTGGGGAACTTGGGTTCCATTAACACTATATCTTAAAGCAAATTAACCGTAACACAGTTATCCTTACACTGTCGCCTGGAGGTACGTTCTCAAGTCCGCTCAGCGCTCTATCTTTTTGCAACGAAGTTTCATTAGATGAATCTTGCTTTAACTCTTCATTTCTTGGTAGCAGAACTGGGGACTTTGGTGGACTAATAAGAACCACCCTTAGCTTCTTTTCTTCTACGTATTTGCCGGTCTCCTTATCCTTTGCAAACTGACAATTAAAGAGTAAAAATTTAGCGAGTCTGAGTGGGAAACAAGCTAACAATAATAAAAATAGCAAATATTTACCATATCAGATGTAATGTCCTTATCAGTCGTCCCAAAGGGAACAACTTTGCATTGAATCAAGAACTTGTCTTTGCACAGCAAATCCGGTGGAGCTTCTTTCTGAGCTTGCATAAGAACTGTCTCAGCCAAAGTGAATGATTTATTAAAAATCAATTCTGTTGCTAGCAGATATCAGAACCCTTAAAAACTCCTATTCATGAATAAAAGCTAAAGAGCCATATTATCGATATGTAAATAGCAAAAGGCTAGTAAAAAAAATTACTGATTGCATGACAAACATATTCATGAATTGTAAATTGGCAACGAGAAGGAAACGAAAAAGAAGGACATATATATACCTGTAAAATCATATGTTGCTTTTGGTTTGATAATACCTATGTTGGGCCGCACACAATATTTCTTTGGAGAAGTAGTCTTGACCTGCCAATGAAGTTTTAGATCATCCTTCAATATCCTTCATCAAACCTAAAGATTTCATTTTACCCGTAATATTCTTATTATGATGATTATACATTTGTAAGATGTTCAGTTTATGAAGAAAAAGATATAAGTAATGAATGGTCACACCTTGAAAGCAACATACTCGTCGGACTTATTGCCAAGTTGAATCGTACATTCACTTTGTTTCTTCACCTCAACTAGAAATAGAGACAGTGAGAAGATGTCAGTCTTGCCAATATTACAATTACTAAAACAAACCTGAGGTTGCATAAGAAAACACAAAGTATCTTATATAAAAGCATAAGTTTCTATCATTTACAGTAAGCAAATATGCCTATCCACCGAAAAACTTGGACATTAACCCTTACATGGTTCCTACATGATCTCAAAGCTCTTTTCATTCTTTCACGGACTAAATTGAACAAACATGATCCGGGTGTGTTTGTGTTTCAGCTCAAGAGGTGAGAATAGAAATTAAAAAAGAGTCCTTATATATACAACAAAATTATGACTCCATTGGAGAGGCTCCTTTGATGTTTGTCACGGAACCAAGACCTTACTCTGAACCCAAAACTTGCATAGACAATAAAGTCTTCTCCTCTACTCCAAAAATGTAGCAAGCGGCAACATTCAATGAACCGAATAAATTTTTGGGGGTTTGATTCTTTGTGCTATTCAAGTAATCAAGTCCTACACTAAAATTATGTGATTTGACAGTAATTTATAGACATATCAAGATCAATCTTAGATGTTAAAACCCATTTAAGAGTTACAATCATGGAACCAATTTCATGTAAGCACAATAACAATTTCATGTTTTTTCAACATGCCCTAGTACCTAAACCGTTGAAATCAAGATGAAAAGGCTTGAAAATTGGAGACCATTTGAAAGATTATGATCATGATTACCATAAACACATAAACAAACATTATAATCATAAATCATTTAAAGGAAAATGAGAAGGGAATCAGTTGTTGTATACTTACATGTAAAGTTGAGTTCAAGTGGCTGAATTTCCAATAGCTGTTTAGCCATCACTCTATCTAATAATTCACCCAAAAAAAAAAAAAATCAAATTTGGAAGTACAAACAATTTAAGACACAAAAGCAAACTCATAGCACAACATAACATGAAAACAAAGAAATAATTGAAATAAATTATTATATAGTACACTACTGATTTAGCAGATCCAACCAAACCCCATAAAGAACTATGAATGATTCAACACAAGCCCACCAAACCAAAAACCAACCCAGAACTTGGAAAGTTCAAAGAAGTAACTACATTTGCTTTAAAAGACTCAAAACTTGAAAATTGAAATATACCCATCAAATCTTTTTTAAAACAAAAACAAAAACAGTAATGCAAGAAAGAAACAATGAAACATGTTTTGTCAGTGTAAAGAAACTTACATTTGCTTCTTGTGGAAAAAAGAAAAAAAAAAGAAACTGTCAAGGCAGATAGACTAATTAAACGCAGGAGGTTGCTATTGTGGTTGGTGATCTAAAACAATAATTTGAATTTCAATTGAAGTACACGATAAACAGACAGAAGTGAAAAGAAAGAAAAAGAAAATAAAAGAAAAAATGGTGATGGTGATGGTGATGGTGGTGGTAGTGGTGGTGGTGGTGGTTACGTGGAGTGGGTCTCATTCTCTCTGCTGTCGCTGCTTTGCATTTCTATTTCTCGTTGGGCTTCCCACTGACGTCTAACGGCTTTGTTATTTGGCGGCTTGGCTCCATAGCTCTTTGTATCCTTCGTAGGTTTACCCCCTCACATCTGTGCCGTTGTGAACTCGATTATTCGAATATGTCTTTCACCATAAATCCTAAAATGTTATAATTTTTTTTTAAATGCTAAATATATTTCGGTCTATTTTTTCTTGGTACGCATTCGTATGATAATTTTTTTTCCTAATTATTTGTCAATAGATTCATACATTTTGACTTGAACACATGTATGGACTTTATTAAATCAATGTTTATCGAAGTAAAAACTTTTGTTTATTTTATACTCGTGGAAATGAGTTTGAATTCTATCATATATAAACCCTCATATATAAGATTATGTCTAAACTCATTTTATTTTTAACTTCACAAATTTTACATATACAAACTTTAATAAATCAATGTGCATCGAAGAGAAAACTTTTGTATATTATATACGTATAGGTGTATCGTGTGAATTCTACCATATAAGATTATGTCTAAACCATTTTATCTGTAACGTTACAATCTGTAAATAATAAAATTTTGTTAGTTTTAGCTATTCAATATTACCAAACCCCTGTAATGTAACAAAATATCGTTCTAAAAAAATAATTGAATCGTTTTGATTAGAGGATTCTTCGAGAGGTAAACTTTATTTTTGTTCCATTCAAAACTTTTTCGGGTGGCAAGCTCTCCGGACAATAGGATTAGATTACAATGATGAAAAGGAAAAAAAATTAAGATCATATTCTACAAATGAGCCTTGTTATACATGTTTTTTATGTGGAAATTTACTATCCAAACTCAAATTAATATCATATAAAAAGTAATTGAATAGTGAATATCGAATTATGAATTAACCTATGACAAATGAAAATTATGTTATTTAAAAAAACAATATAGTTGTTTAAACATTATAATTAATGATAGTTACAAGATAGATAAAAAAAATTCCAATTAGTTTATTTTTATAACTTTTGATTTTTGTGAATTTTTAGATGAAAATCTAATGAGTGTCGATTGCAAATGTAATTATACACAGAATCCTATACAGTAACACAACCCAAAATACACAAAATAACTGTATAGTAACACGACCAAAATGTTTGGAAATTGATACAATTTTTAATAAAAATAACATAATTTTGATTTTTTTTTTTAAATAGAAACAAAAAATAACATAATTTTAAATAGTATAAAGTGTTTGAATTCCAACAACAGACATGGATTATTTCAGCCAAGCCGATGTAGCAGTTTGAAATGGGTCAATATTCTGTCTAGATGGGCCCATTAGTGGGCTACCACAAAACACAAACCTTTTTGAAATTTAAAGTATTCTACTACCAATTATTTATTTATTTATTTATTTTTATTCAAAATTACTACCAAAAGTTTTTAAAACAAAATAAATAAATAATACTCACCGAAAGTAGAAAGAGAACAGCCAATCAAAAATAAAATTACTGTTTTTTTTCTCCACTTTTTTTTGGTTGTTGTTGTCAAAGATAAAAGAAAAGGCTTTAAAGGATGAAAATCTTTTATGATTATTGGACAAATTCATAGTAAAGTAATGAAAAGAGCAATTTTTAGTTTATTTATTTATTTTGAAATTTTGTATCAATCAGGCGGTAAATATGGTGAAATCAACCGCTACAAGTATGATCTGGAATGAGACTGCCACTGCTGATCAAGAGGGGTCTCTTTATACTTAGCAATTTAATGGGTAAATATGTGACCTTTTTATCATTGATATATTTAACAATTTAATGGGTAAATATGAGACTCCTCTATCATTGAAATGAAGGATAAAGGTATAACTTTTTTACTACATGGATGTAGATAAAGTTGAAGTTAAAGATGCTCTAAAACACAAATAATTTTTACAACATATGAATTAGATTTATGATTTTAATGTCCAACCATTTTATTTTTAATCAAATTGTTCCTTCTAGAATTTGTATAAAACTTAGATTATTTATTTTTTGACATACAACATATGGGTATGGCGATTTGAATTTGAGAGTGTAAGATACTGTTAGATTTAATGAGCGTTCTTTACTACAAAACAACATAATACGGTGGTAAAACTCAATCGACTATTGAGTAATTAGTCTTAATAATTATAATCATATAAAATTACTATAAAGCTATACTGAGGATTTCTAGTTTCTTCAGCTCTCCGATGAAAGCAATGTTTTTTACTTTGCAGTCATCCATATACAATGTCTGAAGATTGACTAAAAGACAAAGTGATGTAGGCAAGGATAATAAATCAAATCCAACCAAATGTAGAACTCTGAGTTTCGACATTTTTGTGAAAAAATTATCAGGGATTTTAAATGTTCCATCCTCTGTTTGCATACATAAAAATTCAAGATGTTGACATTTCAACTCTTTTGGAAGCTCACTGATATTATATAGAAAGATTTTGGTGCTAGTTTTTAATGTATGATCATCATCCCAATCCCTTCGAACGTTGTCATCCATCACTATAAAATTACTGTTTTTTTTCTCCACTTTTTTTTTGGTTGTTGTTGTCAAAGATAAAAGAAAAGGTTTTAAAGGATGAAAATCTTTTTATGATTATTGGACAAATTCATAGTAAAGTAATGAAAAAAGCAAATTTTAGTTTATTTATTTATTTTGAAATTTTGTATCAATCAGGCGATAAATATGGTGAAATCAACCGCTACAAGTATGATCTGGAATGCGACTGCCACTGCTGATCAAAAGGGGTCTCTTTATACTTAGAAATTTAATAGGTAAATGTGAGACTTCTCTATCATTGAAATGAAGGAGAAATGTATAACTTTTTTGCTCCATGAATGTAGATAAAGTTGAAATTAAAGATGTACTAAAACACAAATAATTTTTACAACATATGAATTAGATTTATGATTTTAATGTCCAACCATTTTATTTTTAATCAAATTGTTCCTTCTAGAATTTGTATAAAATTTAGATTATTTATTTTTTGACATACAATATATAGGTATGACGATTTGAATTTGAGAGTTTAAGATACCGTTAAACTTAATGAGCGTTCTTTACTACGAAACAACATAATACGGTGGTAAAACTCAATCGAGTATTAAGTAATTAGTCTTAATAATTATATATTATATTTTATTACACCAAATATAAATGGGTATATATAAAAAGAAAAATGAATTTATTATACCTTTGTAGTTTACAATCAAAATGGAGCATAAAGTGGGATGGGTCAACAATACTATATTATTAATGAATAAGCAAAAGAACATCGGATCTAATGAAGTTGGTACGGATAACAAATCATCTTTGCATATAATTCTAATTTATGTTAAAAGAAATAATGATCAACTAACTTCTATTACATATATTCTATCTCTCGTCGCAAACAAGTAATATTTGGGAGTGGATTCAAACTTAAAACCTCAACTTTTGTCGATGGGTGTAGTTACTGGTTACCATTAGGATGTATACGACCACAACGAGTAATATTTCTTAAACCCAGTAAAAAGTTACGTAGTTGATAACCCAAAATATTTCAACAACATGCTCATGAAAACCGCAATATGAACATAAATGATCATTTTTTTCACCTCCTTTTGTGGTAATGTAATGTCAAAATCAAGGTGTAAAACTTCTTTTTGAGTACTAATATTTATGAAGGTAGATGACCAAATTAGTTGAGACTTGAAGAAGAGAATAGCTTCCTGTTGCATATGCATTAATTGAGTAGCACAAGTTATATACATATATATATCCACCACATTTAATTTGTTGTTAACCTAACTTCCACTTTTTTTGTACCAAGACTTCCATACCATTCAAAGTTTTTATTAATACATTAATTTTAAAAAATTATGTAAGTTTTTGTAAGTAAATTTTAAATCACATTTGATCAATATTTAGTACCATCAACATTACAAGCAGTTGTATTTAGTTGTAATCTCAAAGAAGAAAATACATCATCCATCAACTATAAAACTTTGTATTTATGGGCGAGAACAGAACAATAGATTATTATTATTAATTTTTTTTGATGTTCTTAGTCCAACATCTTCACTATACGTAATAAATATTATAGGTTTTTACTAGACGATGAGATGAGATTGATCTAATGATATTCCTCACACACATATAACATTAAGGTTGTGGGTTCGAGAATCACCGTCTAGTCTATAGGTATTAGCAGTGGCTCGAGATGGTCGGGTCAGCCGCCACTTCATTACTCAGACGGTGGAGTATTTGACTTGGGTTAGGTGTGGCTATGAAAGTTGTAGGCATGGGTTGGTTAGTGGTTACTGCCATCAACTCTTCCTTACACGATTCATGTTATGGTTGAATGTTGATAGATCTTTGTATGGCCTGGCAAAAAATATTTGGGCTAATGTTGGGCCTTTTCTTTTATGAACAATTAAATCATGTTTTGGAAAAACCAAAAACAACCTCTCATGTTATAATTAGGATTTTACAAAATTAATTACATATTTAGGAGTTGGATGAAAGAGACACAATTCGAATGATAAGGGCGTTAGAGGCTTACCATCCACCTCAATTCCTGTCTAAATTTCTTATTTTAATTTACAATTAATTTAATGTTTAGAGAGTGAATACAATTTAGAATTCACAATCTCAAAGTCTAGCCATGAGATGCATACAATCGTACCAATCATATTTTTTATTTTCCTTTTAAACTATTTAATTTCAATTTAATATACATTAACAACCTAGTTACTACACTTGTATTATTAGTTTATAACTATACTATAATTTTAAAACCAAACGTGGAAGATAATTATAAAATAAAAAATTAAAACAAATGATTGTTCAATAGATAAAAAATTGAACACTCAAAATAATGAAATATAATTAAAACACACATGTCACATCCAAACAATAAAAAAAATGCAATATGAGTAAAGAAAAGATAATATTCTGAAGATAGAATAAACTATAAAGAATATAGGAATAATACAAATAGAAAAAAACATGTTTTTATAATAAAACCGTCACATTTTCATTTTTTTTTAAATTCTTTTTTTTTATCGACAGTATTGTGTATTATTTAATATACCTTGCATTCCGTATTTGTGGTGGAGAATCCGAACCCCATCATGCATATAGATTTATGGATTGTAGATGTAATATTTGGTCTCGATAGCTTCCGACATACACTAATCCAATAATACAATTTATTTATTTTTTTGTGTGCCACCCATAAACCCTAAACTCAAACAAACCAAAACTTGAAAAAACCCAACCCGGGGCAGGGATGAGATGATCCAAAGAACCAAACAAGTGGGAAGTTTCGATGAAAACGAAGTGGAAGTAGGAGGAAATCTCAACAAACGCACGAGACAAGTGGAAGAAACACCATCTATAAAACGTTCTACTCTTAACACTTACCTTTCTCTCAGACACAGTCTTCGTGCTCTCCGTCTCTCCCTCTCTGATTTTCGCCTCTTTTTCTTATAATCAAATCTACAGATCTCTGGTGTAAACCAAAATATACAGACCTCTCTCGCTTCAATGGCTTCAATTACAGGTTCTTCAGCTTCCATGACTGCCGTTTCTTGCTCTTTCAAGCACACCCAGGTACAATCTTTTTTACTGCTTTGTGATCTGATTTGTCACTTCATGTGTGTTTTTTTCTACTGGGTTTTTGGATTAGATCTTGAAAGTTGGATTCTTTTTTAAGTCGATTAATTGTTAGAAATGTTGATATGAGTAAT
The DNA here is from genome assembly GCA_033220585.1 of Dipteronia sinensis. NCBI lineage: Eukaryota > Viridiplantae > Streptophyta > Magnoliopsida > Sapindales > Sapindaceae > Dipteronia > Dipteronia sinensis. Next base: position 4,166,797 of record CM065644.1, read on the forward strand.
GGGTGTAGATCTTTTTTCATTTCCATTGTAAAGTTTTGATTTTTTTTTTGTTTACTAAATTATTGTTTATTGATTTGGTTCTCTGTTTCGATTAGCAAATATTGATGGTGTAATTCAAAGTAGAGATTAGATCAGTGAGTGTTGTGATATGAAATCTGAGATGGGATCAATTTGGGTTCTTTCAATGCATGTCATAACAAAATTTTGAATAGATCTTTTGAATAACTATGACAGATTCTTTGGTTCTAGTTATTCTTTTGTGTAAATTGTTGTTCATCAAACTCAATTACTCAACTGTGCTATGCTTTTGTGGGTTTTATTAATCTATTTGTTGTTGATAATTGGTTGGGCAGGTTAGGTTCTCTAGAGTGAATTCGGTTTCACTTTCCTTCAATGGGAAGAGCTTTCCATCTCTCAGCTTGCGGTCTGCACCATCTCGCTTCAGGGTTTGCTGTGCGGTATGTTTTTCCAGATGACACGCGAATGTTATTTAGTGCATTCATGGCAAGCTTGGCTGCCCTGAACTTGATTGTTTAATTGCATTTTGATACTTATTGAACTCTGTTGAAACATGTTCTCGATTAATGCAGAAATTTAAGACGGTGAATGTTGCAATGTGGCCGTGCATAGTTTAATTGTTTTTCCTCAACATATTTGTCTTGATTTCTCGTGGCTGCCTTGAACTTGATGCATCTTGATTCTCATTGAATTCTGTTGAACTGTGTTCTCGAATAATGTATAAATTTAACACGGTGAAAGGTGAAGTCCTCGACATATTTGTCTTGATTTCTCTTGGCTGCCTTGAACTTGATTGTTTAATTGCATCTTGATTCTCATTGAATTCTGTTGAACTATGTTCTCGAATAATGCAGAAATTTAATACGGTGAATGGTGAAATGTGGATGCGCATAGTTTGCATGGTCACAATTGTTTTTCCTCATCATATTTGTCTTGATTTCTCTTTAGAGAAAGATAACGGATGCAATGTCATGCGATGATTTATACTTGTTGATTCTTGTGTCATGTATGAGACCATGTTTTCATTGGAACTTGATCATGAAGATCGATATCCTTTTGTTGTAAATTACGTAATTTACAGTCATGGGAGTTTACTTTGCATGTTGGGGAATTTGTCAAGTCTGTTAATGCATTTTTCAACCTTTGTATTTATACAATGGCATGACCATAATAGGGGTTACTAATACTAATATTTTTCTGCAGGCCAAACCCGAGACTGTGAGCAAAGTGTGTGCAATTGTGAAGAAGCAGTTGGCACTAGCAGATAATATTGCTGTGACTGGAGAATCAAAGTTTACTGCCCTGGGAGCCGATTCTCTTGACACGGTACAGTACTACATCGTATTTTGTTCTGGTGTAAATTGTTTATATTAGCCTATAATTGTTGGTCTTTAGTTATCCTACATATGTATATTATCATTATATCTGGTTTCAACATTCAAAGCTCCCCTTTCTGGTTGGAGTAATGATGTTGGAATATCTACAAAGTATGGGGCGAATGAAAGATCCTCTACCCATTTCCGCATCCTATAATGTGTGCGCAAGCATGCGTTCACTTCCCCATGCCAAACTAATTTTACGTTCAACAAAGTTAAAATTTCACCCAATACAATGTGAATCATTCATCAACTAGTTATAATATCTATCCATTTCTCATTAGATAAAGTTAAAATACAAGAAAACAGGCAGAGTTTGCAACCCTTTACCTTTGTGTGTAAGAGTGATTTTGATTGGTCAATTGTTCTGCTTCCACAGGTTGAGATTGTGATGGGACTTGAGGAGGAATTCGGTATTAGTGTGGAAGAAGAAAGCGCACAGAGCATTGCCACCGTCCAAGATGCAGCAGATCTGATCGAGGAGCTGCTCACCGGGAAGAAGTGATCTGAAAGGAGCCGCGACTTAGTAGTTTTATATGAGCTTTTTTTTAAAAAACTTTTCTTTTCTTAATTTAGTTGAGTATTTTCGAATGTGGGTCTGGCTTGTTTCGTAAGAAACTTTATTGCTTGTTATGAACTTGCCTGGTTTTTCTTGTTTCAGTTTTCGGCTTTCATTAGAAGAACTCAATATGCTTGGCTTTCATTATATGAGCCATTTATAATCAGATACAATGTTGTCACGTCTCCTCCTTCCCTGTTATTATTTGACTTGCAAATTATTCTATGAAAGAAGAAAATGAAAAGATCCTCAGATTATGCGAATTCCTCAAAAAGACAATGTGGTGACTGAGGCATATCAATTATCAAACTATGTATGTAAACATGCACGCTGGTTCCTGGTTCCAACTGATGTAGTTCTGGAATGCAGCAGATAAAGTGCTTTTTTGAAAAGCACTTTGAAGCACTTAGAAGCGTTTTCATTCAGACTTTTACAAAAGCATTTTCAGATGGATCCTATTGATAAATTGATTAATAAATGAATATACATTAGTAGTAATTTAATATTACTAATTCACTCACGTGCCACATTGACTTCAAATCTTCAATTGACATATCACAAGATGATATTCGAGTGGAATGTCTGTACAAGCTATAACTATTAAAAATTGGATTTTTGATATAATAAAAGAAACCGACTGCTTGTGCTGCATCTATATAGTATATACAACACAAGTGGTATATTTATACAGCTGTGAAAAAATAATACTACAAGTAGGACTAATTTTGACAATTTTCTCTATTTTTATTATATTAAAATTTTCTTATTAAGTATTAAACTTTTTATAAAAGAGGTTCTTGTAATAATTGATAAAGCTTAAAAAAGATTTTAAACATATTTTTGACACAGTTCATATCAAGTAAAAAAATATAATAAAAATCGAGATCTATCACGGTACAAGAAAAGTTAATAATATTAATCAACTGTGTTTAACCAAAACATAATAATTAGCTCTACTTTATTCGATTTAAAACATATATTATATCTATTAAAATCAACTCAAGCATTATAGGTTAATTTAGGTTGACGACAGTGAATATGAGACAAAAGCAGGTTACCTAATCACTAGTATTAAATTAAAATTCAAACATGAATACATGATTGTGTGCGCCTCACATGGCCACTTTGTGTTCCCATGTCGATTTGACATAGCCATGTGATATCTCTCATCTCATGTCATCGGCAACTTTAAAAAAGCACCAAAATTTTCAAATAGAATCCAAACATATACATACATCAACAGACAACCACTACTGTATTTTCTGCCATTAACAGCCTTAAAAATTGCAGCAATACAAGCTTTTCAACATATCATAATTCATAGATCTCCCTCTCTCTCTCTTCATAGAATACACAAAATGCTACTTACTTTTTACTCAAACAAGTTTTCATAGCTAATAATGTATAATAGAGAAACTAACTACGTACACTACTACAATAATGTGCTCATGATAGAATTGAAAACAAAAAAGAACATTGAACAGAGAAGTGTTGAGAACTACCGGAAAAAATGAATCCTAAGGTAATTGATTGACCAAATATGTAGCCACCGCGACGAAAACGAACAGCAAGGAGCCACCAGAATTTCTACTAGCCATGGCGAAAGCTGGCATTGATCCAAATGGGGAAAACGCGGATTCGGGTCCTGTTGCAAGGAAGTCATCTGGGTTGGGTGGACTAGGGTTGGAGGGGATGGTGGGCATGGAAGACTCGGCGGGTGAAGGCAGCACACCACCAGGAGAAGGCAAGAGTGGAGAAATGTCTGGAGATAATTCTTGGTAAGGAGACAGAGATTGAGGAGGAATTGATAATAGTGCTGGAGAAGCAGTGATAGTAGAGGAGGTCTCTGAATTTAGCTGAGAAGATGAGCTCATAAAAGGTAAAATGAGTGCTAGTAGTAAGAGAAACCAAAAGGAGGAGGCCATTCTAATGATGAAGAAATCAATGTTATATTTATTGGAGAATGTAATCACTAATCAGTAATGTTGAAATGTAATGAAATATTAGTGTAAGAAGAAACTTTTCTGAGAGGGAAAAAGTAGAGGGCTGGAGTAAGAGTAATATGATTGTGAGCTTTTGGTGGAAGAAGTTATGATGGAAGTGCTTTTAAAGGTATATGACTAAGAGGCTCTACGTGGGATCCAATGTCACATGGCAAGAGGTGATTGGATATTTATGAAAAATTACAGGTTGGCATGTTTGAGGAAAGAGACAAAGATAGATCGGTTGAGCTTTGTTTTGATATGTTTGTTAGCTGAGGATTCCCCTTTTATAACCCGTGATTTTGGCGCTCCCTAAATTTCGGATAATCAATCTACACTACCCTAACAATAAATCAACATATTGCTTACTAAACAAAGACTTGAAAGAGTAAAATTTTTTAAAAGAAACGGAATCATTTTACCATATGCAGTATTGGATTGGATGGCCTTGAGAACCAATGGAAGTTGGCATCCTCAAATCCTAAGGCATATTGAAAAGCTTCGGCTTTTATTCGTTCGTTCATGTTTAACCTGCATCAACTATGGAAACAACTTTGTAAATACAATAGAAGAGAAAAAAATAAAAACAAAACACAGAAGGTGGTGATCTCCAATTATTTTGAAGCCAATTCTTGAGGAAAAATTACTTAATTGAACATGTCTCGGATGTCTGTGAGGATACAAAGTATATGTAGATTTTACAACAACGAACCAGTAAGAGCTGGAGTGTGTAGATGGTAGGATTGATTGTGCATAAACATTGAATTTGAACCAACCTCAATACATTGACCATTATCCCCTTCTCAGGATTTCAAAAGAGAATGCTTTTCATGCCCTTTTGAAAAGTAATCAACATCTCTGAGATAGAAAAAATATTGAAGAAAACAAGATGAAAAGGCAACTAACGTACAATCTCCCAGATTTCAAAGGCAGCGAGGCAGCCGTTGCAACTCAGAGGCTGCAAGTGAAGCAGCATCTTCCAAGGCAGGTATATTTGAAGTTTTCAGCTGAGAAATAGTGGCTTCAATCCTTGATACATCCGGTACAGAAATTGATAATATCATTGCGTGTGACAAATACTGCCGGCAAGAATAACCAAGAGCATGCAGCATCCGCTGCAAAATTAAATGAGGGATTCCCCTGTGCCAGGACTCGAGTATCGTGCTGACCTTTGGAAGATTAGTAAGGAATCCAGTTGTGGCTTCCCTTGGAGCTGCCTTGAGCAACAATACCACACACTCAGATGCCACATCAGCAACATTTGCTTCTTGGAGCCCACTCAGCTCCAGCAAGACACCAACATTACCACCAAAGTCCATTATGTCTCTTATGCAATGCTGTTGATCAAGTGCACCGCTAAACTCAGAAGAACAATCACCTAAGAGTGCCAGCTCCTTTGTATAAGTGAAGCTTTTTTCACTGCCTACTGAGCGTAAGAAGAAATGCCCTACATAGGCCAAGAGTTGGTTCAAGAAAATCTTCCATATCCTTCGCATATGCATATTCCAAAAGGTTTCCAATTCTCCTAACTACTTTTATTTGAGAAAGTAGCTTGGATTCCATCTCACGAGCAGAAGCTAGAGCAAGGCACAGCTTCACACTGTTTACGTTTGCAGTTGACAGATCACCAAGCAAAAATTCAAAGCATTGTGAAACCGTTTTCAGATCTAGAATGTTTGAAATTTTAATATAATCAACTTCTATGAGCATCACAAGAAGCTTCTGCGCGTACATGGGAATCGGATCTTCATCTTCAATCAAGGTAGGGTACAGAGGAAGGAAATGAGAATTGGATATGGACTTCAGTTCCTTTGTTCTCTGCTCATCTTCAACAGGTTCATCCAAAAAAATGACCATCACATCAAATAGAATTTTCAGGCACAGAAATCTGGCATCACCATCCTTATTACCCTTATATAGCACAGTCAAACTAGGCAGAATTTCCAGAACGAAAATGTCAGGGCATCCGAGAATTATAGGGGACTCCTCAGCAACAGACTCCAGAATTCGTAGAAGGGTTATTTGGAAGTCATCCCTCCCCTGCAAATAATGAAAAGAAGAAGATTTTTTTATTAGTATATCAATCTTTGCCAATCAATCTTTTCTTTTATTAACAGTTTCCAGCATACGGTAGGATTAAATTCACTCTGTGCGCTCCCTGTTGCTCACAGAAGTATCATATGACCAAGGCAAATGTCAAAAGTTACCATAAACTGCCACCAACATTTGTCTCAACCTCCCAAAACAATTAATAACGACACATTATTTTTTGTAATTGCTATAGTGAAGTTTCACAAATACTACCAATCATAAAACAATTATATTACTCATCCCAGACAAATTATAAAGTATCTGGGCAAGTCACACGTTATTCCAAGTTTAAATTATTAAAGCCAGTACATAAAATTTTTACAGTAGAAGACTATTCACATCCTAGAGTTTAGCTCAATTCCAGGTCAATAAATATGGAATTATCTTCTTTAAGGTAAAAGAACCAAAGATAACTAAGCAACAAATAACAGTTTAGCTTGTGGCTACTTACTTGAAAAGGTGTCTCCACAACTCTAATAAGGTTTGCCAATTGCCGCAGGACTGGAGGATTCACCACTCTGTTCTTAAAGGATGAGCTCCCAAGAAGATGAAGAATGACAGGAAACAAATGAACATTGGTCTTTGGAGCAGTTCGGTTGGTAAGGGCAGAAAATTGCCCATGCCGCCTTCCCCCCATCATTTGCTGAATATCTCCGGTTATAGTATCCAGTAAACCCGGTATAATAGATACCACAACATGCACATATGCATCTAAACACTGCTGCACAAAGCTGTCCTTCTCTTTCGCCAGCCTATCAACTGTGGAGATTAACCTAGCATTGCAGAGAAAGTGCAACATCCATCTTTTTCCATTCTTACACAGGAAAGCAACAAATAGAAGTGCCTTTCCCCTAAGAACTTCACTTCCCTGCTCAATGAGAGACACTAGACTAGGGATCAGATTCTTATCCTCCACCAAAGGTAGAAGATGTCGCCCAATATTAGTGAACATATGGCTTCCAAGCATGGCCATGTTTAAAAGATTTAAACTGATTTGCTGCTCACGTGAACTGCCCTTAACCAGAGATGATGCTATGTCCTTGAATGAAAGTTTCTCTATAATCAATTGAATGCTTGGAGGATTGAAACGGCCGAGGCGTACCAAACATGATCCTGCAGTTAGCCTCATGCTCTCCTGTTTTCCCGCATGCTCTATATATATAACAAAGGTTACTAATTACATCCTGGCTGGTGAAACGAGTAACCCAGTGTCCTCCTTGACTGCAAATATTTTCAATTGTCCTCAATGCATAAAGTTGAGTCATATCGTCCTCCCCTTTACGTAAAACTGCTGATACCAATGAAATCAACGAATTTGGGACCTGCAGAAAGGAAGTTATCAAAAAGGTTAAAGGAAGCAGAAGTAGAGCAGGTAAAGAATACATAAAGGACCTAAGGCTGTCTCATTAGCGACAGTTCTCCATAAGCATCAATCAATCTTAAAAATTCAACTGAGGTAGAAAATGAAAGAAATTTTCCAGTAAACAAAGTTTGATAACAGGATCTGAAACTATGCTGAAGGACAGAAAACCATAAATTCACAGGATAGAATAATCAAGGCACACATAACCTCACACAAAAATAAGAGAGTTGTGAAAATTAGGGTGGGAAACTAACCTGCCAGCCAGGTGCTGTGCGGCTGTTTTTTGATGGAGATTCTGGTGGATTATTGTCTCTGGCATGGTCATTCTGCGTGGATACATAGAACAGCAACTCACCTAAAGCGGCCATAGAGAACCTTCTCACTTTCTCTTGCTTGTCCCTAAGGCCATCGGTTAGGGAACCTAAAATCCCAGAATTTGCCAAATCGTCATCAATAAATGTAGAATGCCGAATGAGCAAACCAATAAGTGAAGCAAGTTGAACACGCAAAGCTGGTGTCTTGGATAGTCGGAGCATTTTAACAAGCATGAGCATTATTGGACCATTGGTCAAAATATTGGCTGCATCAGCATTATTGCTCAACATCTCAAGGTATCTAATTACATTCTGCTTCTCTCCGACACTAGTATTCCCATTAAAAATGGCAATGATCCTATTGCTCAGTGCATCCAGCTGCTCCTTTGACAACTTTACAAAGTCAGATGCTTGTAGGGCTTCAAATGGAAGTGAAGGAAATACTTCCGACGACACTTTATCAGCTTTTCTGCTGGGCATTACAGGTCTAACTGAAAGATCTGATGGATGCCAAATAACTTGAGAAAGGCTATTAGATGATCTTGAAGACTCAGCATCAAGAGCAGGGCCTGAACCTTCTTTAATTCTCTGAGTTTTGAATTGAGGACTGACACTGGGTGGAGTGGCAGCCACTTCAACATGTTCAGAAGATGATTCACGATCATTTGTTGATTCATCTGAGGCAGGCATATTATCCACATGTGGGGTGTGTAAATGGTGTAGGTTATGGCCAGCCTCTTCTGCTGCTTTTCCATGAAGCTGAGTTTGACTTGATGATTTTTCTTCAGTTGTACAAGGAGGGTTATCAGACCCATCTAGATCGTCATGTGTCTCATCTTCATTATTCTCATCAAAATCAAGTTCCATATCAGTGTTCTCAATTTTGACTTCAGATTCGTTTTCAGACTCATTAGGCAGGGGCCGCCGGTAGTTTTCTTTCTCATTTTCCCTTTGTAAGTTTGTTTTTGCTATTCTTGACATCCGTAAGAGATTCACACGCCTGGTAGCACTGGGAGGATCTTTCTGCCTCTCCTCAACTCCTCTGCCAGAAACTTTTGTTTGATTCTTGCGGCCACTAGGTGTTCCCTTCACTGGAGTTAATCCCAACGCAGAATTCTCATCATGTTTCAGAGCCCCCTTTGCATCTTTTTCACGTGATTTAGGAGGGGTTTTGCTTTGTGATCTATCACCATTGCGTTCGGAAAGGCATGGTCTAGCATATAATTCTATCATACTATCAAATGAAGGCTGAGGGGGTAAAGGCACTGGTGTGAATTTAGTTATCCAGAAAGCATGCCCACAAACTTCAGGCCACTGTATTCTTTGAGCCGGATCTTTAACTAGGAGAGAATTGATTAGATTGGCAAACGGTCGGCTTGGAGTACCTGGGAGAGGTGGAGTTGGATCTGAAAGGATGGATCTAACTAGCTGAGTGAACTCTCTTCCTACAAAGGGAGGCCGGCCTGCATAGCACTCAAACAGTACACAGCCTAGGGCCCACAGATCAGATGCATAAGAATGAACTCCTCCATCCTCAAACAGCTCAGGTGCCATATAACTGGGTGTTCCACGTTTTGCTTGAGGCAACTGAACAAATGCATAGAAAGAAAACAGTAAGTATAAAAAAGATTGTTATGATTTAGGCCATCTAAAGTGTATGCAAAGCTTAAATATTGGAATAAACAGATCAGCATACCTTAGAAGAAGGAGTTTTGGATATGTCACTCAATTTCCTTGCCAATCCAAAATCACATAGCTGCATTAATAACATATCATACAAAGATGCTCGATTAAATACTTAGCAAATATGTTGATTGCACCCAATCATGTGAAAGATTTAGAATTCATTAATACCTTTGTACGTCCATTCTCGTCCAATAGGATGTTTGATGGTTTCAGATCACAGTACATGATTCCCTTTGAATGTAAATATCTGAAAGTAGAGACCATTGCCAAAAAATATAACATATCTATGAAAAGGGAAAAAAAAAAAAGGGGGGGGGGGGGGGGGGGGGGGGGAGTTGGTAATGCATTTCTTACTGCAAAGCTCTAACAAGGTCTCGTGCAAGATCATGAATTGACTCTTCAGGTAGCTGATTATCCTGCAACTCATCTATAAAATATTAATAATGCAATATTGAAATTCTAAACATGCATAGCAGCAATTATAAAATTTAATTTTGTATTACAACATGATATAAATTATGCAAAACCAACCCGACCTATCAAAACAAAAAATTATAGAAACCAACTCTTCCACCATTGCAAAGTTTACATAAAAACAAAGTGTAGGTACCTGCCGTAATAAAGTCATGAGGTCTCCTCCAACACAGTATTCCAAAACTAACCACAAATGAGCAGACGTTTCATACCTGCTACACAGATAAAAGATGTCATTGGCAGAGGCGAACAATAAAAAGTACAAACATGTTAAACTATAATTCCAAGGGAAAAAAACAATGAATTGAAATTTCCATGGAAACATCAAGCAACATAACACTGGGCTTACTACTATAGGCAATCATAAATGATTTTCTATTTCTGCTCATTAACGTGACTTACCAGGAATAAAACTTTAAAACATTTGGGTGATGGAGGGAGTGAAGTATCCTAACCTGCATTTAATACAAAATTGAAAAGAAAAAAAAATGTTAAACAAATCACGAGTAATAAATACTATGATAATTGCCGAAACAGTAAAGACAAGGAGTAACAAGATTTCTGAAGTAAAGACAAGGAGTAACAAGATTTCTGAAGTTAATGCATATTAGTCAAATCTAGCTATAGCTAACACAAGAAGAGAAATTATGCATCTATTTATTTGACATATTCCTTGACTTGTATGCTCTATCTTCAAGTGTATTTTGGTATTGCAAGTGTTATTAAAGAACTTAAAAAAATTAAAAGTTTTTGCTAACAATGCCTATAATTTAACAAGATGCAGCTGACTTTATGACGCATGCTTACATAGCGTGCCACTTACAGCTTACATTGAATTTCATTTACAACCTCTGAGATATTAAACCCTTTCTTATTGTAAAAGTAGACGTTTAAAATCGGGGTTGGGTGGAATTGGAGACGTCAACCCCTAGTTTTTTTACTGAAGAAAATGACATTTCCAACTCTGTGACCCAATTCCACACTGCAAGTCACAGCCTAGGAAATAATCAGAACACAGAAAACCTAATAGTTCATTTTTTAACATATGACATATACAATTAAGAAAATCCAGAAACATGTCCTTTTAACCTCCAATGTCACTCGTTAACAACCAAGTTAGGATCATGGAATGATATAGACAGTTACTACCGAGTGATTAAGATGTGCATTGTACTTAAAATCCAAAACCGTGCGATCTTCACAAATCAATAACAAACCATATCACTTCAGAATAGAATTCTTCAATTGGCTCAAAAACAAACATTGAACGAGTACTATAAGCATAATCTCATATCAGTCTAATTCCAGCTTATATCTTTATCAAATAAACTTACAAACGATCATTTCCAAATAAACAAATAATAAAATTGAGAGCTCGAAAACGTTAAAAATCAGTCTCCCTTACTTCTTGAAGAACTTTGGTCTTCTGTGATTTATCGACGCTCTTAATCGCAAAATACTCAATAGTCTTCTTCTTCCTCCCTTTATACACAGACTACCAAGCAAACAAACAAACAAAAATTCAAGTTAAATCACAAGTAAACCAGACAGCTGTTGAAAGAGTTTTGTAGAATCAAAAAATGTGAAGAAGCTCGAGTTTGCGAGTGAGTGTAGTAGTTACCGAGTATTTGCCGCGACCGATGGCCTCGTAGATGTGGTAGTGATTCATTCTGGCTTTTGTTTTTTTTTTCTAGGGTTTCCGATACGAGCAATGAATTTGAACTGTTCGTCGAGAGAGAGAGAGAGAGAGAGAGAGAGAGAGAGACGTTGTGGTGATTTGATTTGGGGACGGATATGATTAAGAGAGAGAAACGGGTAGTGATTGGTCAAATGAGGAGTGAAAAAGAAAGATAGAGAGAGACTGTGAATATGGGCGGGAATATGAAATGTAATTGAAAATCAAAAGCTGGAATTGGGGAAAACGTGGCTTGGGATACAGTGCACCCTGTTTCCAAACAATATGAGATCTCGCGATCTGCCAAGTGCCAACGGCATTGGACAATGTCACGTGACTGGGCCGTGTGAATGAACGCTTTCAATTAATTTAGGATTAATTTCACAAATATCCCTAGTTTTAGGTGCAATTACACATATATTCAACTTTTCCTTTTATTATACAAACTTTCCCTGAAAACATTGACTAACGGTTTGACTGAAGGTCAGTGTAACGGTCAAAGGATGGTACATGGGTAAAATCATCTTTCTTATGCAATTTAATTATATAAATTGTATTGTATTGGATTTGATTGGATCAGATCGGATCTAATTGTAATTATATTAGATCAGATCGAATTGTATAATATATTTGATCCAATCGGGTCGAATCTTGGATTGTAGTAAATTAAATGGATCTGATCCACTACACACCCCTTTCCTAATAGTATTTAGTGATACGATAATTATTATTTTTAAATGATAACTTTTTTTCTTACCAAGACTTGTTATATTTTTTTATTATATGTTTGATAAATTTGAATTTAGAATGACACAATACATTTAGATTTAGAATGATGATACGATTTGAATCCATAACTTGTTATGAAGTCCGGAGGCAAGCCTCGTATTAACATTATAATTTTTTTATTCTTAGTTTTTAAAATCTTTAGTAGAAATATAGATGATGCACTTCATCTCTTAATAACTGTGATATCGAGTCTCACCGTGCATATTTTGTAGGCATATGTGAGAGTTTTCTTTTCGGTGTTGTAGGAGTAATATTTTTCGTTATGAGAGTAGATAAGTATGGCAAACTCCAGACCCGACTGCTCCATGTTAAAATTGACAATAATAGTAAATAATAGAAATACGGATGATTAATGATGATTTTATTTTAAATGTTTTTAATAGATATAATCATTTTTTTTCAATATTATAAATTTATAATGAGAACATAAGCTTTTTTATTTGCTTTTTAAATCCTTAATATAATTTTTGAGAATTGAGATACGCATAAGACTAATCCTTCCGTGTTCAAATTTCATAGCTTGCCATAGCTTAACATGACTTATATTCATTCGATCTAATAATATCCGAGAATCGAGTTGCCTTCACTTTATATGGTATATAAAAAATAATAATTATATTAGATAATTTATAAATGTAATTATTAAAAAAAACTATTTATATGTAAAATGACATGGCATTCCTATAATCAAATTATTTCAATCATGTAATTTTAACATAAAGTACTCATGCTATAACATTTTACATCAAATTTAGATAAAATAATATTATAGAAAAAAGAAACTATTTATATGTCAATAAAAAACTATTTAATTTGTACAATTGAAAAGAAACAAAATACAAGAGCAAGAGCAAGAGCAAATGCGTAGAGAGGAAAGGCGTAGCAGGAAGTTGATCCTCCTTGTCTCGCAGTCGCAGTCCATGTTAAGGGGCTTGACTCACTGTGGACGCATATACGCAGAAAAGCTAAATTCTAAAACCTCTCTCTCTCATATTTTTCTTGACTTTTCTTTCTCTATTATTCCCTGAACTTGTGGCATCATTTTAGGACCGCAAATAAACCTATCTCCCATACTCGTCTCATAGTCACTGGTATGTCTTCCTTTTCTTTCGTTTTCTTTTTCTGTCTTGTTTTAATTTACTTATCGATTGATTTCTCATTGTGGATAAGTTTCCATTTATCAAAATCATTAACGGGTTTGGTTTTTCTTGACCAGAACTTTACACTTCTTGAATCCATCTTGGCAACCAACGGGCATGGAAAGCATCATTTAATGGGATGATATGCACTTAAATTTGCACCAAATCACGTCCAAGATCGTGACGCTCGCCAAATGCGGTATCGTTACATGTGCGCGGAAACTGTTCGATGAAATGCCGCACAGAGACGCTGTTGCTTGGAACGCAATGCTCTCAAGCTATTCTCAACTGGGTATTCACAGAGAGGCGCTTTCTCTCTTCCACCGCATGAGAATCTCCAATACCAAACCCGACCACTTCTCGTTCACTGCAACTCTGAGTGCGTGTGCGGGGTTAAATAACCTTCAAAATGGAGCAAAAATTCATGCTCTAGTCATCGTTTTCGGCTACCGATGTTCTTTGCCGGTTAGTAACTCGCTTATTGACATGTATGGAAAGTGTTTCGAAGCCTTGTAGTGCGAATAAAGTGTTCCAGGAGACGAATGAGAAGAATGAAGTTACATGGTGTTCGCTGCTGTTTGCGTATACAAATACTGGTCAGTTTCATATGGCAGTCGAAGTTTTTCATACAATGCCTAAGAGGGTGACGATTTCATGGAATATAATGATTGTTGGACATGCTAAATACGGGGAAATTGAGTTATGTTTGAGTTTGTTTAGAGAAATGCGAGAGACTTCGTGTGCGCCTGATCAGTGGACTTTGAGTGCTCTTATGAATGCTTGTGGTGAATCATCAGAGATGTCATGTGGGTACATGGTGCATGCATTTGTTATCAAAACTGGTTGGAGCGCCGCTGTTGAGGCAAAGAATTCGATTATTAGCTTTTATGCGAAACTAGGCTGCCAGAGTGATGCTATCAAGGAGTTTGAATCCATTGGAATGCTAAGTCAAGTATCTTGGAATGCCATTATTGATGCTTACATGAAAACAGGAGATGCCCGTGAAGCCTTTAACGTATTTCAGCATGCACCAGAGAAGAATGTTGTTTCATGGACATCTATGATTACAGGTTATGCAAGAAATGGTGATGGAGAACAAGCTCTCAGCTTCTTTGTTGATATGATGAGAAATTGTATGTGTCCAGATGATTTCACATTCGGAGCTGTACTTTATGCTTGTTCAAGTTTGGCCGTGCTAGGACATGGTAGAACGGTTCATGGTTGTGTGATTTACTATGGTTTTCATGCTCATGTCTATGTTGGCAATGGCTTGGTTAACATGTATGCTAAGTGTGGTGATATCGAAGGGTCAAGTCGTGCATTCAGTGAAATTCTAGATAAGGATTTGGTTTCTTGGAATGCAATGTTGTTTGGATTTGGGATGCACGGATTGGCTAGCCAAGCCTTACAACTTTATGATCATATGGTAGCATCTGGGACAAAACCGGATAGAGCTACCTTCATTAGCTTATTGATAACTTGTAGCCACTCAGGACTTATAGTGAAAGGTCGTGAAATCTTTGAATCGATGGGGTCAATTTATGGGATCCCCTATGAAATGGAACACGTTTCATGCATGGTGGATATGCTTGGTCGAGCTGGATTCTTGACAGAGGCAAAAGAATTGGCAAATAAGCATTCAGAAGCAGGTAGTGCTAATAATACCAGCTCTCGTGAGGCTCTGCTTGGAGCATGTACCGTGCATGGAAATGTAGAACTGGGAACACATTTGGGAGAAGATTTGAAGATCTTAGAGCCTCAAAAGGAGATGAGCTTTGTTCTGTTGTCGAACTTATATTGCACGAGCGGTAAGTGGAAGGAAGCAGAGATGGTGAGGAAGGCTATGGCAGATAAAGGAGTCAAGAAAATGCCTGGCTGTAGTTGGATTGAAGTGAGAAATGAAGTGACGGCTTTCGTAGCTGGGACTTGTAACTATTCTCATCCATACATGGAAGAGACATGTAAGATGTTAGACAACCTTGAATTTGAAATGAAAAATCCATCCACAAAGTACCAGTTTTGTGTATTTACTACTTTTTAGTTGTTCCTTTTTTCGGTCCCTTGAAAAAAAAAACCCAAAAGCCAAGTGATGAAGATGCTGGTTCTGTTCTGTCTGATCAAGCAAGAGCCTTTTTTAAAACATGATTTTGCTGTCTGAAAAAAAAAAAAAAAAAACAAAAAACAAAAAACTTCTCTGATGATGATGGAACTAGAATTACAATTACATGTTAAATTGAACTGTTCCATCTTTAATTAATGAAAAGCACCAACACACTGTGAATATGATGTGTGTCAACTAACCAACATCATGCATGCGAGCTGCTCATGGTCATGGACATGGCAGCCGCAAAGCAAATTCTTCGTCAGCATATAGCAAAAATGCCACAATCAAAACAAACCAAAATCATTAAATCAAGCAAACATTTCAAGCTTAAGTTCTTTATATGTCTCTTATTCCTGCATATGAGAGGTTTCCATAAATGATGGGAAGTCTTTTTCAATACCAAACGACAAGAAGCAACCTTCTATAATACCAATGTAACCTTTTTAATTAATTCAATTTTCATCGCCAAGACCTCACCACCTGAGTCGATAATTCCTTCCTCAGTTGGGTCCTCAATGCTTGGTCCGGGCTCCAAGGTGAACGCTGTAACCTTTATTTCAATGTAAAAAGGTAGAGAATACAGATCAAATTAATGAATTGAGAGAAATAGAGGAATTTTTAAACATGGTCAAGAATGATACTTAAAAGAAGTCCTTCAGGTTATGTTGCAATAACGCAAACATTTTATCATTTACTACGATTGACCCCGGTGAAATAACCATAAGGAATTAATGTTTATCGTTTCATTGAACAAACCTTAAGGTACTGAACCTATGGTGATTTGATATGATATCCATTGTTCAGTTTTGACATCATTGCTAGCAACGATAACATTGGACTGTCCTTCATTACGATCAGGTTCAAATAACCATCTCAGAACTACATATCAAAAGAAAATCAACACGAAAGAAATGAAAAAGGAAAAAATAAAATAAAAAGAATGCATTTAATAAGGTAATAAATCTCAAGATGAGTGCCAAATACACCAAACCTTCGCATCAGGAGCAGCCATGGTATCTTCGCCACCCCATGGTACATTATGAAGCCATACTGAAATAAAAGGTCCATTAATTGTCCTCCAAGCTAGGTTCTCCAAATCAACATCAGGTGCCTGGTAGCCATGTTGTTGAGTCTTAATCTTTTCATCTGAATCGCCATTAAAACTTGTTGGTTCCCCATAATCTTCATAACCAGGTGCAGGCACAAAAGAAACACGTCCAGTATAATGCCTCAAATAAAAAATTCGTAGAAGAGCCTATACCAATATAAGGGAAAATATCACTACTAGCTGGTTTCACTAATAACTCATAGCAAACCCAATCTGTCTTCTATATCAGATCCAATCAGAAAACCATAAGAAAATCACACAATACTAGAATCATAGAAACCCCACATGCTAATTACTTATATGCAACAAACTACCATTTACACATTTTCCAATTCAAATAATCAAGTTTAGGATGATGCAATCATGCAAAATTTGGTAATAGTGGAAAAACCTTGAATATTTTTACAAAGATATTCACAACTGAAAAGCATAATTTAGTTTTTAATGACCAAGTTATGATTTCTTATATATATTCACTCCTTACAAGAAGATGTTTGGGGTTCAAGCTGTGTAACAAGTTATGTAAGGAATGTACAATCATTTGGGAGGAAGTTTTTGATTACAATAAACCCCAAGCTTATCTGACAAAAGAAGTGGTACAGGAAGCCTAAAAATACAATTCAGCTAATACAAGCTCAATTTCTTTTCATGTTTTCCCAACCACATTTAGTAAAAAACCATCTTCAAAATTGTACTTATTCAGCTCTAAAAATAGTTCTCTAACATTTTTCAGCACAAATGGATAACGTGATGATGTCAATTGGATATAATGACATGGAGCCCAATTTTCTCAAAGCTTTGATACATCGATACATGCAGTTAGTTTTAGTGACTCCTACCATAACAGTGTGCAGTCGACATAAACATGGTTTCATGTTAAGTTACATCATTCTAATAGAATAAAGTTTAGTACCACCTCATCTAATTTATCTTTATCAAATAAAAACCTAAAAATATTAGGTGTCAGAGTCCGGATATTATTAACATTTATGGATTTGACAGTAATGAAAAGTCAGTATCATGAACCAGTTCGAAGTGTTTCATATTTTTGTGGCAGCAGAAGTTTGAACAAGATGATTGGAAATTAATTTTCAACATCAGTTATTTCGATAAATAAATCTACAAGGCAAAAGGCTAATGCACCCATAAGAAAATATAAAGCAAAAACATTGAGAAGCATAAACTCATAAAATTCCACCAGCACAGCAGCAAAACTAATGAAACATATATATGAAGTAAGAACATACATAGAAATCAAGACGAGCACTACCCAACCCATCCACCTATATTTCTCAGACTCGATGTCTATATCTGCCACCAGACCTGAAAACTTTAATTTTGTAAGAGAACTAAAAATTACTGAAGCTTACTCCAGAAATATATAATTGCAAGTCGTTATTAAACTACATAATCTAACAATAGTGGGTGGAATTGTTTCTATACCCCATGCAAGCATCAAAATACTATGAAATTTGGTCTCCCCTTGCGAGATAGTAGATACATCCAGTAAACGTTTATGGCCTGCACGCAAGTAACATGAAGTATAAATTATTTGATCTAAAGAAATTACATTTTATTACTAATAAAACTGCGCAATTGTATATATGCAAAGAAAATACAATCGTAGAACCGTGTGTAACCTCGGATAATAGCAAGAACAGCATTGGATGCTTTACAGGGTTCACCAACATAATCCAATAAAGATTTGGCCATGCCACTCCCTGTACCTGCATTCAGAAAAACCGTGTCACAAATCAAATTCTTAGAAAAGGTCATTAAAATGAATTAAATGAGCATGCAGGAAATAGTAGGAGTAGATTATTTAGATATAAAATCCATAAATTAAATGAATTCACAACACATTTCCTCACAATTATTTATCTCAGAAAGACATTGTTCATTTATTTTACTTGTTTATTTTTGGATCACCTATATACATAGTCCCCATTATCAATATCAACCCCTCTTGAAAGGTGGTTCTACACTTCCCCTTTCACATTCACATTCGTAATAGGGATTTGAGTCTTCTATTTGTCTATAAAATCAAAACATGTACCGGTTGCAGGAGTTGCCATCATGTATGTAGTGTTATCAATCTTAACTACCATGTCTAAGTGGGTTGTGCACTTCCCTTTTATATCCGTGATAGCCCAACCACGAAGGGTCAGGGCCGTGGGAGTTGCTTTCCGACCTATACTTGTAGTGGTTAGGAATGATAACGAGTCGGATCGGGTCGATCAGTATGCCCCATACCTAAACCGCCGTTAAGATAAGGTGTCCCATACTCGTCTCGTGCCCCATAATGGGTTTTCGATTTCCGCCCATACTCGAACCTGTTTAGGGCGGGGTGACCAATACCCGACCCGTTTCATTTTAACAAAAAAAAATGTTCAACCCTTAAATATACAAATTTGACAGTACACTTGAATTTTATGTCATAAACTTAAATTTCAACATACAATCAAATTTAAAATTAATTTATATTAAATATACACTTAAATTTAACACATAAACTACAAAATAAATATCAAAACTTAAAGTTTAGGGTACACTCAAAATTCATATGTAAATTTAAATTTAATATAATATAACATCTAATTTATATAAACTTTAAATTCAAACATAAAATACAATTAGCCAAATAAATAAAAAGATTAGAGTTTTTTTTAAATGGGTTAGGAGCATCTCCAATATTACTATGCATTTGGAAAAAAATTAGTAAGAATATAAATAATGAGGTAGAAAAACCCTCTTTAATGCAATTATATAACTTCAATATGGTAGTGATGTGACAATTTTTTTATAGAGAATATGGAGATATATTTCTCAATTGAGGAACTCTCACAGAAATGCTGACTAGGATTTATAACTACGTATTTCCACCAATAATATTACAGCACGTTTGATTGTAAATTAAACAAGTAGGGATAGTGAAACAAATGTTTACGATGATTGGTCATAAAATGGACGTATATTTGAATTTAAATAATTGCATTGCATATGAACATTGGATATGAAAATATGTATATCTCAAATTTGTTTGCCGGAGTAGATTCATATTCCATAAATATGCTGATGTGTCACTATTTAGAAACAAAAAAATGAATATTAGTATTAAAGATGCTCTAAGCTATAACAACTTAAAATCTTGATTAATTTTGTGACTTCACCGTTCATCCATTAATTTCCACTCAATCAGAGGGTTGTCATTCATCTTTAATTTATTAACTTTTTCCACCCTTGTATCAAGAGGAAATGAATCAATGGATATTGAAATAACAATTTTAAGTCAAATTTTTAAGTTAATATAATTTTTACCCTTTTTTAATATTTAAAAAAATAATTATATAAATATTGAGTCAATAGGGGCAGATCAGAGTATAATAGTTTGACTCATACCCGACCAAGTTACAAACCGAGTCAACAACATTTGACCCATATCCAACCCGATTCCTCGTCTAAAGAGCTCCAAATCCACCCGAAAAGATCATATCCCCGCCGTTTTGAGGAGGGTGGAGATTTTTGCCATTCCGTGGTTTATTTATCTTATTAGATCTCTCCGGGCTTCTTATCAGGCCCTAGTTAATGCAATTTAAGTAAAGAAGAGGGCTTGAATTGCAAATACAGCAAACAATCTCTTCCAAATTTGCCCTCGAGCTTGGAAATAACTACAATTTGCCCACTACCGTTTTCCATTACAAAAGAGAATGGTGGCACGAGAGAAATTTTAACGAAGTCAAAAACATAGGTAGTTGTCTCCCCAATTTTTTTGTAAACCCCAATTTGTCTCTCAGCCCTTGTTTGTCCGCCGGGCATTTTTGATTCTGGGACAGACCAAGTAAGTTTTATTTTTCACTCTAATTTAGTTTTTAGGCTCAATTGATTTTTCATTAATTAGGGTTTAAATTAAATGAAAAGAAAAGAATCGATGAGACCACCATTTTAGTCGTTTTTGCTGGAATTTTATTTGTAGTTGCATTGTTTTCAATGGGTGTACGAAGCTTTATTATTATTTTTTTAATTATTATTTTGCAAGTTTAGAAGTTTCTTCTTGTTGGGCGGGTTTTTCTTGTGAAAAAAAGTATATGGCTGTATTGAAGATTGATTTCTTTTTTAGGCTTAAAAGTGGGTTTTTGAGGTGGGTTTTGCTTTTTATATATGTGTGTGTGTGTGTATATATATATGTATATGAATATGTTAATGGATGTCTGAAAGTTTGATTTCTATTTTAGGCTTAGAAGTGAAGTGCATTTTTGAGGTGGAAATTGCTTGATAAGTTTATATATGTGTTAATTGGTGAGTGAAGTTTAATTCCTGTCTAGGCTTTGAAGTGCTTGCATGGTGGGAATTGCTTGATAAGTGCATATGTATGTCTTGATGTATATCGATACGGGGGTATAATATCATTTCCGTAAAAATATCCTGGAAAATTTCGGAAATATCCTTAAAATATCCGGTAGATTTCTGTGAATGTAAAGTGAGAAATTTATGATATTCCCTAATCTTTTTATCTATATTTTTGTTTTTTTTAATTAAACAAATTATGTACTCAAATAGTCACATTTTTCTTTTTATTTGTGTTGATGTTAATGGTTAAGTTTATACTTACATGCTAATTGGTGTGAGAATTTTGATTTCTTTTGAGGCTTTTATGGTGGAAATTGCTTTTTATGAGATTGAATGAGGTTTTGGGTTTCGATTTATATATTATTTTTCCTTTTCTTTTTTTATTATAATGTGAGGCAAGGTGATGCATGGAGTTATTTATGTATTCTTCAATTTTTGGAAGGTTATTTTGATTTTATTTTAATACTCCCATCTGATTTTTCCTTTTTGGTCAATGTTAGAATGTTTATTTGTATAAATTGATTCACAACTTGCAGGGGCCATGTTGATGTGAGAGTTGCATGTCTTCTTCAGTGATGTGTGGGAGATATTTGGAGAGTTTGTAGGTGGTAGGCGTAGCTTGAGGCTTGTAAGTAAACAGGTCTGTTTACTTGATTGAAGTGATTTCAGTTCGATTGTGACTTTCGTGCCAGTGATGGAGTGCAATAAAGAAGAGGCTATCAGGGCCAAGGGAATTGCTGAAAACAAGATGAAGAATAATGATTTTGCAGGGGCGCGTAAAATTGCACTCAAAGCCCAGCAACTCTATAATGATCTGGAGAATATTTCTCAGATGATAATGGTTTGCGATGTGCATTGTTCTGCTGAGGAAAAATTGCTTGGAAATGAGACTGACTGGTATAAAATTCTTCAGGTCGAGCAGACAGCTGATGAAGCATCAATCAGGAAGCAGTTCAGGAAGTATGCTCTCCAGCTCCATCCTGATAAAAATAAGTTCCCTGGTGCAGAAACCGCTTTTAAGCTGATTGGGGAAGCACATAGGGTACTTTTGGATAAAGACAAACGGACCTTGCATGACATGAAAGTGAAACACAACGCTTCCACAAGTAGACCTGCACCATCTTATCAGCCTCGAAACAATTTTAGGAGTGACTTTAAAGGATTGAATTCCCAACACCACAAGCAGCAGCAGCAACAGCAACAACCAACTCAAGCAGGGACATTCTGGACTATGTGTCCATTTTGTAATGTAAGGTACCAGTATTATAGAAATGTTATCAATACTGCTATCCTTTGTCAAACTTGTAGCAAGTCATTTGTTGCATACGAGAGGAGTGTGCAAGGTGTTCCTACAGCAACCAACTTGGGTAAGTCAGCTTTCTACCAAAAGAAAGATGTCCCAAGTACGGGTGCGTTCAAGGTAGAACGGGTTTTCAAGGGGAATGTTGCTGCTGATTATAAAACCGTTCCTTCTCAAAAGGGTGGCTGCAGCTCTGATGCTGGTAAAGCAAAGATGGACAGTAAGAAAGGAAGGAAGCAGGTAGTGGAATCCAGTGGTAGTTGTGGTACTGAAAGCAGCAGCAGCAGCGAGGCTGAAGTAGATATGAAAATTGATGAAAATGGTGATTTTCAGGTTGGAAAGAATTTTGGGCAATACGGAGATCAAAATCCAAGAAGATCTAATCGGCGTAAGCAGCAGGTTTCTTATCAGGAGAATTTGAGTGACGACGAAGGCTTGGTGAACCTTTCTAAAAGGGCTAAGGGGAGTGGATCATCTGGTTTCACTGAAAAGGAGACTGGAGATGCATCAAACCGAGAGGCGCCTGAAATGAATAAGCAATCTGGTTCAGCTTGTGATGTGAAAGAAGAGCAGAAAGAGGCAAAACAGAAAGAAAGTGCGTGTTTTGGAGGGAGCTTACCAGATGGAAACAAGGAAAATGGGAAGGTCAGTGTTGAAGAAACAAGGAAAGTGGCTGGCTCTGAGAATAAATCTGGAGTTCATGCTGATGATCGTGAGAAATTTTTTGAAGCCCACGCTGCAGACTTTAAGGGAAGGTCTGAAGCTTTTGCTGAGTCGACATTAGATTCCGATAGTGAAAAGGATCCAGAGAGTTACAAATATAATGATCCAGATTTTACTGACTTTGAAATGGACAGGAAAGAAGAGTGTTTTGCAGTAGGCCAGACTTGGGCTGTTTATGATACCCACGATGCCATGCCTAGATTTTATGCTCAGATCAGAAAGGTTTTCACTTCTGGATTTAAGTTGCGAATAACCTGGCTAGAGCCAGATCCAGATGGTGAGAATGAAATCGAATGGGTCAATGAGGAGTTACCAATTTCTTGTGGTAAGTTCAGACATGGGAGCTCTCAAAACACTGAAGATCGTCCTATGTTCTCTCATTTGGTTTCTTGGGAGAAAGGCAGCGAGAAGAATACTTACAAGATCTTTCCGAAAAAGGGGCAAACTTGGGGACTCTTTAAGGACTGGGATATTAATTGGAAATCCGATGCAGATTGTAATCAGAAGAAGTTTGAATATGAATTTGTTGAAATCTTGTCAGACTATACGGAGGGTGTGGGTATTTCTGTTGCATACTTGGCTAAGGTGAAAGGTTTTGTTTGTGTGTTCTGTAGGAGTAAGGAAGGAACAGACTCATTTCACATTCCACCGGGTGAACTATTGAGGTTCTCCCACAGGGTTCCGTCTGTTAAACTTACTGGTGAAGAAAGAAAAGATGTGCCAAAAGATTCGTTTGAACTTGACCCAGCTTCTTTGCCACAGAATCTTGAAGAGATTGATGTGCCTGCGATTTTGAAAGCGGAGGCTGGTGGTTCATGTTTGGGATCTGCAGATAAAGTAAAACCTTCAATAGTTTCTGAAGCATGTACATCCGGGCACCAAGCTGAAGCAAATGAGACTTTTCTAGACCCTGAAAATGGTGTGTTGGGTCATGATGATGAACATCATAGTGCTTCTCAGGCTTCAAACCCAGAAGACATTGACATTCCAGAACCAGAATTCTACAACTTTGATGCGGAGAAATCTGAGGATAAGTTGCAGGTTGGTCAGATCTGGTCCTTGTACAGTGACGAGGATGGCTTACCAAAGTACTACGGTGTAATTGTAAAAATCAAGAAAGAGCCCTCTCTTGAATTGCATTTGAGATGGCTTGTTTCCTGCTCACTTCCAAAGGGCAGTATTGAATGGCATGACGAAGACATGCCCATATGTTGTGGAAGATTCAAGATTAGCAAGGATGGAATTCAGGAGTATACTTCCACCGGTTCCTTTTCACATCAGGTAAGAGCAGAACCTGCTGGTAAGAAGAAAGAATATAACATTTTTCCCAGCAAAGGTGAGATCTGGGCCTTATACCAAAACTGGAATGCTGAAATTAAATGTTCTGACTTGGAGAATTGTGAATATGACGTAGTTGAAATCCTCAACAGAAATGAATTGCAAATTGAAGTTTTGTTTTTGGACCGCATGGTTGATTTCAAATCGGTTTTTAAGCCTCAAGTAAAAGAATCATCAACTACTGGTACGAAGGAAATCCCCCTGGTTGAGCTGCTCAGATTCTCCCATCAAATTCCTGCTTTCCAGTTGTCAGAAGAGCGAGGCGGAACCTTGAGAGGTTTCTGGGAACTTGATCCTGCTGCATTACCAGTCCATTACTTTTTGAATTAGATAATTGAAGGGCGATTGATTGATAACGACGTGTAAAGTGGTGTTAGTGGTGCTTGAGCTAACATGATCATTCTTCTGAAAGGCTGGGTTGGAGGTGGTGTATGCTTAGATAGAGGCTTGTTCGAATGGTGCATGAATTGGGCAGACATGATGGAAGCACCGTGCTTGTGATTTTTCTTTTTTTGGCTCCCATACAGATGCATCACTGCATTGGGTAGAGAAGATTGCTGATGGTGTAGGTAGGCTTCTATGTTAACAATGAAAAGAATTTGGCCTGGATTTATATGTAGACTCTTCTGTCTTTTCTTTGCAGATCCTTTAATGAGCTAGTTTTCTTGTTTTGGCTGTACATTTCTCATATTAGCATAGCATCCCTAGTGCTAAGTTTTGTAGCTTTTTTAAACTTCAAGCAACTACTGTGAGTTTTAGGGATGTTATTAAGTCACATCTTATGTGGAAAAGCAAAAGCAAGAGCATAGAGAATTTGCTCTCTCTCTCTCTCTCTCTCTCTCTCTCTCTCTCTCTCTCTCTCTCTCTATATATATATATATATATATATATAGTCTAACCTCTTTGATTTAATACCCCAATAATTAATAACCTTTGACATTTAATAAAATTTCATGAAACCGACATCCTTCTATAGGCATAATTTAAATTTTTGCTATCTAATAATTAATACAAAAAATATATAAAAAAATTAATTTGCAGAATCACATTCTTTTAGAGAACCATCTATCTAGAGCACCATGTTTCTTTTCCGGTTGTCATGATTTC